>OU974074.1:13895131-14552631 GCA_918843875.1 Diadumene lineata | reverse complement strand
AAGAAAGCCATGTATTTATATCAATGTGCAATTATTATAATAAGCGAGAAGTGCAATACTACCAACCAGATAGTTATGCATAAATGACCGCGGATTCCATCAAAATGTAATTTTGCTGTTTTAACAAAAGCACATTATTAGCTTGTTAATTACTTGAACAAATGTAATTATTATGTCCAATAATTTCAGAATAAAATTTTGCGAAGGCTATGATGTTGAATAGTTTCTATGCTTAGCCAGAAGACATTAGTTTAAAAAGCTCCAAAATTAATCGACCAAGGCTGTAGTTCATGCAAAATAATCACAAATATGCCAAAATCGATCAAACCTATATGCGTCAAGATCGACCAAAAGCAAAGTCTATAGTCCATGCAAAATGGTCAAAAATGCACCCAAATCGATCAAAACCAAAGGCTATAGTCCATGCAAAATGGTCAAAAATGCACCCAAATCGATCAAAACCAAAGGCTATAGTCCATGAAAAATTGTCCAAAATCCGTCAAAATCGACCAAAATCAAAGGCTATAGTCCATGCAAAATAGTAAACAAAAAGTGCCAAAATCAATCAAAAGCAAAGGCTAGTGCATGCAAAATGGTAAAAAATCCGTCAAAATCGACCAAAACCAAAGGCTATAGTCCATTCAAAATGGTCGAAAATGCGCCAAAACCAAAGGCTATAGTCCATTCACAATAGTCGAAAATGCTCCAAAATCAACCAAAACCATAGTCCATGCAAAATGGTAAAAAAAAAGTGCCAGAATCGATCAAAACCAAAGGCTATAGTCCATGCAAAATGGTCAAAAATGCGTCAAAATCATTCAAAACCAAAGGCTATAGTCCATGCAAAATGGTCCAAAATGCGTCAAAATCGACCAAAAGCAAAGGCTATAGTCCATTCAAAATAGTCGAAAATGCTCCAAAATCAACCAAAACCAAAGGCTATAGTCCATGCAAAATGGTAAAAAAAAAGTGCCAGAACCGATCAAAACCAAAGGCTATAGTCCATGCAAAATGGTCAAAAATGCGTCAAAATCGACCAAAAGCAAAGGCTATAGTCCATGCGAAATGGTCCAAAATGCGTCAAAATCGATCAAAACCAAAGGCTATAGTCCATGCAAAATGGTCAAAAAAAATGCCAGAATCGATCAAAACCAAAGGCTATAGTCCATGCAAAATGGTCCAAAATGCGTCAAAATCGACCAAAAGCAAAGGCTATAGTCCATTCAAAATAGTCGAAAATGCGCCAAAATCGACCAAAACCAAAGGCTATAGTGCATTCAAAATAGTCGAAAATGCGTCAAAATCGAGCAAAACCAAAGACTATAGTCCATGCAAAACTGTAAAAAAGTGCCAAAATCGACCAAAACCAAAGGCTATAGTCCATTCATAATGGTCGAAAATGCGCCAAAATCGACCAAAACAAAAAGCTATAGTCCATGCAAAATGGTCAAAAATGCGCCAAAATCGATCAAAACCAAAGGCTATAGTCCATGCAAAATGGTCCAAAATGCGTCAAAATTGATTAAAACCAAAGGTTATAGTCCATTCAAAATGGTCGAAAATGTGCCAAAATAGACGAAAACAAAAGGCTATAGTCCATTCAAAATAGTCGAAAATGCGCCAAAATCGACCAAAACCAAAGGCTATAGTGCATTCAAAATAGTCGAAAATGCGTCAAAATCGACCAAAACCAAAGACTATAGTCCATGCAAAACTGTAAAAAAGTGCCAAAATCGACCAAAACCAAAGGCTATAGTCCATTCATAATGGTCGAAAATGCGCCAAAATCGACCAAAACAAAAAGCTATAGTCCATGCAAAATGGTCAAAAATGCGTCAAAATCGATCAAAACCAAAGGCTATAGTCCATGCAAAATGGTCCAAAATGCGTCAAAATTGATTAAAACCAAAGGTTATAGTCCATTCAAAATGGTCGAAAATGCGCCAAAACCAAAGGCTATAGTCCATTCACAATAGTCGAAAATGCGCCAAAATCAACCAAAACCAAAGGCTATAGTCCTTGCAAAATGGTCAAAAATTCACCCAAATCGATCAAAACCAAAGGCTATAGTCCATGCAAAATGGTCCAAAATGCGTCAAAATCGACCAAAAGCAAATGCTAAAAATGGTCCAAAATGCTTCAAAATCGGGGGGAAAAGCAGGGGGACAGATGTGAGGTTTTCTTCTTCTAACATATTGATTGATTGTTGTAAGAGTGCTGGTGACATTAAAATACACACTTAAGTATAGACGTCATCGTTCGTAATTTTCTTTTTTTATTCAGTAGAAACTTGATTGAAGCTTATAAATGATCATCAGCTTTTGTCTTACTGGTTCTTCATTGAAAACTTACTCTGTAATTATAATTCACAACTGTTGTGTTTGTATGAAGTGCGACCCTCAAAGTTTAATTTCTAGTTGCCAAGAACTTGTGTTTTTTAGCCGAGTTGGTTGCTTTCTCGATCTTGGGCTGAATGACATCGAGTCAATGAGTTTGTAATTAACTATTGAAGACGAAACTTCGAGGGTCGCACCACAACAATAAGTATTGCAACAACGGCGACCAACTTTGTTTTCGTAGCCCCCTTACGGTGACGTATGTGGAATTAAAATGGTTTCTGAGTAACAGAGATTTTAGAGTCGAGTATGCTGCCGAGAGTACGTACCGGACAATTATTGTGTTCGATAGAGACTTCCACCGTCACCTGCTGGCAACCATGACAGGAGACTTTTATGTAACTTGTATGTAAATGTTTTAATCCAGATTCTTTTGTTCGAGCGAACTTCCATGGCATTTTGTGATGGGGAAAAGCTTCTACTGCTGATTTATAGTTTGACCTTGAAACGTCTGTTTCCTGTATATTTGATCGTGTATTTGTCCAGTAAAGAAATGAGCAGTTTGGTAGCCATGTTGAAATGTGTTTAATTAGTGCTTATCTAGGTCTCTCTCGCTTTATTTGTATAAGAAATTCAATGGATTAAAAGGAAGAGGAGAGGGGTGGTTTTCAACAGTTTGACTGCGATTTTCAACTCTCTAGTATGATTCTCTGATCCCTACATGCCTGTTTGTCAGCCAAAAATCGTCTTCGACATAAATGATTTCATTTCGAATTTCCCACTGTGTTTGTTTTAATAAAAACAGACGGAAAAACGTAAAACCAAAGGAAGCGAGAAATTCGGGATAAAATTGCATTTTGTCGATAAGTTGATAAAGCCATTGGCTGTAGTGAGGTGTGTGGTTATTTTTGAAGGCGACATATGTTTTACTTTCGTTTAGTATCATTGTAAAATGAGCACCCTTGCTGGACGTTGACAAAGTATAGCCTTGTTTCCACATAATCGCTCATGATCGTCGGATCGCTGAAAACGATGTCAGCGATTATATGGAAACACTTTTCAGCGATCCAAACACATGGAAACAATTGACAGCGATCGTGAGCGATCCTCACTTCAGAAATTTCAGCTATCCGGCGATCGTGAGCGATTATATGGAAACTAGGCTTAAAGCGTACGAATGTTTTAAGAGCTTTTTTTAACTCCAACTCTACGAAATACTAGTTTGAAAGCAGAGGTTGTTTTATTTCTATCACACGAAGAAAACTGTTCGCATGGTAAAGTGATACAAACGAGTTTGTTCCGGGTGGACAAACCCTGGATAGCGTTGTTCACGAGATAAATCCCTATCCAGTGGATATATCCCTATCCTGCAGATAAATCCCTATCCAGAGAATAAATTCTATGCAGTGGAGAACTTTTATCAAGTGACTAACTTTATCCAGCGTTTGCGCAACCGGCTCCTGTTTTACCGAGTATAAATTTCGAGGCTTAGGCGAGTGCTTTCATTAGCACTTTTGTTTTACGTTTTCTATGACCTCGGACACTTGAACACTCACCGCTATTGGTTGTTTTCTGTTTTCGTCAATCAAAACTCGATCACCACCCGAATTAAAACTAACCAATCATGATTCATCGTGATAAGTTCGTCCAAACGTCGGTATGAGTAGGCGGGTTTAGACGAAATTCGGCAGCAGTTCGGGGTTTTGATTGACGGGAGTTAAAATGACGAATGGCGATGGGCGTTCGAATGTTGGAGCTCACACAAAACGAAAAAACTGCAATAACACCTTTTGCGTATTTCTAAAACAATTCATTATAAAAAAAACATAAAAATTTTAATTATGGGCATTAATTCGAGAACGATTCAGGCACGCCAACGCCTCATTGTCATATTTAGTTATCGTTCAGTTACTCAAATTCTTTCTTTTGTGATGATCAATCCATCGACATTACTCTAACCACTAAATTATCCAACCATTTTCTCGAGAGTAATATTGAGGCAGGCCACTCTAGTAGAGCTCCTAGTTACAGTGCATTTTAATTTCAATTCTTTCTTGCTGTAGTCCATTTTCTGGAGAGAAATATTGACGCAGGCCTCTCTAGCAGAATTACTAGTAATAGTGCTTTTTAACTCCAATTCTTTATTGCTGTAGTCCATTTTCTGGAGAGACATATTGACGCAGTCCACTCTTGCAAAGCTATTAGTAATAGTGCTTAGTAACCTAGTGAAATATTGATACAAGAAACTCTGGATCGAATGTCCACCTGTATAGGAATTCTAACAGTCCACATCTTTCTGAACAATTCCTCAAATTCCTTCTTCTATTCCCCATTTGTTGCCACGAATGGATTTTACGACATGCAGTTCACTGCACGAAGCCTCCCGTCTATCATGTCCTTTTAATGGTTTTTGGCGGCAAAGCTGGTGGTGCAGCATGGCCGACATCTTGATCAAACACACTGTCATTATCAAGTACTTGAGAGTTCCTAGGGGGGAGGGGTGGGGGATTTGACGTCGGTGCTACAGGCGTTGAAGGCGTAGACGGGGGCCCTATAGGCGTCGACGGTGTAAACGGCGGTGTCGTCGGTGAAAATGGCGGTCCTAACGGCGTCGACGGAGTAAGAGGTGGCGTTCTCAAAGGATGTCGAGGGGGGAGGGGCGGCGCTTGGATTTGCTCATCATCTGGCTCCTCTGGGGGAGGTGGTGGGGGTCGTCTTAATGGCATGTGTTTTAAAGGCTTCTGGGGTAGTAACGGAGGTGGTTTGAACTCCCCTGAATCTTCGTCATATTTGAAGTTAAAGTTCGGCTCTGAATTCATTCGCTTGATAGCTACCTCGGGGAAGTGTCGATCTTCTATCACTGACCCCGTTCGCTGTTTGTGTATTCTAGGGGGAAGAATAGGAGGTCGTGCGGGGGGAGCAGGGGGCTCTCCCTCTCTGTCATCCTTCTGTTCAAAGTTCTCTATATTCTCATAATCAGGATCGGATTCGTCGAAGGGTGATGTTTCGGGAATTAGAGGAGTAGCATCGCTGGGGATGAAAGTATTGGCTGATAACGGTGTTCGTGGTAGCGAAGTATGAAATGTCGACGATGTTGGCGATGCTAAGTCACCGTGTTCTGGGTTGTAGATAGACGATACTTGAGATACTGTTCGACGCATTGTCGATGTAGAGCTGAGCCTCGAGCTGAGGTAACCAGGTCGTGTACCGGGTGATCGTAGGTTGAGGTCTGTACTGCGAGGCTGAAAATTGAATAAATGAGGTAAGCTGGAGACATAATGATCTTAAATTTCGTATACAGTTATTCTGGAAAAGGTTGTCCTGTTAAATCAGTAGACTTAAAACAAGGACACAAAGCTGCACATATTATATAGTTACATGTAATGTTATTTTGTACATTTTGAGTCATAGTTTCTTTTAAAAAAACTTTGACTTTGCTATTGACTAAATAGTCTTTCAACTGGACAACCATTTCACGAATAGTAGTATATCACTCTATTTAATTGTGAAATAGCGTGAAAACAGTTATTCTAGGGCTGCTTACACGAAGCTTGGATAGCACTTTCAACAGAATAAATACTTATCCAATGGATAAAATCTAAACAACTTCTATTTAGCGCATAACCTTAGGGGGCTTTCATTTATCAGCACATGGGGGGGTCCGGCATGGGTGGGGGGTGGGGGGGGGGGGGGGCGGCAGAGTTGGTGTCAAGTTTTTTTTAGAAGCCTTGTAGGGGGGGGGGGGGTTCAAAATGTTGAATGTGTTCTGAGAGGGGGGTAGGAATTTTGTGGATCATCATAAGAGGGTTGCAATATCATTACTAAAACACTAGGGTGGTCGGATAATGTATGCAGACTACTACATGAAATTTTGCCAGAACCTCTCCCCCATATGCTAAAAAATGAAAGCCCCCTTATCAGGGGAGGGAGGCGGTTACAAGAAGCAAGACTGAAGTCTGTGTTGACATATCTCTTCCAGTATAAATTTTGCTTGCAAAGTTTTGTTCACTTATTTGTTGATCACACGATATATTGTCTACAGACGTCCCCTCTCCCCTTTTCACTTTTTTATTATTCAAATAATAAGATGAGATGAGCATAAGAGAAGATATCTTACACATTTAGGTGCTTGTTTGATGTTTCGTGGCTCAACCTCCAATGATAGTTTATACAGATAGTCCTCCATTTCTTTGTCTGTCCTGCCTTCAAAGGGATCTAAGCTCTCCAAATATTCCTGTGAACAACAACAACAAATGGTCACAAATGAACTCGAGTTAGGGACGGACCATGACATATTTGAGGGGAGGGGGATGGTTGTGCAGGATATTTTCTTCCTCCCTGCACAATATTTTTTTATTGGCACATCTGCCGTGCACGATTTTTTCCCCTCTGTTTAAGGCTTTGCTCGATATTTTTTTTTGTATTTGCCCAACCCCCCTCAAATATCTAATTGTCCGTCCCTTATGAAGAACACTTCACACGCCATGTGTGTATCATTTAGTTTTATCCCGTGCCTCCCATCCCTAGCCGTACTTACTCGTATTAAGATGTCAGTCTGAAGACAATATGGTTGATTCTGATATTGTTGTATTTCACCAGTTATCTCAGCAACTTTCCGTCTAAAAAAATACAATCGAAAATCAGACATTTATAATCATGTCGATCCTGGTGATAATGATGATGGTGGAGATGATGGTGATAATGATAATGGTGATGATGTTGATGATGATGATGATGATGGTGATGATCATGGTGATGGTGTTGATAACGGTGATGGTGATGATGATGATGATGATGGTGTTGATAACGGTGACGATGATGATGATGATGGTGCTGATGATGATGATATTGATGACAATGATGACAATGCATGTGATGATGATTACAGTCACGTTGTCGATTCATATCAATGCATTGATAACTCCACCCCTAATGGATACCTTTTACTGAAGTTAATGATTCCTTCAGGATATTTGGGCAAAAAGTCCGGATTGCCGTCTTCGATCTTTAATATATTTGACATGTACATACCTAATGATAAAAAACAACAAATCATCACTTCTAAAGGACGGTACACACGAGGTGGCTAGGTGGTTACTAGCCACAGCACAGGCAACCTACGTGTAGATTGTAGTACATTTAGTAGATTGCCTGGGCTGCTTGTGGCCACAGTACTTTCAGTACGCTAACTAATAAACCAGTTTCGAGTCCGTCATGGCTCAGGCTAAGACCCAAATGTAGTTAAATTAACAAAAGAATCGAACAAACACCATTGTTATTTATATTGTTCTTGGGTTAGTGCGTTCCCACGGGATGTAGCTCGTACAAATGAATAGTCGCATGCTATCGAGGCTTAGCGTACGCAATGAAGAACTCGAAACTGGACTATTCTAGGCAGTTGAAGACAACTTACCAAAGAACGGTACACATGGCGGGTTAATGGAGCGAAGTTTCTCGATGTACTTCTTGTAATGGTCACTTGTCAGGTCTTTGGCTTCGTCCAGGATTTTCTGTTGCTTGGCGCTTAATTCCTGGAAACGAATCATGATGGTCAGCTGATAAACACGGTGTACGCACAAAGACGAATAAATGGATATGTGTACAAATCAATGAATGAATGAATGGATGAATGATTTATGAATGGATGAATGAATGAATTATGAACGGATGGATGAATGAATGAATAAATAAATGAATTATGAATTGATGAATGAACAAATTATGAATGGATTGATGAATGAATGAGTGAATGTATGAATGAATGGATAAATAAATGAATGAATGAATAAATGAATGAATAAGTGAATGAATAAAGGATTGAATTAATTAATTAATTAATTAACTTAATGAATGCATGCACGAATAAATGAATTAATGTATGAATTAACAATAAAACAAAAACAACAACAAATGAATAAATGAATGAATAAATCAATAAAAGAATAAAAAGAAATAAAAGGGCGAAAGATCGAATTTATGAAGGAATGAGAGAAAAACGACAACAGGGAATCAAGTCATAACGAAATAAATAGAATGATAAGAAAAGAAGTCTAAGGATAATACTTACTACAAATGTGTGTTGTAATCTATAAATTGGCGATGAATTTAATGCACTAACTACTTCTAAGATTCCGTTAAAATTATTTAATTCTTGAAAAATCTGACAGAAAAAAGAACAAGGGTTATCACAATTATCATCATCATCATCACTATCACCATCATCATCATCATTACTATCATCATCACCACCATCATCATTACTATCACCATCATCATCATCATCATTACTATCATCATCACCACCATCATCATTACTATCACCATCATCATCATCATTACTATCATCATCATCATCATCATCATCATCATCATAACCATTAGTATCACCATCATTACCACCACCATCATCACCATGCTTACATATAAAATGTCGATAATTCTCCCTAAGACTGCTACTCGCTCTTCTAGGTTAGCCATATCTAATATGCTTTTCTCAAACCATACAGTTATATTATTAGTATGGCGAATCATTTTGAGAAGATTGGGCGAAGTTAAATGTTTGATGTCTTCCTTTGTCCAGACACTTCCCACTAACTCTGATGGTCGTACAGCCCTTCGAAAGAAAGAATGATTACTTAATATTCGCCACCGCATTCGACCAATTATCCATTCATTCTTTCATTCAATCATTCATTCGATCATTCATTCATTCCTTCGATCATTGATTTAACCATACATTCATAAATTCATTCATTCATTCATTCATTCATTCATTCATCTATTCATTCATTCATTCATACATTTATTCATTCATTCATTCATTCATTCATTCATTCATTCATTCATTCATTCATTCATCTATTCATTCATTCATTCATTCATACATTTATTTATTCATTCATTCATTCACTCACTCATTTATTCATTCATTCACTCATTTATTCATTTATTCATTCATCCCTTCCGTCATTCATTCATTCATCTATTCATTCATTCATTCATTCATTCATACATTTATTCATTCATTCATTCATTCATTCATTCATTCATTCATCTATTCATTCATTCATTCATTCATACATTTATTTATTCATTCATTCATTCACTCACTCATTTATTCATTCATTCACTCATTTATTCATTTATTCATTCATCCCTTCCGTCATTCATTCATTCATTCATTCATTCATTCATTCATTCATTCATTCATTCATTCATTCATTCATTCATTCATTCATTCATTCATTCATTCATTCATTCATTCATTCATTCATTCATTCATTCATTCATTCATTCATTCATTCATTCATTCATTCATTCATTCATTCATTCATTCATTCATTCATTCATTCATTCATTCATTCATTCATTCATTCATTCATTCATTCATTCATTCATTCATTCATTCATTCATTCATTCATTCATTCATTCATTCATTCATTCATTCATTACAACAAATAAATTGCATTACAAACACTGTGTTTACCTGTAGAAATCTGATTCGATGAGTGTTAACTGGCGCGCTATCTCGATCGGGTGAAGCTATAGGAAAAAAGAATTACAGGAAATCAATCAATCAATCAATCAATCGATCAATCGATCAATCGATCAATCGATCAATCAATCAATCAATCAATCAATCAATCAATCAATCCAACAATCAATCAATCAATCAATCAGTAAATCAATCAATCCAACAATCAATCGATCAATTAATATATCATTCAATCAATCGTTCAGCCAAACAATCAATCAATTAATTAATAAACAGAAAACAATCGAACAATTAATCATTTCAAGAAATCAACAAATCAATACAATATCGAACAATTGATCAATCAATCAATGTATACTTACAGTAAGAATGTCAAACTTGCTATATTCAGTCGCCAAATGCCACTCTATAGGAGGAGGGTCTTTTTCAAATGTGATCGCGGGAGCAATGGTCTCGTTGTCATAGTAACTCTAAACAACAGATAAACAAGAAAAGAACAATTTTTCATTTTAAATTTTCTTAATTTACCCAATTTCACTGTATCAATTTTTCTTGTGGTTATTCTTAAAGTAGAATGTTCGTACGCGAGGTACTTAGTCCTAAATGAAATTCTACCAAACTATAATCTAATAGCGGCCCGTATAAATATATAAAATTGTAGAGCGCACTGAGTTGTGGAATGCGCTATATGAGCACCTTATATTACTATTACTATTAATCTAAACTGCTTTGAAATCCATTTCATCTTAAGTCATAGTATCCCTTCAGTCTGTATATCACGAGATCTGATGTCCTTACAAAAAGCATTGCAACCGTCACACGCGCGATCCAATGGCCTCCCACGCAGCTGATGGGTTAAAAAGTCGAAAGTCACCAGAAATCGAACTCTGGACAACACGTCGAAAACAGCGCACCAACAGTGCCTTCCTTGTTCCTTATAGTAGCTACACAACGTAGAAAGAGCTGTACATGATGGGAATATATTAACGCAAAAAGTATATATTTGTTTTCATGAACCAACCTTTCTGTTAATAACTTTGTTGATGGACTCCACCCATCTTCGCATGGCTTTACCGTTGACGTCTGACAGAAATATTTCAAGTTTCTTCAACAGTTGCCTGTCTCGCTCAAAGTCGTAGAAATGATTGTCAACCCAATGGCGGATTGCATTTAGAACTCTGTGGAAAGTACGAAGAGTCGTTTTCGCATGAGTGGGAAACGGTACGGTAACAATACAGATTACGCTAAAGTTCATACGAATTCGACTCTTATGCAAATGAATGAATAAATGAATGGATGAATGAATGAATAAGTGAATGAATGGATGAATGGATGAATTAGTGAATGAATGAATGAATGAATGAATGTATGAATTAGTGAATGAATGGATGAATTAGTTAATGAATGGATGAATTAGTGAATGAATGAATGAATGAATGAATGAATGAATGAATGAATGAATGAATGAATGAATGAATGAATGAATGAATGAATGAATGAATGAATGAATGAATGAATGAATGAATGAATGAATGAATGGATGAATTAGTGAATAAATGAATGGATGAATTAGTGAATGAATGAATCAATAGCTGAGTGAACGAACGAATGAACGAATGAATAAACGATCGAACAAACAAATAAACAAATGAATGCCACCATTAAAGAAATAAATGCTTTTAAGCATAACGTGTTTTGGAATCCTTAAGTGATTCAAAGCCGGAGCGCATCCCATCTATAAGGTTTGGCAGATGGGATGTTCTACAGTTGGTGTGATCTCCTACATATCTCAGACTAGACAAACCATTACATAAACACATAACGAAATGATAAAATAATTAATAGATAACCTGAGTTGGACTGGTTGTACATATTCTTTCTTAAATCTCTTCAAGTCTTCTCGTAGGACTGGTTTACCCCTGGCCATCGCTTGACGGTCTTCTTCACTTGGTGGAGGTTCCGGTATTTTGAATGTGAGCATTGTTAAGGACGAACATGTGATGTGGTGGTAATGGTGATGATGATGGTGATGATGATGGTGGTGATGATGGTGGTGATGATGGTAGTGATATGATGGTGATGGTGGTGATGGTGATGACGGTGCTGGTGGTGATGATGCTGATAATGGTGATGATGATGACGACGATGCGATGGTGGTTATGATGGCGATGATAGTGATGATGTTGATAGCGATAATGATGAAATGATTATGACAAAAATGACAACGAAAATTCTAACAACAATAGCAATCATAGATGAAAGCGACAACGAAAACGCTGATAATTACCAAATGATGACAATAACGCCTTGAATAAAGTGACGATAACTCATGTTGTTTCAACATGCGACTATTAATGTTACGTGTTTTAAAGGATATCTGACAATTAGTAAATCCAGCAGTTCTCTGGGTTTACAGAATGAGCGATAAGTAGTGAGAAACGTACGTACAAATGACGGATCTACAACAAAAAGACAAAATACAATTACTAGAATAACGGATCAACAGACAATAAAACCTGGGCACACGCAGATATCGGAAAATTAGAGCAATCAACTCGACATCTCACATGGAGTAAGCACAGCAAATGACATATTAGTGTTTATTGTATCCAATGTCGGTATTTATTTCTTACTAATGTATCTCAGAAGGCCTCACAGCTATTCCACGACTCACACCTTATCTACTGCACATGCTCACTGTACATTTTTCATGAGCCGAACCCACATGGGTTATTGCCTTTACAGACACAAAGTGTTTAGAATGTTTTTGTAATTCCCTACTGCACATGCTCAATGTACATTTTTCATGAGCCGAACCCACATGGGTTATTGCCTTTACAGACACAAAGTGTTTAGAATGTTTTTGTAATTCCCTACTGCACATGCTCAATGTACATTTTTCATGAGCCGAACCCACATGGGTTATTGCCTTTACAGACACAAAGTGTTTAGAATGTTTTTGTAATTCCCTACTGCACATGCTCACTGTACATTTTTCACAAGCCAAACCCACATGGTTTATTTACTTTGAATTTCCCTTTTATCTAAGAATAAGTTCACAATCCATTCATGCACGCGTTATTCACCCGACTTACCTGCATATTTGTGATGTGTTAGTCTTTCTATTAGTTTGTTTAAAGTCCCTCCTTTAATTACTGGGACGACTGAGTTCTGAAACAAATCAATAAGCGCTCATTAAAGTGCGGTTAAACTAAGGAATTTTACCAGCAACTCACCTCACAAACACGTCATTGCAAAACCAGTTGCTGGAGAAATAACTTTTTCAACAGCTTGTCTTGCAATGGCATTTTACACTAAGCAATTGTTTTTTGAATCGTCGAGAAAAACATGGTAAACCCTTCGACAGGCCATGTTTCTTGTGTTCATTTGGGTATGCTCTTTTCATTTCTGGACCTCATTTTTTACAAATCGGCACGATTCATGGAGATGGGATCACACAATGTTTTTGTGCGAGTCGCCCATACCGGTTACTAAGAGAGGCAATACACACAGGAAGGTGGAATTGAGGTTTTTGTGCTAGTGCATGCAAAATGTTTTTTTAGTATGTAAAAGTACTTACTCCTTGGGACTCTTCAAATACTATATTATCTTCGTTATCTTCTTCTGAGAAACTGAAAAAAAAGGAGTTTGCTTTAATATATTTTGATTTGATATCTTATTTGAAGTTTATTCGTGGTAATGTGAGTGAATATTTTGCGAGCTCATTGAAGAGTCACGATTTTTTTAAAGTCAAGAAGCGCGCGCGCTAAAACCGGTTTCGCAAAACGGTTTAACTATCGTGTCATCCGGCTTCCAAAAGTGTAATACGGCTGGGTAAAAGCAGCTCCACAAACCGGTTATTTATCGTGTCATCCGGCTTCCAAGGTGTAATACGGCTGGGTATTTGTAAATAATAACAGGACTTACCAGTACTCCTTTGGACTGGGCATTCGTAATGGAATGGCTTTTTCTTCTTCTGTTAGCATATGATCTAACATTCTATCTAATGTACTGTAAAAAAAAACCATAAATTTTAGAATCATCATCACCATGACAACAGTGATGATGATGATGACAATGGTGATGTTGGTGTTACTAATGATGATGGTGATGATGATGGGGATGATGAATCAATTGTAATTGTTGTTGTCAACATTATCACCATCAATGTTGCCATAACCATCCTCATCATTACCACCGTAATCATTATTCTTGTTGTCATCATTACCAACACCATCATTATAACCATCATGATCATCATCATCAGCATCATCATTATCATTGTTATTATTACTATTACTACCATCATTATTATCATCATCACCACAACCATCATCGTTGTCATCATCATCATTATCAACATCTCGCTAACCTTCTCATATATAGCGTCATCAAATTCGCCATCCATTCATTCTTTTCTGTCTCATTTTTACAAATGAACAAAGCCTTGGGCTGATCACGTTCTACTACTTCAAAAGCATTTTTAATATCTACAAAACACAAAAATGCAGAATTATTAAGAACATCTTGTTTGCTTGTCTGTTTGCTATTTTGTTTGTTTGTTTGTTTGTTTGCTTTTTTGGTTGTTTGTTTGTTTGTCTGTTTTCACTTTTGTTTGTTTCTTGATCAATTTGTTCGTTTGTTTGTTTAAAAGTATAATAGATCTAAACAAATTATCATTAATTTCCCATCACGTGAAAGACAATAACTGATGAAAATTCACACCTTCAGTATCATCCAAGTCATTTATATCAGCTTTTCTCAGGAAATACTTCTCTTTTAGTCTGTACTCTGGTGGGTTTTGACCTGTTAGGGTATGTCGAGTATTCTAAAAACAAAAAATACAAAAAAATCTCAATACAAAAACATCAAATGATAGAAAATGTCCCAATGAAATAATGCAATGATGATGTGGGTAATGGTGGTGAAAAAGGACACTTTGGTGCATGACAATTATTATCAGAAAGACTATATATTAACAATAATTGTACCAATTTAAATTTGTACTTTTTAAGAAAAGATTGCGTGACAGATATATCACAGAGCTCTAGCCAATCAGAACTAATCATTCAAAGAAATATAGCCATACACTGTCACACAACCACTTTCAACAGATACAGATTAAAATGGTCAAGTACAGATTTATATGTTTATGGTCAAGATGATGGAGGATGAAAATTATATAAGTGCCATAGTTACACTCACTTGCTTACAGCATATCATCAGTCCATCCAGAAGGAACACGTATCGCTCAGTCATCTTCAAATAATAACAAACAAAAAAACAATAAGACAAGTATGTTTTGAAAGATAAACTTATTATAATTATGGTTTGTGACAAAATTTCATGTAGAAACACAAGCCAGGGCTTCTCAAGACTGCTTCAAGCGCTGTCAAAATTTTGATTTTTAAGAAGTATCCTTTTCCAGTAATTTTAATTCCTAATGACTAACACAACATTGAAATATTTTGACATGAAAACTGGTTGAGTCCAAGGAGTTTTCAGCATTATTTCAAGTACACTTAAATACATGCTTAAATTCCAGGGAGTTTCCCTGAATTCAAAGAGTAGCATGAATCCTATACTATGGTGAAGTCAGATAACTTCTTACCTTTTTATTTGGATGTAGTTTTGCTAATGTCCCCTCTAAAACAAATGAACATTTATTATTAACCTCATGCTATTTGAAATTCAAGTTCAGGGACAAGTTGCATAAAGCCCAAACAGCGCTATCCACTGGATAAAGTTATACACCGTTTAGACTTTCTTTAGAATTTATCCGCTAAAAAATGAGTTATTATTATCCAGTGGATAACACTATTCAGTCTTCGTGCAACCGGCCCCAGAAGGTGACTTATTTTAAGTATTAGTGGAATCAGTGTTTCAAAGTCAAAGTGTAATATTATTCTATAAGGATTTTTCAGTATACTATATATGGTGACAACTTTGGAAATTCAACTTAAAATGTCTAGTCTAGCCATCATTTTGTTAACTCTCTCCAATGGCTTTCAAACAAATTTAATACATGAATTAACAATATTACCTTTAAGAATTTCGGTACAGCTTTGGGATATATCTTTGCCCTACAAAAAAAATTCATGTCGATTTCATAGTATTTTAAATCATATGGATGGAGCATTTTTTCTTATTTGAATGTACAAATGGACAAACAAAGTGTTCAATCCATCAAGTTTTAATGAATGAGTGAATTAATGAATGAATGAATGAATGAATGAATGAATGAATGAATGAATGAATGAATGAAAAAATAAATAAATAAAGGAATTAATAAATGGATGCATGAATGAATGAATGGGTGGATGAATGAATGGAATCGTAAATAAAATAATGAATGAATGGATGCATGAATGAATGAATGAATGAATGAATAAATGAATGGATAAATGAATGGATAAATGAATGAATAAATGAATGGATAAATGAATGAATAAATGAAAGGAATGGTGAATAAATAAAGGAATGAATGAATGAATGGATCGATGGCCATCTGTGATTATTGTGATTAAAATAAAAACAGATACAAAACGTGATGCACTGTGGGTAATACCTCCCATCCATCAATGTTTCTTTGTAATTCATTCATGATAGAAGCTGCTGACTTTAAAACTCCTGATTTTCTTTTTTGAGCTCTGTTAAATTTATCCCTAAAACAAACATGACAGATAGATACAAAGTCAATGGACATGAAGACACCATACAGAAGAAGGAAAGAAAAAGGAAGGAAAATGTGAAAAATCAAATGAAGGAAAATTACAAAATAAAAAATAAAAAATTGAAAGAAAATAAAAAGGTCAAAAACGAGAAGGAAAGGAAGGAAGAAAGAAATAATCAAGGAAGGATAGAAGAAAAGAAAGAAGCCAAAACAATGTTTAAACAAATAATAACAAAAAGAAATTTTAAAAGTCTTTTAAAGAAGAACAACAACTAACAAAACTCACTCGCTTCTCTTAATCATATTGCTAGACGAGAGAATTCTTTCCATGTTGGCCTGAAGAACACCAAGAGCACTTTGAGCCTGCGTAAACATAACAAGAAATCAGTGACATATGGCATTGAGAAACATTCAAGCAATATCGCTTACATTGCTTTTATTCACATTTACAGATCAGAATGTCATAGCATACCTGTTCTAGACTCTCTAAATCACTTTCATCAGGACTTGTTTTCAATAATAACTAATAAAAAAAAAACAATGGCAATTAAAGTAAAAACACATCATTTTCACTTTGTTGTATACAGTATAAGTGGGCTTCCTGTGGTGCACTATTTATCTATTCCTTTTTGCACAATGGCTCTATTAGCCAGAAATGTATGAACACGAAACTTGTATTTGTACAGTGAAATTGGACTTCCTGTGCCGCCCTTTTGTTCATGTCTTTCTGAAACATTGTTCTATTAGTAAAACTGGGCTTCCTGTCTTCCATCCATCAATCCCTATCGTTCTTCACATGGCATGACATTTATGGTACCTTTTTCTGGTAATTACTCACCCTGACCAGGTCAAAGTAGTGTAAGCAGTGATGCACTGGTATCATTAGTAATCTTGGTAAACAGTACTGAACAGTTTCCTTGAAACGGTCGCCTTTACTCTGAGTAAAAGACAAACAAGAGAGGCATGAGTGCAGACCAAGGTTAGCTATCATATGATTGATTTCTGAATGAATGAATGAATGAATGAATGAATGAATGAATGAATGAATGAATGAATGAATGAATGAATGAATGACAGGACAGATGAAGAAATGAATAAATGGACTGATTGATGAATGTCTGAATGAATGAATGAATGAATGAAAGGAAATATGAATGATTGAATTGTGATTGAATGAATGATCGACAAACAAAAAAGGAATGAATGAATTAAATAAATAAATAAACAAATAAAAAAGAGGAAAGATTAAATGTAAAAATAGATGCATGAATAAATGCTTAAAGTCAGCCTTTTCCCACCATGCATTGCTTTACAAAATGACATTGGAGCAAGTTGTATATTACGATGCTAAGAAGATGATGGTAATTCACTATTGACTTACTCTAAAGTATTCAGCAACTTTTGGTCTTGCAAGCAATTCATACAATTTACCACCTATCCCAAGATGTCGGTACATTTTACTTGCTGAAGCCATCTGTTCTGTGGCAAAGTTCTCATACACGTCAAAGTCTGCACCCTGGAAGTTAAAAGAATAATTCAGAATATGATGAATGAATGGATGGAAAGATGATGGATGATGGAATGCATGAATGCATGAATGAATGAATGAATGGATGAATGGATGGATGAAGAAATGCATGGATGAATAATAAACAAATGAGTAAATGAATGAATGAATAATAAATGAATGAATGAGTGAACAGATGAAATAATGTCTGGACGAATGAATAATGTAACAAATAAAAGAACAAATGAGATAAATATAAAACAACATGTTCCTTGACAACTTTACCTCTGCCATTTCTTCAAAACAAGTTCCAATAGCTGGTGGTCTTCCTTCGTCCGCCACCTCTATTGCTGCTTCCAGTAAACCATAGAATGCCACAGAGAAATCATAGACCTCTGTTATGTTACCAAACACCTTGTCAACATCCTGAAAATATGAAACAATACATATATCAATCAAAAAATTAGTCCATTAGTCTGTCAATCAATCAATCAATCAATCAATCAATCAATCAATCAATCAATCAATCAATCAATCGTTCATTTTTAGTTCATCCAATTATTCCTTTATTCCTTCATTTATTGGAGAAATTAATTTACTCTAATTAACTCTTCATTAAGGTAATTCCGTAGTTTTGCACTGTGCATAGTTCTGTGCATGTTTCAAAATTTTTGGTTTCAGGACTTTTATCATGTAATCTAGTCAAATTATGTTTGTAGAGTACTTTGAATAAAAAATTCGAAGAATTGCGATATTTTCGAGCGAGAAAACGTGATAATTTTGAAACTTGACCCAGTCCTCTCTCGGAAAACCTGTTTTTTTGACAATAATATGACGATATTTATCGCAATATTTCGCAAACTAGCTTGGTGACCTATGTATTTTATTTGATAAAATTATTTGTTATAACATAACATCAAATATATCTAAAATTGAGCATAGGTTATCGGGCTAACTTTTGAGAAATTTCCAAAATACTTTCAGCTTAGGACTTTTTCGAATGAATTAGCAGCTCGTGCGCACGTTGGTATTTCGTCAATTTCTTCAAGATCACATATTTTTTGTACATCTGTTCATGTTTTTTTAATAAACTTAAGTACAGACATTTGAACAAAACGCGAATTTTGCTCTTAAAAAACAAATTACTGTGTTTTTGTTCCGTTTCTCTTCCATTTTTGAGCTCATTTCTTTACGTTCTCAAGTCACCAAAATGCATGAACTTTGACGTCATATAGCACAAAAACGAAGTCGGTGATCCCCCTTTTTTATTCTATTTTCTGAAAGCTTTTCTCAAAATTGTTTGTTAGAACGAGTATAAAAAAATTTAATCGGGCAGTTATATTTCTACGGAATTACCTTAATTTCTTCATTAATCCACATGTTTGTTCATTCATTCATTAATTCATTTGTTCATTCACTCATTTGCTCATTCATTTGTTTCATTCCATCCATTTACTTGTTCATTCATTCATTCATTTTTTTTTTGTTCTTTGTCTATCTACATTTCAGCTTACTTCTTTTGTAAATAAATCTTTTGCTTCCAGGAATGGAGCCCGAAACACCTACAAAAGAGAAAACAAACAAATGTGACAGATGTGAAAGCATTGTTATCTATTTCAAGGAGGAAATTATGTATAACTCCAGAAAACTCCATACCCCAACCACACACAGACTTTTTAATATTCCCAACCACCCTATGGAACTCCCAGTTTTTTTTTTCCATATGAACAATGTATTTTTCCCTCTGAGACTATGGAAAACCAAAGATACCAAAGTCCCTCTGTAGGTAGGGGATGGACATTTTTTCTTGGAACTACACAATCAAAGGTGTATTTGAAACAAAAAAATGAATGAAATCAAAACATTCCATTCAGAACTTAACAATATCATCTTACAAATTGCCCTAATCTTTTCTTAGTGTTAATAGTAATTCCATTTAAAAAGTCGGAAAATTCTCTAACAAATATTAGTGAAATTTTTATCAGTGACAATAAGACCTCAAGTCATTTGATTCAAATGCAATATTTGAATGAGAAAGTTGCAAAATTTTCTCACATTGTAAGTGCCATTATTATTATTTTTTTTATATCTATTTTTTTCTCTATTTTTTATTTATTTTATTTTTTTCAGTGTTAATAAGAGTACATAAAGATGTATAGCTTGTTTCAAATGTAATGCAGATTTTTTAGCTTGATTGGTTCTGGTTTCAGGATTATTTACAAAAAGGCTCACTTTGGATTTTATCCAAAATGTCAAGTTACAATGACTAAGACATGTGACATCCATGTTTCATTGTCGTGCTAAGGCCAGGTCACGCTACCATTTGTGTAGCAACAATTTTCTTGCTTTGTTTTTTGAAATCTGAAGATCTTCTTTTAAGTAATTTGTTGATGTTTTGACATTTTTTGCTACATTAAATTCAATTATGCATATTTGAACGATAATTGATAGGCTAAAAATAACACTTTTCAAATCTGGGATCTTTTTCAGAAATTTGTTAGATGTTTTGCTACATGCAATATACCAAGTTTGTATGATAATTGAAGGGCCAAAGAGATTTGCTAATGGTTTGGTCAAAGTTAGCAAAGTTAGGCAGCTATATTTTTGTACATCAGAAATCTAGGGATCTTTTTCATTAACATCATCATCATCTGATATTATCTTGATAACAAGTATTGACAAAGCATCATTTACCTTGATCAACATATTCAAATCTCTAATGTACTTGGATTCCACAATCATCATTTCTTTTACAACTTCGTCATACGTAAGCAGTTCTTGGTTATCATTTCTCTGTAAGTAAAAACCAAGGATGTAAATTGAAGATGTTGGTAACAACTAATATGGGTGGGAACAGATAATTTAATATGTTTAAGACGATAGTCCTTTTTTTATTTTATGAAGATTACGTTGTGGAATTTATGTCATTAGAAATTACCAGGCAATTTCACAAGTTTGAAAATTAAGACAATCTTTTTCATTTCATAAGGATGATGTCTTTTAAAATATCTATTGTATTACAATTTGTTTTATTTATTTTCATTATAATTTATTTCTCTGAAGACATACACACTCAAATTAATCGTCAAAACATCAGCAATGACAGTATCTGAAAAGACTATGTATTCACGAGACAAACAACAATCACACTGCGGTTTACAATCATTGTCACCCATCACAAAAGATAAAAGTGCATTAAACTCCACAAACCATGACAATCCTAGCTATGAATGACTGTTTTTAAAACTTTTTAAACTGTTGTTACTGCGGTTTACTTTTAAGATAAAAAATACCGATTATCGGATAATATAGAACCACTTGTGCAATAAAGCAATTGAATCAAGTGTTGAATTAATTGTCAATAAAGGTGAATTAATTGTTCATTCTTGGATTCCATGTTTTGACATACAGAAGAGTGAATTTGTGTCTGCGATAGCACTTTGAAAGACAATAACACAGCAATATGGACTGAACAAACAAGAGAGATTAAAGAGCAGCAAAGTGGATATGAAGTTGTAGTTGAAATTTATATAATATCATGACACTTGATACAACCTTAAGGGTTTTATTAACGAAACAACAGTAGTAAGAGAATCTGTAATAATGGATGGATGAAAGTTAGAACCTAAACTTTAGAGACACAGAAGGAAAACAGGCACCAAGTCATCACAACGCTGAAACACAAGTTCATAATCAATTCATAGTAAACAACGGCTGCACTTGGCCTTGTTTCTGCAAACTTGGACAGCTTCACACACCAACAATGAAAAAATAAAATTTTAAATAGTTTAAAACAGTTAAAGGTAATAAACTGTAGTTTTGCAAAGCAGCTAACTGGATGTTGAATATATCTGCATTGTTTAGTAATCTAGTAATGTTACCAAACTTCCTGTCATAGTTTTGAGTCAACTGTGCTTGCAGTGCAGAACATACATGCAAACATGTGAAACTTAAACTTTTAAGAATATTGTGGTGTACAAGAAATTGACATATTTTTTTTGTACTTGCTGTGTTTTGCAAAAAGCCTACATTTAAACTATAATAACTTCCTGTCAAATAGACTGGAATAGTGCAAAGTGTAAATATAAAGTATAAAACCCACCCGACGTAGAACATAAACAGGCAGTGGTGGCCTCTTCTTGTTTCCTTTTCTTGTACTGCAGAATATTAGACTCCCTTTTCTGCAAAGTCTTTTGCAAACGTTTTCAGAAGCCATAACATTACAAGAACTTCCTTTCCTCTCATTGAGAACAACAGCTGAAGAGCAGCAGCAAACTTGCAGTAAAATGGCTACCCGTTTTCTGAACACAACATCTTAGTATTGTAATTGTAACAATGGAGTTCAAACAGTCTAGTTGTGTTTTGCTTGAAAGTGAAAAACGATTTTTATACTCTTGATTGTGAGCTTGTATTAACTGACATGATCAAGCACTGATTTGATTATGTAAATTTGAAAAAGGTATAAATATTTATGGTGTGACTGTAACTTTCTCTTTTGAGAAAAAAGAAAAACATTCTTGCTTTAAAGTGAAAATGCAATGTTTACAGTAGCTGGGGGTTGTTGTTCTCTGAGGAATTCAAAGAAACATTTTTGAAATGGGATAGTTTCCACTTTCATGTTTGATTTCAATTGTTTTTCTCAACATGTTGAAACATGAAATTCATATTTTGTGGTTTTATAAAGATCAAAATGATTTAAAAAAACTGTGCTATTTTTGACAGTCATTAAACCAGGGGTTCCATTCAAGTATCAGATTTCAGAACTAAGAATAGACATCAATAATAAAATTCTGGATAATGTGCATATAGAAGAAAGAGTGAAATGTTTATAGACTTCTCAGAATATAAATTTGATTATTCTATTGTAGTGAAGTGTGTGTGTGTGTGTTTTATTTTGAGAAATCAGTATGCACTGTTTGTAATAAAAAATATAATATCAAAAATTGAACAAGGAAAACAAAATGAAATCAAAATAGCTTTGTTCACAAATTCAATCATCTAAATTGTACTCAACACATTTTAAAAGTGGTTTAAAGAGGTTATGGACACTGTGATAAAAGCCAATCTTATCAAGGACATAAACACTACAAAAAATGTGCACTATTTCTCATATTCGATCGTAACATAGATTGCAGACGTGACATTTTATGCAAATGGAAGTTCTTACAATGGTGATGTGGTTATTCATTAACATAATTAACAAAAACCAAGGTATGTTTACATGAGTTGTGGAAAAAACTGACTCTTTGGTGACAATCACATTACATTTTTATGCATTTGAATAGAATTCCAATTATTCTAGCAGGATGACTATATTTCTCAAGTTTTTTTTTAAACTATAAAATAAAAATATATGTAAGATACCTTTTTTACAGTTTTTATTCAGTCAACATTTGTAATGTGTCATGTTTATTTGTTTGCTTTGCTTTTCACAAAATAAACAGAATATCATATGAATTTTAGGTAATCTAAAATTACCCTTCAGTAATGATTACTATAATTAAATCTAATAAATATAAAAACATAAATATATAAAAAAAACAAGGAAAAAAATAAAGTAATGAGAAAATATTATTTTGGTTTATACAAAGAAAAAGTCTATAGTTTGATAAACAATTAAACAAAAATATGTTTTTAGGCCAAAATAATATCTATCAATCCTTATATCTTGAAAAATCAAAACAAAACTAATCATGGTTATTCATTATTATTCAATTTATTGTAAATGGACACGTCTGTTTAGTCTAAGAAAATTCTAGAATGCAATTCAAACAGAACTCATACTGACTGACACACAGACAGATAGACAGACAGATAGACAGGCAGACAGACAGGCTTTCAATTTAGTTTTCTAAATGATTAAACATGTAGTGATAGCAGCAAACATGAGACAGACAGTATAAAATAATATTGGTGAAAAAAATGTCATTATAATAAATCATTGGTAAATGACTATTCTTAGTAACATGATTGGGCAGATAGATATTAGATAGTTTTATTGATTTTTACATGATTGCTGTTCATATGGCTGAATTGCATAAAATTATAAACAAAGTTATGTTATTGCTAGTTCTGGCTACACATTTGTGATATAAAGGTATTTTTAATTCGACTCATCTTTTGTATTTGGAAACACAAATGGTCTCTTATTTCTGGTATCATGAATGTTTCTATGAACTTTACAAAGCAAATCCACCAGTTTGTGTTTGCTAACTCCACACCCCCTCCCCCTAGTGCTGCTGTTGATTTATTCAAGTTCAGCAATCAATCTGAATCAAATGATTCAGTTGAATCCTTATACCCATCTTAAAGCACCAAAACAGCATAATGATTTACATAAATAGATAGAAAAGAGAAAACATAGATTAACTCAAAAAATGTGGAGCACAATTTATTTTAATTTTGTCTAGTAAGAAATTGAAACAAGTTTTAACTCTGAACAGCTATTGAACCCAGAATAAAAATGAAAGTTATTCATTATAAACAAACTAAAATAATCACTTTTAAAAGTGAAAGAAAAACCTCATTAAAATTAAAAAGTGTTGAATTTTCCTTAAACGACTATTAGGTCGGGAGATAGTGGTCGCTAATGAGAGATTGCTTACAAGAGAGTTAAGGGTCCTGACCACTTTAGAAAAACAATAAAGCTTGAAACATATACCAGCGAGCTATTTACCACTGAAAATGTCGCATGCATGCGAAATCCCGCCAAAAGGCAACATAAGAATAACACAATGAGTAATGAGTCTTCGAAAATTAGGCTTCAACCAGCCAAAACCCTCATTTTTTTCGCGGGACTCTATATTTTTCTTCATTTTTTCTGATAGTTATCGTAAAAATCTTTCTTTTGGCGAGATTTGAGACAATCCTGATGACTTTTCAACATATAAACACACAATGGTAAGTTGTTTAGGGTTTCACTTTTCAAAGCGATTTTAAGTCAAACACAAAAACAAAACTGTAAATTTTGACAAAATATTAAAACATATACAATTTATTTTCCTATATTTGTGTAAAATAATGTCTGGTTGAGATTGCCTGTAAAAACTATATTTGTTCTTCAAAAATGTCAAAACATGGTTTCGTTTAAGAATTTTTATCTCGTAAACGGGTGCAGAACATATAGCTTTCTATCCATTTTTCAATTAATCAATAAATTCTCTATAAAATATCTTTCTAAGAAAAAAATTGTGGTGACTTTTTGCTTAAGTAATCAGGACCCTTAACACGGAAATACCAAATAATGATTCCCTCAGGGAAAGCCAAAGTCATTAATAATTTGTAAACCACAACCAAAATGTAAGGACTATAAGGACTACATTTGTGATTATAGTTTTTGTCTTTATCATCACTATAATATTATATAACATTACGTTAAATTAGAGTGCACACACTAAAAGTGTGCAACAGCTGTCAATATTTAGTGGTAAATAGCACAAATTAAACAAAAGAAAACAATAGAATTAAAAAATAAAAATAAAATAAAATAGCACTATTTAGTGGTATTTGTTTTGCACACTTTTTGTGTGTGTACTCTATGATAAATTAAATAACATTATACAGCATGTCATATTGTACTATAATTATCATTATCATTATCATATTATATTTATTATTATTATTATATTATTATATTGATGCATTTTAATCATGTGATTTTTGTTGTTGTGCACAACTACCATGTACTTATAACAAGGATTATGTAACTAAGATATTCCAATTCTCAGCCAATCAGAATTTACTTTTTTTTGAATAACATGTTCTGATTGGATAAGCTCTGGGATAAACCTGTCACACCATGTTTTTTAAAGAGCAGATTTAATTGTTAAAGTACTGTATGATTTAAAGAAGCACTCTTACCCGGGATGCAGTGGGAGCAAGTGTTAAATATTGCATGTTCGCATGCAAAATAATGTCAGAAAATAAACAAATAAATACTAAATAAACAATCATAAAGTAATGGAAAGTAGAACATAATTTTTCAAAAGTTTTCACTTCATTGAATTCCAACATTGTTGAAAATGGCATCAGCTGGATATTAATTTGTTTGATGTGAAGGGCCCAATGCATCTTGGATAAGATGGGTCCGATTGCCTGATTTCATACCGTGAGTCCTGGGGTGAATGTCCCTTATATTGTGCCAATCAACAAAAGAGTTTGTATTTTGAATGGTCACATCAAGGTTTATATTATAATAACAACGTTTGATGTTGATAGGGTAAGATTTAAATGAGATACAAGCCATCTAAAAGTCTAAAATTTAGAAGGAAATTTAGGAAACTGCACAAAACTTCATACATTTCTTTATAAATTTGAACGCTTGAAACTCACTGTGATTACGTTCAATCAACACTAAACTTTTGGATTTTGTAAGGTTTGTGGTTGTCATTTATAGTGGAGAAGCCTTCGTTGATTGGCATAATATAAGGGAAACTAGCCCCAGGCACTCACAGTATGAATTCGGGCAATGGTACAATGTTAATTAAGTTTTTCACCAGTTATTTTCACTAACCTCTTCTTCTACAGAAGCTTCCATATCATCAGGATGAAACATATACATCAACACCTGCAAAACACAATAGAAAAACATTCAACATTCAGGGCTCAAATAAACAACGGCAGGCCAAAGGACAATGTTCTTCCAAACTTGCTACTTGACCTGCCCAATTGGATAATCACCATCATCTAACCAGTGCTCTTATCATCATCAACTACTAACAACATCATTGCTATGGTAACCTCAACTGATCTGTTGACTACAGTGTGACCATCTGTACTGGAAAATATTCTGAAATGTTTTTTTTTTTAAAAAATAGGCATAACTTTCCCTGCTTACAGAGTCTCACGTTTGTGATTCCTGACGAGAAAAAGAGAGACTCTGCTGACTTGAGAAGCTTTGTTTGATATGCTACCGTCCAGAACTGTGGATGAATAAAACCAGTTTGATATACAGTTTAACTGGAAATAAGCTGATTAGCTGCCAAATTAGGTAGCATCCCTGCAGGATATTTGACCCCACTATATCATATGCATTCTAGTTGCCTGGATACTGAAGAGTGCGTGCGATAAGAAATCAAGCCTTGAGTCAGCAGATTCTCTCTTTTTTCTAATCAGGAATCACAAATGTGAGAGACTCCACTAGCAGGGAAGACATAACTGTACTTACTTTATCTGCAAATAAAGCCACTTTGATATCTTGGCATGTTATTTCGAGATGGCGAATGTTCCTGACATAATTACCAGCCAACTGGAACATAAATAGAATACAATTATATATAAAAAATATATATATATATTATAATTGAGTGTCAGAATCTGTTTGTATGTATAAATGATTTTTTAAGAATTGTTTGGAAAGAGTTAATACACGTTTCAGTTTATTAAATACCCTTAAGATATACCTCATTCAAAAGCTGACAATGAGTAGAATTAACTACATAACTTTCATTCAACAGATTATAACCACTTTAAAAAGATTGTGTGACAGAGGTATCAAAGCTTAGCCAATCAAACATATTATTCAATAAAATGATGCATTTTGGTTTGCTAATCTTTGCTATAACATAGATTAGTTCTTATAAAATTCATGAATAATTAATGAACCCAGAACAATAGAAAATCACTACCGTGAAGGCAGCTGTATATCAGAAATAGCCCTCATTTGCTTAATATTTAGCTTGAAATATCTTGGCCAAATTAAATCTAATTAAAAAAAATATTAATCTAGAATAGCAGCATTAATCTAGACATTTTATAAGTAATATACAATATTCACGTCCGATCTGTATGGAATGTACATCTGCCGCTCATACTGTATAGATTACTTACATGCGCTACGATTGGTTATTCTTTATGAACCATTTCACAACGATGCACACTCACGCATGATGTTGTTGATTTTATTTTCAAACAAAAACTTTTAATTTTATACATGCTCTGCTTGGATGATGTCAAAGTTTGTGTGCTGTCAACACGTTGTTGCATTGTATGTGTGCAAGAAAAAAGTGATAAAACAAATTATCTATGTTATGGATAGCAATCGATCATAAGTACCTGTCTGCTCAAGCACTCAAAAAGCTAGAGTTGCAATTAGATTGACGTCACACAACTTATTACGCTTTTGTGTGCTTAGAAACCCCTTATGTGCATCCATAACTCGATGGATGCATGTTACTTATGATCCAGTCCTTAAATATCTATCTGTCACACAATTGTTTTTTCAAATGTACAGATATAAATGATACAATATTTGCTATAAACATCAGTTGCATAAAATTGCACAAAATGTGCTATCCACTTAAACAATTCCTAGCCATTATGCATAGTGGGCTTCACTAGATCCCTATACACCAGTGGCTGGTTTCAAAAAGCCTGGATAACACTATCCACTGGATAAATCGCTATCCAGCAGATAAATTCTGAAGAAATCCTATGGAGTGGATAACTTTATTCACGTTTCGTGCAACCGGCCCCTGGAGATGATGCCTGAATAACATTATTCACTGTATAAAAATTATCCACTGCATAAATTTCTTTTATACATTTTTCGCTGGATTTTAAACAAAAGTCTTAAAGTAAATCTTAAGAAGCCAGAGCAATTATTCTTAAATAAAATACCTTCATATTATAAAGAGTTATGTTGATCACTTTGCATAAGGTACTCACATCTCTAATTATTAATAATTTATAAGGCAAAAACAATGGAAATCACAACCCATGAAGGCATAGTAAATGGGTACAGAATCGTCCTGATTTTCATAACGTTTAACCTTAATATCCTCAAAATCAAATGAAGATATTTTCAATTTTCTTTCACAAAACACTTGTACTATGTTGGGAGTTTCATGAGTAATATTCAATATTCATGTCTAATCTGTGTGGGATATACAATGTCAAGCCACAGATACAGATCCCATACAGAACAGCTGCTCATATTATACTACTTAACACTTTTTCGAAAGAAGCAGCTTTCATTAATAAATTATATAGAGTGCACAAACTAAAAGTGTGCAACAGTTGTCACTATTTAGGAGTAAATAGCACTAATTAAACAAAAGAAAACAATAGAATTAGCATAAAATAGCCCTTTTGTGGTAATTATGTTGCACACTTTTAGTGTGTCCACTCTATGACATTTAATCAGACAATATTATTTGAATCTTGTATAGCAGTTGTTACTGTTTCATACTGAAACAGCAAGATGACAACACTTGACAAAGAGATACACAATAACATTATGTTTACTCAGTATTAGAAAATTGTTATTCAAAATTGACAATAATATTATTCAAATTTGAATGTTGTTCAGATCTGCTATAAGGGTGCCAAATATTGTTGTTTACGACATACTACCTTTAAAATATCGGCAGAAATATACTCCATGACAGCGACAATATACACAGATACTTGATAATCAACCTTGTACCCCAAAATATCCTGAAAACAAGCAATAATACATTGTGTTAATAAAGTAAACAACACTACAAACATATATAAAAAATGTTGACATTATAAATACCATATCAATATTTTATTATTATTTATTCATTTAAGTTTGCAAAAGTTGAAATATGTTTTGACATATCCTATTTTTAATTGTATTCATATAGAATAGGCAGCTAATAAATAAAAGTAGATAAATAATTGAATAAGTTGAACAAAAAATGAAATAGTTCCCCTGAGAAAAACTTTTACAAGTAAATTGTAATACACAAATGCAAATATTTTAGCATATTCTTAAACTTTTGTAGTTTTTTTATATGCAAAGTTGTTACTTATAAAAAAAATTTCATATAAAAATAATTATGATGGAAAAAAATTCAAAATTTCACATTAATCATTTAAAAATAATATGAGTTGGAATTTTCTAAATACTTGATGAATGAAATACTTGAATGTATATTAGATTTATTTGATTATTTAGATAATTTTTAATTCTAGCAATTATCAAAATGACATTGTATATTACAAAAACCTGCTTGTAATTTTTTGTACATTTCATAATAAAATTATGTTAGGACAATTCAATTACACTATTTTCAAGAGGAATTGTATATTTCAAGGTGTGCAGTTCCGAATAGTCAAATATACAAATGCAAGTACAGGCAATCTTAGATTTTTTCCTCTTATCCTAATCTTACTCAGGTATAAAACGTTTTTTCAAGCTTTTTTTAGACAAAATAAATCACAGAAAACAATTAAAAACTGATGAAATCGACTTCATTTTAATGAATGGAAATTAGGGGTTTCGAAAGTCAATAATATATTTAACATTTACAATCAATTATATGAATATCAAAATTGCAAAACAATCAAAAACTAAATGAATTGTTTTACGCAACTTAAAACAAGAACTAAAAAAGTATTAATTTAATTGTATAAAGAAAATATAAATGAACTTTTTTATGTTACCTTTATAAGAGGGTGAATTTTATCCGCAGGTAGAATCAACTGAGTACTTTTTCTTTTGCCTTTTTCAATAGCAGCTTGTGCATCTAAAATTGCCCATTTATCGATTGGATCGGGAAACGTTTTAGTTACACGGTCTTCAACATCAGCTACAGTATGTGGCTGACAAGCACAGAGGTGATACAGCAAGTGAATAATTAGATTTTCGATGTATTCCAGCGCCTCATCTTGGACTTCCAGCGACGGATGAACATCCTTTTGAACCTAGAATATAAACATAATAATTACGTTAAATAAAACCAAGCTCGTCTCCTACAGATTTGAAAGTTCTGTCATATAAATCATTACAATAGATCTCAACTGTGACATCTTTTTGTATTAAACAGGATCTTTTTAAGTAAAGCAAGCGGCCACTTCCCCTTTGGGTTGAATTCTTTCACATCAAATCATGGATACCACAAAAATACCTTTCTCAAAGGCGAGATCAGTAATCCTTTCCACCTTGAAGGGTCTAAAGTCTCCTCGCATTCCGAAATAGGCATGGTAACCTGCTCTACAAAGAAGTCATTCCAAGGTAGAAATCACAGAAGTTGGGAAAACTGTACAGTACTATCCACAAGACAATTTGACCTCTAGGTAATCAATGTTCGTCGATGCTGTCCGATTCGACACCTTTCATCTTGGCAAATAAAATCCAAAAATAAGACTTCTTAAGCTAAAACCTCTTAGAAAAAAACAATTCCACAGCTTGTGTAATCACAACTGGTGAGATTAAGTATACGTCAAGGCTAGGGAACAATCAAATAAAAATGAAATCGGAAATTGTGTTTTGAAAACATCAAATTGATGCTTCCCGAACTTGGCAGAGCAGCTCGTGCCAGGTTACACTCGGCCTACAAAGACTGAAACCAAAAAAAACTCACAAAAAATTATTTTGCAATGTTCAGTTTATTTTACAAAATTTTCACCCCAAAACCGGTTTTTAATCAAGTTTAACTAAACAATTTGATGTTTTGATATTTCACAATTTTGAGGTAGAAAAAAAGTTGATTGATTTTGATGCATCATGGGAAATGCGTCAGATTCTTAAATGCAACGTCATATAATTTGTATTTTGACCCAATTGCTAAATTTGAAACATGGAAAAATATATGCAAGGAAAAGCCACAAGGCTGCATTAGTTTAAATGAAAATTATGATCATGAACTTTAAACTTCGATGTTTAGGTCTCTTGCAATAATATGGTACCACATGGCCGTTATATTTAACTCTATTTTTATTTGTCGGACTTTTGTTTGTTTATTTGTTTGATTTTCAAAACACCCTTACTGGTCCTTACTCCCCCACTGCTAACACTCCTTCGCAGACGTTTTTAGGGTTTGTCACGCTGAGCTAATCGCAGTTTTTGCGTGACAAACCCTGAAAACGCGCGCCTGTTGGTTTCTGGGTAAAAACATAAACTCGTTCCCACTCCCTTGGCTATTAGATCAGCTTAGTCTTTCATATCCGTGTTTCCAATGATTTTCTCGATTTCTTTCTAATTTTTACCTCCATAAAAACAAAATGTCCTCTTCTGAGAAGTACGAAGAGTTAGAAGAAGAAGTTAAGGGTGTATATGAAGATGTAAACACAAGAATTTTACACAGACTCCCTAAATTAAGTGGAGGTAAACTCTTGAAATCGTTGTTTTTGAGTTAGTTTGGGGGAATTTTTACTCTCGTTTTTCGATAATACAACTGATAGATGTCATGTGTTTTTGCTTTAGAACAAAAAAAGCAGGCCATCAGAGAACTAGAGAAGAAAATCGAAGATGTTTTCCTTCTTGTAAGTAGAAATATTTTCACTGTTTTGAACCTGTATAATTCAGATGATCGCGATCATGTGACTAGATGATTTATTTTGCTATCGATATCTTTAGGAATGGAGCGTCTATGATTATTACCAATTTAATCAGAATACATTGTACGACCACTAAATCTTTTTTTTTTTTCACCATTGCATGGCAGTCATCAAAGCAATCAATAGATCACCTACAATTAAGTAGCCATCATCATTGATATCAAAATCATAGACTTAATTGCCTGGCATATTCAGTTTACACAATCGATATAACCAACATGCTTAAATGATCAAATGATTAACTGGAATCTCTATGATCTTGTTGTTGATTTTAGCAATATCGATTGACAATCGATACAAATTTAAACTTCAAAACCATTTTTTACTTGTGTCGTGTTGATTGATTGTTGATTGGATAAAGTCGATGAATATCAATCACTTAATTATTTATCGAGTTGATACTTACTTATGTGGATGTGTTGTTTGGTGTAGTAGTGAAAGACCCGGTATAGTATTGCATGGCATTGTGCGATGCTGTTCTGTGAAATGGTCTGGTGTGAGATGGCGTGACATGGCATTATTTGAAATGCGCATTTATTCATCCATCATATCAAAGTGATGTCTGAGACATGCCAATAATACCATAATAATAACCATCTTTATTGCCAACATGAAGCACAAACAAACTATAATAGATATAGCCCGATATGTGCTTGACTGGTCACAAAACAATAGACTTATATATAGAGGCCGGAATATATTTAAAAGCATTGATTTATACACTCAAGCCTCAGTGTGAATCTATTTCGTGATGGCCAGTGAAGCAAATGAGGGGAAGGTCTAGCTATTACAGAAATATTAATGCCAATTATGAAAATACTTTGAGTGTACCTATATTTTATGAACAAGGATGGACAGTTGGCTGGTGCACAGCCTTCTATGTGAGAGGTCACAAGGTCGATTTCTGGTGACTTCACGTCCTTATTTCAGCTTCTTTTTGTTCTGTATAGCTTGTAGTAGATTGAAATGCTCCTAAACAGGAGCACTGATGGAATGAGGGGGGGGGGGGGGGCTGTGTACCGTTGGTTTCCAGGGAGACAACTGTCATGCTGAATGAACTACTGACATTGAATATGAATACTTGTTTTTTTTTCTTTTTTTTTAGTATACTCTATTGATTCTATACTAAAATATTTTGTATATTGTTGTAAAGATTGAGGATATGGAAGATGAGGCTGGTAGAGCACCAGGTGCTTACAGGAACCCAATGATATCCAGAGTAAAGTCTTACAGAAGAGACTTTCAACAACTAAAAAGAGATTTGGTAATAATAGAGAATATATTGAATTGAATTGACATACACTAACATTCAAAATTAGTTGGGACATTCAGGGGCAGATCCAGGATTCTTTTCAGGAGGGGGTGCACTGTCTTCAGGAGGGGGTGCGCTACCCACTAAACATGAAATACTGTTGACATTCTTTAAAAATATTAGAACAACAAGGACTTGAAATCTTTTCAGGAGGGGGTGAGCATGCACCCTCTGCACCCCTCTCCCCTAGATCCATCACTGACATTTGTTGTTTTAATCCAAATTTTTGTGTTGAAGGGACCCTTCTCCCCCCTGTAACAATGTTGGTATGATGGATAATCATCTTGGTATGAAATGGAATCTCATTCAACATCGTTCACGGGGAGATTGACTGAAATATTGTAGACTGAGAGAAAAAGAAAAAAATTGGGAGAGAATGAAGTGATGTGGGGAAAAAAATGACAATGTTCCAACAGTTTTGCAAATTAGTGTGGGTGGATGGTTAAATACTCAAAGCACCGTCCATCACTCTACAATGTTGAAAGCACTTCGTATGATAGCAATAGTATTTTCACTGTTTTCCAGTGACAAATGCTGGTAGTAATAGGAAAAATGTCTGATCATGATGTTTATGAAATGTTATCAATTACCATTTAACCATGGAAATTTATTTATTTTCTTGTTTTTATTCTTTAGGGTAAGCCATCTAGTGGTTCACGTGTCACATTTGGAAGAGATGAATTATTTGATTCAAACCCAGAGGTATTATACTTAATTTGCTGTCTGTCATGCCTCTTCTCCTTTTTACTGAATGACATTTTTTTTTTTAATGGAGTCAAAGTGAGTTGTTAAACATTATTGACACCACTTTTATACTGTTTGTTTATGTTTATAGAGTGATCAAAAATTCCGTGTTAATCAAGCAACAGAGAGCCTTAACAGAACATCAGAGAGTATAGCAAGATCAACAAGAGTTGCCGTAGAAACAGGTCAGACATTCGCCTTTTCTGTTTTATAATTAAGTTTAACTTTTAGCACTTATACTAGATAAAATACATTTAGTATAAATGTTTGACTGCTTGATCAGACAAATAGACCTTTTCGGCTTCATATGCAAATTGGCTATTTCAACCATGTGACACTATCTAGGAAATGGTTGTTTTATGAAAAATGTGTTGAAATATTTACACTTGAAAGAATCGTTTCCCAAGAGTGGCATCATAGTCTGAAATGGGAAAATAAACATGGAAGTGAAAGAGGTCTATTCATGATATTCGTATGACAGTGCACAAGTTGTCTTGAACAAAATAATGTGTAAACTTCTTTTAGTTTCAATTGATGGCAGTTTAGTTGGAAGAGACTATTGTCAACTGACAGTCTTAAGATGGAGAAAAAAAGTTTGTTCAACAGTCTGAACACAACTGTGTTTCTCAAGATCTCCCCTGGGTCAATCACATATGACTGATATGTATCAATCATAAGGTAATAAAAAGTATTTTTGTTTTTGTTTTAATTTATAGAGCAAATAGGAGGAGAGATAATTGAAGATCTTGGAGACCAAAGAGAGTCATTAATCAGAATAAGAGATAGGGTAAGTTGATTATGTTATAGCTCTAGTTTAGGGGTTGTCCCTTGAAGCCTGGATATCTCAGTCCATCAATGAGGTGATTCCCTATACATGTACTTATTCATAATATTTTCTCGGTTACTTTATTATTAGGCAAAAGAAACACATCAAGATTTAGGAAGAAGTAGAAGAATATTGAACAGTATGGCTATAAGGTATGCAATTTACATGCAGGGGGAGTGGGGGGCAGAACTGCCCTCCCCCCTCCAATAATTTCCTGAATTCATCTCAAAACAGGGGTGGATCCCGAACTTTTGAAAGGGGGTGCACTAATAAAAAAATGATCCAGAAATTTTGAAGGGGGCTGGTGCACTAATAAAAAAATGACAGATTATCAATCAAAAATAATTATTAAAAGTACTATCTATGAAAATATATCTGGCCCTTCCCCTGGACCTGCACCTGTAAAGATAATATCATACTCTGCATCACTATACACTTCTTTAGCCTTTATGTAAAGACCCTTGGTGAACAAATAAGCTTGCAGTCTGCACTCTTAATCAATTATTGTGTTTTTATTTTCAGAATTGCAACCAACAAGATCATCCTGTTGCTTATAATCATAGTAGAAATTGCAATCCTTGGTGCCGTGGTATATGTAAGGTTTTTCAACAAGAAAAAGAAAACTTAATACATACGATTGTACTTTCAACTATCAGTACATCAACTGGTATGAAATATCAAATAACCAAATAATATGTCAATTTTTTTTGTTATTTTTGTTTCATTGCACCTCAACTTTTTAAACTTTGTAGTGTTTAATTGGTGCAGTCAGTGTATGAAATGAACAAAGAATAAGAGAAAAATATCATATCCCACCTAGGGCATATTAGCATTCAAACTCTCATGTATACTAATTGAGACAGTACAAATGAGGCTAAGATATATTATCTTATCTTACATGTCTATGATATTTTTTTCTTATTCTTTATTTCAAAACGTTTTTTGCTTTTAATTCAAAATGATGGTTACATAAGGTTCTCAGCATGTGCCATGAGTAGGGCTTTTAACATCTGTGCCGACCACTGACTGCCGTGATTTCCATATTGTCATTCAATTAGAATGAAAAACATTCATTCTGTAAACTGTATTCTGTAAACCACACATACTGATGTGAATATTGTAGAATATTAACTATCTAAGACTAATGCCTAGATTGATTATTTTGTTTTTGATTTAAAGATCAAATCTATTCATCTCAAAAACATTTCAAGCTTAATCTTACACAAATCAGGATTTGGGTGGTGTATTCGCAGTTGTAATAGAATACAGTATATCTGTGAAATACTTTTTGTAAGAAATTGCACTAATGAATAGTGAATTCTGTAAGCTGATGGACTAATTACAAAAAACGTCTGTCTCCATAATCCTGCTTCAAATAAATTAGAAGAATGTGCAAAATGTTTCACTGAATTCTTATACAAACCAATAGATTCACAATGAGGCTGGAGTGTATGCAGAGCTGTCAACCCCTGACCGCTTCTGACCTTGAGATCGCCCTGACGTCCGCCATTTTGTTTTCCCTTTGGAATTTTCTGAACCAAAAAAAAAAAAAAAAAGGTTGTACGCAACTTGGTTTCCATAATCTAGAGATTCTAGTTTATATCTGGTTTCTATCCAAGAGGAAATTATGGTTAAAACACAGGAAAATCAACTTTGACGTGATCCGGGAGATTCAGACCTTTGCACGGGAGACTGTGAAACAAGGCCCAAAACCTGGAGACTCCAGGTTTATCCGGGAGGGTTGGCAGCTATGGTGTATGACACACAGAGAATATAAACTATAGATTTATACACTCCAGCCTTTGTGTGAATCTATTGTTTTGTGACCAGTCAAGCGAATGCAGGGAAGGTCTATTTGTGCTAATTTGCACAACTTTGTAACAGGTTTCACAGATATAATATTCCATTGCATCACATTGTACATTGCATTCTTTATAAGATTGCTACCTGTTCATAAATATTAATGATTCGATATTTTTTGGGAATAATCATTAGGGTAAGGTTAATGGGATTGTCAAATTTGCCTCAAGTTGTCATATTTATAATGCCAACTAACAGTTTTAATTAAAATTACTTAATCTTACACCGATCTCAAATGAAAATAATACTTTCATTAGAGCAAATGCAAGAAAACCATGAAATAAAAACAAAATACTAACAAACTGTAGCTATTTATTAACTTTTTATCCATATCACTTGATCAGGAGATTGCTATTTCTTTTGTCTGGGTTTTATGTTCTGGTTGAGTGCTAGTGACAAATAGTTAAAAAAGCTACTATTTGTTAGTGTTTGGTTTGTTTTTATTTCATAGAGTTCCTGTGTTTGTTCCATATAAAAACATAAATGATGACATTTCACAACATATCTGCAAATAATGCGATTTCCAGCAACATATTATTTTAATTGACTTGCAATAATAATGTATATGTTCCTGGAATGTAGTTAGGTGAAAGTCTAGAATTGTGAATATTTCAAAATTAATTAAATATTGTAAATTAACAAAACATAAATTGTTATTAAATTTGAATGGAAGGACAAAATATATTGTGTAGTGTATGTAATCAACTCACCAGTTATATCAGCTTGTCGAGACAATGTTGGTATAATCTCTCTGTTGTCGTAAATTCACCACTAATAATTATCATTAACCCTGCCAGTTTTAATCACAGTAAATATTACATTAAATCTTTAGCAAGCAGACCATTAAGATCAAACAGGGATGTCCAACTTTGAGATCGCACCACTATAAATAAATTTTAAGGGACCACCCCCTTATTCAAATGCATATTCTGCATACACCGAATGCTTGTTGGAATATTCTGCTGAATTTTGCAAACAAATCAATACTTAGTGTAGATGGCCCTGAATGTTTTTTTGGTGAAAGTGCCTCATTGATTTTTTGGTGAATTCTCTTATGGTATTTCAATGACCTGCATAACAAAAAGCATGAATCAAAGGATAACAAGTGTCCCTCTCACAGTGCTGGTACCTTTGTTTATCTCCTTCCTTTTGCACTGGTTCTGGAATATGGCTAGATTTCTCGCTAACTATAAAAAACAACTGACTGGAGAGGCATATGTAGGGTATATCAAATGTAGTGGTAGCGAGTGTGAATGAGTGATTTTGGAGATACCAGTAGTCACTTCGTGCTACTCTCAAATCTGAGGATAAACAAGACATTTAACTTTTTTTAACAAACACAAGGAAATACACACTATGATTATTCACTTCACAATTTTAATATTTGACAACTTTAAACTAGGAGCTACAAAAACTACAGCAATGTTTTTATCACAATTAGAGTCAGAGATTCTACAAAGCTTCTTGTTTTGCTGTCAATTTTATTACTGTAACTACAACCAAGTCTCTTAGTATTGTTTTCAATGGCAATCAAAGAGCCATTTTGTCAGAATGTAAACTAATGATTTCTCCTGCATAGATTTAATATTGCCTATTCAAGTAGCAGTTTTTACAGTGCGGACAGGAAACTATGGGTGAGCAGAAATATTTTGGGATTGTTTCACTAGTTCTGTGAACATTCACACTACTCTAAGAAAATAACAACTCTGATTGGTTCAGGAAAAAAAAAATATTTCAACCATCCTCAGTTTTTAACTCAAACTGCAATAATATCGCATTTCCTACATTCGTGTTATTACTAATGAATCATAATATTAATAATTCATCTAGATATTGAAAACATGCTTTTATAATAGTAAACTTCTAATTGAAAATGAACACAACTTGGATACCTCTAAGTCCCATGCTAGTGGAGTCTCTTCGACTTATAATTCCTGCCAAGAAAACGAGAAACTGCCTCCTTGTTGTTCTGTCCTCCATGTTGTATTTGTTGTAAAATGACAACATCCAACCAGGCATAGAGTCTGACAGTTATTTGGTTACTAAAATGCTGTTGTGATAAAGAACACAGGTGAAGCTTACGCAAAGCATTTAATTTTCTTGTCAGGAATTACAAACAAGAGACTTTGCAAGCAGGGAAACCTTTACAAAATGTTAAATAAATTGTTCAGTGCCATAAAACCATCTTCTGAAACTTCCATTTTTCTTGTACAAAGACTCAGCATGTGAATTTTATTTATTCGTCTACTGCTTACATTCCATACCAAATGTCCAATACGGCAACAAGGACATGGTCTGGAACTCCATAATCTAATTATCACATGGTTTCTTGGCAAAAAAATTAATATAAAAAACATGTTCTAAAATGAAAACATTTGCAATTTTAAGCTTAGCTAATTGAATTTTCTATCCTTTTTGCTTTAAACCTTTCAACTGTCGATATTTGGCCAACAATGAATTTAATTTAGGCATGTCCCGCATGCATTTGGGCCAATGTCCACATCAACCAGATATCATTGCTTCTTAAAGCCCATATACATCGAAAATAAATAAAGTGGCATTCGTTTTTCCTTTACAATCATGAACATTTTATCTGCAAATCACAATTCATTTCCTTTTTTTATTTCCAACCAAACTTACAAAAAAACATTGATAATGGATAAAGGAAAAGGATAAATAAGTGCGACTTTGAGAAGACTGCTTTGTTATGCCAATCATTTCAAGAACTAACTTGCACAAAATTCATCCTTGAAGGAAACTAGATGTTTTAATGATGACTCACAAACTGTCTGTCCCAAAACTGCATCTACTTGATAGACAATCACACCTCAAAAATTTAAACTTAAAAATTTTATCAAAAATAATACAAAAGCATTTTTGCTATACAAAAGAATTTGAAGCATGCAAAATACATAAAAAATCGGCATCAATAATTAACAAATTTTGAATAAAAATATGATTTTGTAACTAGTACATAAAAAATTAATAATAAATTATTGTGACATATTTACATATCAATATGGTCAAAAAAATTAATTGTAAAATAAAATTTTCAAAATTAGTTCTATACTAATAAATAAATAAACTTTATGGTTTTATTAGCTTTTTATACAATGACCTCATTTCATTATTTGATTTTTTGTTTTGTTTTTGTTTTTTTGCGTTGTTTTTAAGATCAACAAATTATGTAAGCCACTTCAACCGAAATGTCTTAAAACAAATCTACATTTTTATGTAACTCTATGTCCCACAATAGTTTATGGTCAACTAGAGGGATTCAACGGCATTCACAAAATTATTAAAATTTTCGGATAAACATACACTACTGGTGAAATCACCCAATCAAGTCTTATGTGAATCTGGCAGAAATTTTGACACCAATGTATTGTTGTTTTAAATTCTTTAACTTAATAACTAATAATTAATAATTAAGTCCTTAACGTCATAATTACCAGAATATTATACCTGCATTTAATCCTGTGTACTTAAATCTGTACAGTCTTTTGAACAAAAGATTTTGTGATATATATATCAAAGCTTATAGCGATACTTTATGTTGAATAAACAACTGAATTGTTATAATTCTAATGTGCCAACCACAACTACAATAAGCTCTATTGAAATAACGGCCAATCACTGTCTGGTTGGCACATGAATTACAAAGAATTACGTCAGCTCAAGTATCGCTATAGCCAGATTATTCAATAAAATGATGCATTCTGGTTGGTTAAGCTTTGACATATATCTGTCACACAATTCAAAAATACAGATTTAAATGATCAATCACAGAATTAGAATGGTACAATGTGATGGACCAATATAAATATTCACTATTTATAAATATTGAAGTTAAGGAAATCTTGGACAAAACCACCTGGCACACAGAGAATTATATCATGATTGAACACTTTATTTGGAACTTAACATAATCAGGGCTTTCAATATTAAGTCACTACAGGCCGTATATTTTGTATCTTTCTTAATAAATATGACCCAACCCCCCCCTGAAAACATTTCAGACAAAGACACCTATGTCAATTACTCAGACTTACGGTTATTCAAAAAGATAATGAAACCCATGCATATTTCAATGTAAATCCTTCCATCTCCTCACCGTTGCAATGTTGATATTAGAAACAACCCAACTAGTGTGTGGATTGAAAGAAAAACAACACTGATATTGAGGGGGGAGGGGGGGTTGAACTGTGATATTTGGGAAACAAGGAACTAGAAGAGTCAAAAACATATAAAAAACATGTACCAAATGTTTTGCCCAAGACATAAAGATCTGTATCATGTGACAATATTCATTAATGCCTTCCAACATAAACCTGCGAATCAGGAGGCTCAAGGCCAGTGTGCAAAGTAATCTGGACATTACGGTTCAAACTAAATGCTGGATATAATGGTTCATTAACGTCTGGTAATCTTATAGCACCACGTTTTTCGTCGTTCAAATAGAATGATACCTTATGACTACCGACATCTAAGAATATACCTACAACGGACCCTACCTCTATACCTCCATCTCGCCGATTAGAATGCTCATTGTTATGCCTAAACCAACTTCTACTGCTATCTATGTACATACACCATGCTTTGTCATCTTTGCCGAGGATTGTATCTTTCATTGTACTAGCCAAGGCGACACCCATCGCTGGATCTGGGTTGCCGTCGTAACGGTCTATAGTTATCTCCCAGTAATGACAACCTTTGGAGAAGCCTGCATTGCCAAGGACAACCCTGTCATCATAGCTGGTACAGGTTGCTGTGTTGTTATCGTTGCTAAGGACTATCTCTGGGTGTGCTGTTTCCTTGTCCATACTAAACCAGGCAACTAGGAGAAGAAGATATCATGAATAAGAGTACAGATTTAAATGATACAATGTTCTCTCTATTATTGCATGTGCTATGTCAGTGCACATGTTATAGCCATAAATACCCAATATTAAAATCCTTACTGTCAGATGTAGTCAGGTAGACCTCATCGCTTGGTGCCCCTTCTCCAGCAGTGTTGACTCCTCTAATACGAGCCCTATACGTAGAGTCAAATTGTAGTCCTTGAACAGTGCACTCTAATGAATTTCCTCGGTACACCTCTATGAAGTTTCCTCCACCGCCATCATCCAATTCTACGACATATCCTTCAACGCAGCTTCTTTTACGTGGCTTCCAACAAAGTGTGATGGCATTATTTGTGACACTACACTGGTCTGGGATAATGTCAGGAGCACATGGAGCTGACAAAGAAAATGGAAAGAAAATTACTTGAATGTGCTTTATATTACTTCTGCCCACCAAAAATACATGGGAGGTTTCTGTCCAAATAATTAAGAAAAAACGGCAAAATAAATTTATCTATTCACCATACATTTTAGTCAAAAGTTTGAAAACATTTACGATTTTGGGAGATGGAAAAAAGGACATTATCTAATCATGGCAGCACAAAGATTAAGTTCACAAAATATCCAATATGACAAGACTTCTTTGATCTCTCTAATTTCTCTTCATTCTCTCTCATTTTTGTGAAGTAGCAAATGATCTCACCAATAATAGATAAATAACTTTAAGTGTCGGTATATAAATTAGTTTTCAGTGGATACTAAACAGACCCAATTATAGCCTTTTTCTACTGTGCTGTGGCGTTGTATTGGAAGTTCCAATCCCATGGCATTCTAACCTGCCAAAATTCCCATATAGTTAATTACCTTTAAGTTCAATAAACTGTAAATCCTGTAGCGCCTGTGTAGCAGCCGATGTATCTAGCGTAAGGTCAAGCTCCATATTCAGAGGGTTTTTGTGAGAACTATCATTTTGCCATTGACTGCATAAATCTGTAATTCTACAACAACAAAGACATCAAATTAGATTTTGAAATGTTAAGATAAAGGGTGAATAAAGCAGAAATGTTCACACAGATAGAGCAAACAAACGTACCTATTTATGAGAGCATTTGCAACCTGAAAAAAATTAAGACTGCATTCAATAAACTTAAGAATTCAGTAAACTCTTGTAACTAAGTGGATAATCTATGGACAGACTGTAAATGAAATCTTCTGTCAGAGTCATCCTACAAATTTGAATATTTTTGACATAAGCGTAAAAAATTAAAAAAACAAGTGGAGCACCCCTGTCCAAATCCCTATCCCTCAGCAAAAATAAGTCTCAAAATGGGTGGGAGATGCTTTGAAGTATAGCCTGTGATATACCAAACAAGCTTTATTGCTTTTAAGTCTTACCAGTAAAAAAGAGGCAGGATCGACTTCATTCAGAGATTCTTTAGAATAACGTAGAAGAGCTGCAGCTTCTTTCATTTTCTTTTCGTACTTTGATACTTGTTCATTAGATTGTTCTACTTTTTTATCTACTTCTTTGGTGATTGAGTTGAGTAATTCTGTCTTTCGTGTTTGAATAAAGTGGATAAGTGCATCACATTGAGCCACTATTATCGATTCAAAATCAAGTCCATTTTCCTAAAAAAATATGTGTAAGGGACATTGTTAACATTTCAAAATAATATAATTGGATTTTTGTATGGGAATGTCTTTTCTTGATACTGTATGATATGTAGCCTATGGAGGTTGGGTGGTCTGGGACGAGGAAATCATGTGACTTATATCAGCTATTTAGCGTTACTCTCACATGGATAGGGCCATGCTGTTGTACAAACAAGCCCTAAAGTTAGTCTACAAAATTCTTAGTTATTCTTCAGGGCCCCCCTGCACAATAGTCGGTGCTCAACCAACTGAGCCAACCAGACGGTGGTTAAAAAGAGTGGTATGGCATGATATTGCATAACATGTACACTTCCCATACCTGTATTACAGCGGCATTTGCTTTCATTTCATTGATGTAATTATTTATTTGACCCGTACATTGTTCTAATTGTAGAATATTGCTAGACACAACACCCTGAAAATATTTAAAACAAAATTACAAATCAGTCAAGTGCCAAACATAATTTTTGGTATGTTATAAAACAATTACAGTGACTTCAATCGGAGCCACCTGGAGATTTTTTACAAATCTACGGAAATTGATAACTTGAACACAAGATTTCTATTAGTTTTATCTATTATATCAATTTGAATTTGCTACAGCCTTAAAAAAGATTGGATCAAGTGCAAATTTTGCTTTGAATAAAATGAAGTGAAATAACTTTGGAATTGTCTGTTAGAGTTCTCAATTTCTGACTGGCTATAAATCCTGAGGTGACTTTGGTTGAAATAGTCAAACTGTAGTAAATGAAGTTTCCATTTCTTCATGCATCTCCATGTACTCATGTCACTCCATTCAGCGGCTCGCGACTTTACATCAATAATATTGACACACCTTACATTTCATTACAATTAAATACTTAGAAAAATAACAATCTTACACTTGTCTAGATCTACGTCTGCATTCATAATGTATAGCAGAGCCAGGGCGCAGGTGAAATTGAGGGACGACTGAAATAAAAATAAAAGTAAAGGGGGAATTTCACCATTTTTTAAGAAAATAGACCAGTTTCAAGTTCATCATTGCTCAAGCTAAGCCTCAATTGCAGGTAAATCAACAAAACATTTAAACCATTGATATAAAAATTATATAATTGTTCTTGGATTAGTGCATTCCCACGGGATGTACAAAAGAATACGTCACATACTATCAAGGCTTAGCCTGAGCAATGCAGAATATAAAACTGGACTATTGGGAGAGCGTACATTTTTTTTTGGTTTGCCCTTCCACTAGAAAACCTCAAGAGGAGTATTAATGATTATTTGAGGAATTTGACATTTTCTCCCCGTGTAGCTCACCAACATTGCTGCCCTGCAATACATTATGAATACTGCCTGAGATTGAATAAATTGAGACCATCTACAAATGATATAAAGCAGGTTTGTGTCTGTGCTTAAATTAATCTTAAAGTTCTTGTTTAAAATCTTTGTTACTTGCAGTGAAACTGATCAAGACATCATATAAAGAGGTTGTTAGTGAGAGCTTACCCAGCTACTGTTTTGCATTATTGAATGAGTATATTTAGGATTTTCATTTTAGACTGACAGTTTTCAGAACAATCAATAAACAGATATTGAAAGTTTTTTCTTGGTTATGTTAGTCAAGCTCTCTGCCATAATTAAACCAGCCCTAAGGGCATATGATAAGATCTGAGAGAGAGAAAAATAATTTTTTGCAATTTCTTTCCTTTCAACAAATTTATTTAAATATCACAGTAAAAAAAGTAATTGCTTGGCTCGATTTGAAGTGCTAAAGAAATACTTATCTAAAGTAAAATCATTGACACCAATGACTAATAACTACAAAAGATATCATAATAAATAATTCAATCAAATTAACCACAATTTCAAGCTAAATGATTCACTATTGCAGACAAGGAGACTGAAGTTAACGAGGGAAAGTTCTATCTCAAAAAATGATAACATATTTGAACTAAAAAGGAAATAAAAAATTCTTTCTGTGCTATGAAGTGCTATTAAAATGTTCAAATTATAAAATTACTTTTTTACATGGAAAGTATTATTTAAAAAATACGTTATATCTTAATGACTGCAAGATAAATGATATATTTCCATCTTTTTATATTTTATTTTCTAATTCACGTTGAGATTAATAATAGCTGACTTAATTAATTTCAAACATTAAAAGAAATTGAATTTAATAAAACTAGAGATTTTGTTTCGTCAAAAACAGCTCAATTTCCCATTTAGGAATTACATAAAACTCAATTGCAATTGACACAGTATTTATAAACATATTTTACTTGAATGCTCACTCTTAAATGCCACATGGTTTTGCATCCTTTTTTTGTTTAATGTTTTTTATGCACTAACTGAGACAGTGTTTTCTTGTCAAAATAATGATATAGTGTATAAGCATGAATATTGAATAAGTACCACTTCAAACTAATTGAGCATTACTTAAATTCGTATGAATTTCATTTCATTTCAGATTTTAAAATTTCCCTTTTTCCGACACAATTTCACAATTTCATATTTGTGCAAAGTGTTCATTTTTTTATTTTTTAATATTAACTTATTATTATTATTTTTTTTTTTGTAGGGGAAGTTTAAAATACCTTACAATTACATAATTTCATTATTTGTAAATTTCATTATAATTTTCCTGCTGAACGAAAATTAGCTTTTCACAACTCTATTTGCACTTTTAGAACCATGTTCGTACAAACAGAGCTTACAATAAAAAAATAATTCTGTCGAGAAAATATTTCTGCTTTTGAAAAGAAAACCTTCAATATTCATGATCGCCCATTTCCGCCGAAGAATAAAGACGAGAAGATTTTTAATGATAACGAAAAGTCGAAGAATAAAATTTTCGCAGAAATGCTTGTGAACTTTTAAAGCAAGCATATATTGTGGTTTTGAAGTAAACGAATTGTATCGAAAAGGAAACGCTTGGTGATCAGTAATGCTGTTCCATTATTTGTAATTTAGGATTACATGTCCTTTTCGGAACAGGTGCATCAGTATGCATACAAAAAACCGCAAAATATCGCTATATTCACGCAAACATCGCGCAACAAAACTCTCAATTCACAGATATAAAAAGATAAAAAATTGTGGTTTTAGGCTCAATAACTTGAACATTATGGTTTCAGAGCAGTTGAGTTGAAAACCTTTAACCACTTCGAATGCACCATACGCCTTCGATTTCATGCTGGCGGTCGGCGAAACAAGAATTAATTTTTTTCACCCAAAATCTATGTGAGCGCACTAGTTAATTATGAAATAGTTAATTCTCACTTTCAGACATAAAAAATGTCTGTTGATAATTTTCATTTGAAAGATGATAGAATATGTACACAAATTTTGTCTACATATGCGGTCAAAGTGTCTATTACGTTGACACGTGAATCGATCATAGCTTAGAACTTTCATTCATTCAAACTTACACGAATAAATTTTTTTTTTACCTTTTGCTCTTTGAATATCGCTCCCAAAGCCTTTACTTCATGTCCTTGATGTTTGCCTTTTTCGATACAGACATAGCAAACTGGAATTCTACATCCGACACAGTACATACTATTATGTTCCTCGAGATGGTCGCCACAATTTATAGTTGAATTTCTCACCGAAGATTTCGCGTTGGGTTTTATCAGCTGATGTTTGGCTAGAGGTCCACGGCTTGGGTGGCAAGTTTTACAACAATCATCACAGTAAACTACTTCACACTGTTCACACATAACACTTGCTTGAGCTGGAGGATCTTTTTCGCAAAGTTGACAATAAATTTGCCCATTTGATTTCGCGTAGTACCGATTAACGATATTTTCCAGTAGACGATTTCGTGGAAATCCGCTCACTCCACGGTTATCCAAAGGAAAAATTTTTGTGCAAATTGGACATTTTAAACAAGGAATATTCCCAATAGCTTGATATAGATGATTTAGTTCATAAACGCTTACATAGCCAGAATCGTCCGACATTGAATCAGATATTTCTTTCTGAGATGGCGGAGTTGAAGTCTTGCTGTCATTGCCCGTTTGAGTAATATTTGTCTTCGCACAGCCCATACAAACACTGTGAGAGCAAGGTAGAAAGATAGGACATGAGTAAGGTTTTTTACATATACCACAGAGCAATTCTGATTCCATTTTATGACGATTTTTTATGGAGTTCACTCAAAACCTTGTTCGCAATCGGGTTGAAATTCGCTTTGTTTTTTCTTGAACCGCGCCAACAATTAGCGCCAAATTAGCACGTGTCGTTACCCATCCTCTGATTGGCTAACGATTACAATAGACATCGACTTGATTGGTTGCTGTGAAACATCTATGTCTCTACATGTACAGAAGTGAAATATTTGGTTCAAAAAAGTGACAATTTTAAAATGTTTTATCGCAAAATTTTCCTGTGACACATTGACCATTATCTTAATCCATCATTGGATAAGTGTTACGCACATCCTAAGGGCCAAACAGAAAAGGATTTTGAGCTGAAATTGTGCTCTGAGTAAAGTTTACGTCATTGCCGGTAAATAATCCATCATTAAATTTGGCTGTCGGTTTGGCTTCGTTTTCGAATCAAATGTATATTCCTTCAAAATATTATATTTTCTTGAGGAAAAAATATTCTTAAATTAATTGTTTTTCAACATTTTGAGTGAAAATGTTTGAAAATATGAAGTATAGTTTACAAAACGTCCGGAAAAGCAAAATCTAAATTTACCTCGGTGATTTTTCTTTAATTTTCAGTTTAATTTACTTTATTTACCAAACGTATCATAGGTTGTTTAATTACGTTTGATGGAATGACAATCTAAAGCACAAAACATGTCCAATCAATTGATAAAAAAGTTTTGAAAAGACTTTGTTGTCGACACGTGCCGGTCTTTTGTTGTTGATGTAGTTGTCAAGGCTGTATTGACCGAAAACGTGTCACACACACAGTCTGTTTAATTGTGAACACAAAAATAAATCATATACTCTATAATTAACACAAATCAGTCCACTTTGTAATTCCTGAAAGTTGGCGCGATAGCGTAATTGAATGAATATTCCTATAATATTTTTTTCGAATGAATTGATTTTTTGCTGCTTCAATCAAATAAAATGTTACGTTTCTTTGTTTCTCTTCAAACCACAGCGGTACTTGTAAACTCTCATTCATAAGCTGTACCTGTTTTTCTGATATTGATTGATATTATTTTTGTTTATATTTTTTGAGATATAAATGATAGGGGCGGGGACGGTGGATAAGAAATTGAGCTTAGTTCCTTTCTAACCCCCCCCCCCCCCCCCCCCACCCCCAATTGAAAAACTGCTCCGCGGTCCCTGGAACACAAAGCGCGGGACAATGAGGTCTTTAATTATCCAAATTGGACAAAGTGCCGAATCTGCAACTCTCACAAGGGTTCTTATAAAAACCTACCTCGTCACTCTAATTGTGGTAGGTACTCAAAATTGGTAATCATTTCGTGAAGTTCGGCTGTTGAGGTGTATACAACTACTTTATTTTTAACAATAATTTTGCTAAGATATACATTTTAATGGCGTTGCCTGTGAATGTCTTCAGTCATAGGTGACTGCTTTTATCAGGTGCGAAATGATGAATGTGCAAATATTGTAGCAAAACTGGATTACGTGACCTTTCCGTGACAATCAGTTTAGTTCTGGTGTGATGTCATAGCACACTCCTTGTTGACTTACGTAACTAGCAGTATCCAGTTACGGGATTGTTGTACAATCTTCAACGTTATTGTACGTAATTTAGTGATTTCCTTTACGTAAATTCCCGATTAGATTAACCTACGCATGTATACGTAAGCATTACAAATGTAACCTATTTTAGGATGTAAATTGTAAATAAATAGAGCACAATTGAAAGCATTAGACAGTCACTTCTAGCAGTCTAGCTAACAAGCAATAAAGTCGTTCATAACTACAACACTCTGAGTCTTCACTCGCCGATTCTCGGTCCGTTACAACTGGTGGCAGCTTAGTGGATATTTTAACAGAACCTACAAACATGGAAAACTCAAGCGAAATTCAGTTTGGAAGCTTGATTGACCTCGCTCCCGAAGACTTAGGAAAGGCAATGGCGACGACGGCCCCCTTCCAGAGTTCAACCCCTGCACCTACAGCGTTGAAACAAGACGAAGTAAAGGGCATCACCGAAGCAGTCGAGGCGCTAGCATCTACCATAGCCATGAGGGACTCGATGATGTCGAGACAGCTTGAAGAAGTGACTCAGCGGCTGGAAAAGATCGAAAGTACTAGCTCCAAAGTCAAGTCCGCAAGTACACCGGCCGAAACAGCGGAAGATGAAGATGAGTTAATGGCTGCACTGGAAGAGATACAAACACGCGTCAGAACGCCACGTAACCTTACCAGCCAACCTATGCACAAACCGAGAATGAAACCAACGGTGTTCGACGGACGATCTTCTTGGGAAGACTACCGAGCACAATTCGAAATAATCGCAGAATTAAACGATTGGGATAGCGTGACCAGCGCTACGTACTTGGCCGTAAGCTTGTCGGGACCGGCGAGGGAGGTACTGGGGGATTTGAGCCCCGCGGATAGGACAAACTACGCGACCCTTCAGACGGCCTTGACAACGAGATTTGGAACGGAAAATTCGCGAGAGACCTACCGTGCATCTCTACGGAACCGGATCCGCCGAAAGGACGAAATGCTACCAGAGTTGGCCCAGGCCATCCGCCGCCTAACAAGACGCGCCTATCCCCAGGCCCCGGCGGACGTACGCGAGGACTTAGCCAAGGACCAGTTCATTGACGCCCTGGCCGATTTTGACACTCGTTGGAAAGTAAAACAAGGACGACCCACTACGCTTAACCAAGCACTGGAGATAGCCATCGAGTTAGAGGCCTTCCAGCAAACCGCAAGGAAAACCACCCCCCTGACCAGGACCGTCCAAGGGACAGCCGATGGCGTAATAGCGCAGCAACTCAGGGAGTTGAAAGAAAAATTAAAGAAATTAGAGGAGAGGGACAAGAAGAGGCGTGACGGATGCTTTAACTGTGGCGCACTGGACCATTTCCGCCGAGACTGCCCTACAGCACCACCACAACAACAGCGAAGATACCGCGCACCCAAACCACAGAGTGAGCCACAGCAAGCACCCCGGCCAACAGCGGTAAACAACCAAAAGCCGTCGGGAAACGCCAACCTGCCGGACTCGCGGGCATGAGTTCGGCAGACGTAGACACGCCCATCCAACCATCAGTCAAGTCTGGTCGAGTAGATGACTGCGTAGACGAACTCTTCGTAGAAGGATGTGTGCAGGGGACGCCCGTCAAGTTCCTGATTGACACCGGGTCCAACATCACGATCCTGAAGACAAGCGTCTGTGAGCAGTTGCCAACCCCACCTGACCTGGAGAACGTGGCAGTAAAGATGACGTTGGCTGACGGCAGTTCCTTACCGTTCGTGGGTCGGGGAGAGTTCGAAGTACAGCTGGGTGGCGACCAAGCTACGAGGGTACTATGGGTCGCAGATATTAAACCGGATGGAATCTTGGGCCTGGACGTGATGCGTGCCGTTGGAGCAGAGCTGTTGCTAAGAGGGGGTCGCTACGAGATGACGTTTCGCTCTGGACAGGAGGAAACGACCACCAGCGACGAAAAGCCGCAGCCCTACTGCCGCCGAGTGACAGTGCGCAAAACATTGGTCGTACCCCCACGAAGCGAAGTTATCATCCCTGGAGAACTTGATGGCGAGATGCATGGAGTTGGAGTACTGGAACCGACTGAGCGATTGCTGAAGTCCAATCAACTCCTCTTGGCAAAGGCCGTAGTCGACACAGGAAGCCCAACGATACCGCTGCGCGTGATGAACCCCACTGATGAGCCTCGTAAAGTCTACCGTAACACAGTAGTAGCAGTATGTGAACCCGTCATTGAGCTGATTGACAAAGACCCACTGGTTGCGACATGTAAGCTTGGTACGACGACGGGAACAAAAGAGACTGGACAAGTACCCGACCACCTGGTAGAACTTCTCGAGAGGAGCTGTAAGTACTTGGAGCCCGAGCAGCAACGGAAACTTGGATCCCTACTGAGAGAGTTCCAGCACAGCTTCGCCGCGTCTTCAAACGACCTTGGCAAGACGAACTTAGTAGAGCACAAGATTAACACCGGCAACGCAAGACCAATCAAACAACCACCACGCCGCCTCCCGATGCACAAGAGAGCTGAAGCTGACAAGCACGTGGAGCAAATGCTGAAGGATGGCATAATAGAACCGTCGTCAAGTGCGTGGGTCTCACCGATAGTTCTCGTACGAAAGAAAGATGGCTCAACGCGCTTTTGTGTGGACTACAGGAAGCTAAACGATGCTACAATCAAAGACTCGTATCCACTACCCCTCGCAGACTCGTGTTTCGACGCGCTCTCAGGATCACAGTGGTTCTCGACGCTCGATCTCTCAAGCGGTTACTGGCAGGTAGCTATGGCAGCAGAAGACCGCGAGAAGACAGCCTTCGCTACAGGTAGCGGCGGGTTGTACCAGTTTACCGTGATGAGCTTTGGTTTGGCAAATGCACCAGCGACATTTGAAAGACTAATGGAAAGGGTGTTGGCAGGCCTACCATGGGAAGTTTGCCTAGCCTACCTTGACGACATCATCATTCACGCTCAAAGCTTTGAAGAAGAGATGAAGAGACTACGAGAGGTCCTACATCGCCTGAAAGATGCTGGACTAAAACTTAGTCCTAAGAAGTGTCACCTGTTCCAGAAGTCTGTGACATTCCTGGGTCACGTGGTTAGCAGCGACGGCATCTCAACAGATCCCGAGAAAGTGCGCGCTGTGAAAGACTGGCCAGTACCTACACGTGTTAGCGAAGTACGCAGTTTTCTTGGGTTGTGTTCCTACTACCGGCGATTCGTTAAAAACTTTTCTGCAATCGCAAGGCCACTGCACCGCCTTACAGAAAAAGGGAGTGACTTCAAGTGGACCCAAGAGTGTGTTGATGCATTCAATCACCTGAAGAACGCGTTGGTGACCGCCCCTGTACTCAAGTACCCATCAAGCACGGACCAGTTTATCTTGGACACTGACGCTAGCAACTACGGAATAGGTGCAGTACTATCGCAAGTCCAAGGCGGAGAGGAGAAAGTTGTGGCCTACTACAGCGCGACGTTGTCCAAAGCTGAGCGTAACTACTGCGTTACAAGAAAAGAGCTCCTGGCCGTCGTCTCTGCAGTAAAGAAGTTCCACCACTACCTATACGGAAGACCGTTCTTGGTCAGGACAGACCACGGCGCCTTACGCTGGCTGTTAAATTTCAAGAATGTAGAAGGCCAGCTAGCCAGATGGATAGAAGTACTTGGAATCTACGACCTAAAGATTGAACACCGAAGTGGGGTAAAGCACAGCAATGCGGACGCTCTTTCAAGACGCCCCTGTGTAGACTGTAAGTCCTGTGAACGTAAAGAACAGAACGAAGAGCGTAACCCCTGCGTACTTGGTATACAGCTAGCAAAAACACAAGTTCAGAACGTTGATAAAGAGAAAGGGCCGCTGACGACAAAAGATGAGACGAAAGACGAACTAGGTAGCTGGGTGGTCGGAATGAATCAAACAGAGCTACGTAAAGCGCAGCTAGAGGACAACGACCTCGCCAAAGTGATCCACTGGAAGGAGCAGCTGAAGGAAAGACCCACGTGGCAAGAAATTTCTGCCGAAGGCGCCGCAGTGAAAGGCTACTGGAGCCAGTGGGACAGGCTTTCCCTTCAGAACGGTGTCCTTTACAGACGATGGGAAGAAGACAGCGGTAAAGAGTACACGTGGCAACTGATAGTTCCTAAGTCTTTAACGGCTGTGGTCCTACGTGGGTTACATGACTCCAAGACAGCAGGTCACCTCGGGGTAACCAAGACGTTAGGAAGAGTGAAGCAGCGATGTTACTGGTACAGATGCACGCAAGACGTTAGGGACTGGTGCCGAAAGTGTGACCTCTGCGCAGCGAGAAAGAAACCTCAGAAGACACCGCGAGGCCCCATGAAGACGTATAACGTTGGTGCACCGCTGGAAAGGGTCGCACTGGACATCTTAGGACCGCTACCAGAGACCAACAATGGCAACAAGTACATCCTGATTGTAGCAGACTACTACACCAAGTGGACTGAAGGGTACGCAATTCCCAACCAAGAGGCCGAAACAGTAGCGAAAAAGGTTGTTAACGAGTTTGTCGCAAGGCTTGGAGTACCAAGACAGATGCACTCTGATCAAGGACGAAACTTCGTGGCAGCAGTCTTTACTGAGATGTGCGCTTTACTGGGGATTGAAAAGACCAGAACGACACCTCTACACCCTCAGTCCGACGGTATGGTAGAACGTTACAACCGAACTTTGGAGTCCATGTTGGCCAAGTTCACCTCACAAAACCAAAAGGACTGGGACGAGCATCTTGCCCTGCTGATGATGGCCTACCGCACGTCAGTTCACGAGACGACAGGTCACACTCCAAGTATGATGATGCTCGGAAGAGAAGCTGAAGTACCATTGGATCTACTTATGGGTACACCCCCAAGTGATAGTGTCACGAAAGATGAAACATCTTACACGCAAGCGCTGAGAGGACGACTACAGACGGTGCATGAGTTCGCAAGGGAGCACCTAAGAATGGAGACAGACAGACAAAAACGCTACTATGACCACCGTGGGGTCAACAAACATGCATATAACTATGGTGACCCCGTATGGCTGTACAATCCCAAAAGAAAGAAAGGTCGAAGTCCGAAGCTGCAGAACGACCTCTACGAGGGCCCATTCTTGGTAGTCAAGCGCCTGGATGATCTAACCTATCGCATACAGGCAGGAGCAAAGAACAAACCTAAAGTAGTCCATCATAACCGATTGAAACCTTACGAGGGTGAAAACGTTCCGACTTGGATGACAAAACTAAGTGATGGCATCGAAACAGAGAACGAAGAAAAAGCGCGGGAAGACCTAGTCCTGTTGCGTAGCAACGCAAGTGCAAGCGATCGCAAAGCTGATGACAGTTCCAAACAGAACGAGAACGAGACGAAAACAGATGCCAAAGAACACAGAGCAGCAAAACAGCCTGATAGTAAACAAACGACTTCTACAAGACCCAGACGAGAGAGAAAACAACCGAACTGGTTGAAGGACTTTGTTGTAGATACTACAGAGGTATAGCGTGACAATGGCAGACAGCTTAATTAGACTTTATTTGTATTTGATTACCTTAATCCGTTTTAATTAGTCACGACATGAGGTCATGTCATTTTTCTAAGAGGGGGATAGTGTAGCAAAACTGGATTACGTGACCTTTCCGTGACAATCAGTTTAGTTCTGGTGTGATGTCATAGCACACTCCTTGTTGACTTACGTAACTAGCAGTATCCAGTTACGGGATTGTTGTACAATCTTCAACGTTATTGTACGAAATTTAGTGATTTCCTTTACGTAAATTCCCGATTAGATTAACCTACGCATGTATACGTAAGCATTACAAATGTAACCTATTTTAGGATGTAAATTGTAAATAAATAGAGCACAATTGAAAGCATTAGACAGTCACTTCTAGCAGTCTAGCTAACAAGCAATAAAGTCGTTCATAACTACAACACTCTGAGTCTTCACTCGCCGATTCTCGGTCCGTTACAATATATACTTGTATTCATGCAGTCAATTTTTATATAAAATGTGTCATACATTAATTATAGTGCTAGATCGATGATAAAATCATGAAATGATTTTGATACCCATGTTATTTAGTATGCTTTTTTATGGTTGTTGTCATTGTTGTAACGTTTACAAAACACTGCTGCCAGATTAGTCTCAAGGACTAAGAAAAGGGAACATATAACACCAGTTCTTTTTAATCTTCATTGGTTACCTGTAAAATATCGTATAATATTTAAGGTGTTACTGATAACTTATAAGATTGTTAACTGTCAGGCACCATCATATCTCACCGAATTACTTAATTATTATGTACCTAAGCGTACTCTTAGATCTGCATCCAAAGGCCTCTTAGTTACTCCTAGAGTTTTCACCACCACCTATGGTGATAAGGCATTCACTATTGCTGCTCCGAAACTGTGGAACAATCTCCCGGAGCATATTCGTAATGCTAATACCATCAATTGCTTTAAATCATTATTGAAAACGTATTTATTTAAACAAGCATTTTCATAATTATTAGTTTTAGTCATATACATTATATATATAAATATCTTTATTTCATTTTTACATTTTAAATCATTTAGATTATTTGTAGATTACAATAGTTTAGATTTTAGATTTATTTTATACTATATTTAGATTTATTTTATGATATATATATATAGCGTTTTAGATTTTAGTGATATTTAATTTAGTTTCTAATGTAATTTCCTTAATATGTAAGCGCATTGAGGCATGCGAAATGCGCGGCAAAATACAGTTAATTAAATTAAATTAAATTAAATTAAATTTTTGTTATTATTGTCTTTTTTATTTTAATATTTCTGTGTAGTAGATGATAATGATGATAAGCAGGGCATCTACCACTTTACTACTACCATCTGTCAGACTGTCTCTCCTAACCACCACTATGTAGTAGATGATGATGATAGTAATCATAATGAAGATGATAAGCAAGGCATCTACCACTTTACCACTACCATCTATCAGACTGTCTCTCCTAACCACCACTGTGTAGTTGACGATGGTGATGACGAGCATCGATGGTTCGGGTTTCTGACCGAGTAACACCCAAAGTTATCGTCAAAGTTCTTAAATCCGTTTATTGTATTAGTATAAACACTGCCTGCCTTTGCATTCCAACTGCAATCGATGGTTTCACCGAAGCCACTATCAACGAAAGGATGGCGTGACGATCTGTCTTGGAAAAAGTGTGTAGTACAGTCGCTACAAGACTGCCCTCGGATGTTAATATACTTCACTTTAGCACAGGTATGCAATTTATTAAAAGTCATAATATCCATATCAGACAACAGCCCTTTCACGTAGTCTTGTTTGTTAAAGCCATCAGTGTCAAACTTGCAAGTAGCTCTCCAGAGCATTGCGTGATTCTTAACACTCAGCATTCGATTGCGTGACATGCGGTAGTTGTCCCATCGAGGCCTGTCTTGGTTTACAGGGTAGTCCACAAGAAAAGGTTTTGCTAGATATTCTGGATTGTTGCGGAATGCAAACGATTCTATGAGAGTCCATGCATGGCCTGGCTCTGATGTGAGATCGCAGTAGACTTGGCGTTCTTCTCCAGAGGGTAGCGTTATTGGGTAGATTCCTGATTGCTTACCAGCATAACCTTTACAGCGCAACACTTTCTCGCACAACTTGCCTTGACATCCCGACCGACAGACGCACTCGAACTTTTTCTTGACGTTTTCGCATTTTTCTATACATGTTCCGCCATTGAGACAAGAGATCTTGGAACAGCAGCCATTCCTGCACTTACCGCCACAACCAGAGACGATGTTCTACAGGAAAACAAAGAAGGAATACTTGGGTGGTTGAATGGATGAAAAAACTAAATAATTAAAAGCGAACTAAGTAAACAGTTAAGGTGGAGTAAAAAATCCACTCAAAAGAAAATGCAGGAGCACGAAAACAAACGACAGACAAACAAATAACTCAGACACACAAAAAATCAAACTAGGAAACCAACAAACGGCGAACGAACGAAAAGCGAACAAAGTGAAGGGAACACACAAATGAGAGGTAAACAAATTATGGAAACAAATAAACAAACAAGAAAACGAACGAACAATCTGCGAACGAACGAAAAGCATGGAAAAGCGAACAGGTAAACAAACGATGGACAAATAAGTAAACGAACAAGCGAACAGATAGTAGAATGAACAAATCCATATCGGCATGAGTAGGCGTAAATTGGTCAAGCGAGCATGCAAATAATGTTCACTAAATTAAGTAAATAAGTATGCAGACCAGCAAAAATAAAAATGGAGGAGAACGAAATCATATCAAACTTATTCCCCATATTGTGGAATATTTGCTCAAACTATCAATATCAATTCTGTCGAAGCTTATTTGGACAATAGTTATAACACAAAAAGTTATTATAAGTAAGTTATAGGTGTTACTTGTTGATACTGCATGTAAACATTGGAATTTTGCGATTTGACTGCGAAGAATCGCCATTGCCGGCTACTTATATTGCCTACACCGACACAAGAAAGATGGTTATAAATACGGCAAAGAATTCCATCTTCTCTTGCTATTTGCCCCATCGAATTTTGTCGAAAAATAGACAACTTATATGTCAAAATACAGGAAATTTTATGTAGAATTCGATTTTTGCGGTAAAAATGGACCTAAGCATGCGTATTAGGGCGTAAAGTGACGTTTCGTAACGCAACTGGGTCACAGACGGCGGTCAATTTCTCTTGTAAAAGCACTAAAAGTCCTCTGTTTGCAAATCTAAATTGCCCCACGAAAAGGTTGCCGTAATGGCTTTAAAACTATACAATATGACAGCTATAATAGTGTAATATTTGATCACCGTGGTAAAAATGTTGTTATTTCAGAGGGTTTTGAGAAAAACGGCAATATGCTGAAAATTTTATGGAATTTATACAGTGTTTATATGAAGTCTGAAGTGGAGCGTGACACTGGTGACTTCAAAGGGGCTTTTGTGACAATGAGTTTGATATGGAACAAGAGACAATAAACTAACAGCAAATGGTTGTTGATATTGACGATACCGGCTAATGTCATTTCTGTTGTTTACTGCTGTTATTGTTATCATTGTTTTTACCATATACGCCATTTCATACCTGTCCCATAAACCTCTGCTTCAGTCCATAGTACATGTAACCTGGCCTAGCCACAAAGTGTTGAGCTGCGACTGTGTGTCTGTCCTCGTCCATTATCTCACATCGTGTACCGGACAGTTGATACGAAAGACATCTACAGTCCATCACACAAATACTAGAACACTTTTGATAAATGTCAACCGTAACATTTTTGTAGGAGAATCCCAACAGGGCGTGGCCAGCCACGTGATCGCTGTCTTTAAATGAGCCCGCGTATGACACAATTGGACAGGTGTCTTGATTGGATGTTACCATGGTGATGGTGGTGAACACGATGACGTACATAATCTCCATGGTGATTCTGAAAAAAACTTATAAACAAACATGTGCGTAAAAGATATCACAATTCCGTTTCAAATAGACATAATCCACCAAAAGAAAACTCGGCGTAAAATAGCATTATTTAGCGACATTCATGCTGCACATTTTGAAATTGTTTGTATATAGCTATTTCAAATAACGTTGTCATCACCCGCTAGGAACTATGGGTATAAATATTACTGTCATAATAACTGCACCAGTTGACGAGAAATTCAAGCCTTTTAATTATGACTTGATTTGCTTTCTGTTCGCTCCATAAATTTAAAGGTCTATATTCATGTTTTTGACTGTCCAAGCTAGATACCATTCTACATTCTATCATGACTTTTATCCATCCTTCCTAGTGGCCTTGCATGGAATGATCCTATTGCCTTTCGGTGATGACAACGTTATTTGAAATAGCTATATCTGCAAAGCTTAGTGAAATTCCAATTTCACAGTGAATGTGATTTTCAATCGCTTCCGAGTTTTTAGCAAAATTAATAGTGTCTTCATTGAATTAGTATTCAAACATGATAAATGTCAGTGAGCATTGACAATTTTGTTTATTAGTATTATCAACTTAGATTTTCCAGTTTATAATGTTCCGATTGACTTTACATTCATATTCTTGAAGAAGTTTGATACAAATTGGAAGAGATCATAAGAATTAGTTTGAAGTTGTTTTCTAATCCTAAAGTTACAGCGATAAAAAAATAATAAGATGAATTATCTGTAATCAAAAATTCATTATTTATTGTCATTTTTTCTTATTCTTAATTCATTATTCATTTTCGAAAATTTTGCATAATTTCTTATAATTCTTTTTTTCAAAATTCCATTGTTTTTTGAATGTCACAGATAATTGACAAAAGATCTTGCTCTCCGTTCTGACTTGTAGGTGTTTTTATCCATTTACACAAATATTGAATAAATAATTTGTATAACTCCATTTTTTATTAAGTAGGGAGGGGCGATGGTTTTTAGGTCATTATGGTTGAAAATTTGTCTATTTTTTTTTGGATGACCCACCACCTTTATATTTAATTCAACATGACGTGAACTGATGTCTTACTTTCAGTTCACACCTTTTACTGGTCATGTAATTCAAATAGTTCCAAAGTGTAATTTCGAGCACTTTGAATAACAAAGAGGTTTTATAACCCTTTAAAATATTTATAAGGTTCACGTGGATGTTCCCCCTAGATAACTAATTGTTTTTTTTTAATCTAGTGGATAAAAAATTGCAAGGTGTATGCTAAATGAGTTCCATTTCAATTTGCAGTAGACAGATATATAATAAACCGTCACCGAGGGGTGGCATCAGTTTCTTTAGGGTTTTTTTTTAGAACTGGCTATAACATTCCAACTGCAAGTAATAAAAGTGTATAAACCAAAAATAAAGTTGTTTGAACTTTTTAAATATTGTGGTTTTCCACAATGGTTACACGCATAAGAAAAACAAACCTCTTACTGAATAGGCATCCACCTTGAAAATAGTTAAGTTGCAAAAGTTTGAGAAAAATAAATTACTTTCTCAAGACGATACACTGAAGCATTTAAGAAGGATACTCAGTAAAAATCAAACATTATTCAAAAATCGTCAGTTGTGACAACGGGCCAATTCTAGTTTTGACTCACATTTTAACAGCAAGTAGGTCTTAGTCTAACAACAATCGCTATATACTAAGTAAGGTAAAATATTGCTTTTTTTGTGGAGAAAATCGAAGAAATATCGGGGGTTGAAGATCATTTGTCTGTGATATAATCTGCTATTTTTTTTATTATGTAGGGAGGGGCGATGGTTTTTAGGTCATTATGGTTGAATATTTGTCTGGCTCCCCAAATTCTCTTTAATGTTATTTTATTTGGATGACCCAACCCCTTTATATTTAATTCAACATGACGTGATCTGATGTCTTACTTTCAGTTACTCCTTTTAATCATGTAATTCAAATAGCTCCAAAGTGTAATTTCACGCAGATGTTCTCCCAAGATAACTAAAATAATTGTTTTTTTTTAATCTAGTTAGTTAAAAATTGCAATTTGTATGCTAAATGAGTTCCATTTCAATATGTAGTAGACAGATATATAACTAGCGATTTCTGTCGAAAATGGAATGCTGCGAGAATCAATTTATTATCATTAGTGATGACGTTTGTAAAAACCTGTGAAACAAAGTGTTATAAATCGTACCTATTCAAATATTGGCAATAGAATACCAAAGAGGAAGGGTGTTATAAGTGTATTTCATAGGTTTTTGCAAATATAAGTCAGTTAACCCGTGAAATAAAAATTAATTGTTTAATACCAATATCATAGTCAGAGACAAAATGAAACAATCAATAGACATGACAAAAACGATCTATTACTTTTTAAAATTCATTAAATATGCATGAAATAAAGGACATTATCTACCTTTAGAAATATCCCTAAAACGATTATTACCCTGATGAATACTTCCATGAGCGAAAAAAGAACTATTAAACATAAATGTTCATACATAGCTGCAAAAGACACTCGGTTTGCAAGGACGTTCAAAATTTGAAGCAGTCCAATGGCTTGCTTCATGATCGCAAGTTAATTCGTCAATTTTCCTTTTTTTTTTTTTTTTCTTTTTTTTTTTTTTTTTTGCGGCTGGGCATAAAATGATAATGATAAATCATAATGGGCGTACCGTATACAAGGCGGCAAAATTTAGCAATATACTGAAATCGATGAACTGAACAGTATTTGTGAATTATTAGAAGTACCTTTTGTGACTTTTATGCCTCGAGGAATGACATCAGCTTTCTCCTCTGCAGTTTCCCATTTTATTCGTTTTCAGCACCAAATTAAATAAATTCGAAAAATAGAATTTGCCGGGGTACGAAATCTTATGTAAAGGTACCGATGAAGCAAACAATTGACCCCAGGTCAATATGTTTTTTTTTTTTTTTTTAATGTGACAGCAGCATGCCCCCCCCCCCCCCCCCCTTGTATCCGCTTCTTGTCTTACACAACAAGCACAAGCGAAGGGCATGCAGAATTTCAAAGCGAAAAACCAAAAATCAACCGGGTGCTATACAATAAAACATAAAAATACGCAATATACCAGGTTTAATGTATTATTCTTTTATCATTTCGTCGTCATTCATTATTCCTAAAGTATTTTAGGCAATAATTCATTATTCCAAGAAAATTCACCTTCAACCCCCGATAATAATATTCTCCTGCAATTAGACCAGTTTCTTAATTTATTTCGAACGTTTTTGTGAGTATTAAATAAATCAAAAGTTTCAGTTTTCGATAATCGGTGTGATTATTTTTCGTTGGTCAGTGTGCGAGCTCCGAGTTCAATTTTAAGTTTGAATCAAACAGACTTCAACCTACCTGAACATTTCTCTCTTAAGGGTCCTGATTACTTAAGCAAAAAGTCATCACGATTTTTTCTTAGAAAGATATTTTATAGAGAATTTATCAATTAATCGAAAAATGGATAGAAATCTATATGGTCCCGAGCCCGTTTTCGAGATAAAAATTTTTGAACGGAACCATGTTTTGACATTTTTGAAGAACACATGACGAAAAATGCATTTTTCACAAAAAAATTTATTACTCAAAAACTAATAAAGCTATTGACGTAGTTTTTACAGGCAATCTCAACCAGACGGTATTTTACACAAATATGGGAAAATAAATTATATATGTTTTAAAATTTTGTCAAAATTTACAGTTTTGTCTTCGTCTTTGACTTAAAATCGCTTTGAAAAGTGAAACCCTAAACTACTTACCATCGCGTGTAATGTTGAAAAGTCATCAGGTTTTTTTCAAATCTTGTCAAAAGAAAGATTTTTACAAAATCTTTCAGAAAAAATTAAGAAAAATATAGAGTCCCGCGCAAAAAATGAGGGTTTTGGCTGGTTGAAGTATAATTTTCGAAGGCTCCTTGTGTTATTCTTATGTTGTCTTTTGGCGGGATTTGGCGCGCGCGCGGCGTTCTCAGCGGTAAATTGCTCGCGGGCACAGGTTTCAAGCGTCGTTGTTGTTCTTAAGTAGTCAGGACCCTTAAGTGTAATTTAAACCAAGATGACACAGTTCGCCCAGCTTCGCGCACAAGGCTAGGATTCCAAATTCGATTCGCAATGAGGGACTATCACTTTCTATCTTTTAAGTAACTAGCGCTACCTTACTCCATAACTGGCTGATCAGTCGATGGCACCTGCGCCAATCACTTTTTGAAAGACTGACTTAAATACGACTTCCTTCTGTCTTAATGAATTAGGCATGCATCAGTCATAAAATTTTCATAATGAAATTAGTGTGAATCAGTTGATTATAGTCAAAAGGTTGAAATAGTTGACAAAACTTCTAATATAATACAAAATAATTTCAGTTTTCACTGATATAATTTAATTCAAATAAAACGGTACCTCAATGCAAAGTGAGCATTATTTTCTTTAACAGATATTTAAGATCAGGTTCATGACGGTTAAAAATATTCATTTGAAGACTAATAGTAACAATAAGTATCTTTATTAAGTAAAAGATAAAGCAAGATGCTTTTTTCCAATCTGCCCTTTGAGTAAGTTATATTATCGAAGATATCATTGAAGTTCCTTGAACAACAATTTGTCTTTCTGATATAGATTCATAAACATGACATTTAAATACTAAAAGAGGGAACAGATAGATGAAAAGAGAATAGCAGGTGTTTTCATGTTGTCATTATCATTACTATTATTGTTTATTTGTCAGTTCACGTTTCTTTCTTAGCCGGATAAATTTGAAAACGCAACTTTTACATCAAAACCGTACGTAACAAAAATGCTAAATATTCTAGAGGATATATCAGATAGGATACAGCAAGAAGCCCAAACAGACATGAAGCCAAGAGAAAATTCACCAAAGCTAAGAATCCCTGCAGAGACAATAAGAGAGGCTGCAATCTTGGGTAGTATTTTTACAGAAATATTTTATGAATTGTGCTTTCTTTACGTATATTTTTTATCGCTGTACACTGGCAGTCCGCCAGTGTCTTCGAATTACTTGATGGCCGGCAGTCGATAATTTTCTCTGATTTCTTAAAAAAATACTGTTGTTAATCAGAGAATGACCTTTGGTCGCGATGTCGGCGTTAAACGTGGCCTGATATCCCGTATGAAAACAATAACAGAAGCGCGTAAGGCATTGTGGCTGACTTAGATTCTTTAAAAGAGAAATTTCGTCGTTTTCAAATAACTAAAAAGATTTTAGTCACAGGGAGCCTGTATAGTCTGATGGTTATTACCCGTAGACGGGTATCCACTCAAATAAGAGTTTTTGTTTACAAAACGGCAGCACAGCTTGGAACAATTTGGCTCGAAGCCACTTATTTCCAAAGGTGATTTTTCTGTTGCAGGGTATTCGATAGTTACTCCTTCTTTTGTATAATGAGCACCTTGATGTGCTGTGTCAGTGCAGTGTTTCTACTAATCAAAGAATCACCGTTACTATATGTCCTGAACACCGCTGTGCAGTAGACTGAAGTTGTGGAGCCAGCTACGGATAACAAGGGGTGCCCCTCCCTCCATATAAAGTGATTTCAAGGGCTTGTGCACTAACGCTGATAAATTCGGACGTTTAGCGAACGTAATTTTGTTCTTTAATAGAATAGGTCGTTGTTCGTAGTCAAAAAATACTTTTGGTGTTTATTCAGGAGTTTGATTCAGTCCATCTTTCCTTGACATTTCTTTAGTACTGTAAAGGTTAAAAAGTGTCTCTAAATAGAAGAGGAGCCGTGTATGTCAGTGTTTATTCGGCTGAAAGGTCTTGGTTTGTCACTTATATATTTTCTATGTGTCCCAGTTTAACTTCATGTCTAGGTGATCCACTCTCTCCTGAAAACAATCCTGTATTCACTCTTGCGATGACGAATCGATGATGATGATGATGATAATGATAATGAACACGGCAACTACCTCTTGTCTCAGATAGTTCTGTGTAGTAGATGATGTTGATGATGAACAGGGCAACTACCTCTTGTCTCAGATAGTTCTGTGTAGATGATGATGATGATGATGATGATGATGATGATGAACAGGGCAACTACCTCTTGTCTCAGATAGTTCTGTGTAGATGATGATGAACAGGGCAACTACCTCTTGTCTCAGATAGTTCTGTGTAGTAGATGATGATGATGAACAGGGCAACTACCACTTGTCTCAGATTGTTCTGTGTAGTAGATGATAATGATGATGAACAGGGCATCTACCTCTTGTCTCAGATAGTTCTGTGCAGTAGATGATGATGATGATGATGATGATGATGATGATAAGCGGGGCATCTACCACTTTACCACTACCATCTATCAGACTGTCTCTCCTAACCACCACTGTGTAGTAGACGATGGTGATGACGAGCATCGATGGTTCGGGTTTCTGACCAAGTAATATCCAAAGTTATCGTCCCAGCTGAATGACCATCCTCCTGTAGAGGCTTTAACACTGCCTACCTTTGCATTCCAACTGCAACCGATTGTTTCACCGAAGCCACTATCAACGAAAGGATGGCGTGACGAGCTGTCTTGGAAAAAGTGTGTAGTACAGTCGCTACAAGACTGCCCTCGGATGTTAATATGCTTCACTTTGGCACAGGTATCCCTTTTATTAAAAGTCATAATATCCATATCAGACAACAGCCCTTTCACGTAGTCTTGTTTGTTAAAGCCATCAGTGTCAAACTTGCAAGTAGCTCTCCAGAGCGTTGCGTGATTCTTAACACTCAGCATTCGATTGCGTGACATGCGGTAGTTGTCCCATCGGGGGCTGTCTTGGTTTACACGGTAGTCTACAAGGAAAGGTTTTGCTTGATATTGTGGATTGTTGCGGAATGCAAACGATTCTATGAGAGTCCATGCATGGCCTGGCTCTGATGTGAGATCGCAGTAGACTTGGCGTTCTTCTCCAAAGGGTAGCGTTATTGGGTAGATTCCTGATTGCTTACCAGCATAACCTTTACAGCGCAACACTTTCTCGCACAACTTGCCTTGACATCCCGACCGACAGACGCACTCGAACTTTGTCTTGACGTTTTCGCATTTTTCTATACATGTTCCGCCATTGAGACAAGAGATCCTGGAACAGCAGCCATTTCTGCACTTACCGCCGCAACCAGAGACGATGTTCTACAGGAAAACAAAGAACAAATACTTTGAATGGATAAACAAAAACATGCGAAAAACAAACTAAATAATTAAAAGCGAACTAAGTAAACAGTTTAAGGTGGAGTAAAAAATCCACTCAAACGAAAATGCAGCACGCAAACAAACGACAGACAAACAAATAAAGCAGACATACAAAAAATTCAAACAAGAAAACCAACAAACGGCGAACGAACTAAAAGCGAACAAAGTGAATTGTACACACAAATTAAAGTTAAACAAACGATGGAAACAAACAAACAAGAAAACGAACGAACAAACGGCGAACGAACGAAAAGCGAACAGACAATGGAATACACAAATCAAAGGTAAACAAACGATGGACAAATAAGAAAAGAAACAAGCGAACAGATAATAGAACAAACAAATCCTATCACCATGAGTAGCCGTAAATTGGTCAAGCGAGCATGCAAATAATGTTCACTAAATTAAGTAAATAACTATGCAGACCAGCAAAAATAAAAATGGAGGAGAACGAAATCGAACAAGAGACAATAAACTAACAGTAAATGGTTGTTGATATTGACGTTACTGGCTAATGTCATTGCTGTTGTTTCCTGCTGTTATTGTTATCATTGTTTCTTTCATATAAGTCATTCCATACCTGTCCCATAAACCTTTGCTTCAGTCCATAGTACATGTAACCTGGCCTGGCCACAAAGTGCTGTGCTGCGACTGTGTGTCTGTCCTCATCCATTATCTCACATCGTGTACCGGACAGTTGATACGAAAGACATCTACAGTCCATCACACAAATACTAGAACACTTCTGATAAATGTCAACCGTAACATTTTTATAGGAGAATCCCAACAGGGCGTGGCCAGCCACGTGATCGCTGTCTTTAAATGAGCCCGTGTATGACACAATTGGACAGGTGTCTTGATTGGATGTTACCATAGTGATGGTGGTAAATACGACGACGTAGATAATTTTCATGATGATTCTGGGAGAGAAAAAAATAAATTTTTAATAACAAAGACGTTAGACGTGCGCAAAAAAATATCACTGTTCAATTGAAAAAAAATCAACCAAAAGAAAACTTGGTGTAAAATAACATTGATGTTGCTCATATTTAAAGTGTTTGTACTGTGAACCATTTTCCTTTAAATAGTACGTGAAAAAATAGGAGATATTAAACAATTATTCAACAAACATTGAGGTGAAAGATAAGGTACCAGGGGACCCTAAAACACGATGTTCACAAAACACCTTAGAGTGAGTAAACTATAACAGTGTATATTTTCCTAAAGCTGAATAAATAGAGATTACAATTATTTCAATTATAAAATAATAATAAATGCTGTAGAAATGTTTCAGTACGTGTGTATATGAAACACGCTGGTTTGTATCAAATGAGTTATAAATATTATATTTATACATCTGTAAATTCACATGAAAACATAATTTAAAAAGACTAAAAACATGAACAAAACATCATGAAAAACGACTTGAAAAAGTGACTCGAAATAAATGTTTTTAGTTACCACATGTAAATGGCACCGAGCAAAGATGGTTTTATTTACCAGTATTTAAAAGCCGAGTATATAATTGGGATTTAAATAACTTCAAGTTTTGTCTCGCAGGGTTGTTTTTTTTTTTTCAGTTGATGCCAATCTTTCAGCAGCAAAATACTGGAAAGTGACACAGTGTTAGATTTGGCCAGTTTGGGAATATTAAGCAATGACGACTCGTCGACTGTTCTGTTCTGAACATTTGTAATGTTTGACAATTTGACAAAGAAGACTGGTCGAGAACGTGGAAAACGTTTTATGAAAAGAATGATGACATTCCACTTCACGTACTCCGATTTTTCTTAAAAATGCCGCTGCGTAGTGCTTGATTTTGGAGTCGTTCAAGTTCTGTTGTCAATAGCATGGTTTTTGGAGAAATCTATCCAAATTCTTGATCCGTAGTAAATTACTGGTGGTGTTGTTTCTTTATAAACTTTTAGTAAGAACAGGTGTGATTGGGAAATGTTTCAAGGTATTTGGTATACTTGTATATTACTTTTTTTAGTTAATCTTTTAGTTGATTTCGTAACTAGTGTTCATGTTTTATGATGATTTCACCTCTGAAATAAAATCAACTTTTTTCCCCAAGGATAGAAATATTAATTTGAGAAAATTAATACTTGATTTTAAATTACAGTCATTCATGATTTTCGATTCTCATATTTTGCTAAGTTTGCGAACTTGGAATTGCGTTGCACAAACAAACTGCGTTTGGAGCAAAGTCTGAACTCTAAAACAGCGTCTCAGATGTTTTAACGTATTATCAGCGAAGATGTTCATTTTTGAATAAAAAAAAACATCATTTTACACATCGCTTTCAGGGGCGGATCCAGAAATTTTGAAAGGGGGGGCACCTTAAATATTCTTGTGTCTGTCTGTCTGTCTGTCTTTCTATCTGTCTGTCTGTCCGTCTGTCGATCTGGTGGAATTGAATTATGAAGATAATGTGTATATGATGATAATTAGTCGAATTTTGATCACCACAAAATGAGTCAAAACAATCATTTATTCGGATAGGAAGTAATACATTAAAAATGTACATTTTTACTATGACTATTGAAATAATTCGAGTAACAGCAAAAAAAAAAATAATAATAATAAATAAATCACGATTTTTCCAAAAAGGGGGGGCACCGGCCCCCCAGGCCCCCCCCTTGAATCCGCCCATGGCTTTTGAGTGGAAATACCATATTCGAAATTCGGTGTTCCTGGAACTTATCGAAAATTGGACATTGACAAATTTCATTTAGACAAAAGTTAGACAAATTTCAAGAAATCATAAAAATTATTGGTTTGTGTTTTTCTAATCCTAAAGTTACAGCGACAAAAATAACAATATTTCCTTGAAAATATAAGTTAGTTAGGTCAGTTTGTTAATTTGCTAGGTAACATAGTGGTAACTTACTCCATAACCAAGATAGTGTATTATTCTGTTTCATCCAGTGTTATTAATAAGGTATGGATACGCAACTCCGACCGGGATTTCACCGGTATGAAGTACGGTTGATAGAGAGGGCGTTCTTGCACTCCGTCTTAAGTGGGTGGGAGGGTGGGTTCGCTGCATGCTTCCAGCTGCGAATTCTTGACGAAGTAATGCATGCAACGGCGTCTATTTAATTTATACTCACTAGCAGCCAATCAGATTATCTTATTTTCCCCGCCAAATTGCATTCCAGCATGGGTATGCCGTTATTAATAATATTCCTTCAACAGAACAATGCATATTCAAATGACTTTGCATAGATGGCCTTCTAAAGCACCTGCACCATTCGCGTTTTGAAAAAAACTGACAAGTTACGACTTCATTGGACCAACTTGATGTAACAGCTGACTTAATGAATTAAACATGCTGCAGTTGTAAATTTTTTATATTAAAATTATTGTAAGTTGATAGCCAACAGACATTTATGCTGTTCTTGACGATTAAACATCTTTATTTAAAGACTGATAAACAGATGGAAAGAAAATTGCAGGTGTTTTGTTGTTGTTGCCGTTTTTTGTTTAATTGTTTTGAAACGAAACTTTCACCAAAACCGTACGCGGCATGCAAATTAAAAAAATCAATTATTCAATAGAACTTGATACAAGAATAACATAAAATTGGGCAAAGCCAGAAATCCCTACAGAGAGACATTTAGAGGGGCAGGTAGGATTGTGGAACACAGGTGCAGCTTCATCCAAAGACAGCCCTAATATTTTTTCGTCTCCAGGGATTCTTTTGTTCACTTTTCAACGGAAAGAACGAAAGAGTTCTTGTAACTGCCGCATTTATTTTTCTTGTGGCTAGGAAAAGGCAAAAAAGTCTTATTTCAGAGTTTTCTCTATCTCTCCTTACTTCTCCAAACATTGTTACCGTTGCTATTTAATTAAGTCCTTACTTAATTTACACATGAACATTATGAATAAATAATACACTTTTCTTAGTTGAGCGCATACAACTCACATGCAAATGAGTTGGCCCATGCAAAACGCACATCAGCTTATCACGAAAAAAATATTAACTTGCAAAGCCGGGCTTGTGGATAAGAATTGAGAGCGAAAATATACCGAACGAAAAATGTACATTAATTATTTTCTAATTATTTTCGGTTACATCAAAAAAGTGAATAGTACATGTTCTGAGCATAGATCATATTAAGAATTATACACATTAAAAAAAACTTTTTTATTTCGCAATATCCAAATTTCGTAAACAATAATTTTGCTAAGATATACATTTTAGTGGTGTTGCCTGTGAATGTTTTCAGTCATAAGCGACTGCTTTTATCAGGTGCAAATGGTAAATGTGCAAATATATACTTGTGTTCATGCAGTCAACTTTTACAGGGTATTTCCGAGCATTTTAACGTTGTTTTAATAACATCATCAATGCGACACGGAAAGGCGGGAGATTCAGCAACGATGTAATCAAACAACGTCTGGGAACCTCACTTGAACACTGGCGAAAAGTTATAATTTCCTCGCTATTTCCGACCGGGATTTTAATTGAATGAAGCATTTGATAGTACATAACCTACATCAGTTACGGATTACAAATCTTCTCCTCCCCCCCCCCAAAAAAAAAAAAAAAACAAACAAAAACAAAAAACAGAATTTTAAGGGCTTGGCAAGAACAAACGTAATGATGTTCTTTAAGAAAATAGTCTGTTGTTTGCAGTCATAAAACACTTTCGTATGTATTCAGAACTGTAAAAAAAATGTGATTGACGGCTTAGATCTGGTATTATAATATACTTGTATTAAAGGTATATCCAAATAGGAGAGGAGCCGTGCATGACAGTGTTCTTCAGTTTGTTGAAAGGACTTGTTTTCTCAAGTAATATCTCCTCTGTTTCACAGATTATTTTTCGTGTTTACGCGCGTGGTGCACGCTCTCCTGAAAATAATCCTGGATCCACCCTTGCGATGACGAATGAACAGGGCAACTACCTCTTGTCTCAGATAGTTCTGTGTAGTAGATGATGATGATGATGAACAGGGCAACTGCCTCTTGTCTCAGATAGTTCTGTGTAGTAGATGATGATGATGAACAGGGCAACTACCTCTTGTCTCAGATAGTTCTGTGTAGTAGATGATGATGATGATGAACAGGGCAACTACCTCTTGTCTCAGATAGTTCTGTGTAGTAGATGATGATGATGATGAACAGGGCAACTACCTCTTGTCTCAGATAGTTCTGTGTAGTAGATGATGATGATGATGATGATAAGCAGGGCATCTACCACTACCATCTATCAGACTGTCTCTCCTAACCACCACTGTGTTGTAGATGATGATGATGATGATGATGATAAGCAGGGCATCTACCAATTTACCACTACCATCTATCAATTTGTCTCTCCTAACCACCACTATGTAGTAGATGATGATGATGATGATGATAAGCAGGACGTCTACCACTTTTACTACTACCATCTATCAGACTGTCTCTCCTAACCACCACTGTGTTGTAGACGATGGTGATGACGAGCATCGATGGTTCGGGTTTCTGACCAAGTAATACCCAAAGTTATCGTCCCAGCTGGTAGACCAGGCTCCTATAGAAGCTTCAACACTGCCTACCTTTGCATTCCAACTGCAACCAATGTTACCACCGAAGCCACTATCAACGAAAGGATGGCGTGACGAGCTGTCTTGGAAAAAGTGTGTAGTACAGTCGCTACAAGACTGCCCTCGGATGTTAATATACTTCACTTTAGCACACGTGCTTCCTTTAACAACATTTAAAATATCAAAATCAGACAACAATCCCTTCATGTAGTCGGTCTGTTGAAAGCCATCAGTGTCAAACTTGCAAGTAGCTCTCCAGAGCGTTGCGTGATTCTTAACAGTCAGCATTCGATTGCGTGACATGCGGTAGTTGTCCCATCGAGGGCTGTCTTGGTTTACAGGGTAGTCCACAAGGAAAGGTTTTGCTTGATATTGTGGATTGTTGCTGAATGCGAACGATTCTATGAGAGTCCATGCATGGCCTGGCTCTGATGTGAGATCGCAGTAGACTTGACGTTCTTCTCCAGAAGGTAGAGTTATTGGGTAGATTCCTGATTGCTTACCACCATAACCTTTACAGCTCCACACTTTCTCGCACAACTTGCCTTGACATCCCGACCGACAGACGCACTCGAACTTTTTCTTGACGTTTTCGCATTTTTCTATACATGTTCCGCCATTGAGACAAGAGATCCTGGAACAGCAGCCATTCCTGCACTTACCACCACAACCAGAGACGATGTTCTACAGGAAAACAAAGGTGGTTGAATGGATGAAAAAAGTACCAAAAACAAACAAAATAACTTAATAGCGAACTAAGTAAACAGTTTTTAAAAGGTGGATAAAAAAATCCACTCAAACGAAAATGCAGGAGCACGCAAACAAACGACAGACAAACAAATAAATCAGACACATAAAAAAAACTGCGAACGAACGAAAAGCGAACAAAGTGAAGGGAACACACAAATTAAAGGTAAACAAATTATGGAAACAAACAAAAAAACGAACGAACAAACGGCGAACGAACGAAAAGCATGGAAAAGCGAAAAGACATGGGAACACACAAATCAAAGGTAAACAAACGATGGACAAATAAGAAAACGAACAAGCGAACAGATAGTAGAATGAACAAATCCATATCGGCATGAGTAGGCGTAAATTGGTCAAGCGAGCATGCAAATAATGTTCACTAAATTAAGTAAATAAGCATGCAGACCAGTAAAAATAAAAATGGAGGAGAACGAAATCGAACAAGAGACAATAAACTAACAGCAAATGGTTGTTGATATTGACGATACTGGCTAGTGTCATTTCTGTTGTTTACTGCTGTTATTGTTATCATTGTTTTTACCATATAAGCCATTTCATACCTGTCCCATAAACCTTTGCTTCAGTCCATAGTACATGTAACCTGGGCTGGCCACAAAGTGTTGTGCTGCGACTGTGTGTCTGTCCTCGTCCATTATCTCACATCGTGTACCGAACAGTTGATACGACAGACATCTACAGTCCATCACACAAACACTAGAACACTTCTGATAAATGTCAACCGTAACATTTTTGTAGGAGAATCCCAACAGGGCGTGGCCAGCCACGTGATCGCTGTCTTTAAATGAGCCCGCGTATGACACAATTGGACAGGTGTCTTGATTGGATGTTACCATGGTGATGGTGGTGAACACGATGACGTACACAATCTCCATGGTGATTCTGAAAAAAAAAACTTATAAACAAACATGTGCGCAAAAGATGTCACAATTCAGTTGCAAATAAATCTAATTAAACAAAAGAAAACTCGGCGTAAAATAACATTAATGTTTTACATTTCAAAAGTGTTTGTATATCTGCAAAGCTTAATGAAATTTCAATTTCAAAGTTCATTACATTCTTTAAGGTGGCCGGTGGCTATTTATTCGCATGGTGAACGTGATTTTCAATCGCTTCAGCTTTGAGCTAAGTAATAGTGTCTTTATTAAATTAGCATTTAAACATGTTAAATGTCAGTGAGCATTGATAATTTTGTTTATCAGTATTATCAAATTAAATTTTCCTGTTCATATTGTTTCGATTGACTTTACATTCATATTCTTGAAGGAGTTATACAAGAAATCATAAGAATTTAGTTTGGGGTTTTTCTAATCCTAAAGTTTGCAAAATTACCTTGCAAATATAACTTAGGCCAGTGTATTAATTTATTTCGAACGTTTTTGTAAGTGTCAAAAGTTACAGTTTTCGATAATCGGTAGATTATTTTTTGTCTTAAAAAAATAAAATAAAATAAAATAAAATAGTTGGTCAATGTGCGAGTTCCGAATTCAATTTTAAGTTTGAATCAAACGGACTTCAATCTACCTGAAAGTATGCCCAGTTTCGTGCAAAAGGCTACGATTCCAAATTCGATTCGCAGTCCAATCTGACTGAAGTGCTGGTATTTGACCTTACTCCATAACCAAGAACTCTGATCGATGGTACACGCACCACTAAGTTTTGAAAGCCTGACTTACGACTTCCTTGGATCAGCTTGACTTAACTGCACTGACTTAATGAATTAGGCATGCATCAGTCATAAAAGTTTCATATAGAGATCTGTGTGAGTTAATTATAATTAAAAGTTTAATATAGTTGACAAAACTTCTTATATAATTCAAAATAATTTCAGTTTTCAAATAAAACGGTACCTCAATGCAAAGCGAACATTTTTTTCTTTAACAGATATTTAAGATGCTCTTGACGGTTAAAAATCTCTATTTGAAGCCTGACAAATAGATGAAAAGAAAATAGCAGGTGTTTTGATGTTGTTATTTTTTGTTTATGTGTCAGTGCACGTTTCTTAGTTAGCCGGATAAATTTGAAAACGCAGCCTTTACATCAAAACCGTACGTAACAAAAATGCTAAATATTCTAGAGGATACATCAGATAGGATACAACAAGAAGCCCAAACAGACACGAAGCCAAGAGAAAATTCACCAAAGCTAAGAATCCCTGCAGAGAGACAATAAGAGAGGCTGCAATCTTGGACTTAGTTACTCAAATAGAGACTCTTCGACATTTGCACAGTTTCTTGACTATAAACATCAATATTTGACCCTCCCTCCCCTCCCTCAATAAATGTTGTTTTCATGAGAGAAACACCTTCAGGAAATACAACATTGCTTTTGTGGGTGGGAACTCAATGAAAGACCATCAGAGTGATATATTGCAGCAAACAGACTCAAGAAATATCACTGAAGTTTGTTAAGAGTCTCAGCATTTATGTTCAAGATTGTAGAATCGGGGAACACAGGAGTAGCTGCATCCACAGGACGCCCTAATATTGTTTCTTGGGATTCCTTTGTCTACCTCTCAACGGAAAGAATGAGAGAGTCCTGATACCTGCCGCATTTATTTTTCTCGTGCATGGTGATGTAATCCCATAACTCTCCACGGAAGACTGATCAATACTGAAAAAAAATGAATAAAAATATGAAGAGACGTCTGAGACGTCTTTATACTTCACAAGACACTGTTGCCACCATTTATTAAATCCTTGCTTAGTTACACATAAATAAATAATGCACTTTTCTTAGTTAAGCGTATTACGTAATCACACAAAGCTATATCCTTGAAGTTGAAGGGCTTGTGGATAAGAATTAAGAGCAAAAATGTACCAAACGAAAAAAGTACATGTATTATTTCCTAACTATTTTCGTTGACATAAAAAAGTGAAATAGTGCATGCCCTTTGCAAAGACCACATTAACAATTACACACATAAAAAAAAAATTTTTTAACTCGCAATATTTTCTAGAATTCACACTTTCCAGAATTCGCAGTTTTTCTTCACGAAATTGTACGTGACGCATCTGTTTTGGATGTTTTATCTATTCCGATAATTATTTCTGTTTGAGCGCACACAAGCTCATTCTTTGTTCGTTCTAATGTACTAATAAGGCCATTCAAAAGAAACGAATCTATTAAAAGATTGATAGAATTTCAAATTGTCGGTTAACCAAAAATACAAATTATAATGTACTTGAAAGGTACATGTTTTGAAACATTTTTCAAGAATTTTAGAACATGATTAAACGTTCGAAATGAACCTAATTACAGGCGAACAATTTCTTTAAAGGTGTTAACAAAGTAGGGTGGATTAACCCAAGTATATAATTATTACAAGTATATTTGTTTGCATTGTTCCCTAGACTAAAGCTGTTGACTTCGATCCTGTTCAGCTTCATATGCGCACATTTGCAACTTACATCAGTTGCAGTTCCATCAAAGCTAATCCCACATAAGTAGCAAAAGTTCAAATAGCTCGAACAGTTTCAAGCTTATAGGACCTATTGCAGGAAGTTCATGGTCAAACCAATTGTGTTTTCCTCTTAAAAAAAGGCTAAAAGGTCTGATTTTTAATACGCACAAATAGCCGATTATCAAAGCGTGGAACAAAAACGGAGAGGTGCTTTCGATTCATTTCGAAGTTTGTAGATCATTTATAAGAAGGTAAGCAGTTCTTTTAATAGTTTTTAGACGTTTTTGTCAATAATGCACGTGTCCGTTTCTAAGAAAACGAACTATAAACATTAAACGCTCTCTTTTTCACCATTTGAATATAGCTCCGAAAAAATACTTTAATTTCATCCACAAATTTATATATATATATATATTATTTCACCAAAAATATCTAACATTTATATCTAAATTATTTTTCAAGAATCACCATGGAAATTATGTACATCATCTGGTTTACCACCATCACCATGGTGACGTCCAAACAAAACACCTGTCCAATTGTGTCATACGCAGGCTCATTTAAAGACAGCGATCACGTGGCTGGCCACGCCCTGTTGGGATTCTCCTACAAGAATGTTACGGTTGACAGTTATCAGAAGTGTTCTAGTATTTGTGTGATGGACTGTAGGTGTCTGTCGTATCAACTGTCCGGTACACGATGTGAGATAATGGACGAGGACAGACACACAGTCGCAGCTCAACACTTTGTGGCCAGGCCAGGTTACATGTACTATGGACTGAAGCAAATGTTTATGGGACAGGTACGAAATGTCTTACATGGTAGAAACAACGATAACAATAACAGCAGTAAACAAAATCAATGTCTAAAATATAAGAATTAGTATTAACCAGAACAAATACTTTACCTGTCTCTTGAATGCTTTCATTTTTTATGGGCCAAAGAATATCATCATAAATGAAACTTTCTTCCATGTTATTTATCCTCGATCGAGAGTGGCTCATATATATTAATTGTTCAAGACTCGTTAACACTCAAAGCCCCCCTGTACATCAATTGGACAAGTTGATTTATAAGGAATGAAAACCATAGAATCTGGAGAAAAACACCCGTGGCATAGGATAGAACAGCACTCATTTCAGTAGAGTGCACGCACTGAAATTGTGCAACATAAATACCACTAAATAGTGGTATTTTATGCTAATTATATTGTTTTCTTTTGTTTAATTAGTGCTATTTACTACTAAATAGTGACAACTGTTGCACACAGTGCGTGCACTCTAATATCTATTAATTTAGAATTAGCGCTTTGATGAAAAACATACCTTGCGAAAAGTGAGTCCAGCTCTGAATCACAACCTTCATCGCACTTTCTCATGCATTCCTTCTTTGTTTTCCTGTAGAACATCGTCTCTGGTTGTAGTGGTAAGTGCAGAAATGGCTGCTGTTCCAGGATCTCTTGTCTCAATGGCGGAACATGCATAGAAAAATGCGAAAACGTCAAGAAAAAGTTCGAGTGCGTCTGTCGGTCGGGATGTCAAGGCAAGTTGTGCGAGAAAGTGTGGAGCTGTAAAGGTTATGCTGGTAAGCAATCAGGAATCTACCCAATAACTCTACCTTCTGGAGAAGAACGTCAAGTCTACTGCGATCTCACATCAGAACCAGGCCATGCATGGACTCTCATAGAATCGTTCGCATTCAGCAACAATCCACAATATCAAGCAAAACCTTTCCTTGTGGACTACCCTGTAAACCAAGACAGCCCTCGGTGGGACAACTACCGCATGTCACGCAATCGAATGCTGAGTGTTAAGAATCACGCAACGCTCTGGAGAGCTACTTGCAAGTTTGATACTGATGGCTTTCAACTGACGGACTACATGAAGGGATTGTTGTCTGATTTTGATATTTTAAATATTGTTAAAGGAAGCACATGTGCTAAAGTGAAGTATATTAACATCCGAGGGCAGTCTTGTAGCGACTGTACTACACACTTTTTCCAAGACAGCTCGTCACGCCATCCTTTCGTTGATAGTGGCTTCGGTGAAACCATCGGTTGCAGTTGGAATGCAAAGGCAGGCAGTGTTTATACTAATACAATAAACGGATTTAAAAGCTGGGACGATAACTTTGGGTATTACTTGACTAGAAACCCGAACCATCGATGCTCGTCATCACCATCGTCTACTACACAGTGGTGGTTAGGAGAGACAGTCTGATAGATAGTAGTGGTAAAGTGGTAGATGCCCTGCTTATCATCATCATCATCATCATCTACTACACAGTGGTGGTTAGGAGAGACAAATTGATAGATGGTAGTAGTAAAGTGGTAGATGCCCTGCTTATCATCATCATCATCTACTACACAGTGGTGGTTAGGAGAGACAGTCTGATAGATGGTAGTAGTAAAGTGGTAGATGCCTTGCTTATCATCATCATCATTACTATCATCATCATCTACTACATAGTGGTGGTTAAGAGAGACAATCTGATATATAGAAGTGGTAAAGTGGTAGATGCCCTGCTTATCATCATCATTACTATCATCATCATCTACTACATAGTGGTGGTTAGGAGAGACAATCTGATATATAGAAGTGGTAAAGTGGTAGATGACCTGCTTATCATCATCATCATCATCATCATCATCTACTACACAGTGGTGGTTAGGAGAAACAGTTTAATAGATGTTAGAGTAATAGTGGTAGATGCCCTGCTTATCATCATCATCATCTACTACATATTGGTGGTTAGGAGAGACAATCTGATATATATAGAAGATAATCATCATTATCATCCACTGCAATATGAAACAAACTTTAAAAAGCCTCTTTCGCGTCTCTCCTCGTTTGTCAGGAAGAGAAGATTATTCTCGAAACTTAAAATTATGTGTTGGTTAAAGTTTAATATGTAAATACATATCGAGGTTACTAGAAATATATATATATTATTCACGCGCAGTCTGATTACCCCTATTGTAATATAATTGCGCGACGCATTAAAATAGCACTTGCATCACAATGACTGATTTAAATTGAAAAACAATAAATGTATAATGCATATATGTGAACAGTTCAAATTTGAATCGCACATATTTTTTTGTGATTAATGGACTTAATAGCATCAATTGTCGAAGTAGGTTTGACTTTTTTTGGCATTAAAAAAAGTTTAAAACGTGTCTTCTCTCTTCTTCTTGCCAACTAAAACTTTCCAATCATACATATCACATCAACACGAAGCTCTTCCAACCACAAAATGAAATTTAAGTTACGTAGTTTTCCTTTTCATCCACTATCGTGAGTTAGAATCTTGCCCTAGCCCTCGACCAATCAAAAGAGAATTGATGCCAACCCAAAGTTATCGCCTGTTGCTAGAGGCAACCCGATTGTGTTATTCTGCTTTAACCACAAAAATATCGTAATTTCACCGCAAACAAGAAACTGATCAAAATGGAGAGTGAACTAACTTGTCCTATCTGTCTTGAACTTTTTAAACGTCCCGTAGTTCTACCGTGTTCACATAATTTATGTACAAACTGTGCGAAAAGACTGTTGGAACCACGAGGATCTTCAAAGGCATGGGTGGATTGGGCCGTGAAAAATAGGTAAGGAATGACCAAAACATGTTGAGATAATTAAGGCTCATTTAAAACGTTAAAATTCTATAAAATGTAACTGTTTGTTTTTTGCTAGTTAATTCCGTTTAAATTTCTCCCAATTCCATTTTGTTCCCCCAAAATAAAGTTATTTGAAACACACGGCCGTTAAATGTGGAAGCGGGAACTGTGCTTATTTGTAAAGTTTCCATCAGTTTCGAATTTCTGCTCAAATAGTAGATAACCTCCATCTTAGAAAAAGATGAACCCCTTTCACTTTCACTGGGATATCTCAGTATTCATGTAAATTAGAGTATTTAAAACAGGATAATTTACAGGATATTTAGAGTTGAGTTCGAGTTCAAGCTTAGAACCAACGGTCGAAACAAAGATGTGAAGTCGATCACTGGGAATCGACTCATGACTTGTACGGTTTAATTCAAAGCTTACATGCATGCACTAACCAACCATGCCTTCCTTGCATGTCCCTAAACCGTTTTATTCTTATTTCACAGGGACAAAAATTACAAGTCTCATTTAGAACCCGATGTAAAATGTCCCTCTTGTCGCCAGAAGGTTCCAGTTGATCCTCGTGGTGTAGATGCTTTACCAAGAAACCTGATCCTTGAGAATGTGATCGAAAGGTTTAAAGAGGAAAGGAAAGTCAAAGGTACATCTTTCTATTTTATGGAAATTAATATAATATCAGTAGTCAAACATCTTTTGTAGAGTGACATGGGTCTAACCAAGAGAAAATGAACTAAGAGAACGTATCCCCTGACCCCATCATTTAGAAACCTCGGCAACAATAAATAGACTTAACGTGGCTTATGATGTGTGCAAAGCACAGTATGGGGGATAGGTTCTCTTAGCTTGTTTTTTTTTTCTTATTTTATTTTTATTTTATTTTTATTTATTTATTTTTATTTTTTTATTTTTTTTATTTATTCTTTTTTAATTTTTATTGATTTGTTTTTTATTTTATTCATTTATTTTTTCTTATTTTCTTATTTTCTTACTTCCGTTTTCGAAAAACTAGTCAATTTAAATGCCACATAGACGAAAGGATAAATGCAAGTCTTAATTACAATCCGACGTAAAATGTCCCTTCTATCTTATTGTAACGAAAATTAGTTCATATAATCAATAATTCACAAGTTTCAGTTTTTCCGAAACCAAGAGAGTTGAGAAACATAATTGATGAGATGTTATATCAATAATAACAAAAGACATTATAGTTGTGGTCAGTGCACCTGTCGGAAATTGTCAACAGATATAATGCAATAATTCAACGTTGATCAAATTAGTGAAACGATTTACTATTTAAAAAAGTATATTGGATTTATGTATCATTTTAAGTGTTGACTAGACGAAACTACCCTTCCAGCCGCTTATCAAAACTTTCCTGTCAAACTAAGATGAACAGAGTACGGTTTTCAGCGACTTTTAAAATTAGTCTGGAACAGGGGGTGTTTTCAACGATTTTACTCTGTGACAGAGTCAGTCGTATAGTATTGTATCATATCGTATTGCATGGCATCGTATCGTATCGTATGGTATTGTAACGTATCATATTGTGTCGCATCGTATTGTATTGGATTGTATCGTATTGCATTGCATCGTTTCGTATGGTATCGTAACGTATCATATTGTATCGCATCGTATTGTATTGGATTGTATCGTATTGCATGGCATCGTATCGTATCGTATGGTATCGTAACGTATCATAATGTATCGCATCGTATTGTATTGGATTGTATCGTATTGCATGGCATCGTATGGTAGCGTATCGCATCGTATAGTATCGTAACGTATCATATTGTATCGCATCGTATTGGATTGGATTGTATAATATCATATCGTATCATATCGTATCGTATCGCATTTCATAATGTGCCGTGCCTGATTTTTAGTTCCTGATAGGGAAGACAAGATCCTGTGCCAATTCTGCGAAGACTACACCTCCCAACCAGCGACCTGCATGTGCAAAGAATGCACCTTTACATACTGCGGGACATGTTTCGATACGTACCATCCCATGAAGGGGCCATTATCGAGCCATACCATAGCACCCCCAGAGAAAAAGTCCTCCAGATCGAAAGACAAGAACGTGACGTGCCCGGAACACGAGAAAGAGAAAGTGGCGTTATACTGTCACAAATGTAACAAAGCTGTGTGTTACATGTGCAAGGAGTTTGGTAAACACAAACAACACCGTGTGGAACTTTTAGATGCTGTGTTCAGAAAGACTAAGGTATGCTAGGCTCCATGATGATAATGGATATTATGCTAAAGCCACCCCCCCGGCTAAGGGGGAGGGGGAATGATGTTGGATTCATGGAGTCTTGTTTGTCTTATCCCCAAGAATTTGCGAACACATTTATGTACAAAAGTTATATTTTATGCAAAACAATTATTAATGTTACTTATCCATAAATGTAATTGGTTGACCCTCATACACATTATTTCAGATGTAGTGAAAATGATTACCAATGGTTTCAGTTGTACATATACTTTGCAATAACAGCTCATCCGACTCAACTCATGTTCTTGAACATTATGACTCATCTCTTATCTGAGTTTCTTCATTATCTGAAACTATAACGAATAGAATCATTAAAGTGCATTAGAATTGTCGTCCTTGAGGACCACATTTTAGCCTCTTTTCATCGTTTTGTTTCACTAGGATGATCTGACCAGAACTCTGGGGCACCTTATCAAGAACAACAACTCAGGACACAAACTGATAGAATCTTTTGAAACGATGTGCGCAGTCGCAAAGGTCTGTATGTCACTTACTTAAAGTGAGTAAAAGCACAAGCTCATATTGTATAGATTACATGTAGTTTGTAATTAGATGATTCATATATAAACATGTCAGTACATATGAGCCGTGATAACTTAGAGGAAGAAAATATCCTGCACAACCATCACATGTGAAAAAAATATCCTGCAAACAAAAATTGTCCACCCCCCCCCCCCCCCAAAAAAAATATCTAATGGCCCGTCCCTTAAAACCGGTCTAGCTGGCGAAGACCCCTTTGATGCACATCTTTTTCGTTTTTCACTTTTCGTGCTTTCGAAGTCAATGTTTCTCAGTTCAGAAACCTTTAGACCCGATGTAAGCAATCATGACGACTCATATATCATCCATTAATTCATTCTGTCAGTGTTTTATCCGCTCATTCAATCAATTGTTCTCATGCATCTTTTTGCCAAACAATACCTTTGTATATCAGCAGTGATCCAAACGAATTACTCCATGAATGAATATGAAAGCCTTTTTCTCAAACAGCCGTCCGACCAGTTCTGCGTGTACACCACCCCACAGCTTTTTGCCAAACAATACCTTTGTATATCAGCAGTGATCCAAACGAATTACTCCATGAATGAATATGAAAGCCTTTTTCTCAAACAGCCGTCCGACCAGTTCTGCGTGTACACCACCCCACAGCTTTTTGCCAAACAATACCTTTGTATATCAGCAGTGATCCAAACGAATTACTCCATGAATGAATATGAAAGCCTTTTTCTCAAACAGCCGTCCGACCAGTTCTGCGTGTACACCACCCCACAAGCTTTTAAACATTATATATCGTGCTAAAATATAGCTCTTGCTTACCTTTTGTTTGCTTCTTCGCATTCAATCATCTAATTTCTTTGATTTCCTCGTAACTTTTCCCAACAGAAATCGGGCAACGATGTCGAAGCACACGTCAAGAAAGAATGCGACGCTCTCCTAGCGATAGTAGAAAAAAAGAAGTCCGAATTACTTGATAATATCAATTCTGCTTATAATGATAAACTGACCGAGTTACATGATACGATTCGGCATTGTGACAAGACACTACAGCAGTCACTAGGGTTGGTGGAGTTTTCACAAGAAGCATTGAAAGAGGACAATCCCGTAACATTTCTACAGGTAGCCAACATCATTTGGATAACGATATTTGATAATAACCATGTTCTTTGCAATATACACCTATTCTCAAAAGGTTGTCCAGTTGAAATACTGATTTAGTGAATAACAATGTCATTTGCTACGAACGGATCCAGACATTTAAAGTGGGAAGTGCACTAATAAAAAAATTACTGATTAAATCAGGAGGAGCACCGTCCCCCATGTCTCCCCCTCCCAGGACACGCCTCTGTTTGCCTATCTCAAGTTTTAAGTTTTCTTGTTTTAAGGTTAGACTTAAAACAACGATACAGAGCTGCACATATTAAACAGTTACATGTAATGTTATTTTGTACATTTTGAATCACCATTTCTTTAAAAAAGATTGACTTTGGTATTTACTAAATTGTCTTTCAACTGGACAACCATTTCAAACGAGCTTTATATAAAAAAATAACCTAATAAACAAATATTAGTGGTCTTGACATGTTTGAAATGCTATTGCAAATATAAAGTAATGTTGATACTGCTTTTCTTTTTCAGACGTCAAGTGCCTTGAAAACAAGGTAAGCAAAACAGATGATTACAGCATATTGTTTCAAAGAAGGTATCCACATTGAAATTAGTACAAATACTGTATTAATTAAAAGAAAATTTACGGTGGAAGATACGAAAACTACAACTTTAAATGAGCGTTTTCGTGATGCCACGCACATCCAGATGGCCAAAACTACTTTACGTTTACTACATTAACTATCACCTGGATGATGGTCAGTCAGACTCCCTTCAGACCCGCTTTTAGTTTTCGATCTTAACAAAAGGAAACCCATACTCGGCAACCCAGAGGTTTAGAAGGAAGCCAAGAGAGACGAAATACATTCTCGTTCAAATGTTTTTATTCAGGATGAATTTGTTGTTGGATGCAGTCAAAGCTCTTCCTCCTGTATCCACCATCATACCAACATTTGATCATATGGCTGTCGATGCATCATGGGAGAGAAAAATGCTGAAGAAGTTGACATGGTTACAAGAACCAGGTAATGCGCATGTTCAAAGCGCCGTACATTTTCATAGTAAATAGTCCCACATGGAATGAGACAATGTGACAAGTCATGATTAATGCATGTTCGTTGCTGAATAATGAACAGACAAGCAAAATACAGTGGACAAGCAACTGACAAAAACAGACAAAAGCAGGTAACATCGAAAACAAAACGAAAAAAAATGATCAAAAACACTACAAAAAATAATACTTTATCACAGAATTAATTCCAATTCACAGAATGTCCAACGTTCATTCCCAGCCAGTGCAAAGTCGAGAATCGTACGGTCCATTTGGTATGGAACCCTCCACACAGTGCCGTCGACGCGTATTACTTAGAAGCAGAGGTCATCAATCCCCCACTATACCCTGGTGGGGAAGAATTTGTCGATGATATTCAGGTCAATACGGGAACGCGTACCCGTCATGTTGTGGAGTGTGCCCGGTATAATGCTAGGGTCATCGCGCGGGTCAAGGCCTCGAACCGTGCGGGTGATGGGCCAAACAGTAAAGAAATAACCTTGTCTGCGAGTAAAGGTACGTAGAAATTGAACTCGCCGTGAAAATATGATGTTTGCTGGCTTTAGAGTGGTTCTCACAAACCTGTAAAACAACTTATTCCATTAACTATTAAATTAAATAGAGAATAACCAAAGTTTTAAATAACTATTTCATGATTTTGTTTAATCTATCCCACGACTCTATCATGCCATTCCTGTGATATTCTGCATGTTTACTTTCCAAAATAAACAAAGAAAGTGAAAACGTCAACACTACATTTTTTTAGTTTTTTTTCTTCTCAATTTTTAGGTATTCATTTCAAGTTGGACCCATCTTCTTCGCCTGACCGTGAGTTAGCCTTCTCACGTGACCTTACCATGGCAAAGCTCACTGGACAAGTCAGTTCAACTGTTCTTGGTGATGTCACTGTACATAATGGACGTCATTACTGGAAGCTTCGAGTTGATCAGTTTACAGGCGCTAAGAACTCTGGGTACATAGCAGTGGGCGTGGCCAATACTGCTCAACAAGACCAAATATTGGGTAACTCTTGCACTTGTAGATTTCTAGTTCAGCTTGTTTCTAGTTCAGCTTGTTTGCTTGTTTGAATTTTCGAGGCTCAACTGCTTTGCATAGGCAGTTCGGGTTGGAAAACACAGCGTTCCGTCGTTATTCTTTGCACACGCAAAGACTTTTGTAGGGAAATTTTACTATTGTAAAAAACAACTGTATGTAAAGATGTGTGAGAGAAAGTCTCCCCAATTAGTAAAAAAAATTAAATGCTAAATTACTTAAGAATTACTCATCAAAAAGTTCATTATTAGTTCATTTATACTATCAGGAACTATCTGTAGTTGGACAAACAAAGCGGCATCAAGTATGTTAAGACCTTGAATGGTGATCATTTCACTATCTAATACTCAGATTGTTGAAGATGTTTCCGACGGTAATAAAACTAGCTTGTTATCAATTTCATCTTCTTAGGTGACTATAATGGCTCCTTTGCTCTCCAAATCTACGAGAACACGACAAAATGGTGCGAAAACACAAACCAACGACTACAAATCAAACAAAAAGCAAAAGAGTTCAAAGGCACCAACATTGCCATCTTGCTCGATCTCGATGAGACCACAATGTGCGTCTATTTCAATGGTAAACTACAGACTGATCAGTCACGTCCCAAGGGACCTACTTTTAGTGGTGTCACAGGTACCTTTCGTCCAGCACTCTGCCTATTTGGTACTTCGGTTCAAATGTGTGTTCTAACTGGTTTGGAAGTTCCAACGTCGCCACCAGGTAATTCACTTGTATCTTCGAGTTGGTCAATCAGAATGATTTCCCATTTTGGATAGCTGGAAAATAGCATGGAAATGAAAAATGTTATAATTACCCATGAATTGTTACCAAACCCCAAAACGTGTTCACTCTCCCTCCCCCCAAAAAAACTAAATTTAAACTGGAAACTCCATGATCATTATAACTCTGATCAGTTACAATTCACAGGTATTGCTGTTATCAACCTGGAAGACTGCTCTGTCGACAACACTAAAATCAGCCTTGCCTGGACCCCCCCTGAAAACTGTAACGTTGATTGCTATATACTAGAGGCAGATATCTTGAACAGGGAGGGGGATATTCATCAGGAAAGAAACTTCACTAAAGTAAGTGTTCTCTATATTCTGTACAGACTGCTATACTTTCTGCAATACCAAGGCACTGCCCACCACACTATCCCGTATAAAATTAAAAACGCAACTTGATTTACACGGTTGTGCCTCCTGTCAGCACATCAGCTTCAATCAGGACTAAGTTTATGCAAATTTTATTGTTCGATTAGCATTGCTTTGTAAAGGTTGCGGTGTGAAAGTTTTAAAATTTATCCAGTATAACCGAAACTGTATCTGACCAAACCAGGACCTCCAACATGCAAATACTGTTGCAGACATTTGCCACTGAATTTATTTGAAAGCGAACTTGAGATGCGAGACCGTGCCCGTCACTCGACGATGCTGCCTCACAAGGAATTCTAACTAGCTTGTGATTGGTTACGTGTAGGTTTACCAGGGACCCAGGTGTAAATATACCATAAGAGGCTTAGAATACAATGTCACTGTCCTAGCGCGTGTCATTGCTATGAATACCGCTGGTCGTGGTGAACCAAGTGAAGAAGTATCGCTATCAACACAAAGAGGTAACTGAATTACCCTAATTCACTATGACGTCATGTCAAAACAATCTCCAAACATGTATTCTTTTAACGCAAAGAATGATGGTCGTTGGAGGGGTCGAATAAAAGCAAATTCGCCCTGAATATTATTTGGCAAATATAAACACATTATATTTTCCAAAATCTGGCTGTTTTAACGTTAGGCGACAGAACCTTTTCAGCGGCTGCACCGTCAATTTTTAATTCTCTACCAAATAACATTAGGAAGGAGGACAATTTTAATAAATTTAAATCTTTAGTGAAGACTTATTTATTCAAATTAGCATATGAACATTTTAATTAAGTGATTTTATTATGTATACATTCATATTTCATATTTTATATTATATATAGGTTTTTACATTTCTTATACTATTATATTCATCAATTATATGTATATATCTGTATATTTTTTATTATCATCGATGTAAATTATTTATTATTTTCGTTATTTTCATTACAGTTTATGATATTATATTATTTTATCCAGCGCATTTGATCATATTTACATGTAATTTGCGCTTTACAAGTATTAAATATTATTATTATTATTATTATTAACATTTTTTTGGAATTTTCTATTGAGTTTGGTGATTTTATTCTCCATGTAAACAAGAGATGACGTCATAGTGAACTTGAAAGAATGTCATGGTGTTGAGTAAAATATATCTCTCAAAAGTCATATTTTCAATGGGAAATATTACCGACAATCATATTATTTTTAGGTACAATATTTAAACTGGACAACTTGATCCAGAATTAACCAACGCTCTAACGATTTTCTTAACCGATTGATCCTGTTATTTGTAGGCGCAATATTCAAACTGGATACAGAGACAATCCATGAGACACTTACTTTAACACGTGGAGGGAAATCAGTCCAACAGAATGTCACTACACACGCAAATGTGTTTGGAGATGCACTTCTAGCAGATGGCTGCCATTACTGGAGACTGGAACTACAAAGTTTCAGTGCTGAAAATGGATTTGTAGCAATTGGTATGTATAGCGATAATTCAGCTGACGTAAGCTTTTGTTATTCATGTGCCAACCAGACAGTGATTGACCGTCATTTCAATAGAGCCTATTGTAGTTCTCGTTGGCACATTAGCATAACAATGTATTTGTTTATAAACATGAAGTATCGCTATAAGCCGAAATGTTTTCAATTGATAATCGTTTTGTGGGAGTGCTCCAAGGTTATACCATTGGGCCTTACATTTTCCGCATATGTTTAGATCTGCGCACTGACCCATATTTCGTGATTAATTCAACACTCAAACCACTTAATTACCACTTAAAGTATATAATAATCTAGCCCATAATCCCACACAGATGACATTCTTACATCTAAGCCGTAACAATTTAAATCATGCCCTTCATGCATCGACTTTTAAGCGCAATTTTGCCCAGTCGCCGAGTTCACACCACTGTTAGCTTGTTCTTTTTGACCACAAACGTAGTCGCCGTACGTGAACGTCACATTAAGTCCTATATGACATGCTATTTTTTGTTAATATAGGAGTATCACGAAAACCAGTACAAGGAATCATACTTGGTAACGACACCAACTCGTTTGCACTCCAAGTGTTTGCCGGCACATCAGTACGAACAGAAAACTCCAAAAACAAGATACAAATCAAACGCAAAGCAACTGACATCAAAGGGTGCAGCTTTGGTGTCCTTTTGGACCTTAACAAAGAAATCTTGAATGTCTACCTTGACGGAGAACTACAGGTTCGGACCAAGAGTTCTAAGGGACCAAGTTTCAAGGGCCTTTCTGGGATGTTCTGTGCGGGGCTGTGTCTTTATGGGTCCAACGTAAAGATGAGCCTTGTGACCGGGATCGAGACACCACCACCTCCAGGTTTGTATCACAGATCCCTAAACTGCAAGAAAAATATGTTACCTTCGCTATTATAAATTGAACGGGTGTTTCTTTAAAAAATGATTGTCGTTGGGTAATATTGTTCTTGATTGGCGAAACTCAGGTTCTTCAATGATGATCGACAAAGTTGGTTAGTACACTTGGGTGCGAGAGGTTACGAACTGTAGGCTTGACTTTGTTTCGACTTCTTCTCTTTGATCAGTGTAGCCTGCAGTAGCTTTAATAGGCCAGAAGCAAGATGGCGTATTTTCCCGTTTCTATACCAGAATCATTTTCACATTTTTACTACAGTTGCTGTATTCTCGCGGGAACAAAATTTCAATATGAAAGAATTTCAAAACTATTATGGTGTACAGACGGGTGCAAAATGTCATCTCGCTAAAGGGCTATTACCCGTAAAAACGAACATTGAAAAAAAGTATTCTCTGTTCCAAAAATACTTATTACGACCCCAACTATCTGAATAAATTTGAATATTTAAAGAATTTCTTGCTATATTTGACTGGTGCGTTTGTTCCTGTTTACTCCGTAGATGCACCCACATTCAACAAAGCAGCTACCAAAGTAAGCAACACCACAATCCAGTTCAGTTGGCACACACCTCCATCAAAATGCCCCATCGACTACTACGTACTCGAGGTCGATGTGATTAAAGCAAGCGAGTTTTCCTCCAAGAAGAAAAAAGATCGCAAGTTTAAGCGCGTTTATGAGGGTCCATTACGAGAACATACTATGTTTAGCGTGTCGTACGATATGAAGGTTATTGCACGACTGTTTGGTGTCAATATGGCAGGAGATGGACAAGTTGGCGACGAGTTGGTATTATCGACTCCAAAAGGCATGTAGTAAGAAGAGACGGGCGAAGAAATGAATTTGAGATGGAAGTATATAGACGAAAATGGAAGAAATATGCAAATGAATGAATGAATGGATGAATGAATGAGTGAATGAGTGAATGAATGAATGAATGAATGAATGAATGAATGAATGAATGCATGAATGAAGAAAGGAAGGAAGGAAGGAAGGAAGGAAGGAAGGAAGGAAGGAAGGAAGGAAGGAAAGAAGGAGGGAATGAATGAATGAACAAATGAAGGAATGGATGAAGGAATGAATGAATAAATATATGAATGACGGAAGCAATGAAGGCAGGAACGAATGAAAGCAGGAAGGAAGGGATGAATTAAGGAAAAATAAATAGCAGATAAGTGGGTAAATTGTGTGGATGAAAACACGATCATTAATTAGTAAATGAATAAAATAGAAGGGAAAATGTGATGCCATCAACATTCCAATTTTAACATCTTCACTGACACTTTTTCAAATCTTTTCCATTCAGGTCTTTACTTCCAATTGGATCCCAGCACCGCCAACCATGACCTTGAAATGTCGAACAACAACCTTACAGTGTCTCTCAAGAGTCCTATGTATACCTTTATTCTTGGTAATGTTAAGCTATCGACAGGATGTCACTATTGGAGAGTACATGTGGATTTATTCAACAGTCCAAACCAATTATCAATCATAGGTAAAGCGTGATTACAAATTTCTATCTAGTAGCACTCTGCATTTGATACAGCAGCACCATGGATTTGTTACAGCAGGATGTGTAGGACCGTGTAGGCCTATCACCGAAGATGGTCGTGACCTGCGTCCTCAGTCGTTCGTTTACGTCCTCCCGTTACTGGTTGATCTCACCTTACATACTCGGTCAAATCTTAAAAGTTAAACTGAAGTACAATGTTGTATTTTTTAGGCGTTGGAATAGCCCGTGGGATCATTGATGATCCAATCCTTGGAGAAGACACGCATTCGTATGCTGTACAGCTCAATGAACATCAAACTACAACATGTATCAATACCAAGAACAGAATTCAAGTCAAGAAAACATCACAAGAAATGACCAATAGTAATGTTGGGGTGCTGCTGAATCTCGATGAAAGATTGCTCAACATTTATTTTAATGGTGAGAATCGGCCACACTTTTTCCTGTTTTCTTTTTTCAACTTTTGGGGTTCTTGTGGTGAAAACAATACGCGGGTGCAATGTAGGGATGTTGACCAATATTTCTATTTTAATGGCAACACACATCTCTATCGTCGACAAAGAGCCCTAAACCAAACCCTTATCACAGAATTCAGCGTAAATTTGACTCATTTTGAAGTTCCCCATCATTTGGCATAACAAACATAAATAACCCTTTCTTTAACCATTGGGATTCCTGTGCCGATGAATATAAAAACCATTGGGGTTCCTGTGGTACAAGCAAATGAGGGACAGAAACACGAAAAGCACAGGAGTAAGAACCCTTTTAAGAAACTCTACTCACACATGATCCAGCTCCTGTTCCAGGATTCAAACGAGGACCATAGTGAAGAGGGAGAGAGGCTTAACCCCCCCAGTGAAGGGGGAGGGGGTACTACCCTATATCGACTATACAGGGCTTAAACACTTGTCTACCCAACATTTTCTTTCTAAGCACTTTGAGCAGAGTTAAAGCTATATTGTATATTATTATTATTATTATTATTCTGTAGGTAAACTACTCACTGACAGTTCCAGGCCATCCGGACCTACATTCACTGGGATTACTGGTGATTTCTATCCTGCGTTAAGTCTATACGGAACAAACGTTCAACTTACCATCCACACTGGAGAATCATTTGAGCTACAAGAATAAATTAATTGCAAACTTCATGGTTGCATGTAGGAGAGTGTCACAGAATCCCAAGGGTTTGGGGACTCTGGGGATAAACGATCGGGGATGCTTGTCGGAATTTTTCAAAAATACCCCTAAAAGATACCGGATGTTTTTCAAAAGGGCATGGGTTCACACATTTTTCATCCCTAAAAGATACAAAAATCATGAGTTTCAGTGGCTTTCAACCCCTAAAAGATACCAAAAAGTTAGAATTTGGCAAATTCCATACTTTTAACCCCCCGGGGAACAGAATGCTTGTGACTACCTTTGAAAGCTCAAGATAAAAATATAACCATTGGTGACGTCACATTAGAGCAAACACAGACAAACCATAAAAATAAAAACAAGCTAAATACTTACAAATAGTAGCTATTTAGTATAAACCATTCGTCACTAGCACTCAACCAGAACACCCAGACAAAAGAAATACTAATGTTCTGGTTGAGTGATAGAGTGCACACACTAAAAGTGTGCAACAGTTGTCACTATTTAGGAGTAAATAGCACTAATTAAACAAAAGAAAACAATAGAATTAGTATAAAATAACACTATTTAGTGGTATTTATATTGCACACTTTTAGTGTTTGCATTCTAGTGACAAATAGTTACTAAATAACTATTATTTGTTAGTATTTAGTTTGTTTTTATTTCATGGTTTTTCAGCATTTGCTCTACCTCAGAGTGACAATTTGGTATATTAGGACCCCCACGGTACCCCCTCACCTCAATGACAAATCCTGGACATGTCCCTGTAGTTTCCAGGCCTCCCTTGTGACCCTCTGCTTTTTTCACAATATTTATCACATTTGTTTGTAAAAAGTAACATTTGAAATGGTGCACCAATAATCAAGATTAATTTCTATTTTATCAGGTTCTTCATATCTGTTTTTAACCTTTTTTTTCTTCTTACAACAAAGACTGGCTGTCTGCTTTGTATATTTAGCCTTGTGGTTAATGTAAACAGCCTCTACTCCTTTCTCTTTTATTGTAAATAGCGGAGTGTAAAAAAATGTGTAAATAGCAGGGTAATTGTACAAATAAACTTGTTGTATACACCTACATTAGGCTGATATTTTATCTGAAACACATAGAGGAAGCATAATTGCTCTAAAACATGCTCCAAGATCCGGGTAATATAATTTTGTCTGTCTTACAGCAAAATGTGTCTAAGCCTGGCAGCTACAGTTATTCTTAAACTTGTTTTACTTCTGGTAATCTACCTATTCTTGTTGAAAACTCATTTTCTGAACTCTTTAATGTATCATCAATAAATTAAACTTCATACAGGTATTTTTAGCTTAATGTCTTTATTCATAGCTGAATCAGAAGTTTCAAGATCGAATGTGAATCGACTTAATGAAGTGGTAATTCTATCAAAGCAAATATCTTGTGAGCAGTGCTTTTACAGTTACGCTGAACATACATGATAATCAACCTTTGGTAGCATGAACAGAAGTTCTCTTCTCAATAAACTCTTCATTCCATATACATGAAAAATGTGCACAAAAATAAAATGCAATGTTAATACTGCATTTCCTGGGTTACAAAAAACAAGTCACCATAAATCAAAAACTGTATTCCAAGGTTTGCCAAGGATTGTGGTCTTTAATAATACTGAATTACTGCTGCAAAGGTCAGCTGTTGGACACAAAAATACTCCACTGAGATTTGTCCAAGCACATTATATTGACCACGATTTCTCACTTCAAATGTTCAGTTACATCTGTCTTGGTAGGAGGATTTAATTGCCCTATTATTAATATAGCGCTGCAGGAAAGATTTCCATTTCAATTAAGGACTCATCTTTTTCAACACCTTTAGCACAAAAGATAACATTTGAATTATAAATAGTCATTCCTTTGTTAAACCAAACAGGAAGTAACAAAACGGGTCAAGGCAAGTTTTAAAAAGTACTTTCTCAAGGGTGATATTTGGAATACACTTGTAAGACCATTTACAGTTAAATATACCTTACTTAATTGAATGAATTAACAGTTCTTTCAAAACCAAACACATGTCAATGAGAGATAAAAATCTTTTTATTTCAAAATTGCTACTAGATGAGAAGTTACAAAGTGGTTCAATGCACTTTATGAGTATTTGTTATTGCCTTTTGCAAATGATCATGAATAGAGGACTGATGGCGTGAGGTCAAGTTTCTTCAAAGGCCATGTGTAAAAGCTCCATTCAGTACTTGACAGGTTTCAGCCAAGATCAATCCTTTGTATATAGGTTCTACACTTAGGGCTTTGATTTGATATCATTTTATAATGATCATTGTTAACGTTTACCTGAAAAATAACAAAAACAAGAATTAAACAAAAGAAACTATTTGAAATACTTCATACGTTTGTCATAAATGACAAAAAGTGATTGTATGGTTAGGTCATCTTGGTACTGCTGTGACTCACAAGACATGTGACTGAAGATGGCCGCCATTTTGGGTGTGCGCAGATAAAACAACTAAGATTCCCATCAGTTAACAACAGCCCTTAAAACATTAACTGGTTTTGACCACCAGTCATTTTTACTGATTAACTATTTAGCTCATATTTCTGAATAAATTCAACAGGTTTAACACAAAATGAAACAAAGAAATCGATAAAGATAAAAATGTTCGCATTTTCCTTACCTTTCACGTTCTAATTTCGACTGTAAACATTCCCCTGCGTCTAAAAGAGTTTCAAGGAACAGAAAATGAGGTTTAGTATCGATGAAGAGTCGTGATAAAGTCGAAATTCGTAACAATTTTGCTTGTGGTACCAGGAACACGTGTTCAGATAGCAGTTCTTTCAACATGAATTCTTTCTGCCCCGAAAGATGGTTGAATAAAAGCAAATTTCATCATTACCACTAAAACGTCAAGCTTAAAATAGTTATATGTTAGTTCACGTACCTTTTTGCTTTTTCTATGGTCATTCTGGCGTAAAAATCCCTCGGAAATTAGAACACTCTTCAGTTCAGCCGCCCTTGCTAAACCACATGAGTGAATTGATTAGCATAGATCAATTGTTGAATGAAATTTGAGCGGGACGCAAAACTCTCCACAGGGGAGGTGGAACGGGTATTTGGCGCAAGTAAAAAATACATCCACAAATGAGTACGCCAAATGCTCCAGTATGCAAAAGTTACATTTAAAAGTCATCTATTCTCATTCCCAAACAGTCAGAATTTATTTTTGTTCGTCAAATGAATAGTTGCAAGGGTTGAATTATGTGAACATATGTACTACTCTCACGGGTTTTGAAATAAAAATGCGCGGTTCCCTACGTCACCATGCCGAGGCTTTAAACAATGCGCGCGGGAAAATCAATGCATAGGTGACACAAAGACATATACTAAACTACCAACCAAACAAAGAAGCTACCAGTTTAATACTGATGGCGGACTTTAGCTCACTACCTGACTCTGTAATCGTCCATATTTTGTCGTTTTTACGATATCCAAGGCTCGTTTTAGCCAGCAGAGTGTGTAAGAGATGGCAAAGGTTGTGTTTTGATTCGAGTTTATGGCGAAAACTCTGGTTTTATCGTAGTCACGCATCGAAGGTTACGGGTGAACTTATACGAAAATTTGTCCCTCGTCGAAGCAGCTATATTTTGAGCATTGATTTGGAAGGTTGCTCGCAGATCAACGATGACTCCGTCAAATACCTGGCGAAAAATTGTCCAAATTTGAAGAAACTGTCGATCAAAAGTTGTCAGCTTGTAACGGATCAAGGAATCATTTCCATAGCTCAGAACTGTTTCAAATTGATATCGGTGAAATTTCCCATGGATAACGTTACCTCGACCGGACTGGTGGCGATCATAAAAAACAACCCACATCTAAAAAGAATTTTCGCTTTTTCCAGGGCCGTGACCCAAAAAACTATCGATACTTTATCGACGAATTGCGCTGACTTGGAAACTTTGATTGTTTATGAATCTTGTTTGAAGGAACATGAAAATAGTTCCATTGACGCTCTTACGGACAATATGCTAATTAATTTGGCAAGAGGCTGTACGAAACTAAAAGAGCTAACTCTTCGTTATAATCAGATTCTACTAACTGATTTATCCTTGGTTTATTTGGCCACTAAATGCAGGGATCTTGAACAATTTGTAATAGACTATTGTGATCTAGACCACAAAATTACAGACATTGGTTTGATTGCGTTGGCAAATTTTTGCAACGTGAATTGCTTGCATATTTCTAATGGGCAGATTTCTGACCATTCTTTGGTAGCGATAGCTGAAAGAATTCCAGATATAAGTGACCTCTCTCTGGAGTTTTCTAAAGTCAGTGACATTGGAGTCTTTAGACTAATGCAGAAATGCCAAAAGCTGGAATCGTTGATCATACACAGCGCAGATAACCAAGACAGAAGAATCACCGACATCAGTGCTTATGCAGTTGGCACATATGCATCGGAAGATTTTCGAATGCTAGGCATGGGATTTGCAGATATTACAGACAAAGGCTTGAAGTTCATTTGTGAGAACACCGATCTTTCATCGCTTTCTGTCAGTGGTTGTTCCAAGCTTTCCTTTGAGGGATTAAAAGCGTGCTTTGATGATCTGAGTGGATTGATGAACTTGGACATTTCGTTTACAGATATCGTTCAAGACGATGTCCAATTGCTGGAAATTGGAGGATCGTTGCCTTGGCTTGATACCATCGATCTGACTGACTGTTTTGGTATCAGCAAAGATTGCATAAAAGTGTTCAAAGAAAAATTTCCATTTTGCAAAGTACTCACATAAATGACTCAAATTACAATTCAACTGTTTTCCTTAATAGTTAATTGTTGTTTATTCTACTAGGAAATTGTACCAAAAACATATATTCAATTGACAAAAAGAAACATTTATGAATTATTTAAACAGTCAGGAAGTTTGTTAACATCGTAACTTATACTCTTCCTGAACAAAGCATTTCAGTTTCAGCAGTGAAATATTTAAATAATTAATCAATCAATGAAATTTTGAATTCAATCAAGATCTAGCAAATGTAGTTTGCAATGTTACTAAATTATGTTCAAATTCACAAATAAGAAACGAGTTTATCAAAGTTAGTACTATCACAATCAAAAATCCTCATCAATTACAATGACGTGTTTTTTCAAGTTTCAAAAAAAAAAAATGCTGGCCAATATCAAATCAAAATGTCTACAAATAAACTTCTACTGTACCAAAAGTCGAACAAACAAAACCCACATGATTATTTATACTCTGAATTATTTATTACGTTGCACAATTTAGCAAATGTGTGTTATGAAAGTGTAAAAAAGAGTTTAACAATAAAAAAAACAGTATTTTGAAAGTTTTTCGTTCATGGTACCAGTTGATGTATTTGTAAAACTAGTGTCGTCTACATCTGTTTTTGTACAGTAAAAAAAAATATTCACTCTAAATGCGCAAATTGGATCACCACAAAAAAAAAACAACGGCATTTATTTCTGACGTTTTGTGCGTTAGTCATTCGTCGTATTCAGATCCTAAAATAAAGCCAACTCAGCGTTAGTTTTGAATAGTTGGAATACAAGTTTCACTGTGGCATGTATGACGAGACAAGTTCACCTGTCAAGCGGCCATTGTTCTCTTACCCCTCTATATCACTACATACCTGCTGTATTTAATTGTCCTGTTGAAAGGTTCTCATTGTGGTATGTTTTTACAATGCACAAATAAAGATGGTGGCACACTTCTAATGGTAATATCTAAAGGGGCACGGCTTGTCACATGAATTTTAAACACGTTGAACAACAACAAAACGAAAATAACACTGTTGATAGTCTTCCCCCTGACGTAACGTTTTGTGAAGCAACAATTTTGAAACGCCACTTTCAACGATGGAATTCAACCTGCTAGCTTACGTAAAATGAATAATTGAAGAGAAATTTGATTAAGCTGAAAAAACTATTCAGAACTAAAATCCGCCATTCTATGGTAACGGAACAATGAATTTTTAAATTAAAATAGGATTATAATTCAGTTTTGTAACTCCTAAACCGTCAAAAAATCAGTACACGAACTAGCTCTACATGGTTCATTTTGCAAATAAACTCTAAGTTTTGGCATGGACCAAATCAAAACGCTCATAATGTTATTGAAAGGCGGCTATGCAGTACAGGCCACAGAGTAAATTTTGAAAGGGGTGTGCCGTTGGCCACCCTGTGAGTCCTTTAGTCCCCAACTGCTATATCATCAATAGTCCCTTTGAAAATAAACCCAATTAGCATTGTATAGACCTCAAGAAAGGAAAGATATCTTTGCACACTTTTAAATAACATACTTTCGAAAGCGCTTTCGTTGCCCGCGGCGCGCGCACAGTCGATCACAAAGTATATATCTTGCGCGAAAATAACTGTATTTTGTTGTTGCCGGCTTGGATGTTCAGCTTGTCCTGCTTGTATGTAGACTAAAAACTGTACATCAAAGCGTAGCGATATGGTTAAATGCACTTGAGATAATAATTTTTTGTATAAACGTGGATTCAAACTTTGCGGCTTGCACAATCGGCATTTCTCAAATGGTTAGAGCTCAATCGGCTGGTACCCGCGTGAGTTCTGTAACGGAAAAAGCAGTCTTCTCGGCAAATGTTTTTTGGTGTTGAATTACCATATCTAACAACGGACTGCTGTTACTAAATCAAAGCCGGTATTTCAGTTATGGCAGTTGAGTTCAATGAGTTGAATTCAAGAATACTCGAAAGCCGGGTTAAAATTTCGGCAGCTCGCTCAGGCAGCTTGAAAGCCTTTTCTCCGTTCATTATGCAATCGTCTGCAGCCGAAAAAAAAAATCACAATTCAAACACATTTTGACGTTTTCATTAAACTACAGGAAGTGCATCTTATTCCTTTGTTTATTTTTTTACATCAGGCTTTACTCGGCATTTGCGACTTTTAGGTTGTTCGCGGGTTTTTTTGCTCGCTCATTTTAGCCGAAAGGAGTTATGGGACATATCGAAGATCCCATAATGCTTTGCAAGCTACGCTCTCCTTCTCGAAAGCTTTCAAAATGGCGTCACGTTCATCAAGAAGAGTCGTCACAGACGAAACAGAGGATCAAGACCTCAGCAAGATCGAATTCGAGACGTCTGAAGACGTCAAAGTCATCCCTACTTTTGATGCTTTGAATCTAAGAGAAGATCTTCTTCGAGGGATCTATGCTTACGGTAAATTTTGCGAGATTTTGCAGTGTTTTCGAAAAGAAATTCAAACACGTGAAAGTCTTTGTCAAGAAAACTTTTCTGCTGAGAAGTAAAATTGATCTTATTTCAATTGATTTGTAGGCTTTGAGAAACCTTCTGCTATCCAACAACGTGCCATACGACCAATAGTTAAAGGACGTGACGTTATTGCACAGTAAGTAATCAGTTTGAAGCGATGCTGTTTGAACTCTTAAAATTAAACTTGGTCACCATCTCACTGAAATCGTGTTGAAAATTCACAGGGCCCAATCTGGTACAGGGAAAACAGCGACATTTTCCATCGCAACCCTCCAATCAATCGACACACAGGTATAATTTTGTGTTAAATTGATGCAATTTTACAAAAATTGTTAGCAAACTTACTCATGATTTTGTGATCTTGCAGCTCAGAGAAACACAGTGTTTAGTTCTCTCGCCAACTCGTGAACTTGCTGGACAAATCCAAAAGGTAGGTTTTTTTATCAACAGTACACAGTACATTGAACCAAATCTGTCAGTTGCCATCACATCACATCTTAAGCTAGCCAGCTAACACTATGACTGTAGGACTTGCTAATGACATTGATAATTCCAACATCTTTCTGGCTACATGAAGGGTGATTCTATTATCTTGGTTTAGGGTGTAAATGGAGTGTTTCATAGAGTACAATAGCAGATTTAAAAAAAAACCTTGCCAAATGTGGGTTCACATAGAACTTGACCACTGACCTCTTGTTTTCTAGACAATATTTCAACTGATTGACTCTGCTTGACTGATTTTTTTTAGGGGGGAGGGGTGGGATAGGGGGAAGGTCGGGTTTATACCCATTAATGGTTGGTGACAATAAGTTTACCATCATATTAAAATAGTTCTGTTACTGTGTCGAATAGGTGATCTTGGCCCTTGGTGATTACATGAGCGTACAGTGCCATGCCTGCATTGGAGGTACAAACATCGGAGAAGACATAAGAAAACTGGACTATGGACAACATGTTGTGTCTGGCACACCTGGAAGAGTATTTGGTATGTTAATGTTCAAAGTTAGTTGAAATAAAAGAACATTATTTCGGTATTGTTTATTATCCCGTTTGGTATGTGAGCATAAACAAGAGCAATTTACACAGAATACACAGGTCATTATTTTAGTGGGTTTCAAAATCTGTGAAACAAATAGAGGGTATTACATCGACGTGCGGAGATACAAAATAAAATTTAAATTCAAAATAAATTTTGTGCCTCCTAATGTTCATGTAATATTGTGTTTTATCATATAATTATCCATGAACTCAATTTCATAAGATCTTTTCATAGTTTCATAAGGTGTAACCCTAGTACCAATGTTTTCACAAGTGAAAATATCAGTTTTTCAAAAGGGAGAAATATTGGTATTTTATGTAAAATTATATGATAAAGTGTAATATTTAATGCACTAATATAAATAAGATCAACAAAAGAAAATGCATACAGCAAAGATCAATTAAGGGTAATTTAGTTAGTGTATTTCATAAGTTTTTGAAATCTGCTCTAGCAAAAACACAAAGTTTTACTCAACTTCATCAAAGTTTTGCTACATGCGAATTAGCTTGGATCATAAGACATATTAGTGACATATTTGTCTTGTATTTCAGACATGATCAGAAGAAGACATCTTCGAACTAGGTCCATTAAACTGTTTATACTAGATGAGGCAGATGAGATGTTAAACAAAGGCTTTAAAGAACAGATTTATGACGTATACAGATACTTACCACCTGCAACTCAGGTACTGGGTTAAAAAAAAAAAGATAAATAAATAATAATGATAATAATTTAATATTTATAAGGCACATTGTCCATGTGTATTTGCTCATATATATACAAATCTAATAATTTCTAGTACTCGAAAATCATATAAAATGTGACATATCATAGTTTCTTTTTAGGATGGGATATTAATAATGTGTTGTGGATGTTGACATTTTGGCTGTGCAGTGATGCATATTCCAGTTCTTCATGAAAGTTCACAAATGATTAGTAAATGAAGAATATTGAAAACAACACTCAATAAATATTTACGGATATCACATACAGTGGAAATTCTGTACTGTTGGGGAAATTTTATAGTACCAGCTTAACATCTGTAGTTTGCTTATGTTCTACTTTTGATAACGTGCTTTGTTGATTTTAGAATAGAGGGGCCACTATTTCAGGTCACAATCCATATGATACATATGTTTATGATATTCTGTCTATTTGTAGGTTGTTCTTGTCAGTGCTACCCTTCCTCATGAAATACTGGAAATGACCTCTAAATTCATGACAGATCCTATCAGGATCCTGGTCAAACGGTAACAGTCCTACATACTTACTTACTTACGTACTGCTGGTAATACCCACTGGTAATCCCCAAAGGGCTGAGAATCCTACACAGGATTGGGGTGGAATGTTTAGATCTAATGCTGAACATTAGACACAATTGTTGGCCTATTTCATTTTGATGTCACTACTTGTTTATGTACGGAGTAGAATCTCCAGATCTGATAGAAAATTAGACAAAATGTGCTTCTAGCGAAACAGCACAATCTCAAATGCCTGGTTTTCAGATATATGTATCAGTAGGAAGTGAATAGTAATATTACTATTTGTGTTCTTTTTCATCAGTGATGAATTGACATTAGAAGGAATCAAACAGTTCTTTGTTGCTGTAGAGAAAGAGGAATGGAAGTTTGACACACTTTGTGATTTGTACGACACACTGACCATCACACAGGCTGTTATTTTCTGCAACACAAAGAGAAAGGTATGTGATTTCATCATGATTGTAAGAATTCTCAATGATTGGTAAGAACTAAAGTCAGAACTGTAAAGGAATCATGTTTTGATGTACTATCATAATTGAAATAACATTTTAGAAGTTAATTATTATTTTGTAGGTTCAATCTTGTACAAAAAGTATTGTTTGTTGTACTGTTTTTGCTCAACAAATTTACCCAGTAAATGTCAGTGATGTGAAAGTTTTACAATCATGTTATAGGTTGACTGGCTGACAGAAAAGATGAGAGAAGCAAACTTTACTGTCACAGCCATGCATGGCGACATGCCACAGAAAGAAAGGGAAGCCATCATGAAAGACTTCAGAGCTGGACAAAGGTAAACAAACACTAATTCAACATATTTTCAGATGATTATGTAAAAAGAGCACAACTCAAGTGGGGCAGTTTTCTGTGCAAGAAGCCTCGACCCTGTCTTTTTATTTAATATGCCCTGTAGATTGAATGCAAAATAACTGAAGGTCAAAACATCAAAGGTTCTGAAGGTCAGCCTTAGAGCGTGTCATATATTGGCATATCTAATTGGATTATCAATATAACTCTGGCCTCCAGGAACCAGTGGTACGAAGCATGGATTTAGTTTTCCACTCCATAGGATTTTTTTAGAATTTATCTCCTGGATAGCAATTTATTGAGTGGATAGTGCTATTCAGTCCTTGTGCACCCAGCCCCTGGAAATGAAACACAAGTTAAAATCGTATACAGCAACTCAGACTGATGAGGACTGCTCTGATGTTGCTATAACTTTAGAACTTGTGCAGTCTTTCCTAGGACTTCATACTCCCCAACACAGCTAATTCAATTCACTCTTGTCTTTGTCCTTTAGTCGTGTGTTAATATCCACTGACGTATGGGCAAGAGGTCTTGATGTACAGCAAGTCTCTCTTGTAATCAACTATGATTTGCCAAATAATCGTGAATTGTACATTCATCGGTAGGTACTATTATTATTATTCAATATTATGTGTAGCAAAATTCCTTTAGCCTAGTTTCTATATAATTGCTCACAATCGCTGGATCGCTGAAATTACCGTGATTTTATGGAAACCAGGCTTTCCATACCAATAAGAATTTGTCTTTGTGGTCACATCTTACTAACACACCATGTAGGGTCTGTATCATATAGCATTTCTGATTTGGTATTTTTTTGTAATAGTATTGGACGATCAGGACGTTTTGGACGCAAAGGTGTAGCCATCAACTTTGTCAAGTCTGATGATATCAGGATCCTACGAGACATTGAGCAGTATTACAGTACACAGATTGATGAAATGCCCATGAATGGTAGGTTCATTCAGGAAAGAAACTCAAATAGGGGTCACAGGGTCCTCAGTTTCTTTTTCAGTTACTGTTTAGTCATGCTACCCTCTTAAAATAAAGTCTAATGTATTGTAAATGTGTGTAGACAGTACACTGCTTTTCGTAAAAAAAAATCATAACTTTTATGCTTCCAAAACCTTGCAAACTAAGTTAAAAACAGTGCCATAACAACATGCAGAAAGTCTCTTCTAAAAACCAGTGAAAACTCGCAATGTTTCAACAACGGTGGCCATTTTGAATTGAGCGGCAAGTATCAAATATTGAACAAATATGGTGTCAAAATAATTTATGCTACTTGAACTGTCAATGCTACACCTTCAATCCCTTTAGAAGTTTTCGTTCAGAAAGAACATCTGCTAAAAATACTTATCTTTGTTTGCATTAATTTCAGTTGCCGACTTGATCTAAACAGCAACCAAGCAGCACTCCCATCTATTCAACCATGTAAAGACGTTTCTTCAAGTGAATCAATGTATATCTCTGTAACATCTACCAGGACAGCACAGAGTGCCATTCAAACTTTTGGTGCTTGCATTTTTCTTGTTTTTGTAAAAGTTTTAGTTATGAGTTTGTCTCAAATTTTGTATGTAATTTCCATATACCTAGATCATTAGCAAGATGGGGATTTTTGTAGAGTAGGAAATACTGTAACTCGTATATAATTTGAAGGCAAGAATTGCACAACTTTGTACAACAATACTCCTGTAAACAAGCAAGCATCAAAAGTATTTTTTATTTGTGAATTTCTGTTATTTGGAAAGTATTAAACAGATTTGTGAACCATTTTTGAGATTTCTTGAGAGACAATATAAGTCTTAAGACTTTAAGAATAATTTTAACTGTAAGCTAGACTATAACAAAAACAAACCCAAAATGCATGGATTTACCTTATGAACACAATATTGAGTATGAAAAAGAAATACAGCTTGTATACACCTTTTATTAAAACCACTGACAGTAACACTAAAACAGCACCGTTCACCATTTTCACTATTTACAAATATATATATTTACATGGACCAACAGTTTAAAATAATTAATCATCCTCGTCTTCATCCTCTTCTTCTTCATCATCCATTTCTTGATTCTCTAATGCTTCCAACTGTGCAGCCTTCAGTGCTTTTTCCTCTTCTACGCTTGGGTCATCAACTTCAGTAATTTCTGGTCCACTTGGGTATTCTTCTTGTGGGGCAGGTGGTGGTGGAGGGCTGTAGTTCTCAGCCATGTATTTTTGTCCATATCCAATATAAACATTCTCAAACGTTCTGAAATAGTCAAGAAAGCAATTGAATTTTAGTCACTTTTTCAGACTGTATATATCTTTGCACGCGACGTCAAAGCATCCCATTTGGATGAGAAAACAAAAGATTTTTGCTCTCTTGGGAGCTGAAATTCGTTGTTTTGTCCTTGAACTGCAAGGGGGCTATTATGAGTTGTGTTGAAACTGGTGTATGTTGTTTCGTTCTGGTTGCATTTGTTCTTTATTGGAAGCAACTATTTTCACAAAATAAAACTCATATCGCATCTATTGAGTGCTATGTAGGCTCTCCTGTCTTCTATCTTACCTATCAATGGCAAAGGCATGAGCACCAGGCCATAAGTTGGAGTGTACAATGGCAATTGAATACTGTGGTACAAGGGTTGACGATTTGTTGGCTGTCCACGGTGGCATGGTATCAACCTCTGAAATATCAAGTGGTTAAAACAATTAAATTGATAATGGATGATGGTTAAGACTGCAAAGTAGCAGTGGTGTATGAAATTTGATAAACCACAGCTCAACTTGTCTGTCAAGACACCGCTACCATAGTAAAGACTTTAGAACAAGGCAATGTGGAAAATAATTAAGGGAAAAAAAGTACACAATAAGTTATGATTTTCTTGGCCTGATTAATCTTGCTTGCTTTGCTATGCAAAGATGATACCTCAGGGTACTTTTGAACAATGTTGGCAATATTTATTTATGAGAATGGAAATTCAGGCATGAGCATTCTACATGACGTTGAACCAGTCTGGTTTCAAAGCACAGGCAGAGATCAGGATACAAAGTATTAATCTTACCATTATCCTCGGAGAGGGGTGTCAGTAATGGTGGGCCTGTTTCTGGTTCAGGCTCATCTGGTTCTTCTCTTTCTTCATCCTCTTCCTCTTCTTCAAGCTCTTCTTCTTCTTTCTTGATTAGTGGATTGAACCATGAACAACGACCCTACACAAAACAATAACATTGGCAGTTGTAACACATTGTATTTAGACAGAAACAGAAAAAGCTCAAAATGTCTATAAATACTGTAACACAAAAGCTGCAGGACTACTATAATCACTGAAATAATATTAAACTGAAGAAGCCAATGGGGTAATATATAAAATGCAGAAAATCATACGGCTGTCACTGATTATTGTCCAAATTTAAAATCAGCATTTTACATGGAATCTAATCTTGCAAGCAGAAATACATTAATAACAAGTTCATGTAATTTGAACTCACATCAAGTTGCTTTTCTACTCTGTCAATAGTTCACTTTCGATATTCTGGTTGAGTGGTCATGCACAAAACAACTGAAGACGAGGCTTCGGGGAATCAAAAGAATATCATGAGGAATATTTATTGTTTCTCCGGAGCCTTGTCATCAATTGTTTTGTGCATGGCGGCTCAAACAGAATATCGAATGTGAGCTATTGCTACAAAACATCGAAGGAACAATGCATGCATAAAAGTTCAGCTCAAACATAAAAAGCATGGCAACACACCATCGATTAAATTCATTTCTAGCAGAAAAATCATTTTGTGAACACAATGGTACCTGTGGTAGGATGTACTGCACATGGTGGACCCAGTTGGCGCAAGACGGCTCTACCAGCTCATTCACAGACATTCCTTCAAACTCTTGGTTTACAACAAATGAGTCTCGCACTATGGTGACAAAGCAACAAAACAGTTAGAAATAGTATTCATATGAAATTTTGTTATGTTGATGTTGTCATTGTCATTGTCCCAGCTTGTGTGTGAATAAAACAACTTTGATAACACAACTTTGGAGGGGGGGGGGGAGGGGGGAAGGTTGAAATGCAAGTTTTTTGTCCAAGATTGAAGATTTTAAACCACTGGTCCAACATTAGGGTAATACAAACTGAAACTGAGATCTATTTGCAAATTAACCAGTGCATGTACTAACATGCATATTACCCTGAAGATGAATCAGATGGTTGGTTTAAATTATTAAATATCTATGTGAACAAAACAGAGTGAACTTTAGTTTTTAAGATGCCTGGCACATCCAAATCAACTTTTTTAAAGAACATACCTGGTCCTTCATCTTCTTCCTCTTCTTCTTCTTCAAACATATAGTAATTCAATGGACTGACGTGAGTGGTGGAAGAGATCCTTGCAATTTGTGCTCGTAAATAATTGGCTTCATTGCCCGGAAATGGTGGATAACTGATAACCTGAAAAATAATTTTTCAATTTTTAATTCTAATTATTAAACAGAAGTGGCTTAGATATTATAAGTAAAATGAACGACAAAGACAACAAATTACAACGTTTTCGAGGTCTTACTGACCTCATTATCAAGTAAGTTTAATGCAAAACTTACTTGATAATGAGGTCAGTATGACCTCGAAACGTTGTAATTTTTTGTCTTTGTCGTTCATTTTACTTATAATTATTAAACAAAAAATGAAAACAATTAATTGGTTGTGAAAATGAAAGAAGAGAGCAATTGAAGAAAAAAATTGAATTTCATCCACAGTAAATTGAGTGTACTTACAGGTGCATCCAGGCTTCCAGTAAAGAACTTCTTAATTTGTCTTGCCACAACGATTTGAGCAGGAGTGACTTGTGGCAATCGGACCCAAGGCTTTCCAGCCTCGTTACACACAAAATAAGCTTTCTTATTACATCCAACTCTGTTTTCTTCAGTAGGGATTAATGTCGGAGGTTTGAAGTCTGTTCTTGGAACATCGTCTTCTTCAACATCAAAATCACCTACAATGAATAACAATAAGCCTGAAGCGTGATGACGTTTTACCCCCGTGTCTAGACCAGAATCCTTTTCACATCGCTTTTGTTCACTAATTATCTCTATTGTTCCTGTATTCTCGAGGGATTATAAAAATTTGAATATGAAAAGATTTTAAAAACCTATTATGGCATAGAGACGGGGGTAAAACGTCATCACACTTCAGGGCTATTATAGAACTTAATATGAATTTCTACTGGATTAAATTGACTAACTTATAAAAATGTAGGATAAGTGAGGTGGCAAACGCTGTCTGAGATAAGCAGAAGAGTTGCAGAATACATCCTCTGTTTAAGGAAATGTTTACTCATGCCAAAAAAGCTTGTTTATTACCAGGGACTACTTGGAATTTCCTAGGATTTTATTCCTAGAAAAACTTGTGAATTCAAAGGGCTAAAGGTGTGAATTTGCACAGTCATAATTAGGAAATAGTACACACTGACAAACTTGGACCTCTGCACATATGAGCCCTCCCCACTTTCATAATAATATTTTCATTGAAGTGATCATCAGAGTTTGCACCAAAATATTTGTCTGTTACTTTTAATATGAGAGATTATGAATCTGCTTGCTTGGGCATGTGATTTTGTTTGCTGATGTCCATAATTGTCAGATTTCATGAGAAACGATATGCAGAAGAAATCCCATGTCCAAGTATAAGCAGAGTCGTAATGACTCAAATTGAAATTCACAGATGAATAATATTTAAGTGGATGTCCAAATTTGTTGAAATCCATAGTGTGTATATGGCTAGCCTGTGTACATTCATTCCCCACCCCTCCACCCCTGAGCAAAGGCTAGTACATACCATAATTGCATAGCATTTGTATAGCAACTACGTACTCACCTTCTTTGATAATGTCAGGAGCACCATCTTGAGCATTTTCCTACAATGATGACATATGTAAGTTAGGATTTTGCAAAATTTGACATTTTGATTGAAATAAAATCAATTAAAATTTACCTCTTTTTCTCTTTGTGCCTCTGCTTGTTCTCTTTCTTCTTCTATGTCCAAGGGATCTTCTCCTTCATGGAATTCAACTTCAGCAATGACATAATTAGCTTGTAGACCAAAGATTTTACCTGGAATGTAATATACAGCAAATCGCATCAACAGTCTGAATTACTCAAGATTAAACATATGACCAACTAGTTGTAGAATATATTGGTAAATTAAACACCGTAAAGGGATGGTGGGAATACTGACACTTCCAACATTAATTCTTTGTCAGAGTAATATGAATAAAAAGATTCTCATATTTCTCAGACTAGGAGCTAACATCCAAAACGTCAGTAATTACCATCACCCCTTTATCAATATATTCTACAGCTGTTTCTATAGCAACACTGACGCAGACTACACTACACTTTACTAGTTTATCTCTTCATAAGTCCAAATATCATCGCATGTCAACAGATTTCTTCAAGACAACACATAAATTAAAGATTGTTCACAAGACTGCATAGAACCAAAATACCAAATCAACAATCATATAATATCCAGCAATTAACAACTACAACTATAATCTTACCCCAGAAACGACATGTTCTGATTGGATAACTGTCCACTAATTGTTTTAAAGCCAAGAATATTCTAAAGGTTTCCTCTCTATTTAGTCCGACACCAGCTAATTCAAAGTAGTTTGCAAGCTCCATTAAATCTGGTAAGGGACTTTCTTGTTCTTCATCTAGCTCTATTTCTGGCTCCATAAACATTGGGTCTGGTTTTTGCTGTAATAGAAAAACAAAAGTCAGTACACATACACGCAAATCCCAGCAAATAAGAATCACAGAAGAACAAAGAAATTTTGAGCAAGGCAAGTCCAGAGCCCACAACCTCTCACCCTCTGCTAACATAATGTGACCGATTAGGGGCAGGGACTTTCATGCTCACATTGCATGATCTGAGCGACAGTTGGAAACATGTGAAATATTCCTTGGTCATCATTGAATTGACGAACAATTCATAACAATCCAAGCAGACGAAAAAACTAAAATTTTGATATCATAACTGGTATTTTTTTAGTTAATAATGTATTAAAAAATATACATATTAACTATAACAAAAATTTTTATTTCATTTTGCTTTATATTACCTCGAATAAAACTTGTTGACTTCTTGCGAGTAATACTTCAGTTGAATCATCTTCTTGATCCTGTAAAATGTTTCATAAGTTAAGCATATGAGATGTCAATCAGATAAGTTAATAATTATGTAAAGTGACAAGGGAATCGAGTCGCTTTTTACCTGAATTGTATCGAATGAAGGCTTAAATGTCGATCTTTTACTGTCTCTTACAAGATCTTCTACTAAATCTAAAATATATTTTCGATAATTAGTATAGCATACAAGTTTATAAATATGTGTATTTTGTCGTATAAAATTAGAAGAGATATTCTAGCTAATGTAGTTCTAAAATTAAAGATTGTACTTGAATTTCATAGAGTACCTGCAGCATTTTCTGGCTTGTCTTTTAAAAGTTTTGTTAAAATACTAGATAAATTATCGTATCTGAAGAAGAAAAGAGAATTTCTCGTTAAAATCTAGGGAAATCATGAAATTCACAAGAACACAACTTGATCTCAAGAAATCCGCCATCTTGAAAACTTACACATTGAGATTCGAATGGGTGCTTGTTTTCAACAAAAAAGCTTTCGCATTGTGAAATTCTGTTTCCAGTTCTTCCTGGGTTATTTCTACTGAGGTTTCAGACATATTTGTAAAGTATTTGATAACTATTTCACATCCAAAATGAAGAGCTCAGCATCGACTTATCAAAATATAACTTCGTTTGTCTTCACTATGGCAACAAACTTGGAAATACTAAAGGTAGTCGATATCTTGACGAAATTCGTCGATATATTTCCGTAAATAGCCGCTCTCGCTGATTGGCTGGTTGGGCAGACTCGGAATATTTCCGTGCGACGTTCGTTAATCGTAATCATTTCGGTAAAAATCATGTAAATATTTTCGAAGAGAAGTTTATATCAAATTCTCAACATTTTCCGCGCATTTTATGTCTAGAAGCATGTCGATCTTGGAATTCTATTCCCCGATCATAACGAGGGGAATATTCTAACGTCAAGAAATGCCTTTTCGGCTTTTGAGGAAAAAGGACAAGAGCAAAAGTCCCAAAGAACGACTCGTTCATGGGAAATACACAAAACGAGAAGACACAACCAAAATTTTACAAGGTACCCAAAACGTCACAAATTTTATTATGTTTGCACTCATCTGATCACTTAAAGTGACTGTTGAAATCTCCATTTGCTTTCCAGACACTCTCTATGTGAATTATATGATTATTTCTCTGGCGGGATCTTGTAAAAATGTTTTTTTGCTGCTCTGAAATCGCGTGTTTCTTCGTTGAAATAAATGTACATAATTTTGTGGGGGACTGTTATATAAACAATATCGATCATTCAAAAGTACAAAAGTTCTCTAAATTACTTAAACTTCCTGACATTTTTTGGAACATTTTATGATTAATTTTAATGCACAAAGAATTAAAAATTAGATGTTATTTATTTTATCTTAAACTGACCGGAATCCGAATTATTTTTTGTTATTATATTTTCGTTTCCCTTCATTAAAGGTACTGAAATCGCTTGCATTACTGAATAGATAAAGATCAAAACCAATTATATTCGATTTATCAGGTCAATAGTTTACACTGTCCAGTAGATTACCAATGAATGTTGAAATAACTGTATGTACTGGTATTCAATATTGGGAATGCGATTTTGCTGAATGATCGGATTTTATTTTTTATTTTTACTACCAATATTTAGAAATTATCGAAATTAGTAAACAAAAGGAACAATAAAAAATTCTCTCTCCGCCACATCTACATAGTGTCAATAACACAAGAGAATAACACAATAACATATAAGAGATAGGCTATGCAATTTCGTTCTTGTATGATATTTTTTCTTCATCTAGAGTCTAGCTTGCACATTTTGTATTCTTATCTTGTACAACATTTTTCTTTTGTTCTTTTGCTGCACACAAATGTTGTCATTTAAAGCTTTACTCAATTTTTTTCCTTTTCACCACCCTCTCCCTTATAAAAAAATCCAATAACATGTTCCTTGCTCTACATTCTGACCACCCATACATAGTTGGAAAACAATCTAAAACATTTACTAATAGTTTTTAACTTCCCATTTCAGAACAACTGAAGAAAAGCGCGTCATCTCCCAACATACCTGGAGATTTAAATGCCTGTACTAATGTGCTATCAAGTGCAGCAGCATTTGCTTGCAGTTCTGAAGACGCTACTCACCAAAATGCAGGAATATTAATGGTTGGGCATGGACGTGCGATGCAATTGCATGACAATGAACAGAAAAATCGACCAGGATTTTCTGCTGACAATGACCAAACACATAATGTTGACATCTCAGGCCATCAAGCAGAATCGTGTGATTCTTGTTGCAAAATTCAGGGGGCACAAGCAGTAAATCATTGTGCACAAGCTAGCCCAATTGAACAAGGATATCGACATCCACCATCATATTCGGATTTGATTCAAAATAAATCTAAACAACCTCTTGACAGATACCGACATCCCCCTCCTTACAGAGAAAACAGAAATTCCGTTTCATTTAATGATTTATATTCGGGTCGAATTTCCTCTGATGAAAGTAATGATATAATTTATCAATTAATATCTAATAAGAACTCACTTCAAGATGGTTATTACTCACAGTCTCAGCCCTGTTTACCAACTGGTCTACGAGATAACAAAGGTGTTAAAGTTGATAAAGAGACAATGACTGACTCCTCTTTGTACCCTGAAGGGAAAAGCTCTGAAAATATTAACGGTTATGTGAGTAATATTTACAGCAGCCATGCTACAATGATGTCAGATCCTTATGGTTATAATTTAAGTCCAGAAATCTTGCCGCAGAATAATGGGACAGCTTCATACTATAGTCCAGAACACAGTATTGCATCTGGTAATTTATATGCAGTGGGAGGAAGTGATGTCGCCACAAGCTGCCCAGCTTTTTATAACAGGAATGTTCTGTCAGATGATCATGGTACCAATGCTCCATTTCAACAAGGTAAGATTTTCTAATTAATATATACTATATTGTACAATAATTGGATTTTGATATCTGTCATTTAGTCAAAGCCACATCCCCTTTACTTTCTGTGGACTATTATTATACTAAGCTCTGATCCTATTGCAACAAGAGATGGCAAAAACACTGTTTACTCTGGTATCCTACTAGTTTTTATCTCTTCAATTTGGAAGAAGCATTAGTGAACTTCTTTTTAACTATCCAGTTATTTTCAGTTTGTTTAATATTTTTCAGGCGATATTGCTGGAAGTGAACTTGATCTGGTTCTACCTCCTGGCTGGGAGCCAGCTGTTACTCCAGACGGAAGAAGATACTACATAGAGTAAGGATACTTACCATTTAATATACCTGACCATCAATTTTATAGGGTGGAGTTTGCTATAGCATGTTCTGTCATTGGTGAATATGACATAATTTGACATTTGCTCAGAGAAATAAAATCCAGCAAAATGTCATGTTGGGTAACAAATTTGCATGTAGAAATTCAATAAATGTAAGAAAATTTGTCCTTGAACTAAATGGCTTCTATTTAATTTGTATGTTGATGTATGTACTCTTCTCTCTACAGTCATAACACTCAAACAACTGTTTGGAAACATCCTCTCCACAATGAAGGTATGAATGTACATTAAACACTCAAGGCCCTGTGGGACTCCTGGTTCAAGCTCATCCTTCTGTGATTCAAAAACCACAGCGAAAGCTGTTTGAGTGTTTAGTGAGAACATTTTGATTTCTTTAGACAATTTAGATTTTCGGTTATGTGAGATGTCAAACATTTTTAGGGACGGAGCGATCACAAGAGACTTTTCATTGGTTAACAAGTAAAACAATGTCTGATCACCAAATTAGAAACACTTCACATTTAGTGGAATAACAATTGTTTTAAAACCATCCTCGCAAATGATCCAAATACTACATTAAACACTCAATTGGTTTTTGCTACAAATTGTTGTGCAGTGATGATTTCATTAATGAGTTTTGTTCTCCTTAAATTTTGGTTCCAAAAATCCGAAAGAAATAATCTGAGATATGTTTTATATCATTAACAATGTTTCATCATAATATTATTTACATCTTTAGAGCTTCCTGCGGGATGGGAAAGAGTGGAATCTCAAGAATATGGAATGTGTTACATCAAGTGAGTAATAAAAAAACTTTCATTCAACACATACTAAACCAGTTGGTAAGGAAGCAGAATTGTTGAGTGGCATGAACTTTGGTTTCACAAATTGGTGGTTTCAGATAGTTCCAAGTCTTTTGCCACACCAATTCACATACATCAAAACAATTATGGATTTTTTTGGTTAAATTATTACTACTTTGCTACAGTTTGACGTGAAAGTTACATTGTCATATTTTTTTTTAGGGCTGCTTTCACGTACATACTACTATTAACTAAATATCTACTAATTAAGCTATTTGTTACTTGCAGCCGTCAAGATAATACAATACAACGAGAGCACCCAGGACAAGCAGAATACATCCAACAATACAAACAAGAACATCAGTTGAACTATGAAATGCAAACTAAACAAGTTAACGGCCAAGAACAAAGTGGATTGCCACAGAATGCATTTAGTGGAGGTATGGGGTAGTCAATGAGTTTCACATGTATCATCCATTCATTTTCAGTAGTGATTTTTTTCATTTTTTTTCATTAATTAATTAATTAATTAATTAATTCATACATTCATTCATTCATTTGCACATTCTTTCAGTGATCCATTCATTTAATCATCCATTTTTTTCATTCATAAAATCATTTATTGTTCCATCAAAAGACTCATTAATTTGTTTATTCTTTACCTCAATTATTACTAAGTATTTTGTCTTTTCAGAAATGCCAACATGGTTGATGATCTATGCTAATGCTTCCCCAGAATATGATGGATTTTTAAAGGTAAAACAGTATTTTTGAGAATCCTTTTTTTCTCATTCAATTTCTCGACCAATTAAACGTTTTAATAATATTACGTCTCCATTCAATATTTTTTTTCCAGTTTTCGCGAGTTTTCCTTTCGACTACCAATAGATTGATTTGTTTGTTGTTTTTTTCCTTATTTTTAGTGGGAACTGTTTCGCTACAGTGAATTGGATTGCTGGCAAACTATTTTGAAAAGACTTTTCAAGAAAGAAGTTGAACAAATAGTTATGAAATACGAAGAATATCGCCAAGCATTGCAAAGAGAAATTGAACGGCGACAAAAACAACAAAAAAGACTTAGTTCCCAAGCACTAGCAGATTTAGTTGACAGAGAAAGCGACGTTTGAACTTCTAAAGGAAAATAATTTCTTGTAGAAAAAAATTATTGTAGAAAAAGTTGTGGTTTGAAAGAAACGTTCAACGAACTTGTTGACAATATAATTTAGATCAGAAAAATGCGCTATTTAGGGCAATTATCGGGAAATTCAAATAGCAAAAGAATAACTAGTAAAGTAAAACTTTGTACAGACAATTTTAAATTGAAATTTTGAAAAATAGTCTTTTGGAACACCAAATAGTTTTGAAAGGAAAAATAATATTTGCATTTATAAATTTAGAAATATTAAAACGAATAGTTTACAAATATAGTGATTTTGTTTATTATTTTCCTAATTTATTTGCAACGTTTCATGATTTGGAATTCAACTGCTCGACCCAGAGTTTTCTCTGCACTTTGATGGACAGCTCATGAAGTGCACTTTGGTTGATTGACATCTCTCAAGAAAACGTTTTTCTTTGGTTGAAATACTCAAAAAGCAACAAAGTGCACTTTGATTGACATCTGTCGCAGTAGTGGTGGAGATACCAGGGAAGCCAACAAAGTGCTTTGATTGACTGACACCTGTCAATAAGTAATAGAAAAACTGAAGAGGCCAACTTTCAGCATTACAGTGAGGACACTCGAACCGTGAACAATTGTCTTTATTTGGTTTTAATTTTCTGAGTATTCTACTGCTTTAAATCCTCTAAAAAAGTAGACTTAAACTCAAATACACCGAGTTATCAAAAAGAAAACGTTTTCAGATCGATTCACTCAAAGGAAGCATGTTAAAAAAAGTATCAAAAAAGCACCGAGTGTTCACGGTTCGAGTGTCCTCACTGTAAATTTGTCGCCGAGTAAAATTAAAAGAACCCTTTAAACATCAGACATTTCGAAGGAATCCCAACTGCCTTTGAGCAAAAATAAAGTTTTTGTCCAAGCATAGATGACTATGGTTGGACAAATACTACAGCCCCAATATGTGATGTTTTGAAAAGATGGCGCGCAAAAATCATTACGTTCGGAGGCGTATGCGCGTCGGTTCTGTAAAAGCGCGGGAAATCAAGGGTACTGTTCAAATACATTCAAGCTATACTGAATTTGCAAGGTCAACTATACGTGACATTAAAAAACGTCCATAAATACCTTAATTGTAGTGCATTGTTGCAAATTTGTAGTCAATAAAAGATACATTTTTTAGGTATTTTTTAGGTAAAGAAATATACTGAGAAGCAAATACAAACTTGAGAAATTCAAATAGCAAAGATTGCAAATTGCGTTAACTCCCAATTTATAGTGAATTTGTACAAGGAACTGCGCGAATAATTTTTTGACAAATTCTGTTTTTAGATTTGCAAAATTGTTACGAAACCCAAAGTAATATTTGCATTCATAAATGTTAACATGATAAAACTTATACTAAATATTTTTACAATCATAGATTTATTTGATCTCTATCTCACATGATCACAGTGTTTCATGTTTTGCGCTTTTGAGAATCACTTCAGCAATTCTCACACGTTGAGTGATTGACAGCTGTCTCAAGGGTTGAATTTCATTGGTGAAGTTGTTGTGGAACCCAACAAAGTGCATTGACACTACTTGTCAGGGGCTTGTTTCTTCGGTAGATTGAGATAGAGAAGCCAACAAAATGCTTTGATTGATTGTCAAGAAGTCCCAAAATAAAATATGACATTATGAATTTTGTAAAACTGAAGAAGTTTTCGATGTCAGTCATTTTCAAGGAAACCCAACTACCCCCGAGCAAAAAATGAGCTTTTTGTTCGAAAGAGAAATGTAACAGTTTTCCCTGGAAATTCAAGGAACATTTACAAATACATTTTGAAAAAAATTCACTCTTTCGAAATAATGCAAGTTATTTCATCAGCATTTGTAAAATTAATTATTTTTCTACATATGTTTACAATCATTTTCGTTGAAGCACTTTAATACCCCCGAATCTAAACGTCTCGTCTAGGAACTGCAATAGGAGACAAGGTGCGAGATAGATTGTCACCGGCTAGTGTTTCACAGTATAAAACACTTTGTCGACTTTTTAATTGACGTCCACCAAAATGCTAGTTTCCAGACGAGACTTCGAAGGTCGTAGTTCAACGAACATAGTCAGTTATAAACCCGGGGGGGGGGGGGGGGTTACTCCCTTCAGATCTGGGTAGGGGTGTTCCGCTGGGATCTTGTAAAGGTTACCCTGTTTATGACAAAAAATACCTAACTACCATACCCTGTTTATAACAAATTACAATTGTTTACAAACATTATATGATTTGTATAAATATAACAATTCAGACGCACGTGCTGCTCCTATCTTTTTGTAAAGTCAACGATCTTATTTCTGTCAATTTGCTGAATGCAAAATAATTTTTCTCATTTTTTGGACCCTGAGTATGACAGGAAGTTTGGATTAAATCGGAGAAAGAGTATAATTGGATACTCTGTTCATGACAACAAGGTCGAAAAACCATACCCTGTTCAGCGGATCATCCCCGTATAGTCGATATAGGGTAGTAAACCCCCCCCCCCCCCCCCCGGGGTTATAAATCGTTTACCGACAAATGTCATACATGATAAGGAACTATGGTAATGTTGCACACGACCAAAATGGCGCGCAAAAAAGATTGGACGCGTGCGGTCGTGAAAGCGCGGGAACCAAAACGTTTTCTTCAAACAGTTCCAAGGAAATATGACATTTTCGTGAAATGATTTTTACAAAAATAAGTTTATTTTAGCTTATACGGACGTTATTTTAAGTAGGGGAAACAATTTTGTAAAAAAAATCATATAGTGAAAAACCATGTAGAAACGAAGAAGTTCATATTACAATGAAGGTGAATTTTTTGAAAAATAGTGTGTTTTTATGGCAATATTGTTTCGAAACTGTTCATTCTTAGTTTTACTTTACAGTCTTTTTATTTCAAATATCAATTGGGAAGTGTTTTATGTTTTGGAATTGCTGAGAATGACCTTCCCTTGAGTGATTGGCAGCTGTCACAAGCGCTGAGCTCATTGGTGAAGATATGGAGGAAGCCACCAAAGTGCACTTAAGGTAATTCCGTAGAAATAAAACTGCCCGATGAAATTTTTTTATACTCGTTCTAACAAACAATTTTGAGAAAAGCTTTCAGAAAAAACAATAAAAAGGGGGATCACAGACTTCGTTTTTGTGCTATATGACGTCAAAGTTCATGCATTTTGGTGACTTGAGAACGTAAAGAGATAAGCTCAAAAATCGAAGAGAAACGGAACAAAAACACATTAATTTGTCTTTTAAGAGCAAAATTCGCGTTTTGTTCAAATGTCTGTACTTAATTTTATTAAAAAAATATGAACAGATGTATAAAAAATATGTGATCTTGACGAAATTGACGAAATACCAACGTGCGCACGAGCTGCTAATTCATTCGAAAAAGTCCTAAGCTGAAAGTATTTTGGAAATTTCTCAAAAGTTAGCCCGATGACCTATGCTCAATTTTAGATATATTTGATGTTATGTTATAACATATAATTTTATCAAATAAAATACATAGGTCACCGAGCTAGTTTGCGAAATATTGCGATAAATATCGTCATTTTATTGTCAAAAAACAGGTTTTCCGAGAGAGGACTGGGTCGAGTTTCAAAATTATCGCGTTTTCTCGCTCGAAAATATCGCAATTCTTCGAATTTTTTATTCAAAGTACTTTACAAACATAATTTGACTAGATTACATGATAAAAGTCCTGAAACCAAAAATCTTGAAACATGCGCAGAACTATGCGCAGTGCAAAACTACGGAATTACCTTAAGCTTTGATTGACAATTGTGTGAAGGGTGTATTTCGATTGTGGATACTAGGGAGGCCAATAAAATGTAATAATTGATTGACACCTGTCAAGCAGAAATGTTGAGGCTGCCTCAAGCAATTTGTACAACAACCAAACTTTTGTTGGAGAGAAACAACTTTATCTGGCAAATTCAAGGAATATGTGCAAATAGAATTTGAAAAGCAAATGAAAACAAAAATCTCGTGTATCTTCATGCTGAATTACAAATATAGAAAACATGATCTAAATACTTGGATTTCCCTGTCTTTTATCAGTATATTTAAGTATGGTAAGTAAGATTTTTCATAATGCAAGCTTTCTAACCAATATTCGCGAAGTGAATTATTGTTCAAAATTTTGATTTGTATCTAATTACAGTATTTCATGTTTCTTGTGTGAGCTCGCCTTTCTATGGGCGTAAACCACTTATACAAACTTTAATATCAATTTGGTTTACAATTAGTAAATAAAGTCCATATAATGACTACAACAATACTTTCCAAACGGAAAAAATAATTTTACCATTTGTACAGTTTTCACATGCACTTTGCAGTTTATGAATATACTTTAAAAGCATATCTGAAGGGTATCATTTTATGAAAATTTCTTCTTGAATAAAATTTCCGTTCGATCGTACAAAGATAACTTGTCACATTCAAACTGGCGCCAAAAGCTTAACAGACGCGTTTACACCAAAAAGCGCGGGATTTGGTTATATACATAAAGTAACTTTTTACATAGCTTTAAACAACACAATATTTGTTTATGAAACTAATGAACAGCGTTTAATTTTAAGGCAGTCCTTCAGGGACGCAAGAAGTTCCATGCTTGAATTTCTGATAGAGCTCCGCCCATGGTTGAAACGTTTTTATAATGGCAGTCATATCTTCTACGTTTTCGTCCGAGCAAAATAAAGTTCAATAAAGTCATATATAATATTTTGTTTTAGTTGCATGCTGTAAGCCAGAGTTTAAACATCCAAAACTGAGCCTCTGCAAACTCGTCGATTTACTAATGGCGACTCAAAGACAACGTTGTCTTCATTGCTGAAACTGATAGTTCGAAAGGGTTCCTGCGACAACTCTTCAATATGGCAACAGTTTTTACACGAAGGTTCTCATCCAAAAGTTGACACAGTTTAATGTGTTTGATAGTTGACGTGGACTTTTTTTCCATTCTTGCTATTACCATGTACGTTTTCCCGCCCTTTTCCAAGGAAATTCTACGCCGTTTTAGTTGCTTGCTTGGCAATGAAATTTCTTTGTTTTTCTGGAGATCACTTCCTTTGAGGATGTTGGTAATGATGAGGGAATGTTTTATTACAGACGTCACTTGACCAACAAATACTGAGGGTGATAAATGAAAAGTTAACGATAAGAAATAAAGATTGTGGTGGGAGTGGGGGAGGGGGTATTGATTTCATAAAATGACGATCGGATGGGGGTGACAGGACTGATGATGGCTAAGATGATGATGATAGAGGGTTGATGTTATTGATGACAAAGTAATGATGATGATGTAATGATATCGATGATGCAGTAATGATAAAAAGAATAAGTACTTTATTCAAAACGTCGGTAGTTCTTTCAGCTACAAGTAAGCTGGTCTCCCAAGAAGCCGACGGTGCGCCCTTTTCCCCCTCCTTCTATATAAGCTCCTTTTTACGGTCATTTAAAGCTACTACAAGCTACACAGAACAGAAAGAAGTCGAAACAAGGATGCGAAGTCTCTAGGAAACGAACTCAGGACCTCTTGCACAGAAAGCCACGCGCCATCCTTACTCCTGATGATAATGTGATGATGGAGTAATGATGATGATGATATTGATGATGGAGTAATGATGATATGATGATGTTGATAATGTTGAGTAATAACGATAATGAGGTGATAATATTGATAACGATATTATTCACAATTTTACTTACCAACATTTCGGTCATCGCATAATTTTCTCTTCAACCTACTCGATACAATTCGTCCATTTTTGCATCGAAATTTTATCTTATTGTAGATCTTTCCTGTGCAACACTGCAGCAAAGAATTCTTTCTAAAGATCGACGCTCCACAACATCCAACATTACCACTATAAACTTTTCCATTACAACAAACGTTACTTCTAGAATAGACTCGATCCCCACAGCACATCGAAACCAGAGTATTGTAATAAGTTTGACCACAGCATTTAAAGTCACGTGATTCGACATAAAGTCGCTGACTACAGCAAACATAGGTGACGTCATCGTAGTATCTACGACCACAAAGCTCTTTGGGTACCACTTTGCCAAACCGGCAGAGTTGTGTAGTTTGGTTGAAGGCTACTTTTTTGCAGCATTTTGAGCCATAATTTCTTAGCGGATAGATGATCCTCCTACAACATATTTCTTTGGTAGCATTGTAGACGTTTTTACCGCAACATGGTTGTTTTTGTCCCGTGTGTAAGCGTCCACGACAGCAAGAGTCGATATTTGGATTGTAAGCCTTTTTGCCACAGCAAATGCTATTGGCGTGACGTTTGAGAGACAACCTTGCGTGACAGCAAGTGTGAAGGTTACGTGACGGGTCGTAAGGACGGTCCCCACAGCATTTTGTCTAGGAATGACAATTTGATTATTAGAAATTACTGACTGCTTCGGTTTCTTAAGACCACTATCAAATCCTTTTCACTGAGAATGGAGGGTGACTAATTTCCAGTGATCGACAGTGATCGTAGCAGAGGATACCAAAAAAAAAATTCTCTGCGAAAAAGGTTAGGAATGTCTTATTACATTGAGTGGTGTCATTCTTACCTCGACACTTTTCTTTGGAAACACCATATCAGCACAGCATATTTGCGTTTGATCATTGTAACCAATCCCTCCGCAACACTTTCCGGCTTTTAGTCCAGTCCCCGGCGTAGCGTGGACCACGCCCTTACAGCAGGTGAAACCAGGCGAGAAGACATGTCCTTGACAACACGCATGCGTACTTGCATTGTAACCAGTCCTCTCGCAGCAGTGAGTACCTTGGTGTTTGCTGACTATGTTTCCATGACAACATATGAAGCTTTCGTTATAAGGCTTGGTCCCACAGCACTTGAAGCTTCCTAGTAAGCAAAGAACGGTGATTGTAAAGACGATGGTTAATGCAGCCAAAACCTTGATTTTAAAACTACAACAAAAAGTACTAATTAAACAACAGAATTTTAAGGAGCAAGCATGGCAAAGTTGGTTAGTGTGCGGCCGTCTGTAGCTTCACATCCTTGTTCCGACTTCTTTCTATTCTGTGTACCAAGTAGTAGCTTTAAATTTAATTACTTGGAATTGTTTTAAAGTCTCAAGATTACTTTAGCATTTCTAATTGAGGAGATTCACTATTTTACACACATCTTTGCACATAGTGCTATAACTATGCTAAACGTTTTCAAAGTTCCCACTCATCTGAAAAAGTAAAATTCCCTGCCTTTTCCCTAACCATAAACCATTTTTCAATGACCAAGGGACATACAGGAAATCCATGGGATAAGCATTTCATTTATAATATATCGCGATTTTTTGGAAACTTTAATTCAAATTAAAATTGCATGATTCTCACCAGAAGAATTAATAATAATTTGAGAAAAATAACAAAAATTCCCCGACTTTCCCTGACTTTTTGAGAATTATCAAATATCCCTCGCCAAAATCATAATCCTCTGATAATAGTCCAGTTTCATGTTCTTCATTGCTTAGGCTAAGCCTCGATAGTATGTGATATATTCTTTTGTACGAGGTACATCCCGTGGGAATACACCAATCCAAAAACATAATATAAATACCAATGGTTTTGTCTTGACTCTTTTGTTAATTTACCTAAAATTGAGGCTTAGCATGAGCAATGAAGAACTTGAAACTGGTCTATTCCCCGAACTTGAAAAAAATTCAAATTTCAATGACTTTCCCCTGACCGTGGGAACCCTAGTTTTGTTCATAGTCTGACTATTCATAATGTTACTTACCGATATGTTTTCCTGGCAAACGCATCACTTTTCCTTCACAACATATGTACCCATCACCATAAATGACGTCACCGCAGCATCGCGACTTCCTAGAGTCATACGCCACCATCCTGTCACCGCAGTAGCTCACGTGAGGACTGGAGCGACTCGTGACGTCACCAGTAATGACATCACACTTTTGTTCAAAGATGTTGATTGGCTGATCACGGCAGCATTGTGGCAGCCCTTTAGGAACTCGTGCCAGTTTTCCTCTGCAGCAAATGTTTCTTTGTCGATGGTAAACATCACTTCCACAGCAAAGGCTAAAATGGCCGTACCTCTTAGAATAAAGAGTATTTTTACAGCAAATTTCGTGATTGGGATTGTATGGTTTGTTTTCACAGTAGTCGCCTTTGACGGGCGTAACTCGACTAAATAAAGAATCCTCGCAGTGGAATCGGCTTGGTTCGTAAACTTGGTTACCACAGCAACGAGCAAGAGTAGATTCTCTTGGATGTATGTTGTCGTTACAGCATATTTGATGGTCTTCGTTGTAAGGCTTCCCTCCACAGCATCGCCAGTTACCTGGTGTGTTGGCTCCGAGAGGAATTGTACCACAGCATTCCTACAGTGGAATAACAAGAGAAGTTAGGGTGGATTTTCACATTTCGCAAAATACCTTTGGCTTGAGTACCATTTGACGTCATAATTCAATGATATATAATACCATAGAACGAAAAGTCAAAGAGAGAAATCTTTTTAATTTTTTTCTTCATTCTCAACAGATTGTATTACCAATCTTTGAATTCTGCTTTTGTAAATTTTCTTCGTTTTTAGAGGTTAGGACGACTTTTAGAACCTGCTTTTAATTTGTGCAAGCTGCTCGGCGCCATATTGGATTTGGTTTATGTGTGCTTATGGGACTTGTTGACAAGTAAAGAACACATTTATAAACAAAACCAGACTACACGTACCCACCTGGCGAGTGACGTCATAGATGTCGTTTCCACAGCAACCAAGATGTCTCTGCTTCACCACTGTCTTCCCTCCACAACAGATCTGTTTGGCTGTGTCATACAAGGTGCATTTATCATCGCTGCAGCAACACTGAGACTTGATACTTTTCCTAACCTACAATGTAGTTACCAAGTACATCACATTAGGTTCTACTGTCTATTGTTTCCTTTGTAATGAGGTTTTGTTTTTGTTCGTGTCCAAGACACGGATTGCCCGGACATTTTAAGCCAGGACTAGAAGAAAGACTTCTTTGCGAGACGTTCGTGTTCCTTGGCATTAAAACAAGGACTTCTTTTTAATTCTACTCCGGGCTTAAAAAAAGGCCATGTATTTGTTTTATTAGTTTTGAGTTGTTGGTACATCAAAGAAAGTGTGGAAATAGCAGTACGTCAGGGCTGTGAAAGACGATGCGCAAAGATGAACGCTTTAGTCATTTATGAACCCATCAGATAGTCAGGAGCGTCTGACCACCTATTGTAGTTGGTACATTGATAGAGTGCAAACACTAAATCTATGCAACAGTCGTTGTCACTATTTAGTGGTAAGTAGCACTATTGAAACAAAAGAAAACAATAGAATTAGCATAAAATAGTACTATTTAGTGGTATTTATGTTGCACACTTTTAGTGCGTGCACTCTATAATTAAGATCATTTGTTTGATAGCAAGCACGAGGTCTCGCTATGTCGCTATTTCGCTATGTCGGTTTCAGGCCAAGCAAAAGGCTCTGAGGCGGTCGAAATTGAAACGGCGGTGAGTATTTCATGATTATTTAGTGTGGGATGTGATATATTTGTTTGTAAGTCGCAAAACCTCAGTGGTTTTGTTGAATGGTTTTCGTAGTTCAGATTTTGTTCTAGTTCGCTTCGGATAGCGTACTTCAGTTGCTATATACTTGTGGAGTTTTATCATCTTTATTTTTTCGCTGTATCTACCAGTGGGAAGGATTTATTCATTACAACGCGGCGGTTTTAGTCCGCATATTTTACTCGTATTCAAATTTTCTCTGGTTTGTGCTTCGAGGTGTCGGTCCCAGGGGCTTTTTGGTATGACGTTTCAATTAGTATCTCGTTTGTTTGGTTGGGCCGCTTTGTTTTTCATCACTCTATTTTTATATGTATTGTTTGTCTAACTTGTATTTTTTAATTTAATAGTTACAAGTTTTTGATGACCTTCACGGATGTGATTATAAAGAAGAAAATAAAAAAAATTCCGGGTGCGTCTCTGTGGCCCCAGATAGCTGGCTGGCGTGTGCCTGTGTGGCCCCAGCGGGATAGAAAATCCTGGGTGTGTCTGTGTGACCCCAGATAGGTGGCTGGCGTGTGCCTGTGTGGCCCCAGCGGAATAGAAAATCCTGGGTGTGTCTGTGTGACCCCAGATACGTGGCTGGCGTGCGCCTGTGTGGCCCCAGCGGAATAGAAAATCCTGGTTGTGTCTGTGTGACCCCAGGTAGGTGGCTGGCGTGTGTCTGTGTGGCCCCGGCGAAATAGAAAATCCTGGGTGCGGCTGGGTGTCCCCAGGTCGGTGGCTGGCGTGGGCCTGTGTGGCCCCAGCGGGATATGTGTGATCCCAGTTTGGGGCCTGTTTATGGCTGTGTCAGTGATTTGAGGAAAAATCCTGTGTGCGTTTGTTTGACCCCAGGTAGTGGCCTACGTGTGCTTGTGTGCAGGGCTAAGTGAAAAAAATGAAAAAGAAAGAAATAAGTAAGCAAATAAGGTCAGGCCAGTAATGGTTTTGGGTGTCTCATTACAGGCGTCAATGATTCAAAATTTGCAGAAAGAGCTAAATCAATTGAGGAAGTCCACCGATGTTGCACAAGTAGATAACGCCATTGCTAGCTTGCAACAGTTGGTAACAAAGCCGGCAGGTCTGTTTGATCCTTACATTGTGATGTCGGCCTTGGAACAGGTGGTGGGTGTGGCCATGGAAAAGAGAGATAATAGGGCCGAAAGATGTGGAATCACAGGCCATGCCTTTGATCGGTAGCCCGGCGTTGCGGTCGGTACTCATCAAATTGGTGGCGTCGAAAGAGGAAGCAGAGGTGGCCAAGGCCGTAGAGAAGGCATTAAAACATGTAAATAAATAAAAAAAAAAGATAAGGAAGAATAAATAGGCTGGATGATATGTCTGGAATACATTATAAAGGTAAATCGTTGCTGGTTGCCTATGACTAATACCTACAGTATGCTGGCCCGGGAGGTGACTCAGCAAGCGTTTGTCTATAAAGGCAGCCCTTGTAGCTTTGAATTTTCGAGCTTTTGGTAGTCATCTTCCCTGAGTCTGGATATGGGGTTCAATTATTGTGTACGCGCGTGTGTGCGGCGTATTTGTGTGAAGTACGACTGGATCAGGATTGATAGTATGTTCTGTCTTTTGATTTTCAAAACATTCGCGCTCCTGAGAGTATGATCGTCTGCCCGTATGACATAGAAATGGAGCGAAAGACACGAACTGTACAAGGGGTGAGCGTGGAAGGAACCTCATGTCCAGGTTCAGGGAAGATGAATAACGCTTGTGACACTTGGGATGATATTAAGAGGGTAGTAGAAGGGAAGGACGCATGCGTAAAAGAGCTCTGCTTTCGGGATCCCAGCAAGTTCGTCGCTGGGGGCCTCCATGAACACGAAAAGGATTTATTAGAGAAACAATAGGTCGCAGGTTGAGGACGGTGACCGTGAGAGTTTGGGGCCAAGTAGGCGTTGTTGAGCCTCCGTGGTTTGTATTGCCATTGACGATCGAGCCAACAAAACCGCGGTTATGCATCGATGCAAGGTTTCTCAATCTCTGGATGGCTGATACTCCATTCACTCTTGATAAATTGGCTCAGGTACCTAGGTTTGTGTATCCTGGTTCGTACATGACTAAACTGGATGATAAATCCGGCTATGATCACGTTGTGTTGACAAAAGCCTCGCAAACCTACGTTGGTTTTGAATGGAAAGGATGGTACTACGTGAACACTACTTTACCGTTCGGTTGGAAAATTTCCCGCTATATTTATCAATCGGTGGGTTTAGCCACTATGAGTTACTTACGCGGCCTGGGGGTAGCATGTTCATTATATATTGATGACAGGCTCATAGGGGAGATTTTCACTGATGAGGGAGGATGGTCCCGACCGATGAGTAGTCGGGACAGGTCTTTTAGTCTGCGTGCAGCCCATGCAGCTTTATTTGTAACATGCCGCCTCCTTATTGACCTTGGTTACACTTTGGGCTTGGAAAAGTGTGTTTTGTCCCCGGATCGTTGCATAAGGTACCTTGGTTTGGAGGTTGACTCAGACGCCCAGGCGTTTAGAATACCGATGGATAAGAGGGAGAAATTTGCAGAACTCCGAGAGAGGGTATTGACTTGTCAATCAACGACAATTCCATCGAAATTGATGCAAAGATCGCTTGGGAAATGCATTTCGTTGTCTTTAGCGTTTCCAGCTGCTAAGTTTTATATAAGAGAGATGGATTCGGCCATTGGGCGTGCGGCGAATAAAAATGAGGTTGTTATGTCACCGGTGGTAAGGCAAGAAATGATGTTTTGGCGGTTTTTGGACTCGTGGACAGACGTGGTCCGTTGGAGGTCGGAGAGCCACGCGGCTATAAGAATTTCCTCCGATGCCTACTTGTTTCGTTGGGGGGCCGTTATTCATTATGGTCAGATTACGTGGACCCTTGGTGATTATTGGGAGAACGAAATACGTCAAATCAATATTAACGTCAAGGTATTATCGCCAGTTGTTAAAGTATTGCAGTCTCTCCCTCAGGAGATAAGAGACTGCCGAGTCGATATTCATGTAGATAACCAAGCAACGATCAACACTTGGCACGGTCGGGGTGCTCGTTCAAAGGCGATGACTGAAGTTGCTAAAAAATTGTTTGATGTGACGACGCAAAGAAATTTCTCAATTACTTTAATGTATGTCCCTTCCGCTCTAAATGAAGCGGATTATTTCTCTCGTAAGCTTTTAAAGGCTGATGCAATGTTATCAGAAGGATGCTGGCGTAGGGTTGAGATTGAGTCTGGTGGTTCAGAAGGGCACAACCTCGATCTTATGGCCCTTGACAGTAATGTCATGCGAGATAAAGAAGGGCAAAGCCTTGCGTCATTTCACCCCTTTTCCTACTCCTGAATCGGCAGGGGTAAATGTGTTTAATCAAGACTTATCAGTGTGTGATGGCGTTCGAGTCAACGCTTATGTATTTCCTCCTTTTCGCCTCATATTTCCTTTGTTAAGGTTTTTGAATGATCAAGGGGCTGTAGTTTCTATAGTTGTACCCAGGCTCTCCATTACCAGCGTGGTGGCCTGTTTTGATGGGTATGTCCGGGAGGATTGTACCTTCACAAGCTGAACCATTTTTTTTTACTGATCTTATGGCAATAGCTAGATTAATTACAAGTTTAATGTCAAAACCTGGCATTTCCCCCTCACCAGTTGTTTGTACTAGCAAGGGATCAGGCACTTTTCAAAATCTTGTTTTTCGCGGGTGATAGGGCTGGAGATTTGAGCCGGGTAAAAAGTCAAGAGATTCTCTATTTACCGATGAAGGCTGGCCTGTCATTCAATCACACGCTTACAAAGAGTCTTCGGGATGGTTCAGCGAATGTATTTGGCATCTGTCGTTATCTGTAAGACGTTACTATCTGCCCGGTGGGGTCGGTGGAGGTGTACGTTAAGTTGTGTGACTTAATGAGGGTGCCAGTGCGTCAAGGCTACCTTTTTAGGCCTCTTAACACCTCTGGTAAGGTGGTGAATATGGCGGTGAGTTCAAAGGCCATGCAGGCCCGTTTGTCTCACTATGCAGACCAACTACCGGATAAGTTCAAGGATCGAAGGGTGATTTTTCACGGCCTACGAAGCTGTTGTGTTATTTCTCTTGCTTTGCTTGGTACTCAGTTGACGGATATAATGGCTCATGTGGGTTGGAAAACCCCAAGAACCGTGGAACATTATATCAAGTTGAATCAAGTATTATCTCCGGGGGGTCCCACCGAGAGGCTTACTGAAGTCTCAATAGACCTGGCGGAGCTTTATCAGAATCAAAACAGACTACGAGATTTTTCGACGGCGTTTTAGTATGGGATGAGTCCGTATCAAGTAATAATAATAAGAAAATTAATAATAATATTCACACTTCATGAATATGTATTATCCCGTGCAATGACGTCATAGCATTATATAAGAACAAGCAACTTATGCAAATGTGTCAGTTCAACAAGTTTCGAGATGTCAAACTCCCACCCGCTCATCCCTCTTAATGACACTTAGCACTCGTATGCGCTTGTCGTTTAACCTCGACAAGAGCTCATATTCCAATACCTTAATGCTAATTAGTCATTGGGAGGGATAATATACTAAAAGATCTCGAAACTATCGTAATACCTTAATCTTCTTGTTACAACACAAATGAGTAGTAACATTGTAAGTATGTTTACCACAGCATGACAGGCCTGATTTGCTTGTTAGTCGGCCATGACAGCAAGTTGACAGCGATGGATCAAATAGTTGAGTTCCACAACAGTTTTTGGTGACGGTGTTCGAGTATACCGTTCCTTGGCAGCATGTGTCTTTGTGATGATTGTAAGACGTATTTCCACAACAAGATGACCGTCCTATCCATAGAAAAATACACGACTTTTATAAATACCTAACATCGACCAACAATGATTTGTTAAGATTGACTATATCCTATATACTTTCAGTACAACTACGTCAAAGATCCGTCAAAAATAAACACTTTTGAAAATTTTTGAAGCTTGTCACAAAATACCAACAAAGTTATGGAAGAATGAAATACAAGAATTTGTATGGAATTCTTTGCCGAGACCTTTGTAGCCTCGTTTTGGTGTTTTTTGACCCTTCAAACTCGTATAGCTTTAAGGGGATTTAACCTTTTTCTGTCAAACTTTCAGAACTTATTATTAGCTTCGATGTGTATTTTTTGAAAATATTTCCTTTCACCAAAACTCTTTTTAACAATAATATGCTAATTAGTGGCTGCCAACTCTGAAAGTGGTGTATAGGCAAATACACTTAAATCTTAAGACCTCAAGTGGCCCATTTCAAAGTATGAGATTAATGTTAACTAAAGGAAGGGAGTACGAATGTGGGTATTCCAATACATGCATTTTATAAATTTGTATTTGACAATAAAATTGGTGTACATTCATGTATCATTAATACCATAATGCCTTTTGATTTTTTTGGGGTAGGTTTTGTGATGCAAAATAAAATCAATTGTTATTCAAATAAAAATGATTTCAATGGCAATAATTACTCCAAAAAATCAGAAGGCAGAGTGCAAACACTAAATGTGTCACTATTTTAATGATAGTAAGTAGCACTAATTAAAAAAAGAAAACAATAGGATTAGCATAAAATAGCACTATTTAGTGGTATTTATGTTGCACACTTTTAGTGCGTGCACTCTATTATGGGATGAGAAAGTAGAGAATTGAGCTACATAACATCAGTGGTATTTTTTGTGATTATCATTTTATTATAAACTCAATTTCATTACCTTCAGTAGCTAATCGTACAATCCCCTGGCAGCAAGTCGCCTTAGTGATATCATACACATTCCCAGCACAGCAAGCAGGATTATCAACTGATTTCTTCCTCACCACACCTTGGCAACAGAAGGACTTTTCCGCATCGTAACCAACTCTTCCACAGCACTTCGGCTTGGTGACATTGATATCAAAGTACGTTAGGTTTCTTTTGCAACAGATACTTGAAGCTGGACTGTATGGTTGATTTCCACAGCAATACAAATAGTCGGGGCTGGTTCGAAGGTTGAGCTTTCCTTGACAGCAGATATAACGGGTAGGATCGAATGAAATAGCTGTGTCGTTAGTGGTGCAACATGTCGTTACGTTCGAGATACATCCATGTGATGCGAGTTGTATGCTGTGTGCTCCAGTGACAGTCATGAGAAAATTGATTCCTAATTTAATAGAAAGAAAGAAAATTGTTAGAACTTTTGGGTAATATTGTTCAATGATAAATAAACTAGATGTATTCTTTTTCACTAAATATCTTATACAACGAATCGAAATATGGCGGACGGGGCGCTAAAATAATGTACTGGAGAGAGATCAGAGCAATGAGGCTAGTCAGTTGTCGCACATCGACAGTGTTTTGTGTGATTCTTACAATGAAGCTAAACTTCAAATAGAGTGGTTTCCATGTGTTTTGTACCATTTTTCAACAATAAAAACAAGGCCTAAAGATGAACTGTTCACCTAGACAACTGACTAGCCTCGTTCTCGAGAACGTCCGCCATTTTTTGATTCCGTGAATGTTCTTGTGTGTCTAGAAAACTCGTGAAACGAAGGTAATAACTAAAGTATGACAAGGTATAATAAAGTGAGGTACAACGAAAAAAATAGCAAAATAAAAAAACGGACAACAAAGTGTAATAAAGTGTAATACGCATGCAGGTTCGCAGGTTCAGTTTTGAACACGGATGTGTGATGGTATTCTTGTCATTTATAAATGAATGTTTTGTTTCACATAAATTGTCCAAAAAAGGAAAAAAATCACAAAGGAAATCGTAAAATGACATTAACATCCCTTAATTTGTGCTATAACTCGTTTCAACATTTCCTAATTCCTGAACAGAATCTATTGACAGTATATAACTCAAACTCGTTTCAACAATTTCTGATTCCTCAACAATATCTATTTATAGTATAAATAACAAATCACTGTTTGTTACGATCGAAAGAAAAAGAGATAGAGAGAGTGGGGGAGGGAAAAGGAGGGGAGAGGTAGCTCTCATGTAAAGTACTCGGCGATGATCGTATCTCTTAGTGATAAATATCCTCGTTTTGGAATCTCTTGGGATATCCAGATAAAAGTTTACGCCTTATAAAAACTAAGGGACGGACCATTAGATATTTGAGGGGGGGAAGGAGCAATTTTTTTTTGCATGATATTTTTCCCCATGTGATGGTTGTGCAGGATATTTTCTTCCTCTCTGCACGATATTTTTTATTGGTACATCTGCCGTGCACGATATTTTTTTCTCTGTTTAAGTCTTTCCTTGATATTTTTTTTGGGATATTTGCCCAACCCCCCCCCCCCCCCCAATATATCTAATGGTCCGTCTCTTACAGCATCTATTAGGGTGCCAAAATAGGCATTTCTCAAATTGCTTGGGAGTTCCCACCCCTCTAGGGAAAGAAGAACGATGTGTAGTCATGAGGTGTTAGAATGCTTGGTTTTCATCAAACGAAACTAAAAAAACAGCAAGCTAAAAAATAATAATAATACTGAAAATCAATGTGTATATATAACAAAGTTGGGCGTGTCGCGTAACATTAAATGCTAATACGAAAGTGCTATACTTAGAAAAATAATGGCTTAAAATCTGAAATTCATTCGTTGAGCTCTAAATTCTGTAAATTATGTTCTTGGGACCTATTGGGACTAACATCCTGAAACCATTTAAAAAGAAATTATGAATCTGCAAGTCAGGTGATGGAAATATGGAATTGTTCCGTGAAGCAGCGCTGAGAAAGCTTTACGTTGTCTTTATGATATTCCATTGATTGAGGATATCACATAATTTTAGAATTACCACCGGTCAAATGATTTGCACAATTTATTCTCTAGTATGTTGTTGCTTGAAAGCAACAAAGTTGGGGAATTTTTCAAACCAGTGGTTAGTTAACTCTTTTGTCGATCATTTTGCACGCACCGGTTGGTGACAAATAAGAGCACCACAATGAAGGGGTTTTACCAACTTTTCACCGACCCAGTACGTACCACAGAACACAGTTTTGTAACAAATACTTGATGCATAAATAGGGCGATCATGCAAAATGGGTTTTCACCTATTTTTTTTTTTTTTTTTTCAGTAACAAACCCGCAAGCAAATGTCTGTAGCAAATATACTTATGGACGAAAAGGGTATGATTTATTTTCACTGAATCGACGCAAAATATAATCTTTATAACAAATTCTTTTGGATTGATAGATAACAAAAGTGAAAACTAGTGTTTGAAAACCATAGTCTATAGGTAAAGACAATCATTATTTGATATCTGCATGTAGAGAAGTATATTCAGGCGTTTTATTACCTATTTTAGACACTCGGAAGCGTACATTTTGTTACAAAGACTTTTTGGATAAAAATTCATTAAATTATCGTAATACAAATCGTGTTTGTTTGAAAACAGTAGCTTAAGATTATCATTGATAGATATCAGTTACGATTATCAAATACAAAAAAGGGGTTTTAATTATTTTAAGTACCCATGCATACACTAATGGAGCTATGGATTTAACCCCATAAAATAAAGTAATATATATTGTTTTTACGCAACTACGAAATTTGGCTTCAAATACTTTTAGATAAATAAATTATAAAAGCCAATTATAAAGTCAAGCCAAATTAATGTTTAACAGCCGAAACGTCCATATCTAGCACTAATCATCGCCAGCGATGAAGGGGTTTCACCTATGATAGGTACCCGTAAACTAGAGAAGCTATGGATTTATATCTCTTCATCGCCTGCGATCAGATGAAGGGGTTTTACCTATTTTAGGTACTCACCCACTATCAGCCAGCGCAGAGGTCCCTCCATTTCCGACTGAGCACTGCTATTACGAGTGCTCATAGCACGATCTTTTATACCCCTAAAAAAAAGCACTTTCGATCAGATCAAAGTGAACTAATAAATCGAAATTGAAAGGAGGGAAATTCCCACGATGGCTCGAATCAGTGTCGAAAGTAATTAAACACTTGATCGAGTTAAAGCTTCTAGAATTAATAATCATTAATCATTACCGATGGAATGCACCTAATTGAGACATGTATCAAAGTCTAGGGTTTGATCATTGGTTTTATGTACATTTCACTGATGTCAGTGATCAATATCGAAATTTCTTATCAATTTTATTACGCGCATTGTAGGCAATGAATGAATGCATGAATGAATGAATGAATGAATGAATGAATGAATAAATAAACTTTATTTAAAGAAGGTTAAAAAACACTTTACAAAAGTGCGCCAGTTTAGCCTAGCTAATCTTCCACTGGGCCTAATCTTTCCTTTGAACAAGAGACTGTCCTCTGGTGTGATTTCTTATGAAATTCTAAGAAAATAACTTGGAGCGCTTGTCGAGGCCAATGACGACAGTAGATATTATTTTTCTCTCGCGTAAGCTGTAAGGAAAGAAACTCCATGAAGCGTGCAGGCATAACAATAACAAAAAAAAATTAGCCTAATTTAGGAAGAACTGTAAATTGTGCTGAATTGTTTTGTCAATGTGCGCTAAAGTCTAAACCAAGATTCCAGAGTATAACAGTCACTGTCATCCTAGATCAGAATCACGCTCGTTCTCTCTCAAACGAGTGTACTTAGCTGCGATTTCTAGTGAACTAGTGAGGAAATAAACTAGAATCGCACTCTTATCCCCTGCGGACCCTGCAATGTCAAGGATGAAAGTTTGATCAGCAATCAATCAAGCGTCGCATTTTGTTTTGTTTTACGCACGTCACTTTCATGTCGTTGATCAGTTTCAAGCGTGAGATAAGAAAGATCAACTAATTGGTATTGAACTCTCTTGTAGGTCGATTAAACTCAAGTATTTGTATGCAAGCGCAGTAGCAGATGGCTAAGCTCGCAAAAATGCAGATGCACCAGAACACGTGTATGCGACTGAGCGGGACTGAGCACGAGCGTGTGTTGGAGGCATGATTAAAGACTTGGCCTCACTAGTGAAATAGACGCATGCATAAGCGCAAGTGCTGTCTTGCCTCACTGTGAAATAGCGTGAAATAATCATAAGCGCAAGTGCTGTCCTCACAGTGCAATAGCGTGAAATAAGCATTTAAGCCCAAGTCCTGACACACATGTTACACTCGACGTATGAAATAGGTCTAACGATAGGATAATGTTAGCACTATGAGAGTGTTTACCTTTAGCACGTGAAACAAAATGCAAGTGTAACTAGCTAATCAAACATAATATAGAAAGCAAAAGTAAATAAACGGTTAGTCTTGGACTACTCTTTCATATTCAACAATATAAAAACATGAAAGTTGGAAGCTGTGGAGAGATTGTTTGTATGAAGCGTTTTCCGCCTGGAAAGATAAACGTTAGTAGTGGAACAGAAGATAAAATACAAAAGACGAGATTTCAGAACTTGTGCAGCCGACACATGGTAATTGGATGCTCGTCTACGTCTAGTCCATTGGCTTACTAGCTGTATTTTAGTACGAGGTCTCACTGACTAGTATAACCTTAATTAAGGACGGACCATTAGATATTTGAGGGGGGGAGGGGGGTGGGTTGGGCAATTTTTTTTGCATTATTTTTTTCCCCATGTGATGGTTGTGCAGGATATTTTCTTCCTCCCTGCAAGATATTTTTATAAGGCTTTGCTCGATATTTTTTTGGTATTTGCCCAACCCCCCCTCTCAAATATCTAATGGTCCGTCCCTTATTCGAACATTAATCTTTATTCGCATGTTTGTTAGTTCGCATCAACCAAACGTCATACTGAGAGATTGCAGGACCAAACGTACTTTCGAATAGTTTTCTTAGTTAGTGACGTCAAGCTCTTGAACAAATACGCGCGGTCAATGTATATGAATGACATCAGCTATGACGTTTTGGAGTGTGATTGAGATGTATTGCAAATTAATTGTATGCTACCTTCTAGATTCATTTGTAAACATTTTACTAAAACGATCGAAATATAACCTGTCTACTTTTGCACCGACAAGCTAATGTAATGTGTGTGATGAAGTGTGTCAGCAAGTAATCGACCGTTAGTTTTGAAAAGAACCCCGAGCATAAATCATTGAGATGCTGACCCTATAAAAGGTACGTCGAATTTCTGCATCATCGAATAGTTAGAATGAATTAACACTTTTAAAATTATGTTTCGAACCTTTATTTTCCTGTAGTGACGTTTGATGTTTTGGAAAATAAAAAGTCGAAATAACCCTAAAGGTACGTCATAGTCTCTCTCGGTTGAGCTATTGCCTCTCGCGGAAATTTGAGCACTGTTCATGTACCACGTATCACAGGAAAAAAAATAATAACCGGAAAAGCAGTCATGGTTTTAAATGTTTTTTATCTAGTTTAATTGAAATCCAAATACAAAAAATCCAGGTCTGGATACAGGGTTCGTGCTATATTTCCATTATAAAATTCAAGGACTTTTCAAGCTCTTTTCAAGCACAAAAAATTGATTTTCAAGGGCTAATTTCAAATAACTGAAAACGAGAGGAGCCACAAGCACGTGCGAGACATGCACAGTACACAGGAACACAGGAACCTCAAATCAATGCCAGAAGTTCACAAAAATTGAATTACAACATTAAATATACAAAACAGAGCAACAAAGTTGAAACTCTTCAAATGTTTTTCTTCAAAATTCATTTCAATAAGACAGTCTGATTTTAAAAATCAAATTCAAGGAGTATTCCAGGAGTTTAACGATTTTTTCCTATACTCAAGGGCTTTTCCAGTGCACTTAAAAACGTGTTGTCAATTCCAGGGCTTTTCAAGGATCTCAAGGAGTAGCACGAACCCTGTGGATGTAATACAATTTATCCATGTTTTTTTCCCTCTGAAATCCAAACAAAAACAGCTAAAAAACAACTGAAACCAAGTCTGGTTTTCAATCCTGTGGTACTGATGACGTCAACATTTTAAAGTTGTTCATCCACTGAACAAGTAAGCATTTTTTATCGATCAGTCTACTGAACAAGATGGTCAAACGGTCAAAATGTTCAGTGGGTGGACAATGTGCAGTCGAGTTCAGTCACAGAACAATTATCGTACGTTTGACCGGACGGAAGCTTAACCGATGCTGTCGCGTTGTGACAAAAATTGACGTACAACTAACCGAGGGTCCTAATGAGGTTAATAGTTTACTGAGATTCGGTCAAAATATTATTAGCACTTAACTGAGATTTAATCCAACAATTGGCAGTTAACTGAGAAATCAAAATTTCTAGTTAACTGAGATTTATATAATCGTTTCAAGAATTTTTGCATTTTCTGCCTAACTAATGTAAAATTTTGAAGATTTAAACATCTACCGAGTCCTTTTTCTCTGTTTTTTTTTTCGTTACGTATGCTTTAACATTTTTCCGCTTAGTTTTTTGCCACAATCAAAAAATTATTCTTTTTATTTTAAACGATCATTTTACGCCACTATTTTATTATAAGGTTGATATATAATTAGAACTAGTGGTTAAGTGAGATTTTGGACAAACAATTAGTAGATAACTGAGATTTGGGCAAAAAATAAGTAGTTATTGAAATTTGGGCAAAAAATTAGTAGTAAACTCAGATTTCGGTACCCCCATGAGGACCCCTCCTAGTCCTCCTGAATGGCAGTACCTCTCCATGAAGGGACATCTATTTTCTATATTTACATTGATTATATTAGCATACTTACAATAATCTACAGAATGTTTCTTTTAGTTCAATTTACCTCCGTGCTGAAATGTGATGATCTATCCGCGCAAGGCGGAACAAGCTTTGTTTCAGCTCTGTGTCAGCTAGTAGCGGATCACGGTTGACTTGTGGTCGACGAAATTTAAGAACAATCGCCATGTATGGAGTTAAGTTGCTAAAAATATCAAGGGAAACAATAAATATTTATCTACATAAATGAGTAAAAGAAAATTCTTTACAATAGAAATAGGATAACTGCGGAAAAATGCGGTATAAAGGATAGCGGAATTCTTTTTGAGGCAAACAAGGCAAGACAAGAAAGAAGTTGAAAAGAAAGATGAAGAAGAGTGACAGGAAGAAGAAGGAAGAGGAAGAAAATAGACCTAAGAAATGAAAAAAGGAAAAAAAGAAAGAAAAGAAAAGCAGGAAATAAAAGTAGTTGTCCGTCTTGTTGGGCTTCCTGTGTTATACATGTTAGCAACAACCGCTTTCCCAAATACTGAAACAACTTCGTTCGCAACTGTGGTATGGAGGGGAATTCAACGTTTTGAAATGGCTCTTCGTAAAGTAAGCAAAACTATGATACTCAAAACGTAAACTAGCTCTAACTCTTTTATTTTGTAGGTTAATGTATCGATTCCTGTCGAGGATCGCCATTTGGATGGAGTTATTAACGTGCCCTGCTCCAGTTCTTGGTCAGGCGCTGCAGTGGTCCTTACACATGGAGCCGGAGGGGACATGAATTTTCATCATTTGGAGAAGATTGCCTCTCATCTAGCAAAAGCTGGGATCTTATGCTTGAGATTTACGTGTAGAACTCCGAATTTCAAGTACAGAGTGCGTTGTTTTGAGAATGTTTTGGTAAGAGCTTTGTGTGAGATTTCATAGCAACGAGTTCTCGGCCGAGTATTCCATGAGAAAAAATGTAAACATTTACGTCTTATCAACTCGAATTACACAAAATAATTGGCCAATTTTTCTAGCTTTTTATAGTTTGCTTGATTACTGTAATTCTTGTAAATGATTTTCGAAACTTGTGAATTCTTTAGTTACCAATTAACGATTTGTTTATTAGTTTGCAATGACAAACACTAAATTGGAATTATATTTGTACTTTTGATAATGGAATAACAATTAACATCAATTATTGAAACATCCGACATCCAAATAAAATTGACAAGTTATTTTGATGGATATTAAAAAAAGTCAATTGTATTAAAATGCAAATTTCTGCTCGGAAATGATTATACTTTTAACTTTATTTCCTGCTGAACTTTCATTTCAAATTGGTATAAAATTTCCGACTAGTATTTTCCTCCAATTAAGTTGTCATTCTTTACTGTCATAGATAATCCGGCTAAGTTGAAAAAAGAGACAAATACATAATCAATTATATAAACATTTTGACATTTTGTGTGGAAGCGAATCAATGGTGTACAATCCTGGATCTCCAGATACTGCATTATTTTGAATCTAGTCCCTCTCGACTTATTTTTGAGATCAAGCGTGGATTCAACATTGCTTAGAATTTGTTTTTGTCTGTCAACAGATCTATCTAAAGGAACATGATGAATTCAATGTGCAAAAGTGTATTATTGCAGGTAATCCCCTTCTAAATTGACACTTTAGGTGTTGCTTATTATACAAAAGTGTTGATACTAACAATATATATTTTCATGACATTAGCTTCATTTTAGCCTATAATTCAGGTCTTTCCAGGGGTAGGCCCAGAATTGTTTTCAGGAGGGGGTGCACTACCAGTGGCAGATCCAGGATTGTTTTCAGGAGGGGGTGCACTAACTTCAGGAGGGGGTGCACCACCCAGTAAACATGAAATACTGTGGACATTTTGCAAAGATATTAAAGAAAACAAGGACTTGAAATCTTTTCAGGAGGGGGTGCACACCCCCGACACCCCTCCCCAAGATTTGCCACTGATAATACAGTGTTGCACAATGCTCAAAATATCTCTTTGTGTATTTGTATAGGTCGATCTATGGGAGCAAGAGTTGCTGCAGAGCTAGCTACTACAAGTGATCTTACCAAAGAGTTTACATTTGGTGTTGTGTGTCTATCGTATCCTCTCCACCCACAAAGAAAGACCCATGAATTGCGCATGTCTTCAATTATTCACCTTGGTGTTCCTGTGCTCTTTATCAGTGGTACAAAGGACAGTTTCTGTCGTAGGGACCTTATGGAGAGGGTGCTAGCTAAAATAGGTGTTGACTGGACAATGCATTGGGTAGAAAATGCCGACCATTCTCTGAACATTAATAATAAACCAAACGAGGAAGTCATAGACATGATGTGTGAATGGGTTGTGAAATGGAGTCAGTCAGTGTTTATGGCAGAGCGGTAACCATGGATTCTAGTCATGGCTGAATGGTTACTATGGTAATGGATGTAGTCATGGTAACTGTAACCATAATGTCATGAATGGTCGTTATGGTTGCAGCTGGGTGACATGAAGGTTGGTAAAGCTACCATACTGTAACTGGAAATGGTTGTCATGGTGATATAGCCAAGTTTGTCATGAGACATCATGGTAGTCATGACAACAGCAAAGGTTGCTGAAGCTATGAAGTCGTACTGTTTTCAAGTCAACAGCTATTATTAAAACATCCATGGTGTCATGGAAACATGTGATGTCATCAGTTGTAGTTATGGTTACAGCAATATGCAAAACAACTTGTTAATTATGATTAAATGTGTGACCAGCGATGAAATATATTTGCATTCTTTTAGTACAATGCACCTTGAATGCTGAGTGGTTGACAGTTGTACTAAGAAAAGAATGTAAAAAAATCACTGGGCTGGGTTGTTCAAAGCTTTATTAGCACTAATCCTGGGTTAACTCTTAAGAAAACCTATAGAGTTAACACTGGATCAGCACTAATCGAGCTTTGAACAACCAGCCCCAGAACATTAACAAAAGGTTTATAATCGCTGTGTATTATTTATTCATCTAATGTTGTGTTTTGATTCTCAAAGGCATTAACACAACCAAAGAACACCTTATCAGTGGCCACACATTCCATTTCATTTTTTCTGTGTGAGGATGTTACAGTATAAACATTTCTAATAAAGATAATGAGTTTATTTCTTGTGAGTTTTTAATTCATGACATTTGCAAAATCCTAACACAAAGCTAGTTTCCCAACTGGATTTACTCAAGATTAAATGGATATTGTGTTACCAACAATGTACATTGCTAAACTACTACTAATAATATAATAATTATTTTGATTATATATAATTCTTTTGACAATTACTTATCAACATTTATTTAATAAAATTATAATGGTTTTAAAGTATATATATAATACAGTCATTGTTTCAGTGTATTTACTTAGGGGTTGTCTATATAGAATGGGCCAGCCCAGTGTCATGGACTGGTATCTTAATTCTGTTCAAGCTCTCAAAGATTAAAATCAAAAGAAACCAGCCCACTAAACTGGGCTGACTCACTCTATATCAGCAGTGTTTTAAACAATGGTTTTCAGAAAAATTAAACATTATGACTGAACTGCATAAGGTGTAATGATCCGTTTCAATTAATGGTGGAGATAATTCCAAAATTGCTCAAACGGTTGGTTTGTTTTGCAATTTTCAAAATAGTTTATGAAGACTAGAAGTTTATATACCCAGAACTTTACAAAAGATAAGTGGCACAAAGCAATGCTATTTTCAAAGACTGTCGAGGCATTTATGAACAACAATTTGTGATTATGGAGAAACTACTTTTTCCTTGTACCATGTCAATAGCCCTGAAGTGTTATGACGTTTTACCCCTGTCTCTATACCATAATAGTTTTTAAAATCCTTTCTTATTCAAATTTCATATTCCCTCAAAAATACAGGAACAATAGTCATAATTAGTGAACAAAAGCAATGTTAAAAGGATTCTGGTCTAGACACGGGTAAAACGTCATCACGCTTCAGGCTTATTAACATTGATAAACTATGGTTTAAAGATGCTTTACAAAAACATTATTTAAATGAACTTGATTTAGTCTCTAGTCCACAAACAAAGCCATTCTCTAACACGTAATTAAACCTCGTTGAAATCCTAATCACAACGGTATTTGAGCTTCAAGTGATTTAATTCTCTGAGCAAGTTATAGAAGGACGGTCTGGTATTTGGGTCTTTAATCCAGCATTCCATCATTATTTGATAAATATCATCTGGACAGCCTTCTGGACAAGGGAGTCTGTTTCCATCCTTGATGTAATGAATTACCTATTGATAAGACAATTTGTGTTAATTCGGTGATCACACTAGCTATGACTTCACATCAAAAGGATTGCTTGTCAAATCGATGCAAATTAGCAGATGCTATAAATTAAACTATGTTCATGCAGACGATCATGAAAAATCTTTTTTGATTTGAATTGAATTTGGTTAATTAAGAACTAACAAATGTAGCTGAACTCACTTTGACATCAACCCAGGTATTTTACTCTTACAGCAAAAACAAGAACTCAAATATAACTATCAATTTTTTTTTACAAAAATCAGAAAATTGAATTAAGGTATCAGGGGACCCTAATGACCACTGTTCGCTTTTCTTCATATAGGGCGCAAAATATGCAACCGATTTCTATGATTTATATATCATCTGAAAGCTGAATAGTTGATGAAAACAACTATGTAAGAAAATATTGACAATTTTTCAATTTTTTTTAGTAAGTGGTGAAAATATAAATTTATACTCCGTTTTTTCAAAAAGTCACAGTGCAGCAGAAATTTATCCGATCAAAACACACTTATTGTAGTCGTAAAGACGAAAGATTGAACTAAAAAACCGTGTCTCCGATTTTTGATTTTTTGCCTCGTTCAAGAGATATTGAGTGATTTGTATAAAAATCGTCAAAAAATGCGATTTTTAACTTTAGAAACAGATATCTTCGCAACGAGGGCATAACTAAAAAATCAGAGACACGGTTTTTTAGTTCAATCTTTCGTCTTTACGACTACAATAAGTGTGTTTTGATCGGATAGATTTCTGCTGTACTGTGACTTTTTGAAAAAACGGAGTATAAATTTATATTTTCACCACTTACTAAAAAAAATTGAAAAATTGTCAATATTTTCTTACATAGTTGTTTTCATCAACTATTCAGCTTTCAGATGATATATAAATCATAGAAATCGGTTGCATATTTTGCGCCCTATACGAAGAAAAGCGAACAGTGGTCATTAGGGTCCCCTGATACCTTAACCTCAAAAGCATGTGATTGACTTGTGATTTCAATTAATGTTGGCAGGCTAAACTACAAATTACTGTATCTAGTATATACCTCTCTTGGATCCATCATATGATATGGAGATTCCCCGCATGTAAATACTTCCCACATTGTCACGCCAAAACCCCATACATCACTTTTGGAAGTGAAGCGGCTTTCGTAATCAATGCTTTCTGGGGCATACCTGCAAACATAAAGAAGTTGAACAAAGTGAGATGAAGACATGGAAAAATGAGTGTGAATTTAAAGTTGCTTTGAAAACCATAGTTGACTATGTGAAAACTGATTTAGATAGCGCATTTTGTTTGTATGTGCTGAGTTTTAGCAAAATATGCATTTACAGTCAAAGCACTTCAAGCGTACCCACCAAAACTTCATTTATTTATTGAATTTATTATTTGAATATTGAATTGATAATTCGATTTCAGTAATCAAATTTGAAAACAAGTCTACAAAATTCAAAGAAACACATTTACAAAAAATCAATAAATGAGCAAAAGAACTTTCTTTCTTTTGTCAAGAAATACTTCAGTGAGAGTTTCTAGACAGTTTAATCTTTCAGTTTAAGATTTTCAAAGTGTTTTTTTCATTTGAAACAGCGACTTCTTGTTTCGAATGCATTTAATAAAATTAGACTGGTCGATTTCAAAGTTGAATATTCAAATCGAATAAATAATTATCAAATCAAGATTCAAAGAATGAAACCAACAATGAACGTTTGGTGGGTACGCTTGAGGTGTTTTGACTGTAATCCAGAAATTCTAAATCCGATTTATCTGCAACTCCCATACAATTTATCTGTAGCTTCCAAAAAATAATTTTTTTGTAACTCCAATACCAGATGCCAATAAATAGATTAAAAAAAGAATGCTCAAAATGTTTTGGTGATTTCAATCTGATTATAGTTAGACCATTAGAACTACATTCCATACCATTTCAATGGCCACTTTCGTTCTCCAGGTTCTTTAGATTTATAGTATTCACTCAGCTTTGACAGACCAAAATCACTGATTTTCACAAGGTCTTGCCTTACAACAAGAATGTTGCGTAATGCAAGATCCCTGTGGAGGATTTCTTCCCTTTCCTGGAAAACCAAAGAAATACAATTGACATACAGCATCAAAACAGTCAACTGTCAGGGGGTGGCAACCACAAAGCTCCCCTTTCCATTAGTTTCTACTACTTAGTTAAAATTATTTAAAATTATTTAATGAGGGAGAGAACAATACAAAATCATAGCCATGACTGAGTTTTTATATCAGCAAGATATTCGTCCTGATTTGCATACAACTTTGAATTTTCTCCCCAAAAGAAATCAATATTAGTTGTTGCATATTTCAGCTAAATATGATTTAGGAAATGATTTTTTTAAGCAATATAAAATAATGATCAGCTGCTCATATTTTATATATTACTTTACATTTATTGAGTCAGTAAGGTCTATTTGACATCACATCGACTATTTTTGTTTGATTTGGCGTTGAACCTGTCTTGACAATGCACATGTGTTTATTTGACTGTGCTCATTTGATATTGTGACAAACTTTGTCTATGCTATTATGCTTTGGTAAGGATTGTTCAATTTGTTTTGTAAATTATAAACTAAGCCTGTTGAGCAAGCAGCCAAAAAAAAGGCTGTTAGTCGGTTCACTCACTCTCTAGATTACCTATGATGTAACTTCAAGCCCAAAACTTAGCCCAGAATATTTAAGTACCTGCTTTTATAAAAATTGCTTTTCCACAAATTGCAACAAAGTTTGCATGATAATATCCCCCAAAATTGCATGCCATTTACACAAACTGCAAGTCTAAAATGGCCAGACAGATAGAGTAGTCCTAATTACAGAAACTGTGCAGCTAGGACTTGAAAATACACAGAGTTAGTTATTGAATTTATAAATACTTACAAGAACCACCATACCACTGCAAATCTGCACACAGTAATCCAAAAGGACATTCCTTCTAATTGTTGCACAATTCTAATGAATGACAAACATTTGTTAGTCAGCAATGAAGAAACAATTCTTAGAAATAGTACAAGTTTTTATATGTATGCCGAAACGTAGTACATAATTCAAAAACTTGCACTATTGCCAAGAATTATAGTGGATTGTGGATAAAGACAACTTACCTGTTTGAGGTAGTCTTTCAAGTTTCCCAATGGTGCCAGTTCGGTCACAATCATGACCTTGTCCTCTTCTTTTACTGTACAAATTAGTTGGACATTAGTACAATTGCAAACTATATTCATATTCAGGGGTAGCAGACCAAGGCTAATTTTTAGGAGGGAACCAGACTGTCCAAGGATATTTTGTAAATGTATATGAGAAAAATAAGACTTGAAAATCCCTTCATGCAACTAGTTAAGGACACATAAATGAAATCCAAAAAGTGAGAAAATGCCCCCCAAAAAACCCTAAATAGCAAAGGATCGAAAACCCCTAAGAGGAAGAAAGGCAAGGAAACATCACAAAGGCAAATGAAATGCTTCTTACTTCCCCCCAAAATAAATCATAGTAAAGGAAAGTGCGCCCAGAAACAAAACCCCCCCCCCCAAAAAAGAAATAGCCAAAAAGGAACCCAGAATGAAACTTTGAACAAGGAAAATTTGAAAACACAACTTTGTTTATCAGCTGGTTAGGATTTGTGTCCATACTAATCAACAGGATTCCGGAATGATTTTATGCACATTCTATTGCTTACTGGTAATATTAGCACTGTTTTGTTATGGTCTTGTTGTGTTTTCAAATATATAGCTATTTCAAATAACGTTGTCATCACCACAGGGCAATAGGTCATTCCAAGACCACTAGGAATTTATGGGTAAAAGTCATGAAAGAATGTAGAATGGCATTTCAGACAGTCAAAAAAGATGAATATTGACCTTCCAATCTATGGAGCTAACAGAAAGCAAATCAAGTCATAACTAAATGGCATGTCATTGAATTCCTTGTCAACTGGTGTACTAATTATGACAGTCATATTTATACCCATAGTTCCTAGCAGTCTTGCAATGACCATTATTGCCTTTTGGTGATGTTAACGTTATTTTAAATAGCTATATACAGCATAGTGCAGTCATCAATACCTCGAAAAAAAGATGTTTGTAGAAGGGGCTTCTTTACATTATTTTATAATTATTATCGTTTTCTCCAAGACAACCCTTACCGATACAGATACCAATAAACTTGATGATGTTTGTGTTATCTATTTTGGATAACCTGGCCATACTTCTGGCTTCTTGGAAGAAGTCTTCCTTGCTTTTACCATCTGCTGTTTTAAGGAGTTCTTTAACAGCAACTTCAGTTTCCTATAGGAGAACGAAATAGCCATCATCATCAAGATTATAAGCAATGCAAACATAAATATCATGAACATCTTTATCATCATAAGGCTCAACATTACAGCTGGACATACACAGGTAGGAATAAAATACAATTCATTACAATTCACTACCCATATTCATGTTTTTAAATCTACAGGATACATGTTTTCATTTATGGCCAGTAGTCGATTTGTCCTTCCAAAATCCAATTTGGCCAATCAAGTAGAAACTTTGGAAGGATATTGTCCTTTAACATGCACTTATTTTGAGCTCTGCACCAAAGTATTGAAGGATGTAATAATTTATTGCATTATCATCCACGTGCTCCAACCTTGCTTATTGTGTAGTCCAAGAACACCTTCAAGCAGGTCTTTCCTTAACTAGGCCACTGTCAACCCCCCCCCCCCCCCCCAAAAAAAAAAAAAAAAAAACAAAAAAAAAACCAACAATAACAAAACTACTTAAAATTATGAACACTCAAAACCAACAACACACCTTGGGGACATTGCTCCCAAACTTCAGCTCTGTTAGTGTTGCTTTTCTCACATCACCAAAATTGCCCTAACATTATTAAATAAATGAAAAACAAAAACACATGTTATGTGAATGGACTCAAGATAAATAGAAACAAAATGGCAGCATTCTTTTCATCACTCTCAAAGTCATCAGATCATCAGCACCAATGTCACTGTTCGATCATAATGTTGATCATGACCCTTCCACCATCATCATCATCATCATCAACATCATCACAACCATCCAATACATATCTTAATAGTAGATGTTTTTGTCATGAAAAACTGGTGGAAATTTTACAAATAATTGTGAATGTTATTGAATGAAAAAATGTGAGTAATTTCATGAGCAGGATTTCAACTTGTATAATTATATATTACACAAAAAAATCTAATGAGTAATTATTTATTGCACAACATGTAAACGTTTTTTCAAGATATATTCTGATTAAAATGCAAAGAAAAAGCAAAGCTCATTGAAGAGTGAACCATTAAAAAAAAGAATGCACTAATCACCATATAATAAACTAATTGTACTTACATGTCCAAGTCTATTATTTTTTTCAAAACGTAAATTCTGTTTGTCAATCATAAAACTAGATTGTATATCCTCTTCAAGTGCTTCAATTGATGATTTTTGTAGTTTGTCTACAAAAGAAATGAATGGAATGATATTATCAAGTGCATTTAGGAGGACAGGGATAAATGTTGGCCAATTATTTGAAGTAATACCATGATCACCTCGGATTCTTTTGTCTTCCACGGGAATTACAATCCCGAATTTTCCTAATGCATAGACATGAGGGAAATTTAGAAGACAAAGAAATCCTTTGTCTTTTGCTAAATTTTCCTCTTGCAACAAATTTTCCCTCGCCATTCAGGGAAATTTAATCACTAATTTCCCTCGTGTCATGGTATTACTTATAATAATTGAATGAGAAAAATCATAGGTAGCACAGGCTATAATCACTCAATGGCTTTTTTTATAGCAGTGGTTTCCTGTGACTAATAACATAATACACTAATCAAGTTACCTTCATTACTATCCATTGAAGAGCTTCCCGTATTTTCCATTGAAATATCAGGAAGCAAATTTGTTGGCATCACAGTCATCTCAATTCCATCACTATCTTGGCTACTGCAAGCAGTTTGCATCAGCATGGATAAGTCATGCAGAGGTGCGTTTCCAGGACTACCAAATGTTGGTTGGGCAACGGTAGAATCATGGTGTTCCTGAACAATCTTTTTAGCTTCCTGCAGATTTTCTGATGCTGATCTTATTTGCTCTATTTGGTCCCAATTGCTGGCACTTGGAACGTCCTTATTAATATCTGAATGCTTGACATATGCTAGACTTTGATTTTGTTGCTTCTGCTGATAGGGTAAAGGTTGGATTGAATGATCAATGTCTTCCATTGTTGGATGTTCATGGGCAGAACTTTGAGAGACATCAAAAAAACCAAATGCAGGTGTCCCTGTACATGGAATTTCCTGGCCATTCTGGTCAATGTTTGTTGTATCACAAAACCATCCTCCAGATGTTGTATTAGTTGTATTGCTGTTCTCAGCACTGTCTTCATCCGTTGGTTCCGTAGCTCCATCTGGTGGCAACTCACTGTTAAAAGGAGACACCAGAAAGAAACCTTCATTTACGCTGGAGCTCACACCAATTTGAGGAACTTCTTGAACAGAAGCACCTTGCTGGACAATTGAACCTGAACTGCCAAAGCCATTATTTTGGAGAGAGCTGTCTTGTACAGAAGCAACTTCAGTGTCGCCATGAACTGGATCAATGGGACTGCTAGCAGGAAAACTACTGTTATTGAGTAAAGCATTTTGTTGGGTGATCGCAGAGTGGTCTCCCTGTTCACACTGTCCACCTTGTACCTTTGATTTATTGCCATCTCCACATGCATCACCTACCCCAGTTCCTAGTTTTATTTCTGTAACCAAGTGCTCTGTGGAAGGAGCTCGAACTTCCTGTGTGATAACTGGCTTAACATAACTACTAGGATCTTTATCAATAAATGAAGAATGTTGCACCACATCTGAAGCTGAGTTAATAAGGTTTGCATTGTGGCTATGAATTAGTGTCGCAGTGCTGGTTATGTCCTGTTCAGCATCATCTGGAACACTGTCTTCTCCATTTAAGTGATGAGCAATAAAGCTCTGCAAACTGCCACCAATGGTAGATTCTTTGGAACCTTTTGTCATGTCATCCTTGTCAGTACTTATGGTTGTGGAAGTTTGCTTGAATTTATCTCCACTTTCAGGATGAACATAGTCCGAAGTAGAAGGGGTTCCAGATGCTTCTGTGGTAACTGGCTGAATACACGTTTTGGGATCTTTGTTATTATGTGAATTGTCATGATCTATATTGGTAGGTTCTTTGGGACATCTTGTCATGCCTTCTTGTTCATCAAGAGATGGGTTTTCATTAAAGCTAGTGTTTTCATTGTCTTCTTCTTTAAAGTGATGAGCAATAAAGCCCAGTAAATTGCCATCAACAATACTCATAGGTTCTTTGGAATCTTGTTCGGAATCACTTTCAGTATCTGGATGAACATAATTCAATGGAGAAGTAATGTGTGGTGCTTTTTCAGCACCCCCTTCAAGAAAATGATGGTCGATAAAGCTCTGCAAATTACCATGAACAATGTTAGACTGAGTAGTTTCTTTGGTATCTAGAGGCATATCTTCTATGTCTGCCAGCTGAACAGGTGTAAAGGTTTTACACTCAGGACGGACATAATTGGATGTAGAAGTTTCGTCAGCTAATGGAGGAAATGAAGAGTCATTGTCACTTGGTGTCTTTTCAATCAAGTAATCATCATTATAACCAATCCACAATTCATTTTCTGGAACATGATGATCTTGCAAGTCATGTGCATCTTCTGAGAAAGACTCATCTTCACTGTGTTCTGAATCTTCCAGATGGAAATTAACAAACTGTCTAAGAGCTTGGTTATCAAGAAATGTAGTATATGGAGGAGTACTTTTACTTTCATTCTTCAGCTGAATGCACCCTGTATTGCCACCATCACTAAAACTACTCTCTTTGGTAGTAGACTTTATTGTTGGCGAGTTTGTAGTCACTTCGCTGTCAAGTCGTCTATAAGAAGAACAAAAATTCTCTCCTTGTTGCTTGTTGGCTGAGAGGTCCATGCCTGTAGCAGAGTTGCTTTCCTGAGTCATTTCTGGAGTTTCCTGGTGTACTAAATTGAGTTTGCCACTTGCAGAAGTTAAGTTGTCCTTGGAAGTACCAGATGGAGGTTGCCTGGAAGTTGGTAATGGAGATTGAATGGAACTGCTGCTTCTCTGCTCAGAATGCAAGCCTTGCAGAAAGGTCATTGCTTTATCTTCTACTGATGACACAGAGGAAAGGTGGGGATGAGTTTCTGGAGGTGATTCATCAGTTGGTGAATCGGTTTCAATAATTTGATATGTGTCTGAATTATTCCCTTGGCCTTGTGCTGAGGTACTGTGAGTAGTAAAACTTCCTCTGTCATCTACTACATAGTCACAGGAGTCTGGGGTAGCATTAACAATCTGTTTGCCATCTTTGTTGTCATCACAAGTTTGGTCAGATGGTGGACTTGAGAGAAGTTGTGATAGTGAAGATGGTCTTTCAAGTAACCCTTGGATTTTTTCCATCAGTGGTTCATAGTTATTGGTAGGAGAAACTGGATCAGAAAGTGTTCTATGTATGCTTTCTTTCCTTGGTACAAACTGAAGGTTAGTCAAGCTTCGCGAGGTGCCATTAGATGGAGCTGGAGTTGACAGAGTTGAAGGCTTGCTTTTGGCAGACTTCTCTGATGCCACCATGGAATATCCATCCGCATCTGTAGCCTATGGATGGAAATAGCATGACATTAAAAAAAACCTATTCTGGAAAGAACTGGGACCATTAAAATCTCTGGTTTGGAAGAGGTTCACGTTTACTGTGGAAAATTGTACAAACAAATAACTACAGGACCAAAAATGTTGTTTGGTTTAAAGATGATTTCTGTATATTGAGGGTCCGGTGTAGAGAGGTTTCACTGTACCAAAGATAAGAATACTTTCAAATCCTCCCTCAGCACTGTGTCTTGGTGTTGCCAACAACTAGAGTCCAAAATAGGACCACAAGTCTTTGTACCATTACATGATGGCAGCTACAACAATTGGCAGGAACAAAACCTGCACAAAAATCATTTACGTGAGAAAAAGTTTAGTCTCACAGATGAACTATCCTTGTTTCCTGCCTCCTGTCATGGCTGCCATTCTGACTAGCAAAACATCAATTTTTAAAGTGGTTATAACCCTTTGAATGAAATTTATGTAGTTAATTCTACTCACTGTCAGCTTTCGAATGAGGTATATCTTAAGGGTATTCGATAAAATACGACCAAGTTATTTGATGCGAAAGTTAGCAATTTTTTTGTATTTTTACATGGTCGTCCGAATGACGGAAATGACGTACATGCAGGTACCTAACATGCGCATTGAGCGATATCCGGTTTACTTTTCTTCCGATTTTCATATATCCGGTTTGTATATTTACGGTTTGTAGTTGATGAACTGAAATGTTCAACACACTTCATTACTGTTGGCACTGATTATTAGTTGATAATATGCAATTTTACTGCTTTGTAGAAAAGTGTTTAAAGCTACGAAAATAGAAGTGGTCGCCAGAATGAAAATGATAATGCTGTGTATCTAGCCAAAGTATTTTTTTTCTAAACGTGTGAAAATCCACATCAGTTCTTTCGAATATGTCGCCTTATTTGCGACAAACATGCAACCGGCAAAATGGATACATTCACAGCTTTCAGGCTTTTATTCCATATTCCTAAGCACGTTGAAGAATAGCTACACAGTAAATCGTATATTCCGGCAATTTTATAATTGATGAAATGATTTGCAAATTGGAAAACCGTCGGATTCGGGCAGCGAAGAACGCGCTTTGACATTCAAACACTTTGTGTTGGTTTGCTCTGGCAAGCTTCATTTGAATGTCAATGTGAGAGCTGATAAATCCATGCATTCATAGCTTTGTTAAAAATCCCAATTATCATGTGAAAGAGTTCAATGAGTCTTGATTATACAAACAAAATCAGAATAATAAAAGACCTTTGTTTGAAAACCTCTGTAATCATGTAACAAGTCAGATAAATATCGCTTGTTGCCTCCGTTCTTGGCCTTAATCTTTTACATTAGAAATGAAGAGTGTTGAAAATTTCAGGTCATCAACTACTGCATTAAATATGCAAACCGGATATATGAAAACCGGAAGAAAATTAAACCGGATATCGCTCAATACACATGTTAGGTACCTGCATGTACGTCATTCGGACGACCATGTAAAAATTCAAAAAAATTGCTAACTTTCGCATCGAATAACTTGGTCATATTTTATCGAATACCATTACGATATACCTCATTTGAAAGCTGACAGTGAGTAGAATTAACTACAAAAATTTCATTCAAAGTGTTATAACCACTTTAATAACATACTGGAAGTAATTCTGTAGTTTTGGTTTCTGTTGTGAAGGCTTGTTTTTCCCATGATTCAACATAGGTGTCATCTGTTGTAAGCAGTTTGCTTAGTGATTCTTGAGCATCTAAGAAAACAAATATTATTGTCAATCAGTGATGGAATAGCCAGAGAGTGTTTTTTTTTATTTCACTCACAAATTGTTAAGTTACTATAAATTAAAATCTTTTAGCATTCTAAGGGGAAAATGGGCAAGCATTTCATACCAAAATAAACTTTATTTCAAGGCAAAGGATCATAATTTTGAAGGAGATAAAATCAATGCAAGTTCAATATAACATCTCATTAAAGATACCTTTGTTTTGAAGAAAGCCTCTAAGTCTGTCCATGACTCTTTGGAAAGAAATACGGCCCTGTGTTGAAAAAATAAATAAATAAATAAATAAACCAAAAATAATAATTTCGTAACCTAACTTAAGCACACAGAAAAAAGTTACCATTTACAATTAAATTTAACATAAACAATATATATAAAAATTTAAGCAATTGAAACATTAGTTGAAAATACTTTACCTCTGGTAATCTTGTCCAACATTCTTCAATAACACTGGCTACTTTTTGGGGAATACTATTTCTGTCAAAGAAAAAATAAATAAAATAAAATAAAATAAAAAAAAATAAGACAAATAAGACAAAAAGCAAATTGGAGAGGAGACAAAGTTCCCAAAACATCAATACACGGAAAGCAATCTAATATCTGGACATGTCTTTCAAGATAAAAACAAAACTCTGAACTGTCAGTGATAAAGTACTTTGTGATTTTGTTTCTCCTAATGCTTCTTCTTAAAATCCTACATGCTCTAAAACTCCATAGAACATGCTGCCTTGTTTTCTATTTCTAGCATACACATTAGCCAGCGTAGCTCAGAGTTGTTGTCTATAACAAGCTTAAAGTACCACTAACCCCCTGTTCAATACTTTTTCTATGGAAAGTTAGAGTGTTTTTAAGAACATCTGTAAAAGAATTTCGTGATTTGAACAAATTCTTGATTTTTTATGAGCTTTTAAACATGCCAAAATAGCGAATTCAGGATTCCTGTGGTGGAACAGCACCTCCTGCAGTGCAAAGAATGACTCGATGACCTGTGACGACTACCCAGGATATGTTTGTGTATACAATGGTAAGAAATGTATGGCGCTTCGAGTGTTGTGAAACTATTCCTCTAGTAATCAACCAAACTAAGCTACAATTTCCCTTATTAGACTTGTTATATGTAGTAACAGCATGTCCGATGCTATACGAGTCATAGAAGTCATTTTTTAGTTGAAATCCTACGACTTTGTGCATGTTTTGTTACATTGTGTTATTATGCTCCGAGTGTGACTTTGGCTTTACAAGTAAGTTCGATTTACACAACATTTATTTCCTTTTACTACATGCTACATGTGAAGTTATTTGTGCTTTATTTCAAGATAACAATACTTCTGGAAAGCCATTGTGAAAAATCGTAGTCTTCCTGTCTTGATGTATATAATTTATACTGAGGCTTTTTCTAGTATAGTAGCGTCAAATACACAGGATTTGTGATATAACTAAGCTACCACTTATAATAAATTTGTTCTATGTGAACTCGGTTGAACTGAACTCGATAGATCACAGAATAGAGTTAAGTAGACATCGTTCTTATAGAATAAAGTTGTTTATGAAATATTTTGTCTGTAGTAGTTTGGATTGTTTTTAAATCATTCAGTTGATCAATCGATTGTTTCCCGCACAAATATTTACTCGCGCCAAATAGTTCGCTACAATAACAGTATCATTTTGACAGAACAATTTTAGTTTTATACTAAAAGTTCATATATGCACCTTCCAATAGTTCAGTTTTCAATGAATTTAACTCTTTTACATACAAATAGTTTTATTAGGATTGATATTAATTGTAATGATTATTGCGCACTTAACAAACAATGAGTGAAAAGAAACCCACAATCATTTTGTACTCTATGAGGTGATTTTATTTAAGTCTATGAAAACAACGTTAGCATAACAGTCAGTTTAACATGTTCAATTGATTATCGATCGAATGTTTGACTGAAATTAAATTCTATTCAAGAATGCGACAGTAGTTTGATAAAAGCATGAAAAACAGATTGTATGGAAAATATTGAAATAATTGTGAATTTAATTTGTTCTACTAAAGTCACATTCATAAACCTCTAATGACTTGTATTGCGGTGTACATGTATTCTGGACTTTACATAAACTTGGTTTGATTACATCCTTACTCCACTAACTATGATCGTCAGTGTCGTCCTAGCTCATTTTAAGTTATTTCTTGGTCGTCAATAACTCGGTTCATTTCTGCTAAAATTAGAAATAAAAACATTTCAGATCTAAGTAGAAATCATCACCAGATATTTCCGATGATTTTTGCAATTTCTAAAGCCGAATTTTGACCAATCTAGCCTTGCAAATGTGTTCAATATTTTGCATTATTTCTAAGCAAATGTATGAGACTTCAGTGAATGCAACTTGATCCGTTCCTGGGTGAGCGTCACTTCCGCTCTTTATTCCCCGCAATGCATTATTTCAAGTGTTCCACGGAAAAATCAACTTTAAAAATTCGTAGAAAATCAGGAATTTATTATAATCGCTTAATTCTTTCGCAGATGTTCCTAGAAAAATCTGAGGATTTTGTATAAAAATTATTGAACAGGGGGTTAGTAGCACTTTAAGCCTGTGGAGAGCAGCAAATGCCAAAACATAAACAAAGACAATACCTATCAGTATCCAAGTATTTATCTCTTGTGGTTAACAGAGTCAGAATCTAACAATAAAAAACAAATGAAAAATTAAATAGGATTGAAGAGGATATGTTCTGCTCAAAACTGGGATTTCAGAGGGGTGTCTCTGGAAGAAAAGAAAATTAAAAACATCAAGTAAAACATTGAACAATTGGATATTTCAGTGGCTTTTTCCAGGTCTCTGTTTGATCAATATTGATTGGTTGTTTGATTGATTGATTGGTTGATTAGGTGATTGGTTCATTGATTGGTTGATTGAATGATTGATTGACTGAATGATTGATTGAATGATTAGTCAATGGATTGATTAATTGAATGATTGGTTGATTGGTTGAATGATTGGTTGATTGAGTGATTGGTTCATTGATTGGTTAATTGAATAATTGATTGACTGAATGATTGATTGAATGATTAGTCAATTGATTGATTGATTGGTTGATTGGTTGAATGATTGGTTGATTGAACGATTGATTGAATGATTAGTCAATGGATTGATTAATTGAATGATTGGTTGATTGAATGATTGGATGGTTGATTTATTTATTGAATGATTGATTGATGGAATGATTGATTGAACGCTAGGTTGATTGAATGATTGATCGAATGATTAGTCAATTGATTAATTGATTGAATGATTGGTTGATTGATTGAATGATCAAGCAGTGTTGGCATCTTTGATTTCTATAATTCCCTCTACCTGTTCTCTTTTTAATGGTTCTCCTGTTTTATAATGGAAGGGTTTCTTGATTGCAAACATCTCCCACATGGTGACTCCCAGAGCCCACACATCACCACTGTGTGTTGGTTGACTATCTGGAGTAACAAGAAGCTCTGGAGCGTGCCAGCAATGCCTTGAAAATAATATAACAATTAGGTAAACCTAATAGTGGAGCTCTGGAACGGGCAAGCAATGCCTTTAAAACAATATAACAATTAGGTAAACCTAATAGTGGAGCTTTGGAGCGGGCAAGCAATGCCTTTTAAACAATATAACAATTAGGTAAACCTAATAGCGAAGCTCTGGAGGGTGCCAGCAATGTCTTTAAAAAATATATAACAATTAGGTAAACCTAATAGATGAGCTCTGAAGCGTACCAGCAATGCCTTTGAAATAATATAACAATTACGGTAGGTAAACCTAATAGTGGAGCTCTGGGGCAGGCCAGCAATGCCTATAAAATAATATATCATTTACTAGAAAAACTAATAGCAGAGCTCCCACATATATGAATGAAATTAATATATTAGTTATCCTGTTAATTTTAACTGGTGGCAGAACAATATACATGCGTTATTAATAGATTTTTGTGTCAAAACAAAAAGAATTGCATTGCAGCTATTTTAACATTAAGACTTCACACAAATAAATTCCTGAACACCAAACCCTATTTCATTTATTAAGGTTACAGAAAGGGGTTGCAGGGTCTTTACGTAAAAAAAATTGCCATCGCGTCGGATCATGTGTTATTTTAATGAATTATATAATTATCATTTTAAAGCTGAATAACTGAAGAATATGACTATGATTTTATTTATTCAAAATGATAAAAAGATCATGAGTTTTAGCGCTCTAAATGAAAAATGAGAGCTTTTGTTTGAAAAAGTAACCCAAGAATACGTTTGGTCGGTATGCTTAAATTTTTGCACAATGTCAATCATCACATAATTAGCTACAAAACCGTGTCAGCGATTTTTGATAGTTTATTTGGTTTAAAAATAAACTGGAGTAAAGTTGAATTATTTTATCCAATTTTTTTTTAGTGAAATCTGATACTTTTCAAAATAAAATAAAAAGTAAAAAAAAATATCAAAAATCGTTCACACGGTTTTGTAGCCACGAATGTGATGATTGGCACTGTACAAAAATTTAAGCAATCTGATCAAACGTATTCTTGGGTTACTTTTTCAAACAACAACACTTACTCTTTGTTCAGAGCGTTAAAACTTGCGACCTTTCTTGGCTTGCGCAATAAAAGCAACCTGGTCATTTTCTTCAGTTATTTAGCTTTAAAATGATATATAATTTATTCAAATAGCAAAAGATCCGACGCGCTAGCGATTTTTTTACAAAGAGACCCCGTAACATGCCGTGAACCCTTCCTGTAACCTTAACCCCCCTCTCTTCTTCTTTACAATATTAATATATTGCAATACTTGATCATTTTACTGGTCTACTGTCATAACAGGGAATGACATACAATGAATTTATGGTTGAATGAATAGATGGATGTATAAATGGATTAGCGAATGGATGAATAAAATAATGGAAGGGTGGATAAATGCATGAATGAATGGATGGAAAGATGGGTGAATGGATAAATGAATGGAGGGATGAATGAATATACAGTTGATTGAATGTCAAAATGAGAGAACATCGTTTTTATTAAAACAAATAAATAAAAAAATGAATGAATGAATGAATGAATGAATAAATGAATGAAAGAATGAATGAATGAATGAATGAATGAGCGAGTGAATGAATAAATCTAGAATATTTGACCAGTACACTAATAATATTGATATGTAATTACCTGTTCAGTTTTCCTTTACCAGAATAGAACTGACCACCATTTTGTTTTAGCTCTATCAACCCAACATCACTGATTTTGATGTTGCTTGGATCTTTGGGTACCAATATGGCTTGAGCATTTAACCCTCCATGGGTGTAGCCCTGAATTTATAAACGATTACCGTAAGTTATATTACTGTGATTTTCAGTTTTGTGCAAACTTAAATACTGAAACAAATTATGTAAAATACACAACAAATTATGTCAAATACACAATGCAGGTTATTGTAAACATCAATCATCAAGAATAACCACTTTGTGGACAAGATGTATAAAATATTTATTTATTTATTTATTTTAATTATTTATTTATTTATTTATTTATTTGTTTATAAATTCATTTTAAATATTTATTATTTATTTACTTATAAATTTATTTTAATTATTTATTGATTATTTATTTACATATATTCTAAATCAATAACATTATAGTCCTACCATTTCCTCCTGCAGAAACAACATTCCCTCTGCTACTTGTGATGCATACTGGACAACCAACTTTAAAGTCAATTCGTCAGGATGTCGTCTGAAATGGAGAATGAAATAGAGAATCAAAATCTACTTTTTTCAAAAGTACAGATTTAAGTGGTCAAGTACATAATTATTTAAATGTTCAAGTGTAGCTTTAAATGGTTCAATAATCTATATATATTTGGTATCATCTTACTTTGACTTCTCTAGAAGAAAAATATCAAGGGGTTTGCAACAATATTCTAGAACCAATCCTAAGACATTGTCCTGCCCATATTTCATTTTAACCATCCCATAGCAACGGACAATATTTGGATGACGATATTTGTCATTCAGAAGGTCTCTAACCACAGAGAAGAATTTCTAAAAAATAAAAGATGAGAATCAATAGAAACGTTTCATTCCCTACTAGCATTGGATACCAAAGCGTATGCGCAATAAGAAAAGCAGACTCAAGTCGGCAGAGTCTGTCTCTTTTCTCATCAGGAAATGAGAGTCTGTTAGCAGGGAAGATGTTTCAGCAAGTCCACCAAATATAATTTATGCAGCCACATACTTGTACATCACTCTACATTTGGGTCATTTCCAATTGTTGCCTAATTAAAATTTGGACGGACATAAAGTATGCACATATTTTGGAAGTTGCAGATTTTTGCATAGTGCTGTAAGCTAGTATTGATGATAAACATGATTTCAAAAGGAATTTTTATCACACATATACAGTCGGATTGGATCTGAATTTATGTGAATGGTAAAGTACAGATTTGAATTGTAAAGTACAGATTTGAATGGTAAAGTACACATTTGAATGGTAAAGTACACATTTGAATGGTTAAGTACAGATTTGAATGGTTAAGTACAGATTGGAATGGTTAAGTACACATTTGAATGGTAAAGTACAGATTTGAATGGTTAAGTACAGATTTGAATGGTCAAGTACATATTTGAATAGTCAAGTACACATTTGAATGGTAAAGTACAGATTTGAATGGTTAAGTACAGATATGAATGGTAAAAGCTAGAGTACAGATTTGAGTGGTTAAGTACAAAATGAATGGTAAAGTACAGATTTGAATGGTCAAGTACACATTTGAATGATCAAGTACAGAATCTGAATGGTAAAGTACAGATGCCAATGGTTAAATAGTACAGATTTGAATAGTTTAGTACAGATTGAAATGATACAATGTTAGTAAGATATCAAATCTACAAACCTCATCATAGGAACCTTTCTTTATCAGTCTTATTGCCACTTTGATTGCATTTTCTCTTTTATATCTTGTCCAATCAGCTTGAATAACCTTTCCAAACCCTCCCTAAAACAAAAACAGCAATGTTATTGATTGTACGTCAAATAATCATGGCCAGCAAATAAATAATCATTCATGACTATAATCATGAAATTTATAAAATGATGATGATGGTGGTGGTGGGGGAGGTGGGAAGTCAAATGAAAAATGTAAACATGACTGGCAAATGAATGGTTTTTTAAAGCTGCGATGTTTTGAACTTTTGGTGGGGAAGGGGGTGATGCATGTGCTCTCTGTACTGTTCCCTTGGATACTACCCTGCAATCAGCCTTGAGAGCCTAATGGCTAGTTTCAAGTTTATCAGTCACTAGCTTTGCAGATCTCATCAAGCTGTTTAAAATTATAATCTGACCCAAACTTTGGTGATGATGCAATGAAAATTGTGCCATGAGAAAAAGGGATTTACAACACGAAGTGTGCTACCATTGCCACTGACTTACCAGTCATGTTTTTATACTTCTCTGTTGAATTGGCAGAGTTAATGTAAGTTCAACAAACAAAATAAACATTGTACTTAAAACCTAAGGTTGACAACTCACCAAGAAGTGTAAAAAAACTGTTAAAAAATGATAGCACACTCCGGGTTGTAACAACCTCTAATTTTTATATGAACATATATGGCATGAATGACAGCAATAAAGTATGCCATCTTATAATAAAATTGATTTTTTTTTTAATTTCTTATAACTGATCAGCACCTGTCCGATCTCAGTGAGCTGTTTGATGTTTTCCCCTTTTATGGTCTCTACTTCAAACTTTGATAAATCTTGAGGTCTTTCAGATGTGGGAACATCCTGTTGGTTGTCGAGTAAAGCATCTAAGCCTTTGTATTTAAAGATGAGAAATAGATAAGTCATTTTTGCATTTGTCAGGAATTAAACTATATGGTTTTGATACTGCCATGGTAGCGCAGATCATTTGTATGCTTTCCTGGGAATCAAGTTAGAAACAAGATAAAATGGTTTATCAAACAGTATGAATTCAAAATATTTAATTTCTAACATTCATTTGTTAACTCTGTCAACTTGATGTTAGCTGTTCTTTCAGTGAAGTGAATAAACTGCACTATCTGTCATTTGATTCTTTGATATTGTCATCATTGTTATCACAACCACTGATGTCATCATCAATGTGGTCATCACCACCATGTCAATATCATCACCACCATATCAATATCATCATCATTATCACCACCATATCATCATCATTTACACAATCAATGTAGTCATCTCTACTATGCGAAAATATCAACACTATGTCGATTTCATCATCACTATCACCACCATGTCATCATCATTTACACAATCAATGTAGTCATCTCTACTATGCGAATATCAACACTATGTCGATATCATCGTCACTATCACCACCATGTCATCATCATTGACACAATCAATGTAGTCATCTCTACTATGCGAATATCAACACTATATGTCAATATCATCATCACTATCACCACCATGTCATCATCATTGACACAATCAATGTAGTCATCTCTACTATGCCAATATTAACACTATGTCAATGTCATCATCATTGTCGCCACTACCATATCATCATCATTGCCAACCTTGTCCCCAGTGCCAGTCTGTTCGATCTTTTTTTTCAAAATGGCATTTGCTCACACATTGACCCTGGTACCGACTGGTTTGACATGTGACTGTCGGCCATATTGATATGATCAAAAAATCTTGGAGATTTTGATCATGTGTCAAACCAGCCAGTGCCAGAGTCAAAGTGTGAGCGACCGTCATTTTGAAAAAAGAGCGAACGTGGCCCTGGGGACGAGGTTGCATCATTGCCACAATCTATGTCAATGTCATCATGAATAAGTCATGTCAATCAAAGTAAACCATTAAACCATTATCATATTATGGACATTAATTGGTTTACAACGTTGTCATCATAATCATTTTCATCTGCATCATCAACACAATACGTAATATTCACAGTTACCTTCATCACTTGGAGGACAGTTTCTTGACAAACAGCAAACAAGACCATCCTTAAAAATAAACAAAAAAATAATGATTTCCTCAAAGCTCAATGTTTTTTCCTTAAAACCACACACCTGCTGATCATTTGACAATTTGATTGAAATTTGCAATCACTATACTACTTTCAGAAGTGCTTGAAGCATGCAGTTTAGGAGTTCACATATCAAAATCCACAGATAACTTTGCTCATCCTTGTAGTGATGACCCAGAAGTTCAAGTTGTAAGATCATCAAGTGGGAAGATTATGCTAAGGGACGGAGCATTAGAAATTTGAGGGGGGGGGGGGGGGGGGGAGCAAATACCAAAAAAAATATCGAGCAAAGCCTTAAACGTAGAACACAATATTGTGCACAGCAGATGTGACAATAAAAAATATTGTGCTGGGAGGAAAATATCCTGCACAACCATCACATGGGAAAAATATATCCTTCAAAACAAAAAAAAAACAAAAAACAAAGAAAAAATTGTCCCCAATTCAACCCACCTTAAATATCTAATGTTCCATCCCTGAAGGTTATGGGTTTCATTCCCATCTGGGGAGCTCAATTTTTTTCAGAGCTCATTGTCAGAGAGTACGCACATTGGATAATTTGTTTCACTCATTTCAAAGTGTTTACAGTAACATACATTGTCATACCCGGAGCCCATGTTTTGTTATGGCCTAAGGCAAAGAATAAGGGCTCTGACATAATACTGAAAGACATGTTTTATGATCATTTGAGAGCGTTTTTAAAGTTCCAACTATTGTGAGATGAAAATTTTAAATCTCTTTAGTCATCATTTTGAAGATGTTACTGGAAACATGCATTCTCGACTGGTATTGGATTGTGCAAACTCTCTCATTCTTTGTCACAGGCCACAAGATAACGTGTTGGTGACTCTGGGTATGAGATTGGGTGACATATTCAAATCTTCAAGATTTATTTAATTGTTCTTTTAGGTTGTCAGTATTTATTAGACAATCCATACCTTGTTTTTTTCATGGTATTTCATGAATGCATGCAAATCTTGAAAACGTCTTGTTGTGTTCTCCAAGAAGTACTCTCCGTCTTGTTTAAAAATTTTGTAATGCTCAAATTTCTTGTTAAAATAGAGAGATAAAATGTACTCATCGTAACAATCTCTACTTTGTCTGATCAGAAAAAGACCGTCCTCAAAACCGTGTTCTTGTATTTTGGATTCAGCCCTTTGGCGTCTGAAATCAGAAGTAGAAAAGATACAATATTCAGAACAATTATTTCTAGAGTGCAAACATTAAATGTGTGCAACAGTTGTCACTATTTAGAAGTAAATAGAGCTAGTTAAACAAAAGAAGACAACAGAATTAGCATAAAATAGCACTCTTTATGTTGCAGACTTTTAGAGTGTGCACTCTATTGTCAGTGCAGCTTTGTTTATGGCTTCAGCTTGAAATGGAAAAAGGAACCAAGTGCATGGACTAAGAACCTCATTCAATCCTAATTAAATAATTGTGATCAACTTACTTAATGGGACCATGGATTTTGACAGGAGAATGACGTCCTACAAAATTAACCAAACCAACACAAACAATATTTTAAGATGATAGCGTTTGTTTATTTTTATGAGTTTTCTTTCAATGGAAGGGTAGAGACACCACACCAGTTTTTGCCAATAACTATTTAATAATTTTATCACCAAATGGTATTATAAGCTGTTTAAATCATTATCATTGATCTGTAATTGTGCTTGAAAAACCTTTAAGGGAAACATCTCAATAAATATGTATGTATGTATGTACTTTGTGTAATTCCAGTCATTGTCAGATTTACAGGGGTTTCATTATTATTATTATTATTATTTAATTAATAAGCTTCTGAATAATTGAAGTAGCATCTATGTCCCAAACGTTTTCTAGGGGGTCTGGGGACATATTTATTATGTAACGCACAAAATAACTGAGGTAAAATAGGTGGCGCTATACCAGCGGTAGCCGCCTGTTATTGAAAACCCTGGGTTTTTTTACAAAAGCATCAATGTCTACCCAATTATCTTTAAGAATGGATTCACAATACCTTGGTTTATGAGGACTTTATAACTATTGGCATGTACAATACCTTGGTTTATCAGGACTTTATATCTATTGGCATGTACAATACCTTGGTTTATCAGGACTTTATATCTATTGGCATGTACAATACCTTGGTTTATCAGGACTTTATATCTACTGGCATGTACAATACCTTGGTTTATCAGGACTTTATATCTATTGGAATGTAGTTTACAGTAACCATCGATTATTGCAACTATTGACTGAGCATCTTGATGAGACTGGGCAAAGAACACCTAAAGGAAAAAATGATTAACCAGTATTAATACAGCTTTGAAACAGGCTGGGGAAGGAGGGGTACCGATCGTGGACAATTTTTTGTTGATTTCACTGATTTCAGGTAGCATGAGGGGAGGGGTGGGGAATGGATGTATACAAGCTAAACATCAGGCAAAGGGTTAGTAATGATTAGGCTAGTAAGTTTGATTGATTGATTTGATCCAGGTGGTTGGTTGGTTGGTTGGTTGATGTACAGTCTGTGTTGCTTACCTCTGTACTTCCTTCTGTTCTTGAGATGTATATTTTTGTACTTTCCATCTGGTCTATCTCTAGCATTGTAACTTTTTCAAAACCATCCACAACTACAATAGCATGTTCAGCTTTCTCTGGATCTGTGACAATTCTCTTCTTTTTGATAGCAAACTTGGGGCTTATCATGAGTTTATATTGATCATTATAATTTTTAGATCTGTCTGGCCCTTCATTAAAACTTTCCATCTAAAACAATAAAAACAATAACATAAATTGCTAATAATTGGTCAGTTTTATACTGAAAAAAAGGGCTGGGTTCTAGTCTTCAAAAACAAAGCATAATTCATTAAAAAAACAACTTCACATAACAAAAACACAAAGATAAACATTACAATGCTATTTTGGTTGATTTGCTATATGTTTTTTAGTTACATTGAATTTATGAAGGTAAAATGTTTTGGAAGGACACTGTCCCTCCACTACATACATTTCTTGTAATATTCAAATCCCAATAAACGTATCTGACTTTGTGTATTTAATATCCGATTGTAGCCAAACTTTCATCATTTATTCATTTTAACATGTTGTCTTGCAATATGGTCTCAAATTGTTTATGATTTTTAAAAAAAAATGAGGAATGGTTTCAATAATTTTTATTTTTCTCAACTAGAACCCAGTCCCTTTTTCAATATGAAACTGGCAAATTGGTCAGTTGAAATTGAAGGGTTTAAAGCGAAAACGGCTTATATGCATGTTTGAATAATTTTTTTCAAAATTTCACCAAATGTACAAAAAAGACATCTAACAATTTATTTTGGTCTAAAAATAAACATCTATTTTTTCCCAAAGAAATTGTCCAAAAAAGGACATTTTTGGCGATTTTAGGCGTTTTTTGAGGCATACAAACTTTTAAAAGCTTGTTTTTGACATTGATCAAGATTCCTGTGTTTTTGTGTTACTGCATGGGGAGGCATGAAGCTGTTAATATGTTTAACACGTTTGAAGCTGGTTTTCAGTCTAATCAGGACTTCGACGAAGGCACATCATTTGCGATTTTGTTGTTGTTTTTTGCTATTATTTTGCCTCTAAATGCTTCTGGAAAAGCATCATTAAGCTTTCTAGTTGTGATGAGTCTACTGTTTGAAAGAAATCAAGCAGGTGAGATGATTTCCAGTGAAAATTTGTTTTATTTCGCACTCATGAACTTTGGTGACCGTTGAAAAAATCATTGCTTCAAGACTGTTTTAGAGGCACATTCTCGGACTGCCGCAGCTTTTTTTTGCAAGTTTTGGCGAAAGAAGAACACAACAGGCCTGAAATTTCGTCAGAATTCCGAGGTAGCGTTAGACTTAAAAAAAAAACGTCAGCTGCTGAAAATCTGGTTGATATCCCAGAATGCATTGCAGTGGTATTTTTGTAAAAACATGTTTAGTTCAAAATAGGCATGTTCGTAGTGCTTTAGCTGTGTAAGTAGAATAAAATAACACTTGAAAAACTTGCATAAGCTTAGCAGAAGGACTGAATTTTCTTAGGATATTAAACTTTTTGCTCGAAGGCCAAGTTTTTAGCCAAAAAATAAATATATATCAAAAGGTTTATTCGACTTGAAAATCCACAAAACGTTGAACGATACAAATTGAATTAAAGTTTTTGCCTTGAAAGTAGAGTACACACAATAAAAGTGTGCAACAGTTGTAAGTATTTAGTGGTAAATAGCGGTAATTAAACAAAAGAAAACAATAGAATTAGCATAAAATAGCACTATTTAGTGTTTTTTATGTTGCACACTTTTAGTGCGTGCACTCTAAGGTTTGTACTTATATGCATATTCACTCAGGGATTATCATCCTTATACAAATTTGTGCTTTTCACGCAAGAGTGAACGGTTGTCAAGCAAAGCGAAAGCGTAACTACAGCGGGAATTTTGCCTTTTTCCGACAATTTCTTCGGAAAAAAATAGATGTTTATTTTTAGACCAAAATAAGTTGTTAGATGCCTTTTTTGAGTGATTTGGTGAAAATTGGAAATTAAAAAAAAAATTATCTGAACATGCACTTAAGTTAATTCTGTAGTTTTGCACTAGCATAGTTCTGCGCATGTTTCAAGCTTTTTGTTTTCAGGACTTTTATTATGTAATCTAGTCAAATTATGTTTGTAAAGTACTTTAAGAATTGCGACCTTTTCGAGCAAGAAAATGCGATAATTTTGAAACTCAACCCAGTCCTCTCTCGGAAAACCTGGTTTTTGACAATAAAATGACGATGTTATTTGCAATATTTCGCAAACTAGCACGGTGACCTATGTTTTTTATTTGATAAAATTAGTTTTTATAACATAACATCAAATATATCTAAAATTGAGCATAGGTCATCGGGTTAACTTTTTAGAAATTTCCAAAATTTCTGACTATGACAATACTGTGACAAATATTATTAGTCACGTCTGATAAGAGATGACTCACCTGATGTACATTAAATGTATATACAAAGTAATCTTGTGAGCTTTCAATGTAATGGATATATTCTCTCTTGAGTTTGAGGTCATCTAACTTTTCAAATTTGTGGAGAAATTTCCTTAGATGTGACTTGACTTCTTTTAGTTTTCTGTTTGCATACAGTCCTCTTTGTAAGAGATGATGTATTTTGAAATGTTTCCTGAGGTAAAAAAAAAAACATGTTCATATTCAGTATTTCTAAAAAGAACATTTCAACAGATGAATAAAAAAATGAATTATAGAGCAAAGGAATCAATGAATGGATGGATAGATGGATCAATCAATCAACCAATCCATGAAAGAATGGGTGAATGATTGTATGACTTAATTAATTAATCTGATCAAGATTAGGATCACGTATTTAAACCCGATCCCTTTTCCCGATCTCAATCCCAATATAGATCTTGATGCTGATGATGATTCTGATATCTACTGGGTGAAGGAATAGACGATTGAATGAACAAATGAATCAACAAACAAATAGATAAATGATGAAATGTATGAATGAATGAATGGAATATATAATACACAGAAAGATGATTGAAAGGAGATGAAATAAATTATCAATGTCTAGCATTCTAATATCTCATACTTACGAATTGTCCAAGACAAAGCAAGCTTTCTTATCGTACATTCTAGACAGAAAGATGATTTCACAGATAATAACTCGCACAAAGTCCTGTCTACTTTTTTCATCTTGTAATGAAAATTCAATAGTTGAATGGCTTTGCAAGAAATCATGCCGACACTACAGAATAAACACAGTAAGTTGTAAGATTAAAATAAAGTGCTAACACTAAAGTGTGCAACAGTTGTCACTAAAATAGCACTATTCAGTGATATTTATGTTGCACACTTTTAATGTTTATAAATACTCTAAAATGTGTAAATTAAATTTTTATAAAATGTGGTATAGCCAAAAGAGTGGATCTAACAAATTGATGGTAAAGGTAAAACTAGGAAAATGTGTAAACTTTGAAATGAAATCATATAAATAATGTTTCCTTGTTCTCAAGTTTTCATTCCTCAGCAAAAATCAGTATGTTAGTCTCAGTGATTCAATTAATAAAATAAATATGCTGAAAGGGTAGTGAATGTGAGTGTTAACAGTCAAAGAAAAACTATGTTAATATGGTGTGGCAAAAAGATTTCATTTTAATTATGATATGCAAGGGCAGATCCAGACATTTTGAAGGGGGGGGGCTCTAATAAAAAAAAATCCAAAAATTTTTGAAAGAGGAGGCACTTAACCCCCAAAATTACTGATTAATCAATCAAAAATCAAAAGAACTATCTATAAAAATAAATGAAAAGAGGGGCACCAGCCCCCATGCCCCCCCCCCCCCCCCTTGGATTTGCCTCTGATGTGAAATGTGACATACTTGATGAAATAAATATTTCAAAGTATTTCCATCACGCGACCCAGAATCTGCAAATCTAGAGCCATGTGCTCCTTTAAACATGAAGCGTAACTCATAATCTTGGTTGCATTCCTGTGCAGTGAGTTTTTTCTGTAGGTTGATGACATGACCACCGTCAACAGTTACCAGAGTAAAGAATGGTAGATTTACTGGGTGAATGCCAACAGTTCTGGCTGCTTGCTCACACACATCCTATATAAACAGCATTAAAATGACATTATGAGAACAATATTATAATAATCATTTGCAGTAAGGTGACTCTCTCAGCTCAATGTTGCAAAGTATAGAAATACAGTTTAAAACGTATCTTTAATATTTACTTTTTTAATTTATAAGCCTAGGTGTGGGCGAATAGAAAAGAGCAAATAAGCTGTAATTCCGCACAGTTTTAAACCAGAATCAGTTAATGATCTGTAATGAAGTAATTAGTTCAAAACCTGTATCCACAATGCCATGTTTTCACAAATATATTATTATTTAACAGTCTAAACCAGAAAGGCTACGGGATGTTAGGAACTCGAAAAGGAAAGAACGACAATCTAATTGAAAAAGATCCAAAATCTGCAACCCATGTAATAATTCTTGTTTATCTTTTAATAATTATTGTTATTTTCTAATATCCTAATTCTAATATTATATCCTTCATGCTCATTTCTATAGGCCATTCTTTCTATCTGGTTCTAAAGCACTCTTAGAATTTCTTGGAATTTTAAAAAAGAGATTTCCAGCTATGCTCTGGGGAACACCTGGTTTTCTACGAAATTTTAATAGAGCAAAAAGGTGCATAAAAATTATAAAAAATATGTTTAACGTAACCTTTTCAAATAAGAACGTGCAGGTTTTTGATAGAAAACATTGAGTGTTTAGGTTAAGCCTCCATTGTATAATTTGGAATCTATTGTCATTTCTACGAACATAACTGAACTTTGCTAAAACAAAACAACATTCTTTAGTGCTATGTAAATTTGCTGATTCAAGTAGAGCACCGAAGTTGACTGTCTGTCACTGCATGCTTAAACTGCTCTATTTACAAGATATACAACTCAAAATTCTCCGCCAAAAACATCTGAATCTTAGCAATACTTACTTTGACGCTCAAGCCAGGATGGTGAACAATTGGTAACACTGTGTTGTTGGAAAATAACCTCACTCCTTTTTGACCCAGAGGACGAAACTCGAAAACACTAGCGATGTCGTCTTCCCGATGACCAACTAGACGTTGCAGAGCTGAGAACATTCGATTAGCCCCCATTAAAAACGAAGATAAGGCTTCACCATAGCTCTACGTTATTCTCACCAAGCATAATGTTTGTTCTTCCAGGAATAAAAAAATTATACCCGAGAAGCACATTTTACTATTCTCAGAAATGGCCAAGGAAGTTGTAAGAATATTACTACTGCTTTTAAAGTCGTTCAAGACTGGGTTCTAACACGTACACAGCGCGGGACTTTTGGGGATTCATTGATCTTCATTGATTGGTTCGATGCTTTCGATCGAATAAATACATTTAATTTTTAGACAAAAAATGTCTTATTACCTGCGAAATAATAATTTCCAATAATTTTGCTCGATTTTTGAATGATTATAAGATGTTGGAGAATCTTGTGTCGTGCTGATAAAATTGCACGCCAATCATTCCCGACATTACTTCGGGCTGTATTCGTGTTGTGGTCGGACAATAATCGTGAGTTGGAAACGCTTGAGTCTTGAGTGCTTGGCTCACAGAAGCATGCAAAGGACATTTTGTTCTTTTGTGTACAGTTGACTGCCTTTTATTTGACTGATTCCTGAGGGATTTTCAGTACTGCACGGTGTAACTACAAAGGCATATAGAAAATGATGGTCCATTTTAAAAGACTTTTGGTGCTTTCAGGCTGTGTGAGTTTCTTTGTTTTGGCTGGAATATACTTTCTCAACAGTCAATCAACTCCGGGTGGGTATTCGAGCTGGTCTGAATGGAGTATTTGCTCAAAAACGTGTGGCATAGGACTTCAAGGAAAAATTCGCAAATGTGATAGCCCAACTCCAGGGCCTTTGGGGAAGTTATGCATTGGACCTAATGTGATTACAAGACGCTGTAAAGATGCCCCTTGTCCTGTTGATGGCGGAGTCTCTGACTGGAGCGAATGGGGAAAGTGTAACAGGCTCTGCGGTCGAGGAGAAAAGAAAAGGGTTCGGACATGTACCAATCCAAGCCCTTTATTTGGAGGAAAAAGATGTGCTGAAGCTCTAGAAGAGAGAATACCATGCAATACGCATCCATGTCCCGTAGACGGAAGGTTTTCAAAGTGGACGACTTTCAGCTCATGTATTGTTAATGATGGAGTGTGTGGTTTCGGAATAAAGACACGAACTCGTATATGCAATAACCCCACACCAGCTTACGGAGGAAAACACTGCGATGGAGCCATGTCTGAGACTCATTCTTGTTCGGTAAAATGTGAAGGAGGTAATGCGACTAGGAGAGACAACGTTACGCGAAGTGTTGCTACTAATCTTACCACAAATGTTTCGATGCAGTCTTCAACAAAAACTTCAAAATATGCATCTCCAACATTGACAGGCAACAATCACACAGTTTCATCAAAAAACAGCTCCGTCACCTCATGATACTGCAAACAGATCCAAATATTTTAGACATCTTATAAAATATAGTCATATTATAAATGTACAATCCATTTCCCAAACATCATGGCAGATTTAGGTAAGGGTGGGCTAATGGAGTTCCCCCACCCCACTCCCCCATTCTGAACTTAGCTGGACAACATATATTTTCAAATAATTTGAAAATATATGTTGTCCAGCTAAGATTATAATTATTATGTAACCATCTACATTGAAGGTAAAGGGAAAGAATTTTTTTTTACATGGCTAAGGATGTAAAAAAATGAGGAGAATTCAAAAGCATCAATCCACAGAATTAGCAGAGGAATTTTTAAAAAGTCAGTATCCTTTGGCAGCATTTTTCCCCAAAGGCATGGAAAAATCCATCCAATATTTCCAGGTGTCAGGGAAACTGGAGTTTCAATTGCCTAATGCGTATAAAGACTCCTGAATCTTGTAATAAAGACATAAATTTTGTCAACATCCTTTTACAATTGTTATTTTACATCATTGCAAATATTGGAACTGCATAAGATACATTTTTTTGCCTTCAACTCCCCTCTCTTCTCCACTTAGAAAAGTGGTGGAGATTGGTGGGAAACTCAAGACAAAAAAGAAACAGAAAATACATTATATTCTTGCAATGGCCATGATCCACCATTAATGGCGGCCCGTATAAATATATAACATTGTAAAGAGCATTGATTTGTAAAATGCACTTTATATGCACCTCATATTATTATTAGTATTATTGCATTGCATTGATCAGAGGCTGAAAAAGATCCTGTAATGTGTTTGGGTACCTATCTTTGTGAAATGCTGAAAACAGGGTTCATACGGGTCATAGAAATCCTGGAAAGCCATGGAATTCTGATTAGGGCAATGGAAAATCATTGGAAACAATGGTTATCCTGATTAGTACCCTAGAGTTAACCTTTCACATTAAACACACAATGGCACCCTGATAAAAACACACACACACAAATTCTCTACCTCTGCAATCCCCATATACCTTCTGCTATTGGGGGGAAGGTAATTGTTGTCATTGAAATCATGTGTATTTGAATAACATTTGATATATTATTTTGCATCACAAAACCTACCCAGAGGTGGATCCACCAATTGTGAAGGGGGAAGCACTAATACAAAAATTATCTATAGAAATAAATCAAGGGGGGGCACTGGCACCCCTGCCCTACCCCACCCCCTCTGTATCCTCCTCTCTTAGCCATCAAAAACAGAAGGCATTAATTATTGTGAAAGTGGTGTTTGGGTGATTATTTTTGATGATTATTGGTCATGGAAAATGTATGAACACTGAAAAAGTTCTGGAATCTACTCTGAGAATAAGACCAGCATCATTCATAGAACCTTAGTTACATCTTTTATATGATCAATCTTATATATGGAATTAACTCTCACTTTAGCATACTGAAACGTACTCCCTAGGAGGCTGGCTATTCAAGCTATTTGGATTGGAAATCTATAGCCAGCTCGTGGTTTCAAATCTGTTTGATGGAATTCAAGTACATGCAAAATGTATGTAATCTGCATTTAGCTTGAAAGGTAATCTGGGCAAGTCAATTTGCAGTGATACAATTTGAAAATTGCCAAACTGGCTGATATTTAAAGAGTCAAGTTAATGACCTGGCTCTTTTGGCAACAGTTTTTGTCCCTCTCTCTTGCAACTGTATATTGATCATGAGTAAATACACTAATACGTGTCTTGGAGCCGGCAAGGATGATGTAGCAATGAAACTGACTAATAAGCGAGAGAAGGAAAAATCAAGATTGTTTTACTAAGGGGAGGGATGAGAGGTCCAATCCAAAGTTAGGATTCAAAGATTACGTACAAAGGTCAACAAATAAAATTGCTGTTTATTCATAAACATGATATTATTTAAGAATGAGATGGAATGACGGGCAACTTAGGACCTAGAGATTTGGAATCCAGAAACACCGTGCATGGAAATATTTTTTCAATACGTGCATGCAACGGAGAAAATCAAAGGAAGAAATAATGGTGCATCTCGGGACAGGGAAATTTCTTCTCTGGTCTCTTATCACACCCTTTATTTGAGGGACTAGCTGACAATCAGACGTCAAATCCATTGGCGACAATGATATGCCTTATAATTGTTACTCGAATTGTCTACGTGTGTCTTGTTGGTAAGCCAGCAAACAACCGTGCATGTATACGTCAACCGGGGCGGTGTCCAGAACACGGAGAGACCATGGATAATAAAAAAGACTAGTCTTTTTATTATCCATGGATAGACTTCTGAGCAGTGTTGATCGTCGTAAATTTTGAAATTGAACATTGCTAGGTACCAAAGTCTCAGATGGCTGTAGTGCAAATCAAAGTAAATGAATTTAACATTTTTTTCAACGCACGTTTTAGAGAGTGTACACGCATTAGTTTTAAAAGTCTTATAGGCTACAAATCGCGCGAGAAGAATCGCACGGTGTACGTGAATCAGGTTTACCGTAAAAAACCCAAAGGCATGTCCACACCCAAGACAAAATGGTCTGCTGCAATGTTTCTGTTTTTGAAAAGAGTTCAGGGGCGGCGGAACAGTAACAGCCATGGGGTGCACTATAATCCCCCACCCCTCCCCACCGCCACCCCAAAATCACAAAACAAAATTTTTTTAACTGTGTAAACTCATGCATTTATGTCTTTTAACCAATATTTTGTGGGGGGCCCGTGCAACCCCCCCACCCCCCAGGTTCCACCGCCCCTGGAGTTGTAGATATAAAGTAGTTTATCTGAGGAGAGTGCACGCATGTCATTGTGTCAGCATATGTTTCTCCACCATGTTTTAACAGACAGTTTCTCAGTTAAGGCCTTTTTGATATGAACATCTGGCATGCATTTGTACTTTCTATTTTTTCTCTTGTTCTTGCGCTTTGAAGATACTTGCTGTGTCTTTTTCATATTACTGGAAGAGTTAACATGCGTCACACGTACATCCAAGAATGCAGTCACTTCTCTAGACCAGAAACCCCGCCTTAATATCCAGCCTTGTCTCTGCACTTGTGTTTGTCTTGATAGTTACTTTATCATTACATTACTTTTTTATGTATTTTATCTACTGTGTGACCCAGTCTTCAGATGCAAAGCATTTATATATTTATTTTTTAATAATAAACCGATTTATCTATCTACTTCCATTGGATTTATTTTCATTTTTTGATCAGTAATAACTGCGTTGAATTGTTAAATACGTCTTTTCTCAGTTTGAATCAATTTCTTACATAGTCTTGCCAATGGAAGAAATGAAAAACTTGTAATTTAGATAAATAGATAAACGTCAATAAATACATTGCAATCATCATTATCATTAGTATTATCATCAGCATCATCTTGTCATCAAACGATGGTCGACAACTCCCCGCCCTTCCCCTCTCTTGTTTGCGCAAGTCATGCCGGCTACAAAAAGAGGAAGAAGAAGAATACTAATGCTAGTCTGATAATTTCACATATTTACCGTTCCGTGATTAAAAACAATTCAAATTATTGAATGAATGGGTTATTGAATGACTGAACACGCCACAAAAGCAAAACCTTTGTCCATCCATCCAGTCGCTCCGTTCCGTCTTGTGCATTTGGCTTGATTTGCCTGATTGCACAAAAATATAGCGTGATTCATTGTTATTTTTATCTCCGTCAACAGAACTAGGCTTTGAATTTGTAAAAACACATTAAATGTTCAAAATGCAAAATTACTTTCATTTTCCAAAATTTTTGAAAAGTTCCTTGTTTCTTATTTGCTCGAAATACTCGAAACTCGTCGTAATCTATACCTGTACTCGTACTTTGATCGATTTTGCTACACGCGTTGTGATTGGCTGATTTTAAACATGCTGATGATAGCTGACCAATCATGTGATAGCTGAATGGCCTCATTTGCGAACACAGCTTCCAGTCTCTAGGTCTTTCGTCAACTGTTATTTGCTTATGCAAATAAATTCAATTTTCGCCCTCAAAAACTCATTGCGAAACCCTGGGTACAAACAGCAATATTATTCCTATGTTTGAGAGAAAGTTGGTGGTGTGACTGCTCCCTAATATTACGCTGAAATCCTTGGCAATATTTAGGTTTGGCGTCACACTGGACACCGAGGACTTTAAAATGGCGGGTTGCGAAGAAAGCTTTGGGTTTTACTTTATTTTCGTTTTATTGACTTATCTTCTGTGGATGGACCTTAGTTTCTTCGATGAACTAGCTGTTTATGGCTCATCTTACAATGCAACAACAGCTTCAAAGATGATGTTCCCCGTAAAAAGCGTAAAACTTAGAATGACTGAACATATCGATCATTACATCAACTTGCCTTTGATGGAAGTTTCAAACGAAAAATTGGGCATCTCTTCAATACCAGGCGTTACTCCTAATGTGATCAGTGGATTTCATTTTTTCTGCGCTGTTATTGCTTGTAAATTGATCGTTTCCGAACGACTATCTATTCGAAGAATAGGTTGTGTCGTGTACGAATTCAGAAATGCACTAGACTTGCTTGATGGTGTTGTTTATCGAGCTCAAGCTCACAAAAAACAGTTTGTTTCTGGTTGGGGTTCTTCTGGTTATTTAGTAGACGCCGCCATGGATTTTGCCGGTGGATTTTTACTAGGTTTTAGTCTTGCTGTATTTTTACAGCGCTATCCTCCTTTAAAACGAGTTCGTGAACGAAAAGACATCGAAGCTGGAAAAGGTCTCATCACCGATTACTATCCTGGCAAACATGAAAAAACATCTTATTCGTTCGTTCATGTGGATCGACGAACCATCAATTTTGTGACTTTAATGGCGGTTGTACAGACTGTGGCTAGGAGTGGACTTTGGGACTACTATGTTCGCTCTTACCACGAATTGCTCGAAGTGCCGAATCCTTTATATACTAAGGTATTTTTAATATCTAGTTGCTCCATATTGAGCCTGTAATTGTTTCAAATATTCTAACTGTTCGATAGACTACAAAATTATCATTACTCGTGCACTTTCGATTTTCACAAAAAACGTGATTGAAAAGAATCGTGTTTGTTCGTGTCGAGGGGAAATTCTTCTGATCTGAAACAAGTTTATTCGAAATTGTTTTTTTAAACGATCCTATCTTGAATGTATAGTGAGTTTTCAGCTTAAAAATACATTCAACATAGCTTCTTCAAATTTATTATAACTGTTATTTTAGTTCAATATTTTTGATGTGTTTATTTTGGGGCTTGTGTTTCTAGAACCAATATTTATAAATCTTTTAGCAATTTCACTTAAAACCTGTCGGTTCCTAGGATATATTATAAATTCTTTCCACATCAAGCTGTATTTTGATAACAACATCATTTTTTTCGATTCTAGCATATATATATATTTTTTCGCGACACACGTTTTTTTGTAATCTAAACAATATGTATTACTTTGATATAATGTACAAAAAATGTTCCCTCAACCAAAAATATTGACCTCTTTCATACCTGAATAACGCTTATTTTCTCTTGTTCTTTTGTGAAAAAAGATTGATATCACGGTAATATTTGCTTGAAATTATGAACTTGTTTACTATCTTACATTTGCTCTGCTAGTTCAAAAGCATCTTTAGCATTTCAGGGTTAATTATTTTTTAATATAAATCTAAAGTTACCCCCTATTCTAGAGAATAGCTTGCTTTACAATGATCTTTGAAATTCAACCAAGCATGTTTTTATCGATGAGCTTGAACACAGCCTGAATTGATTTCATGAGACAGCTGGACACTAGATTACTAATATGTTATTTTTGCTGTTGTTTTCCTCAATTTATGATAGGTCTGGAGATGTTTAATTTGTCAATTGGGTTGATTATTTGTCTACACCTTGACATTACATGTCCCATTTCAGAGTATTTGCTTTTTAATTACTTTCAGTTGACTGACTTAATAAAACTTATGGTAATCATCTATTTATTCTGTTCCATCTCATTCTATTTCGTTACATTTTATGCGACACAGTCAAATAAATCATTCTCACAGGAAACTGTTCAATATCAACAGAGCTGTTTTGTAATCATAATCCTTATTGCTTTAATATACCAGTGAGAAAAATATTTTTGGTGTTATATATTCTTCTGCAAAAAAGGAAATTCATGTAGTTTATGACAGCATAGATTTCACATTCAAAATGAAGTAGAAAGCGGTTGCGTCCAATTTTTTATTTTGGTCATGTACATCTTCAGGACAGAACAAAACCTTGAAAGTTTAATATCATAAAATTATAATCTGTAGTTTTTTTTAGTGTTGTGTAGTGTTAGAAGTGTGAAAAAAGTTGTGAACTATGAATTACAAAATCTCATAGATATGTGTAAAACACTTAATGTAGAGGTAGTATGTGTTAGTGTGTGAGATCTCGCTAATTAGTAGAGAACGCTAGTACCTGGCTAAATGGACTTGAGACTATCAAATATATTAATTTCTTTTATTACAAATGTTGTTTTTAAGGTTCTTTTATGATAAAATGCATAATCATTAATCACTTTAATTTTCATACAATTTATCTTCTTCAATTTACTATATATATATATATATAGTTTTTTATAAAATTAGTTTACTTGTAAAATAAGTAGTTGTATGTTACCTTAATCAGTCGAGGTTAAAAAAAATTCAGAATGGTTTTTTTTTCTGAGAACTTTCTATTTCAAGCATTTTCAAATCATCATTGAAATTATCTATTAGTTGCAATACAATCAACTTGATATGTATTGATCAACATTTTCCATTTTGTGATATTTAACAAGTTGTTTTTTAATAGTTTTCACTAGTGTCTTCAGATTTTCATTAGGTCACAAATGACTGATGTTGGAAATATCATCTTCCCAAATCATTTTTTATAGTCTGTACTAAAAGTTATGTTAATATGTCACTCTGAGAACTTCAGTATTGTCTTTCTTGCTTTGTATGCATTTATGCAATTGTATTTTTACATGTACATATTTTGTAATTTTTTTCGTTCCAATTTTTTGTAACCCTGTTTGTTATATTTTGAATATTCTTGTCAATTTGCATGGATAGCATATTGTTAAACAGACCATTTTTTTTTCTGAGAAAAGTATTTTAAGAGATGTTACTGATCACATGATTGTATGCTTTGTAATATTTTGTGGAAAATGTGCTTGAAAAGCATTATTTTTTTGAGAAAAACTCTTGAGGGGGCACATGCTAAGCACATGTGAATGGCAACTTTTTTTTTCTTTTTCTTGAACAATAATATTTGTCTGGTGCATAATTATAAGGACATGTCTGTGTTTCAACAACCTTAAAGTTTATCATTTTAATCGCTGAATTTTCTGCTTTTTCAATCCTCTACAAAAGTAGAATTGAAGTCAAATAGAGTGATTGATAAAAAAGAGGACTTATTTCAAATCCACCGAAATGATTATTGCAAAGAAAGTATTGAAAGAGCATCATGCTTTGTGTATCATGCTTGAATAAGTTTTTGTAAGTTTAGACATCTTTTTTTCTGTGGAAAAGTGTTTCATTGCATAAATGTTAAGATCAAACTAATGTTAGTTATTCAGTTGTTTGACATGAAATGAAAATATGTAAACATTCTTGTTAACTGCTTGTCTGAATAACATTGAAATGTTTGATATAATATTTATTTGCTGTAAAAAATTAGGAGACAAACTGCAAAATTTGGAGATCGACTTACAAGCAAATCTGCTCTCTCCAAGGCTTGTTTTAATGTGCTCATGTTAATCACATGTTGATTGTATTAATATTAATAAACCAAAATGACTTATCTACCAGCTAAAAAGCATGGCAAGCATAAAATCCTCAAAGTATCAGTCATCAAGCAAGCAAATAATGATTTATTGATATAGGTATTATGCATGCATTCTTAATCAACCTCATGTCATAATAATATTTTAAATGATTTACACACAAATAATAACTCTCAATAGACTTATCCTCCCGAAGATTTGACTCATATTTTACTTGGGTATTTTGAAGAAAAAAATAAAGATTTTAAATATGTTTTCAGGCTCAAAATGAAATGCAATTGCTGCCATTTGGTCTGAAGCTGGTTAATCTAATAATGAACCAATTTATATGATAATATTGTCTTGTGTGGTATAATGGTTTTTTTACTGTATGTCTTGTAGTTATCAATGGCACTTTCTAGTCCATCATAATTTGAGAAGTTATTACTGACTTTTACTCAGGAGATTTATGCTTTCAAGCCCTGAAAATAATTTATCTAGATTTTGAAATAATGTTTTAAAATCTGATTAAATCATCCAGAAATTAAAATCAATTTTATTTTAATCAGAATTAAAAATTTATTTCCAAACATTTATGCTCTATTCTTTCTATAGCTAAGGTTTCGACATGTTGAGTCTTCATTAGTTAGTGACAAATGTAATTTCTGTTTAAACTCAGATGAATGGAAACTTGTCTCAGACGTGGAATTTTTCATAAAAACATTTTGATCATTCACTACATTCTTTCAGTAGACTGACAAAAGATAAAACTAGACAAAAATGTGATGGAGTTACATTTAGTTTTCGAACTTGATTGTGTAATAACTAAAACTAGTAATTTTATCAACATTCTCTTTCTTTCTTGCATCAACAGGAATTACAAGCGGAGGTGTTAAACTATCGGAGTACATGGATAGTTATGTGGTTATGGAAGATATCCAGCGCTGATGCCTTCTTTGAGTTTACAATATTAGCAATATTATTTGATAAAGTCTGGGTATGTATATAAAAATGTCTTTTCACAAAGTCAAACATTAGAACTGCATCAACAGAACCCCAGGTGCTGTTTACACAAAGCCAGTTATTCACTACATAGAAGAATATCCACCTCAGAATTTGTTTAGAATCTATCCAGGGACCGTGTAGTATGTTGAAAAGTGGTGGTTACAACCTAATGATAATCACTTTTTCACAAAGAACAAGATATTCACAGCGTGCATCCATATTAAAAAATGATAATATTAAAAAGAAGAAGAAAAAACTTTTGAAGATAATTATTATTTGGATTATTTGGATTTCTATTCTTTAGAGATAAAGAGTGGGTGGGCTTTAGCCCCTCCCTCTCTGTGGTCCCTGTTATCTGCTGGATATATAGGGCTCTCCAGGCTGTACAACTGACAAGGCTTAATGCATAAGTCTGGGTAAAGTTAATCACCAGATAAAAGTTATTCACTGTGTAAAATTTATTTTCCATTGTAATTAAAGTACATTTATCTGGTGGATGATGCTATCTAGCCTTTTGCAACTAGCCATTTTGATACACAGGACTTCATCTTACAGCACAAATAAAAGTTTTACATCACCAAACACCAGTGCACCACTGTAAAAGCTGGTGAATGTATTGAATACACTAGAGTCTATTAATCAAAACCACCTTGTCTAAACTACCTCGGGTCTGTTTTGTGTGTGTGTGATAAACATATCTTTTGCTGAGCGAATAGCACAGCCTTGTGATCTTGACAATTAAACTATAATGGAAAAATAATTTCATTAAGTTTTCATTTGTAATTTTGTTAGTCTACACGTTTGTCAAAAAACAAGTTTTCGGCCATCCCTTTTATGCATCATTATGTGTTTTTCTGCATAAGCCATATGTCAGTCCTCCAGCTGCTCTTTTAATCATGCATAATTTGCTCGAACATCTCAAGGTTTTATCTCAATAGGCACTCTGCCAATACCTTCAGCTTCCAAGGATGTTTTTAAAAGCTCCAGGGAGCTTTTTATTAGCATCATAAAAACATGATCAAACAACTCGTGTTAAGAAGTCGCCTAATAATCTATGAAAGGAGATTGGAAACAAAAACAACAATTTAACCTAATAGTTTTGGCCCTAGCCCTTTACACAAAAAAGTGTTCTCAGATAGATTGCCAAATGCATTATTATTCTCCAACATTATTGTCATTAGTATTACTGACACATTATATTGTTTTTTTATTGTTGTTTACCAAACAGAAACAAATATAGTTGTAAAATGTATGGATAAGTTGTACACTGTGAAGTGATGAAGCCAAAACTGACATTTCAAACATTATTACGGCCCGCTTACACTAGCAAATGTTGCAGTGTGCTTTTAGCGTGATTATCACCACGATTGAGTTGCAACATGTGTAAATGACCTGCAATATTTGCAGCAATTGTTGTGCGATTTCATTGTGATTTCACACAAAAACGAATTTTATTCGTCAGATCACGCGCCAAATACAAAATGATCAGCGCGTGCATGGTACAAATCTTTTGTTTTCGAGTGAAATCGCTGCAATAATTTAAAGCATGCTCGATTTTGCTGCTGATTTGTAGACTGTTTACACGAGTGATTTTGGCTTCCAACTTGACCACGGCGATTATCACGCGAGAATCGCACTGCAAAATTTGCTAGTGCAAACGGCCCTTACTATCTTTTATCTCTCTGAAAAACAAATTTTTTACTAATTTTATTGCTAATTCATATTAATGTACTATTTGATATGCTCACAGGTTTGGTTAAGATCTGTATTCTATATTGGATTCTTCCAACTAGCAGCTGTGCTTGTTTTATCACAACTACATTTAATGGAGGTAAACAATAAAGGGATGAATGAATGAATGAATGATTGAATGATTGATTGATTGATTGAATGAATGAATGAATGAATAGATGATTCTTTGTATGCATGTATTCACAACATCTACCCTTTGTTATTCAAATCACACGTTGCTCACAGTGTCCATTTTTTGAGGAGGAAGAAAACTTGAGAACCCACAGATCAACTTTGCATGCATAAACATGACATGACCTCCCTTCACAAAGCAGGAAATTAGATTTTCACCTTGACTGAAACGAGAAATTTTGGGAATTCATTTCCTTTTTTAATGTAATATGTGAAAATAATAGCCCTGAAACATGATGATGTTTTACCCTCGTCGCTATACCATGATAGTAGTTTTTAAAATCCTTTCATATTTAATTTTTTTTATTCCCACGACAATACAGGGAGAATAGTCATAATTAGTTAACAAAAGTAATGTGAGAAGAATTCTGGTCTAGAGGTGGGGGTAAATGTTCATCGCGCTTTAGGCTTATTAAAGCCTCATCAGAGTAACAAAACAGCCTTTTCATGGCTTAGCAGAGAAAATGTAATTAATTATTTAATATTTATTTATATTTTTGGATGTTGTTTAAGTTTGTCAAATCCCACATTGTTTTTTAGCAAGCTTTCATTGAATGTGCACTATAAATTTTGCAAAGTTTTTCCTGGGTCAATTAATTTGTGATTGTTTTAAATAGCAACAATTCATGAACACAGTAAGGTAACCAAAGTTTCTTTGATCTATAGGTGAGAAGATACATGAATGGGGGCTAACATAGAAATAACAAGAATAAATATAGGTATCAAATAAAAATACCATCGACACAGCAAGTCAGGCCAGACTTCCTATAATGCTAGGGTCACTGCAGTACAGTTATCAACACTCCATGATTGTGGGTTTGGGGTAATACGATTCCTTCTAATCAAGTTACAATAGACGACTGGTACTGTCACACCAAGTACATACAAACTCTAATACTAAGACAGACAAAATGTATTTAATTAAAAATCAATTTTATTCAATCAGAATCGAAACATTTGTTGTAATTTAATTTGATATTGTGTGACTCCAGAAAAAAATAACAATAGCACCTATCACATTTATCCTGGCTAATTCACTATGATGTCATATCAAAACAATCTTCAAAAATCTTATGAATCTTATTAAAACAAAGTATCATGGTCGAAAAAAACACAAATTTGTCCTGAAATTTGGCAAATACAAACACATTTTATTTTTCAAAACCAGGCTATTTTAGATGAAACAGTTTTGATGGGAGCAATTTTTTGAATTTTTCTATTGAGTTTGACAATTGTATCCCCCATGTAAACAAGAGATGACGTCATAGTGAACTAGGGCAATAGTGATACTTCATGTTTATAAACAAGCAAATTGTTATGCTAATGTTCCAACCAGAACTACAATAAGCTCTATTGAAATGACGGTCGAACTACAATAAGCTCTATTGAAATGACGGTCTATCACTGTCTGGTTGGCACATGAATAACAAAGGCTTACATGTACATCAGCTGAAGTATCGCCATTAAAGCACAACTTCAAATTGTGTATGCTAGTGAGTTCAGACAAAGAGCCAAGTATTACAGAGTTTGCGTCCAAAATGTCTAAAATTATTCACACAATACAGCTATAGGTAAGACACGTGAGGAAGACAAGCTTATTGTGTTCCTTTTTAGCTTAAGGAACATGGGCAGGTCAATGAGGTTTGAAGCCAGTGGTGAAGGGGTCAAGGCCTTTTCAGTGTTTCTATATATAACTTATAGGAAATTTTTCACTTTTAATTTCCTAAAAGCAGTAATATACTTGAGAGGTTGTTGACATCACATCGTTATTATACTAGTCAGTTTTGATTAAAACTTGAGAGTCTATCAGATGTTTTGTATTGATAGCAACATTGGAGAAGTGATGACGTTGCTCTGATTGAATAATTAAAATAATTATTACTAATAATGATAGAATGATAAAGTAAATATTCAACATTCAAGTATGATGAAAACTTACTTGTTTAAAAAATGTCTTCATCTGTAGTCAAAATGGTTCTTCGAACATTGAACAAGTTGTCAATAAATGATTCAGGCAATATTTTAATTCCTGGCCCGAGGAAAGAACTGAGCATTTTTAAAATTTCAAAACAAAAAAGTGATGCTGGAGCTATCTATATTGACTGAATCACAATCATAAACTGGTAATCCTGTTAGAAATACCAGACATCATGGCATAAACAAGCATAAACAACAATTCACTATATTAAGACAATTACCAGTTTCAACTGGGCCATCGTGACTCAATCATCATTTAAAAGTTTAAGGTATTATTAATCATTCATGGCATACAAAATCTTTTGAAGTATAAAAAAGACCGAAGTGGTGTATTAAATAATTAACTTAATTGAAGAAATTGTGGAAGTATTAATGGAAATTAATTTTTTTTCTGTAAAGCACAATCATTGAAAAATAAATTTATTTAAAAAAATATAAAAAAATGCAACAAACAAAAGTAATTTTGAAGAACAAGACCAAGACTGTAAACATATCTAGAAAGCTGTCAGATTTTGAAATGATAAATGATTGTATTATGAAAGTATCAATAATTCTGACTTATTTTATTTTCGTTAACAATAGGGTAGTCATTAAATTTGTACATAAACGTAACATTTATATCATGTGTAAAAGAATGTGTGTAAGGAATGTTTCATGGCTCAGCCAATCAGAACACGTTATTCAAATGAAATCATGCATTCTGATTGGCGTAGCTTTGGAATATCTCAAAGAACTGAACTTATGTTTCAAAAACTGTTTATAAGGCTTCTATGCGAAAAGTATATTTCTAAACAATGAAATTTTGGGATATTATTTCAATTTAATCGGTCAACCCTTTCTTTATGTTTTTAGTTGTAAATATAAAGCTTACCAAAATAGTCATTTAGATTGGAATTAATTAATATATTTGGAAATGTAGAGTGATGGGTAAAGATAGCCACCAAAGTTACACCATGCAATTTGTTGCGGACATTTTGTAGAATATGACATTGGTCATAAGGCTTTGAAACTGCTACGGCTGGTCTTGCCACAGGCAGTCCAAGCTCATTATCTGTCAATATTTATTGATACTTCTTGAATGACCTTGATTTGTATTCTTAACTTATTTCAAGTTTAAAACTGAAATGATTTTTATAAATATTGACAGATAATGAGCTTGGGCTGCCTGTGGTCTTGGATGTTTTAAAACTCATGAACTAGTTGTAGGAGTTGCAAAACCTTACTCCTAATGTTGTAAACAACACAATTATTGTGAGTGACAAATTGCATAGAATTGGTATGAAGTTTATCCAATAGAAAGGGATTTCACTGGGGCTGGCTGTGCAAAGCCTGAATAGGGCTATTCCCTGAATCCCCATCTAACAAATACATTCTACACAAATTCTATGGAGTGGTAACTTTTATCCAGTGGATAACTTTATCCAGGGTTCATGCAACTGGCCCTTTGGGGGGGAGGGGGGATGTTTTATGGGCTGATGAAAATCACTCTACAAATACAAAGAAATAAATTAAAGTTGATTTATTTTTGTGCAAAAAAGGGATAAAATAATTAAAATTTGTAATTAACTTTATGTACAATACAGCAATTTCAATTCTTTGTATCTCACAGTAGAACAGTTCAAACAATTTCATTATCCTTGAAAGATTAGTAATAAGTACCTTAAACGTGAGGGCGGGAGGCAATGATGACGAGTTGCAATAAGCTTCATTTATTTACATGTGCCCTGAGTCTTTCTGTGAGGTAGTAATTGCATTTTCAGCAGTTGTTAACATTGAAGATGTTTTGACTAAAATTAACACTACTCTTTACATGTTTTTTTTTTAGCAAAAATGAAGTACAAACTTGTCGTCTTTTCATTCATTCTCATGCTTAAGATTAGTAATACCAAATAGTACAATTCTATCCAAAGTCTATTGTTTTCAATAATGAAATTTGAACTGTTTTGTACCAGAGTGCAAATAATATACCTAGGAAATACCTGCTAACAAATAGTGCTAATTACCACTAATAAATGGGAAATCAACAATTAACTATCAAAGTGTGAACGTGTTCGCTATGAATAACAGCACAATACACAAAAGAAAAACTATAAAATACAAGAGAATGTATTTGATAAATTTAAAAAAAAAAACTGTATTTCTAAAGATTATTTCAAGGAGTGGATTCCAAAACCAGAGCGTTATATAAAACAAGATTACCAATCTGATGTTGCTCTCTGTTGAAATCTTAATGTTTTGCCGATTTTGTAACTTCCAAAGTTAGTACTACTTAGTTACTATTTCACAGGTATACTATTTGCACTCTAATAAAATAACTAATGTTTCACAGATTTATTGTTTGTACCTACATTTTAACATTTCTTTTGTTTTGTTATAAAATTATTTTAAAATGATAGTGTCGTTGTTTTTGTTGAAAATAAAATAATTGATAAATATCGAAATTGTTAATTTTTGACTCAGTCTTGTTGTAGCTGTGTTTCTTCAATATGAACAGTTGCAAAATTAAAATAATAATTGATATAAAATTAGACACCGTGAAGGGAGGATGGTGATACTAATATTGGTAATAAGCTCCAAAGGCCAGATATTCACTCACAGAATCGAGAAAGGGGCAGAAGGTCATGTTATTCTATTCACATACTGAGACTTTTGACATGTTTTCGCATTCACGCAGCTATACATTCTCATGTTATTTATTAATTCACTATTGTGTCCATCGAGACATTTCTTCGACAATAAGTACAGTTCTCTATAGAAGAGGTGTCATGAGTTTTAAAATACTTCCTCACGATTCAATTACTGCAGGAATTACTGTAGTATATGCTTGAATACAGAAAAAAAAGAGTTTTGATTTTAGAGGTTAGCCCTAGCCTGTGTACATCTGTTCTCACCACTCCCCCCGTAGGCTAGGTTAGCACACATTACCAAACCAACTTGCGGGCCTTCTGTGGTGGAAACTCTGTGGTGTTCGAAACTTACATCACCAGAACGTCATCACAGGTGACTTCACAGTATGCAAGTGCGTTGAAAATCATTTTCAATTGCGTGACTGTTCTGCTTTTGATAAAAAAAATCTCATGAAAAATGAAAAAGAGAATAAGAGAAAAAAATGTAATTATAAGAAGTGTAAATAAAATAGCCTTTGTAGAGGCTCTTGGGTAGGGGGATTTGGGGACAAGGAGCGGGTTCTCCAAATCCATTCCCCATTGGCCCCCTCCCTGGAGGCCTCACAACATAAGTGTTTTACCCCTTGATATAAGTTTCATGACCCCAAAAAAAACTTTTTGAAAGCCTAAAAGATACTTGCGTTCAACTCCTGAAAGATACGGCAACAAACATCCCCGCCCATTGCTAACTGGAATCCCCAGTCTTCCCGGGCTGTAAATCAATACACAAAAATTACTATTAAAATTGTTATCACTGTTTAATACAGGAATCCCAAACAAGTACAAACTATTGCTTTTCCAAATGAAATTTTATTTTCTTTGATTAAAAATAAAAAAAGGAAAATAGCTGTTTTTATGATGGCCATTTAGGCCGGGGAATGTAATACCTTGCCAGAGAACTATAACATGAAAGTGTATTAGATGGCAAGATCAACTGACTCTTTCCTTTGGATAAAGCACTTAATTACTTTTCAAAAAATACAGAAAAAAACAGCCAATTAGAAAACAGTGTCGTCATTTTGGATAAATCAATATACCCATAATAACTTGCACCTTCATTTTCTGTTTGGCTGGGATTTGGCTGTACTTTCCAAGTTGATGTGTCAACCAAATGACTATGTATTCTCTATTCTCACATCTCCATAATACCTTTTTGGGGGTAATTATTGTCATTGAAACAATTTGTATTTGAATAACAATTGATTTTATTTGCATGAAACAAAACCTACCCCTCAAGAACAGAAGGATTATGGTTATTGTGAAAAATGTGAACACCAGTTATGCTATATATCCTTGCATTGTCAGGGGGGGAGGGATCAAGGATATTGAGAAAGAGGGGATCGGCCAATTAAAATGTCATTTTTTAAGCATTTTTGAATCTACGTCATTTTTTTTTAATTAAAAAAAAATAATTAAAATAATTATTTTTTATTCAACAAAAGGGGGGCGTGGCCCTTTCAGCCCACCCTTAAATCCATCCCTGATTGTATTAGTATTTTTAGTTTATCCATATATATGTCATCTACTGGTGTATTTCCAGAATAACATAGATGTTGCACCTATTTCAAGAAAAAGTGTCGGCATGTACTATGTAACCATAACAATCTGTCACCAATTGCCTTTTTTGTGAATTTTTTTGTGAAGTAATCTTACAGAGCGTTGACTTCAACCGAAGCTACGTCTGGATTTTTTACCAATCAGAAATCGAGAACTCATTGGATTTGTTGTAAAACATTGCACCACACGATAAATATTAGAGTCATTTTTCATTGCACCGTGAAACAAAAATGACTAATTAATTAGTGGCAGTGTCTGGTAGTTTGTATTAAACCCCCGGGGGGGGGGAGGGGGGACTCCCTTCAGATCTGGGTAGGGGTGTTCCACTGGGATCCTGTAAGTTACCCTGTTTATAACAAAAAGTGCCTAACTTCCATACCCTGTTTATGATAAATGATTCAATTGTATAGCTGTGCTAATATATCTATCATAAATATTCAAGTTGTTTATTAAAATCAATGACCTTATTCTGCCGATTTTCTAAATGCAAAATATTTTCCTCATTTCCTGGGTCCTGTGTATGACAGTAAATTTGGATTAAATCGAAAATAGAGTAGAATTTGATACCCTGTTCATGACACCAAGCTTGAAAAACCATACCCTGTTCAGGGGATCATCCCCGTATAGTTGATATAGGGTAGTACCCACCCCAGGTATTAAACACAAGGAGACCTGAATCGGAAGAGTAGTTTTAGATCTTTAATACTAGTTATCACCATCAAGTACTACATATTAGTCTGACTAACGTTTCACCGTGCAATGAAAATGACTCTATTAAAGTCATCACACTGTAATTCCACAATTATTTTCGATGGTGCTATCGCTTTTCTCTTAGACACGTTTTTTTGAAATAGGTATGTACATATTTGACTTGAAAATGTCTGACAAACTGTATAATTTTCATAGAAAAGTTGTTCAACTATAGTACAAAAAAAGGTAGAGAGTTACAAAAAGGATTATATAACAACTGCTGCTAAAATAATGACTATCATTTTAAAATCATAAAATTATTATAAATTTTCTCAAATTTTCATAAAATTTTCAATTAGTAAAGTATTCATGTTATCTATATGTTTATCTATAATTATACTATTTAAACCATAAATCATGATTTTCTATATTCTACTCTTATCACATAATGTACTGATTTTGAATCTATACTATCGTTTACATAATAATTACAATTTTACTACTTACATGTCGTAATACTATTTCCTCTGGTAAATGCTTACCATAGCTGTGAAAAGCCCGGAATTATGTCCACCGAAAGGACATCTAAAATTTTTCTTATCTAGTATCTTACTTTTGTTACTGTCCATATTAATATATGTGGCCGTATCAATCATGAAAATGTCTGGATATGCTTCTCGTTAGGACATAAAAACAGGCCGCAAAAATGGTGTGATGTATTAACTTGGTGGTCGTAAAAAGAAGTCTCACTGTGTTTTATATTCCAGTGTTAACTGGCATAAAACAACACACCTCTTGAAAGACATCTCTCAATAACTGACAATAGAGTGCATGCACTAAAAGTGTGCAACAGTTGTCACTATTTAGTAGTAAATGGCACTAATTAAACAAAAGAAAGCAATAGAATTAGCATAAAATAGCACTATTTAGTGGTATTTATGTTGCACACTTTTAGTGCATGCACTCTATCTTTACATACCTTTTTTATAAAACAAAAACTCTCAAAAGAGTGGCATAAGGTTTAAAATAGTTTTTTATGGAAGAGGCTAATTGGATACAAATCACGATTAGGATTAATCAATCCTTATTTCAAGAATAAGACTGAAGTTGATTCAGGTCCAATCACAGCTTGATTTCACAATGCCTTACACAAACTCATTTTGAGTCAAATCAAGAATGATGACACATTACCACTTGGCCATACTGATTTCTTAGTCAAATTTCAGTATCTTGGAAAGTTAGTTTTCGATAATGCCATGTTATATTAAGTATGTCCATTCAAACCACCGAAACTAATTCTAATCATACCTTCAATCTTTTTTTTTTACATTTTTAGCTTTTGGTATGACAATAAAAATTATCTTTTATATAAAAATAATTGCTGGAATTTTGAAATTGAACAATAGACAAGGTTTGCACCAGTAAAATATCATAAACCAGTTATTTTGTATTTGCATTTAGTTTTCTTTCTACATTTTCACCACTCACCACAATGTAAAAGGTAAACGCTAGTATTGTATTTTGAATAGCAGGTAGTGGTTGCCAAGGCCTCCCAAACCAGAGGCTCCTTTTGAAGCTTTCAAAGATGCATGCTTTATCCCTCTCCCTTTCAATGCTCTTTACTACGGGTATTTAAAGCCACTACAAAGCTAAATTAACAGACAGAAGTTGAGACAAGAATGTGAAGTAACTAGGAATCGAACTTGTGACCTGTCACATGGTAGGCTGTGCACTAACCAACTGTGTCATGCTTGCTTGATTTTTATCACACAACTTGATTGGAGGTTGATTAGGCAGTAGATGTTGAGATATGCAAACACTTAAACACTGGTTATACTTGTCTTTTGTGTCCATGCCATAACTCTCCGTCGTGGAGGATCACGCTCAACACTACCACATAAATTGATTGGTGATTGGTTAGGCAGTAGATATTGAGATATGCAAACACTTTAACACTGGTTATACTTGTCGCTGTCACTCTACGTCGTTGAGGATCATACCACTATCACATAATTGCAACACCAAAACTACATCGACTAGAGATCATTGGTTTGATATTGTGCCATGTATTAGTACAGGGATTGTAGCATTGAACAAGGTCAAGATAGCTACACCCATCATGGCCGCCAAGGGCATACAGGATGCCATCTAACACTGCAACGTTTAGCCCTGTCCGTGGCTTGTTCATTGGTGTGACCATTGTCCATTCATTGGCTATAGGATCGAAACACTCCACACTTCTTAGATGGGAGACACCATTGTGACCACCTAGTGAGAAAGATGGTGTTACTATAATATTCTAAAACTCATTAATAATTCATGGCGATCTAGTTCAATCCATTGGGGTTTTTAGTCACATGCATGAGGTTTTATACACCATAATAAAGCACTCTCATTTGTATATAATACCGTATATATCTTCACATATGTCTATATCAAATACTAATGGGATTACTTATTTGGTCCAAGGAATTCAATCTGTCTATTAACTCAAGGACCAGAGTCAAATATGGGATGCATAGTCAACACACATCAGGAAATATTAAATTATGTGCATGATCAGAAGGACCACCAGTCAGTTTTAAAACTTTCCTTTTTGCAGCATTTCACAGCTGTTACCCTGGCTCAATTCATAGATGATCCAGTCATCAACCACATCATTGTTATTAACACCATACTCTTCACCACTATTATCATCATCACTATCGCTATCACCCATCACTACCACAATCATCATAATCACGCACCATTACTTCCTACACAATCAAATTATTTCATATAAAATAAAACTCACCAACAACATACAGCCACCCCGCTATGACACCAACACCAAAGTTAATCCTATTAGTACTCATGGCCGGAATCATCTCCCACGAATTCATCTCTGGATCGTATCTCTCAACTGTACTAAGATATGACGGGCCATATCCCCCTAATGCATACAAGTATCCATCGCATACTGCTGTCGCAAAACAGCTACGACTAAAATGCATTGGAGCACACTGATGCCACTCGTTTGTCTTAGTGTTGTAGCATTCTACAGTGTTAAGGTAGGAAGTGCCATCATATCCACCAAGAGCGTATAGGTAACCATCTGAGATAAAAATGGAAAAGATTCAGTATGAGTTGTATGTAGTATTTATAAAATGAGAATGAGTGTTTTATCAGCAAATATAGATACAAGGCAAAGCTGCATATCTACATTGCCAATAAAACACAAATTCAAATTTTATAAATTACTTCTAAGACTCCAAACATAAGGTTTACCTTAAAATATATCGGTCAAATCAAAATTTTAAATCTAAGATAGCAGCAATCTCGTACCCTGAGTCCTCGTTACTTCGGCCAGCGGCTCGAAACAAGGACTCTGGCATAATCCACTGAAAAGTCCAAGATTTCTTGGACTTCCGGCTGCGCATGCGCCTTTATGGCCAATGTACAAACCGACCAATGGGGAATCGAGATTATGTCAGAGCTGATATTTAAAAGTTAAAATCCGTTGTAATTCTGATGGAATCGATTTCCAGCATCGATCGGCGCATCGATCAACATACGGCGATATCGTCAATGAAAATGGATTTTTCCTAGTGATATTGTGGAAGTTTTGCAACAAAATTCATAGATTGTAATGATTATTTATTGAGTAAACATAATCCGAAGGGATTTTAGGTTAATTTGTGATTTTCGACGAGCTAGAAGAGAAATCCTGTCGTCCGTTGGAAGCTGTGTGTGACGAAGGGCGAAACATTAAATAATTTCCTAACTATTGCTTCAAATTGGCTGAAATTCTCTAGGAAGGTAAAGAAAATAGCGATTGACAAGTACACATTTTATATATTTTCTACTGCTAAAAACGGTCACAAACATCTAGCTTCAGTTTATTTGTGTTTCCGGTTGTTTGCGCTTGCGTGTTTGTCAAAATTGAAAGACCAATCAAATTTTAACAAAAATCGGATTATGTCAGAGCCCTTGTTATCCGCTGCTGGCGAGGAAAAACGCGGGCTCTGAGTATGAGATTGAGATAGCAGCATTTATCTAGACATTTGATAAGCAACATTCAACAATATCCGATCTGTACCTCTTATATAGGTTGAAAATGGCTTGATTGCAAATCTCCTCCTCATACTGAATGTATTACTAAATACTCACCTAATGCTTGCACGCAGTGATTACTGCGGCAATGTCCCATGGGTGCTACTGCTGACCATTCACCAATGTCTGGATTGTAACACTCAACTCCATTATCACAGTATCTAAATGGGGTACTGTTATGTACCCCAACACCGCATACCAGTCCACCAACGGCATACAATTTACCTGAAAAAAAAAACACTTATGAGTATATAGCAATATATAGCACATTAAGACTAACACATTGTTCTCTGTAACAACTGTTTAGCTATGTGTACCACTCCACCCCACCCCTGTTTTGATCACAGACAAAGATTCATACATCATTTGAAAGTTCTTTGATAAAAATAACATGTGATACCAAAATGTACAGTTCTATTTTTGTGTAACTTAGAACTCCAACCAAAGTTAAATCATGACCGATCAACCAAATGCTTCACAAATTTTCAAATTAAAACTCCATTGGAATTACTAAACTGACTTATTTGCATTTGTTAGTTTGCCTAATAATTGATTGTAATTTCAGTTTTCTGATGATGAACGTTGGAAAACGTTCAAAATATAAATCATTAAAAGATGGAGAAGCGGTTCTCATAATCACATTTATAATGGAAGAAACAAATTAAACTTTATTATAATTATGCTCACGTACCAACCAATTTTAAACAATTTCAATGCATTTGTTTCATATTTGGTGTGCGGCAAGTTTGCCACACATTCATTCAACTTGCTTGTTGCTAAGCAACCCACAAGTTAAAAAGGAACACTGGATATTGTTGAGCTTTTATATTTATTGATGTAAATTAAAACACAAAACCTATTTGAGTAAATGTGAAGCTGTCTAGAAGTGTTTATAAAAGGAACCAGACAGGATTAGGTCAAACCAGCAGGACGTGTCTGTGTTTGTCTATTTCTAGGCTATAAAAAGACTTTAATGTTAATATTGTGATTGTAGTATTCACGCTTCATTTACAAATTAACAACTGAGAAGTTGTCATTATAACTAATGATTATGAAGAACTCTATAGTGTTGACCAATTTAGTTATATAGTAACGATTCCATGTAAAATGAAGTATTTTTATTGTAACATTAACAATGATGGTCAAAGTGATTATATTTAGCAGTCAAGGCCAATCTATTAATAATTTCCTTGCAATTTTCGTCAGTCACATAAAATGCCCCCATAAAACCACATACTTATAAGCCAAATCACATCTCAAAGACAAATCTAATTAGTATAACTGACTCACTAGCCTCTGTTTCATGTATATAGTCAACTGGTGGACTTGCATGATTGGGAGGCTTAAACATAATACAATAAAAGACCAACCTAACACTGAATTTTTGTTTATTTAATTTACGCATTTAGTCAATGAAAAACAATAGGGATTCAAATTTATGATCATTTCAATTGTCTATAAAAACTCAATTATATATATATAAATATATTCAAGACGTATATCACAATCTAGAATATGCCATATTAGGGTTGACAGCCAATCAACCATGACAAAAAGATATTTTTGATATTGGTTGAATGTCATTAGACGTGAACTTTACCTTGAAGTACGGCAGCTCCAAACTCAAATCTCCTCATCTTCATGGAGGCAATTTCAGTCCACCTAAACTTCAATGGTTCGAAAACTTCAACGCTGTTTAGAGTCGCAAATAAGCCATTTTTACCTCCCACAGCAAAAATGCGAGTTGGTGAACGTCTTGCTCTTTCTATTACTGAATTAAATGAGCGTCTTTTACATGTGTTGAGTCTGTATTTCAATTGCTCGTTGATTAGCGCAAGGCATTTACGATCTGATCTGATCAATTCGTTGGATTCTAAACAATTGGTCAGCGTTCGTAGAGTGAGCAGAGAAAGTCTCACATTTTGAAGCAAATGTAATAAAAAAGGTCCTCTTTCGATAATTCGGTATTTTACCCACGATATTACAGCTTCTAAGACATCTTTTTCGGATTCAACATTGAGGTTGTCGTCTTGTAAAAGTTCAATAAGTTGAGAACAAGGCAGGAGTAGAAATTCCTCCTGTGCTATCACTTCACAAAAACGATCTTGGGTAAACTTCTTCGCTTTCTTTACTAAACTAGAACATGAATACGCCTCTGCGAATTTAGTAATACCTAGACAGTTACTAGGATGAAGTTGCTTGGATAAAAATCGACAGCAGGATTCTTTGACTTTAGTAAGTTGAAGCATATTCGCCGCAGGAAGAAGAACTTGTACATTATTATGCGTCACTTCTGCAATCCCCGTGTATGCGAAGTCCACAAGGATTTTCAAAGCAACTTCATCAATTTCCTTGATGTTTATCACTTGTTTTTGACTTTCTGAAAGGTTTCCTGTAAACATCGCGTCAAAATAAGCACTACACGCCGACAGAACAACTCGGTGAGCAAGCACTTGTACATTTCCAACACACAGTTCTACATCACACAATTCTCGTCGTTGTCTCAATTGATTTAAACCAGAAAGAAGTTGCTTTGAATGAAGAAACTCTATCCCTACATTATCCACTTCGTTCACCATGTCCATACACTCACTCTAGCCGATTTGATCTAGTTTAAAGATCAAATTTGTTAGAGCGAAGTGAAACGTATCGTAAGGCACACTTCTTGTCCAACCTTGTTTGCGAGCCCGTTGTATGTTGGTCGTGCGGTTTTACTATCAGCTGTTAGCAACAAGTGAGTGTTTTTTTTTTTTTTTTTTTTTGCATTTTTTCTCTTTTTTTACTTTGTTCCTATTAAATAAAGAAATGAAAGATTTTTACGAAAAAATTTGGTTTAAAATATCATGAATTTAAATCAAGCAAAAAATAAAAAACAAAAAACAAATAAATCTTTGGCTGTTTTTTTTTTTGTGGTTATATTGAAGATAACAAAGTGAAAGAAATCATTTTTATTAAGGATTTAAAACATTCAAACTGTTTTGTATTACTAATTTTTTAATGCCAAAAGAAGAAAAATAGGTTTTAATCATTTTCGACGTTCTCGATTCCATTCGTGATGAATACTAATTAGCTGTCGCCTAGCAACGCCGTAGGACAAGCTGAACCCTCGCGAGAACAGTCAGCACTTCAGTAAACACAAGGAAATTGTCCAGTCAACAAACATCAAAGACAAATCCCTTCTTCAAACATGGGTAGCTTGTATAAATCATCTACAAACCCGATTCTCTACGGCCCAAATAGAGTAACAGCAAAAAGAGATGTCAAAGAACTCCTTCTTCGGGACAGTGTACTTCAGAAAGGCGAATGGAATTCGTGGCAACAAATTCCTTGGGCAACAACTTGTTCTAGCACTTTCAAGGTCTGTTACATAGATTATTATTTCATCTCTAGATTACTTAACATTTTGGGATTACAACTGAAGCTTTTTATTTGGTAAATGACTGTTACAAGCTTTGAAAACTAAAAAAAGTTTGTATATTTTTTGGCGTGCATTGATTTGCGCGCGGAAGGTCAAATGAGCAACAAGCTCATTTCACGACAAGATGTTAAGACAATATTTGCTCATAAAATTGATTTATTTGGTTTACACTTAGCACTTTGAAGTTAAAACTCATGTTCTTTTTCTTGTAGTTACTCAAGTTAAGTGAGTTGTTTAAGCTCAGCAAGACTCTATTGTTTAACTAATTTAGATCATTACTGTTGTTTACATGGATATATTTTGTTGAAATTAAATAAAGCAAGACCATTCCTTGAAAGCTCTTATCTTAAAAACTATGTAAGACCTCTAACAAGAACATAGAAAAACTAATAAACATTTTAATTTGCTTGGTTTAATTTTTAGCAACCAGTTCCTTTGTTATACGACGAAAGAAAAAATCACAAGACACTTGCTGGACAACGAGTAAGTTTACTTTACTATAAACTGGATTTGTTTTTGTTTTATTTATTTATTCATTTATTTTTGTTTTATTAACTAGCTTGTTCCATTGTATGTTTATTTATCTATTTATTTTTCATTTATTTATTTAATGTTCTAAATATACAAAAAATAAATTTTATTATTTATGTAATATGAAAAAACAAAAAACAAATAGAAATTATTTAGTATTAAAAAACTATACATTTTTTTACTGAAAATATTTTTTTTTTAGTATTTGACTAGCATGGTTTTAGGAAATGCTGATAATCTTCGGGTAGCCACAACTTTGAAGGATTTTGATCGAAAATGGATAAAAACACCGACAAAAGCTCGACCTGATTTGGGCACAAGCATCCCCGTAAGTATCAAAGGCATTCAAATGGATTCTGAAATATCTTAGCCAATGAAAATGATTTTGAGGTTGTTTTGATTGGAACATGTCACTTGTTTGACCGAGAGCACTTTAATGGCTTCCTTTCCAAAACGGCAAACAACAACAATAAAATAGGGGGAAAACAATCACAAAATATGCAGATAAAGAAGTAAATAATTGTACAGACAAGCGCAGGAAAATGTGAAATGAAAAAAAATCTTATTATTCAGATTGTGAAATCACAAATCACAAAAAATCCATTTTCTGGCCTTTCTGCCCCAAGTTTAGTTCCGATCTTCTTTTGCAGGATTTGGCAATAAAGTACATGTCCGACAAACGATTTGCGCAAGATGGCTCGATATACGTGAACTCTTACAACGAAGCCAAGGTAATTTAGTTAACTTGGGTCGGCTCAACGAAGCCTGAACAAACTTATCCACTCGATATAAGTTATCCACTCCATAGATTTTCTTCAGAAATTATCCGTTGGATGAGGATTTATCCGATGGATGCTGCCAGTTGTTGAAAACATCATCAACATCATTTTACTAATATTAGTATCTCCGTCATTTAGTCACAATCGAAAATCGAGATACCTGATCGAAATACACATTGATTCCTTCATGATATACTAACGACAGTAATCAATATATATTTCACATTTGTTGACTTCAACAGAAAGTAGATCCATCTAAAAATGCCGGAGAGAGAAGACAACTTGTACGCGACTTGAGAACAACACACTTTGATTTGGGATCCAACAGAAACAAGTAAGGTTTCCTACAAATACAAAGAAATACAAATAAAACTACTAACTACCTTGCGATGGCATTAACCAGGAGAGGGGACGTCACAGCCAATCGATGATATGTTCCAGTGTGACGTCACGGCAATTCCAATATGGCCTCCAAAAACAAAAGTTAATCTTGGAGTCAACGTACAAAAAATTGTGCAAATATAGGAGTCTTCCCTTTTCTCCTACCTTACGTAAACTGGAAGCTTTTTTAACTTATTGGTAGATAAGTAAACCACCTTTATTGGTAATTTTTTTATGTCGTTATATTAGCATATTTTTAAATTTTATGTCTTTTATTTTCATAGTTATGACACAGAAACTACACATCGTTATCGTCCATCTGAATCACAGGAAACAACTCGAGGACCATCAATAGCAAACCTTGCGTTACAAGAAACCTACCAATCAAATGTCTTTAAAAACGGAGACTGGAACGTCACGGGCCATCCTAGTGTGCGTTACTCTGTCACGCGTAACGACTTCCATGTCCAACCTTTTGTTTCTGAAGTAATAACTGAAAGGTAATCTTACTGATTTAATAGAGTCGTTTTTGTATGAGTGGGAAACGGTACGGTTACGATACCGCTACGATACGGCAGGAAATTCGAGTGTTTTCTTAAAAACTACGGTTACGATACGCTACGGTACTGTTTCCAACTCATACGAAAACGACACTATTCCGTTAAACTCAACAGCTGCCTTATATATGGTTCAAACTTTTCAAACATCAAATAAAGGTACTCAACATCAATGGAGCAGTCTTTAACAGGTCTGAATTCTTATGTAATGTATAGTGCTTATATAACGCATTTCACATGTCTCAATGCGCTTTACAATCTTTAATATCTATGGTATGTATGTTTGTCATGTTGCACGATTTTAGTTCACAAAGCAACATAGGTCGCGAACTCTGAACAGCGTAAACCGCAAAAATTAAGCTGAAGCTGGAAAGAGCGAAGAGAGCTAAATTCAAAAGACGCGCGCAATTCTTTGTATGTAAAGGCGTCAGGTCGCGCGCACACCTTAATTATTTTGGAAGGCATTCTTAGAATAATTAGAATTAATGGAAAGAAATATGGAACGGTATTAGAATGAGATATATCTGTGTGACGTAATATGGCAACTGTGTTCTAAAAAGTGCGCGCAACAACAACCGTCGCATCTTCTCTGTTGACGTACCTAGCAAGATTTTGCAACGTCAGTGCGCGCGCGCGCTCATGAGATGTGCCTCGGGTCATTCAACCAGACGTTCTTCCTCGCATACGCTTGATCTTTTCAGTTATACAGAGTTGCGCGCGGCGTACACGTGCCTTTTACATCGTGGAGCAGTTCGTGCTCTCTTTAATGAGTTTTTCTAATATAAAAATTAGGCAAGCCTAACAGCGGACCTCCGATAATCAGGCTCGTTAAACACAATGCATTAATCATTCATTCATTCATTCATTCATTCATTTTTTCATCCATCCATCCATCAATCAATCACTTCATTCATTCATTCATTCATTCATCCATTCATTCATTCATTCATTTATTCATTCATTCATCAGTTATCAATTGTTAAATGTCAGTTATCATTCAAATATTTCCGAACACAAAAGCCTCAAGGCTATTATTAATCAGTCAATTAATCAAAAATAACTATAGTTGAAAAGCAAATAAATTAAAAATGTGATTAAAAGGGAGAGGGATAATTAATCAAATCATCGATTGAAAGACTCAAATATCTGTGCATGCGAGAAAAGCAACAACATTTTGTGTATTACATTTTTAATCTGAACTTTTAAAATTTTAACTTGGACGTATATACTGACGAAAACCTCTATAAGTGTTTTATTGCAATTGAATAACCACTAAAACAACAAGAATCAAATAAACAAAATACTTGCAAAAGATCTTAGCGATAGAGAAAAATCCCCTCACAAAAATTAAATGCATTTGCAGGAATTATTGCAAACTGTTTTTATGCGAATAATAACAAAGAATTTCAAGGAGGATCGGTGAAAATAATATAAACATACCTAATAAACATGTTGAGGAGAATAACTAAGTGATTTTCATTAGACTTCTCGTCGTAATCCGCCAAAAAGCTCGATAATCAACATGAAACAAAACTTACAAGCGATCAAACCAGACCGAGAATCAACCGGTTTCACGATTCTCTTTTTACACTATCACTTTTTGCCGAAATTTTCGTCCAAAGTTCTGATCAAAATAATCATTCTCATGTTTTTAGAATTTTTAAAGTGAAAAGGGAATTTCATTACCACTAAAAAGATAACACAGGTCAATGAAACGGCGTAGTGTTGGTTTGTCTGATCTAGATGGGACTCTTGTTATCGTACATTGTGCGAAATTTTCATCACTAGAACCAGCAGTCTTACTTTGTAGACAAACGTATTGTAGGGAAAGCTATATTTTGTTGTACATAGTTCATAAGTCTGCAATGATCCTAAAGCTCTCCGTATTATCATTATACTTGAATTGTCATACAAATTGATGAATGAATCCATAGTCATTTTCCTTCGTGTCCATGTTTACCTTGCTATTCACGTCCTTTGCATTGCATATTTCTGTTTTTCGCACTTTTATATGCACTTCTGTTGGCCGTCGATCTCTTTACTTGCAAAAGTAGGTCAGTCGATAAGTAATAATTGAAAAACGCCGCGAAGAATCCATGAAGAATCCATTCTCTTTTACAATCTGAAGCTTGCAAACTTGTCAAATAAACTCCATGTTTTCATGATACTGATAAAATTTACACTTTGTTGACGAAAAAGTTGTAAAATCTTCATCTTTGAATGACTTAAGCATCAAAGATAATTTTAACAGCTAAACATGAATTTCAAATTTCTTTCTCTCGTGTTTTTTTCGCTCAAGAATAATTTTGCAGGCTAAATTATCAACTTCGCGCGCTGTGGGCACGCTCGTACGGAAGGATGTACAGCGGGCTTCCTGTGGTGGTCCACGAAAATTGAACTCAATGGGTTACCATTTTCTCTTAATTATGGTGCTCCGCTTGCGCGGGCCTTCGGCCCGCGCGGAGCTCCGCTATTATACAATGTATTTCGATGCACAAATTAAATGACGATCAAATATGATCAGAAGTAAATTATTTTTGCTTCGATTTAAATCTTTACGATATTGATCTCCGTGGAGTTCGAGACTGAAAAAAGACCTAAAGTACATTTTAAACGTGGAACTCCAAGATTTGCCACATCAACGAGACAACTCGTCTGTACTGATAAATCATTTGATATTCTTATACGCCTTTTTTCTCATGTGTTCTTCAGCGATGGTGAAATGTCTTTAAAAGATAGAGTATACAGAGCAATAGCTACTAAATGTATCAGTCAAGGAATACCCGTGTCCAGTGGAATATTACTGGCTTTTGCTAACTACGACATTGTCAAGTAAGTATCAAGACTCCGCATGTCGGCGTACACTATCCCCGGTGGGGGAGGGACGGTGAAACGAATCTCCATGTAAACTGGCATGCTTGCATTGCACAACAGCAAATTATCATCCAACTATGTTTGCAGGTTAGGGTATCTATCAAGAGACCAAACCAAGGCTGCTATTTGCTGCTACGTAACACTGAGTGACAAGGAGATGGACAGCCTGATAGAGGAGTGAGTACTAAGCTACCGCTGTTTATTTTTCTGTCGAACATGCGCCACCATCACATTACGTCACTTCCGAAATGGCGCGAAAATAGTTAACGTACGCGCGGGTTTTATTTATAGCCTCAATTTTTTTAATACATTAACCGAACTAACATACATAATATGCGAGTTAATATGGCGTTCAATTTCCGCCAAAATTCGACTTGCTCAATTCAACATTGTACTTGTTCTATTCGACCTTGTTTTATAATCGGACATTCAACTTTGTTGTTTCAAGAATCCAACATCCTATGCTTCATAGTCCGACTTGCAAGTTTTCTAAATATTGTCGATGTTTCTGCAATCGAACTTTGTACTTTAACGAATGCAACATTCAACTTTCTCGCAATCAAACATCCTTCCGCATGCCACTTTCGTCCAGTCAACGCGGGCTCAGAAAATACCAATTCCAACACTGTTGGGTAGGGGGACGGGAGAAAAAGGTAACTATCCGTACCCCCGATGGATAGCTGTGGAACTCAAAGTCACATAAACCCTCCCCCAAAGCAACATTTTTTTGTCTTATCCAAAAACACGTGATCATTCCCTCGGGTCGGATGCTGCACTTACGGAGGATTGAAACATGGCCGATGATGACTTAAACGAGGTCAGATCTGCCCTTCTGAAAGTGGCAGATCGCCTTTCGACTTTACAGCGAGAAAAACCAAAGACTGAAGGTGCCGTTTTTCTAGTGAAATAGTGAATGTAGCTGTTAATTGCGATTGTAAAATGTACTGAATGTACAGCAAAAGTTGACCATGAAAAGCACGTGCTTATCATAGAAATGATTATTTTCAAAAAGAAAGAAAAAAATACTTACCAGCTACAATTTTGACGGGAATTAAGAAATCACCGTGCAGCCATCTTGTTTTTCTAGATCACGTGGAACAAGACAAAAAAATATGCTTTGGGGGAGGGTTTATGTGACTTTGAGTTCCACAGCTATCCATCGTGGGTACGGAAAGTTACCTTTTTCTCCCGTCCCCCTACCCAACAGTGTTGGAATTGGTATTTTCTGAGCCCGCGTTGACTGGACGAAAGTGGCATGCGGAAGGATGTTCGATTGTGAGAAAGTTGAATGTTGAATTCGTTAAAGTACAAAGTTCGATTGCAGAAACATCGACAATATTTAGAAAACTTGCAAGTCGGACTATGAAGCAAAGGATGTTGGATTCTTGAAACAACAAAGTTGAATGTCCAATTATAAAAAAAGGTCGAATAGAAGAAGTACAATGTTGAATTGAGCAAGTCGAATTTTGGCGGAAATTGAACGCCATAAGTTAATGGCAGTTGATATATTCATCCAAACGTTTGGACGGTGCGAAACACGTCCTTGCATGCAGAGGTTTCTTTCGAGAAGTCTCTGCAAGTTAGTGCTGAGCCGACATGCAGTTAATCAGCTTAGTTCCCTGCCTGCTATAGAACCCTCCAATTTGTGATAACTAATGCGCAAGACTCGGCCAGCAGGGAATATGTCGAGCGAACATCGTAAAATATGTCAATACAAGAAGCATGCAAACAATCAATCCATGAAACACTCAATTCGTAGGAAAAAAAAAAACACTTGAATTCCGAAGTCTCCACAAATGGGAATTACATGGAAAATGTTACCAATCACTAAATAATACAAAATAGTGCTAATTAAATAAAGGAAAACAATAGAATTTACATAATTTACACTTTACTATGGTAATTTCTTATGCTGAATTTTTACTCCTTAATTATAGAAGTGGAGCACTGTCCAAAGGGAACGTTGATTACACCATGCTTATACGGTACCTAGAAGGTAACTTTATTCACCGTTTTATTATCAGTGAATATATAATGAAAACAAGAGGATTGGCTTCTGGTTAGTAATTGGTGTTACGGTTACGCCAATTAGTGCCATATGTCACCTAACTCCATTTGGCGTAATGGTAACATTGGCGTAACCGTAACATCAATTACTAACCTGGCTTCTTTTTGTGGGTATCCTGTGTTTCAATACTAATCTAGCAAGGAATACAGGGCCCGGTAGTTCAAAGCTCGATGAGTGTTAATCCAGGGTTAACTCAATAGGTTTTCTTAAGAGTTAACCCAGGATTAGTGCTAATCGAGCTTTGAACAACCCAGCCCAGAGCTTTCCTTACGTTTTACCCTAACCTAACCTTATAATATAAACGACCAAAGTAGAGTGAAATAAATTGACATTGAATTACAAAAAGTACACCTTTCTAGTTGATATTGATTTTAAACTATTAATAATAGTAATAAATAATAATAATACATTTAATTTTTATATAGCGTATTACGCCTTACAGAAAAGAAGATAAAAAGTAAATATCTACAAAACTATAAAGAACATACATATATATGTAAAAAAATGCTAAAACGCTGAAATAATAATAATAAGTGTCATTTAATCATATATACAGCTAAAGTAAAATAAATTGTTCTTTTACTATTACTATTTTATATTACTACTACTGCCTATAGGTTCAACTCAATCTGATTCCAAAAGAAAGACAAGCGCTAGAATCACTGGAGAGAGCTACACTGGAACGCATTATATGAAATCAAGTTATCCTGATCCGACCAGTGGTCAACCTAAAGGTGGGTTACATGATTAGAAACTTTGAAAGTTGTCGGAAATACGTGAAATCGTCATGTGCGAGTACCAGAAGTCTGGCGATACAGTGGCGGATCCAGGATTTTTCAAAAGGGGGTTCCATTTTGGCCGTCGCCGCCCGTAATGTGAGTGTTGTTATGTCGCGCATTTCACAAAGTCTCAAAACGCTTTACAATTCATTGTATGACGCATTTTCAATTTGTTTCTTGATATTATTGCTCGAGGGGGAACCCATGGAACCCCCCTGGACCCGCCACTGCCATATCGTATTAAAACAACGACTTACTTAGACTTTTCTGATAATCCAGATGTGCATAGAAATGTCAACTCTATACTTTGCTGTGCTAATACATATCTGAGCAAGACACAGATCGCCCACTTAACCTCTGGGGTCGTAGTTTTTGTATCTTCCACTTTGAAATTCTACAAATTCTAAATTATATAATTGTAATAGTTAATTCTGTGGAAAAATAAAACCGTGAAAGCATGATCAAGCGCACTAATAACAATTATAATGGTTTATTAACAGTTTATCCAAAGAGTGACGTTTCTCCTCCTAACAAATGAATACAAAAAAATCAAAAGATAATATACAAGTATTTATATGTTTACCCTATGTTCATGTCTATAATGTCCGTGTGCGATTTGTAGTACACGACTAGTTGTGAGGTCCAAAACCTTCTAAAACTAATCGAAGGACATTCTAAAACACGTTCAGTAGAGCGCATGCGACTAGTCGTATACTACATGAAACTCGAGCGCGCCAATCACATCGTGTAGATCTGGCTTAGGAGCTCACCTATATTCTGATACTCATTGTTTTTTTATCCTATGTATTAATTTTGTTGTCAACGTTATTTATTCGCCAGATGATCCAAACCATCCTTACTATCATGTTTCTACTCATTTTAAGGTAAGAATAAATAAACGAGACAAATGGTTTATGAAAAATAGGTTTTTGTTAACTGTTGGGGGACTGGAACTATGCGGTGTTGGGAAAGAGTCGTTTTCGCATGAGTGGGAAACGGTACGATTGCGATACCTTAAGGTAGTTCGGGACCCTTGCTACTGCGCATCGTGCTCGCGCATGTGAAATCAAATAAAATTTCTCGTGCGGTTAAAAAGACATTTTGTTGTAGAGCCAAAATGTGGCCATTCTTGAACTTTTTGTTAAAAAATAACATCATATCATTGCATACGGGCCAGCACCGCGGTCAAACGTCAGCGCATGCGTGACATTTGCATTTGTAAACAATCAGATCGTTTGGCAATTGACTTTTAAGTCAATTAATAAGAAATTGTGTGAATATTTAGGCTTAATTTTTTGTATATGAGCTCTTAGTTAAAATTTCTTTGTACCCTAAGTTTACTCTTTTTCAATTCTGTTTACATTTTGAGAAAACAACGATGAGAGTTTTCTCTTTCGTAGCTTTCTTTAGAAATCCCTACGCAGAAAGCACTGGGTACGAGATCGTTTGATTAGACTCTTCCTCAGTCTCTCGCTCTGTCGCTACGCTCTCCGCATAGAGACTGTTACACCAGAATCTCGCAAAGGATTATAGGTCCCACAAATGTGGGACCCGGGATGCTTTGCGAAACATTAGTAACAAGTTTGAACAAGAACACATAGAACAAAAACACAGACCGAGACAGGGTCCCACGGCCAACTGTACATGCCGCCAAAGTCAAAATTACTTTGATTTTATTGTCGTGTAAGCTCGAATTACGATTCAGTCACTACATTACACGAAATATTTAGCTCAATATGTACAGGCATTTTATTCACAACCAATAGTTCAATAAAGATTGATTTCGATACGTTTTACCTACGTGTTTTACAAGTGATCGGGTTCGAAGTTTGCGCTCCATTTGTAAGCAAATTTTGGAGCTATAAAAGTCAAAGAAACAGACTTCACAGGGCAAAAAAATACTTCCTGAGAATCTCAATAAATACCATGCATGTTCATTTGTGAGCCAAGGTGCTATAATATAAAAAACTAGACCCTGGAATCCAGGATTACTGGGCTACCTGGTGTAGTCAGTGGTCACCTGGGGTAGTCAGTTGGTATAGGCCAGATAAAACATCTTTGTTACAAGTGTAATGTCTTTCTCAAAAATTATGATACATTTTACAATACAGCATATAAATTAGGGACTCAGTCAGAAATTAGCAAGGGGGGAGGGGGTGGAAACATAGTAAGGGTGTTAATTTTTTGAGACACCAAAATAGGAGGGTCAAGAAAAAATAAGCTGTAAGATGGAGGACAGGGTCATTATTTTAACCTAACCACAACGAGAGGGTTAACAAATTTCACTGCCGCTGCTCTGGTAGATTCACCATATCCCCCTACCCCCACTTCTAATTTCTGACAAGCTTCTTATACCAAAACTTCGTTCATGGTTTCGAAAATGAGTATTTTCAACATTATGACCAAGTAAACCCAAAAACAGTCATTATAGAAACATTTGAAAACCTGTATAGATGAGCACTGAAGATATGGGACACCTTTACTGACATTTTAAATTTTGATAGTATAACCCTTAAGCAAGATGCAAAAACCAACATTTGTTTCCACATTACTTGTGAAGTGTCATATTGTATTAGATATGGAATATTGCACTATTTGAACAACAATCTTCAAACTTTAGCAAAACGTTTAAAGATTCTTACAATATCAAAATTAAAATCATTTTCAAAAGCATCCATTTCCATGAGTGGGCTTTGTTTAACTTTGTCTATTTGTCCCTCTCGAGCACCAAAAAATTCGTAATTTATTACAGAAATTCGGGAAAATTACTATATACATTATACCATCCCCATTATATTAGGTTATTTTGTACAAAAGGCGGCAATATAACGTACGAAGGTCAGCACAAAAAAAAAACAAGGTTCAATTACAACTCAATTTATTTTGCAATGATTTCTACAAACACGGAATTTACAAACAATTTCAACTACTTAGTGAGAACAAAATTTAATAGTTTACTTACAAATAATTGTAGAATCTTCCATTAAACTTTGTGCGTAATTTTAACCTTCTTCTTGAAATATTTCCATTATTTAGCTTTATCGTTCTGTCAACTGGGGAAACACGATCGTCCGGGCGGCGCTATTGTCCTGTAATTGTGTCTTTGAAACTTGGCTTTTGAAATTATAAATACATAAACAATCACACAAATATTAATTTCTTCCTTCTAACCAAATCTTTTGTGCATCTAAAATAATCAAGAGGAGAACAAACAGTCTGGAATGGTATTTTAACCACAAATGTAGCTTGGCAGTTCCGAAGTAAACAATCTTGAGTGCAGGCGGTACGTCACACCAAACTTGTTCAAAACAGCACAAACAGCAAAATGTTCGATGACATTATCCTGAAAAACCCATCAAGTTTCAACCAAGCTGAATATGAAGCAACTGTTTTGTTGATTTGTACACCAAAAGTTGACAGTTTTCGCTGTCATGTCATTCGGTCAATTCTCTAAGTACGTCTTTGATCGGAACGGCCGACTGATTTTCACGAATATCCTACATGTGATTTTCAATGAAAAAACTTAGCAATCTCTTTGTTTTTTTGCAGCTGTTACGCCTTCCTCACGAAAAGAAGTTGTAGCTAACGATATAAGTCTTGTTACTTTCTTTTTTATAACTGTATTTCTGCTTTACCGAGCAGTTCATAATGGCGGCTCATTTTAACACTAGGCTGCTTCATATATCTCTAATACATCTGATTGGTCTATACACGTGGTCGATTGCGCAACTTTGGCCATTTCGCGAGACGACAGGAAAAAAAAAAAAAAACCGAACTTTAGACTGGGTACCTGTGGTACAGGTAGCCCAGTAATAAACCAAAAAATGACCGTTAAACCACCAGCGACAATGGTTGAATTCCACTGCTCAACGTTGTCATTGTTTATAAATTTTGTGATTTGCATACGACCAATAGGAATTCAGCTACTAATCAGATTCTAACGGCCAATCAAAGACTCGCTACTATTCTGGTGTAACAGTCTCTATGCGGAGAGCGTAGCGACGGAGCGAGAGACTGAGGAAGAGTCTATCGTTTGATCGGCATTTCTTATAATTTTTTTCGGGCATGCGCAGACGTTTGACCGCAGCTAGTGCCCATTCCCGCGCGTCCAAAACATTGAAATCATCTTATTTTCCGCGCGTTTTTTGCTTATAGCTCTAAAATTTGCACGGTGACACCTGATTACTTTCCATTTTAATATTTGGCATAAGCCCAGCTTTGAAATTTTGAAATAAAAAAATACGTGGTCTTCGAGACCAAAACATTGTAATTTTGAATTTTTGGGGGTAAAGTGTACAAAAAATACTTCGAAAAAAACTTTCAAATTTGTTCGCAAGAACATTACTTTCAACAAATTTGATGTTACTTCTTTTAGTTGAAATGGGGCAAAAATGGGCCTTTTACCACCCCCACAGTTCCAAAACAAGCACGGTGACCCCTATTTTTTATTTTATTTTTTTTATATGTGTCAGTCCTTATGTAGAAAAAGTTTAAAAAAAATTCTGTCGGCGTGAAGTGTGGATCCCGAACTACCTTAAAAAACTACGGTTACGATACGATACAGTACTGTTTCCCACTCATATGAAAACAACTCTAAAACATCTGGAGACGGCTGCGCGAATGCCAAATAGCATTAACCATAGGATAAATCCCTATCCGTACGTATAGGATAAAATTTATAACTTATTTGATGCTATGGATAACTTTTATTCTATGGCTATATAGGCTTTGTGCAATTTGCCATTGTATGATTTAATTATTGGCAAATATTGTGCGCATTTTTCTCTTCACATTTTATGTTACTTTTTATTATTTGATAACATGAATTGGTTGGGCTAGGTCCGTGTGTTATTGCCCTCAGTATGTCAAGGAAAGGATTATATCATTTTAATTTGCATGTTTTGTCGTTGTTTATAGCTGGGCGATCATGGAGAATACGTACGATCTCTGTATTACAAAGGTTAGTTTATGTTGAGATTATTAATATAGATTAATGTTCTTTGGGCTCCGTCAAACACTATGAAATTATCGTTTTGATAATGTTTATGGATACATCTATCAGTCAATCAAATCCTAATATTACGTAATCAAACATTAAAAAGCTTATATTTTCACTGTTGGTCGATTCAATTCAACAAAGATTGCAAAATCTGTCATTTAAAACTGAATCAGAGAAAACAAAGTGTGTATATTCTAGCTTGACGTGGTTGTTTCAGTTTCTTGACGGTTGACGGTAAAAATGTCTTCCGGCCATTGATGGTATACCCCAATTGGACTACGAAAAATGTCCACCGAATAACTGAACTAAAACAACAATACATGACAATAGACACGATACTTGGAATATTTACGAAAAGTACAGTGTATATCCCATTTGGAATATTTACAAAAAGTATTATTTCACTTTCCTGGTATTGAAAACTGCATTAAGCCCCGTTCACGCGAGCGATTTTTGCTGCGATTGTCATGCCGATATTAACGGCGATTTTCAGATTGTGTGCAGAATGTTTTGAACTTTAAATTAAACCGTATATATTGATTACAAACTATTTTTCCAATCACTTGAGCATCCTGTTTCTTCCTAGATGACTTTACGGTTAAAAAAATCGCAGTAAAAATCGTCGTGAAAATCGCAGCAAAAGATCTTTTTAGTGAGAATATTCACTTCCTCATTACAATTATATATGGATTATATCGTACATCAATGACTTCATAGCCGTTAGGTAACGCGGAAGCTAACGCTAGGTACACATCGTTGGTTATTTACAAAATGTATGATAATATGGAATTTCACTTTCGAAGAAGGAATATTCAATTTCTCATTACAATTATATATAGATTACATCATTGTAACAATGACAGGTACTACGAAAGCTAGATACACATCCTGGAGTATTTACAAAAAGTATGTGATTACATTGAATTTCAGTTTCCATCAAATCCGCATTACGAATACAATTATATAAGATGGCGACCACTTCATTGTGATTCAGTCCAAATATGCGGGTAAATCTTTGTAAGCATCTCTGGAAAAAAGTTTCTTTCGATGAAAAAATGTGTGTAAAATATGTTATCCACCAAATAGTAATTCAAAACTTTAATGCGTGCTTAATTATTTGCTTAGAAGGTTTTCTTTGTGGTTTACGATTGTTAAGCGGTCGACTGATTACCGGTCAAAATAAAATGGTAAATGCTAAAATACTTTACGCAACTGAAAATTATGTCCACAAAGTGAACATCTTTCAATGTCCAGTGTTCAACGTGTGACAAGTGTTCAGTGAAAAGTTTTCAGTCGAGTGTTCAGTCGTATGTTCAGTCGTTGAACATCTCGCGTTAGCATTAGGATTAACAATTTCTGTATAAGCTTTGCGAATATCTCTAAACCTCCAAATGTAAATAGCTGGATTCGTACACGAGTTGATGCTAAAGGCAACAATAGAGATATAATCCAAAATCACAGAAACCTTGGTGGTGATGCCACTTTTGGCAATTGCATAACGAGCCAACAGTATAGGAAGAGAGCATGCGAGTAGCCATGCAAGTATCATGACAACTGTTTTCAAGGATTTCTTGTATTTGACAGCATCAAAGTTGGTATGCGAAGTGTTAGAATGTTGTTTTTTTACATGCGACATGATTTGACGAAGGGCTACATACGATTTGATGTACAAACCACAGGTTAGCGAAAGAATAAGGAATCCAATTATCCCGGAAATCAAATTCCAGTAAAGGACAATCGGATCAATAGAAACAATCGCCACTAAAAGTGCCATGCTAAGAAACGTCAAAGCAATCGCGCAGAGAACCCTCATTTTGGTGACTGTTAATCTGTATCGATGCTTGAGAGTGATGGCTAGATATCTGTCAAGGCTGATTAACAGGGACGCCATAAAAGATACAGCAAAAAAGAAAAACCCACACATGTGATATGCATGGTCCGTGCGACAGATACTGTCAATGTCTTGCCTTAATCTCCAAACCATCATTACAATGAATAAAGGATAGAAAATCAAGGCCAACAAGAGATCGATAACTGCCATGCTAGTGATTAGCAAATAGGATGGCTTTTGTAGATTAGGTGTTTTCAAAATAGTTGCGATAATCAGTCCATTTCCAATTACTGCAGTCAAAGAAGCCAAAGCAACCAAAACAATGAATAAGATGAACGGTGCGAGATGCTTTCACTGATAATGTTTAATTCCTTTAATGTCTGTTCGTCACAAGCGTGGCTGTCATTCATGATGTCTTTTTGAAATATTTCTCCAGATTTAAACCAACTGTTTGTTCAGTGTACTTTTTTTCTATATATACGATGAAATGTCTTTCTTGAATTTCAACTGCGTAGTATCAGTTCAAAAGTCTTTTTCCTCTTACAATATCTGTTTCAAATAGATGTCGTACAAACAAAGATTTAGCACAGAACTCCTCGTTGACTTTCTTTTCTTATATCTTTTTCTCTGAGGTTGTGGCTGTAGACTTGGTAATATAATATATCAAGCCAAAAAGAATCCAAAAAAATGGTTTCACTTGAGTGGTGTACGTGTCTTAGCTTGTCTTGCTATCGTGATGAATCTATCTGCGTCTGATTTTTGTGTTTTGCACTAAAGAGGAGCTACAAGTTCGATCGCTTTTCATACACAGTGATCTACGAAAAACACCCTTCCTCTTTAAATACACATATAACGGAACCAGCTAGAACTAAAACCTCTAGCTCATAGTTCTTCATTAAAATAGATATAAATTGTTTCTTCCGGGACTTTACTTTCACGTTTCATCCACATAATGCTGGCTGACGCACATTTACAACGACCAATAGAATTGTATCAAAATCATCCAGTGAGTGATCGTGCTTACGGTACATCCAAACTACGATAAGTACGGAGATTTTTATAATTATCCAATTAACCATCAATCTTACGATACAGGCAAATTACACTATGATTCAAGAAACTTCCATCCAATTAGCGTTATACTTACGATACAGTTTACAAATTATTACGTAATGTCACAATTAAATAAAAACCATCAGTTCAGAACATGCCCAGCTATGGCAATATTTTGTAAACATGATATTAGCCAATCACATATCAGAGGACACTTATACGAAGCGTGAATAGCGCTATTCACCTGATAAATCCCTATCCAGCGGATAAATCCCTATCCACCAGATAAATCCCTATCCACCGGATAAATCCCTATTTAGCGGATAAATCCCTATCCACCGGCTAAATCCCTATCCACCGGATAAATCCCTATTTAGCGGATAAATCCCTATCCACCGGATAAATCCCTATTTAGTGGATAAATCCCTATCCACCGGATAAATCCCTATCCACCGGATAAATCCCTATCCACCTGATAAATCCCTATTTAGTGGATAAATCCCTATCCACCGGATAAATCCCTATCCACCGGATAAATCCCTATCCACCGGATAAATCCCTATTTAGTGGATAAATCCCTATCCACCGGATAAATCCCTATCCAGCGGATAAATCCCTATCCAGCGGATAAATACCTTTCCACCGGATAAATTTTATAGACATCCTATGGAATGGATAACTTGATTCATGCTTCGTACTGAACCGGCCCCAGGTCACTGTTTTGCTAGGTCAAGATAAACCGAACACGGCCGCACAAACGTTCAGAACTTCAACTACCGGAATGCTTTGTCTACTTTCTTCCGTAAGGCAATTAACACAAATTGTGCTATTAAAAGTCCAAAGGAATAACGAATTTGAATATGAAAGAAAATTCGAGTAAAATAACGGCGCGACGCCCATTGAAGCTTAAATTTAGCAAGCAAAATTTAACATCAATATTCTGCCCTTCAGAGTGAAATGAAAGTCAAATCGCCGATTCAAAATAAATTTTGACGTATTGCGGTTTATATTTGTTTGCCACTTTTAAATGATAAACATTTATAAATTTAAAATTCATCAACATTATTTTATTTCGATGCAAATTTAACACAATAAATGCTAACGTTATCAGCCAAATAACTGTTTTGATTTAGCATAACTTCGTCACGCAATCTTCCCAACGAATGGGGAGCAATTACGCGTGACGACACCATACGCGCCTGAGTATGATGTCAAGCTAAACGTATCGCTTTACCTTTTTTTTCCTGTAGATTATGTGATGGGTACGAGAGCAACTCTACGCAAACCACTTCCAGCTTTACCACCGATGTCGTCACTGGTGAGATAGCACTGTGGAAATAAGACAGCGTTTACACGAAGCCGGCTACATTTTTTATCCGTTTAGGCCTACCGTTCACAGGAAAACGCTACTTAATCCAGCTATTTTCGAAAACGCCTCTCAGAGTGGATATTTTCGAAAACGACGGCTATGCGTTTTCGTGTAAACGCTTTAGCCGGCTATTTTTGAAAACGCTGGAGTCATCACTTTGGTTCAGTCACAATGAGAGAGAGAGTAATTCAAACATTTCTTCACTAAAATGCTAACAGACACTCTTGAAGCTATCGAAAACGATGCGAAAACGATAAACGTTTACACGAAAACGCTATGTAAACGGCTATGTTTTAAGCCGGCTAAAAAAATAGTCGGCTTCGTGTAAACGCTGCCTAAAACAAACTTCGAGTATTTTAAAATCCAGTAATCTGATAAAATAAGTATTAAAGTTTACTGCGGTTTTCCAGATTCAGCGAACTTAACACTCCAGCTTTTATCGCCATTTAATGGTGATTTTGCTCTTTTTTTTTTTTTTTTTTGTTCGAACCTTCGAGCTTCACCAAACTACTTTCGAACTTCGTCTAAGCTCGCCTACTCATAGTCGACGTTTGCACGGAACTTAATCGTGATGAATAATGATTGGCCAATTTCATTCGGTTTGAAATCGGCATTTAGTCGTTTAGTGTCCGAGTTCGCAGAAAACGGAAAATTGCAGTAAACGAAATTAAGACATGAACTTTTACAATGATAACTCTATCATTTGAATACAGTGTATATATAAAATTCACATGATAAAATAAAATATTTCCTTATTTTACAATCAAAACACTTCAACTTACTACCAAAACTTTATTATTTAATTCATTATTCGAATATATAGTATTGATTATTTCATTCAAGTAATCAAATTTGAAAACAAATCTACAAAATTCAAAGAAACGTTTTACCAAGAAAATCCTAAATATCATAAATAAGCAAAATAACATCTTCTTTTGTCAAGAAATACTTCAGTGAGAGTTTCTAGACAGTTTAATCTTTCAGTTTAAGATTTTCAAAGTTTTTTTTGTCTCAAACGGCGACTTCTTGTCTCGAATGTTAGACTGGTCGATTTCAAAACTGAATATTCAAATCGAATAATCAAACCAAAATTCAAAGAATGAAATCAATAGTGAACTTTTTGTGGGTACGCTTGAAGTTTTTTGACGGTAAAAGGGTTAAAGACTGCTAGCTCGTAATTTTCCTGTATACACTTGCTTCTTGTAGAATAGACTCGAACTAACTCTTTATATTATATATAACTCGGCTATTGCCTCATGCTGTATTTGCTAGCTCATTTCCCGGATTTTGTTTTACCAATGCCTATGTTATTCTTCAGGTGCTTCCAGAACCAGAATCAACACGATCAAACGTTCTAAAATCTACCAAACAAGAAGACTTTGTAGATCCTGCTGAACCAGGCAAAACAATGGCCAAGGTAGGTGTGATGGGTATTGCTATTGTTTCATTCGTTAATGCAATTTAAAGATCGTTGAGCAGACTAACTCAGTTGATTTTTTTCTACACGTTATTTACAGGCAAGGGATCAAGAGTTAAAGAGAAATCAGGTTGGTTAATTTTATATGTGCCAAAGTTTTTGTTGGTCCCTGGTTGCGCCACTGGAGAAGCAAAAAATAGCATTTTACTCTTCAATATGCAAACGGCACTTCATTGGCGATGGAAAACATTATAACAATACATGGCCAAGATGAAGACATTAATAGCCCTGAAGCGCGATGACGTTTTACCCCATCTCTATACCATAATAGTTTTTAAAATCCTTTCATACTCAAATTTTTGTATTCCCTCGAGAATCCAGGAACAGTGGTCATAATTAGTGAACAAAAACAATGTGAAAAGGAGTCTGGTCTAGAGACATGGGGAAACGTCTCCACGCTTCAGGCTTATATCCTAACATGATGCTACAAGCATCAACAATTTTTTTACAGATTTTTAGCTTCGAAGTTCTGCTTTGAGCTGACCTATTTGTTATTACTTTTAAGACTCGTCTATCCAAGTTATCAGTGGAAATATCTTCAGACCCCAAGAATTCCGAGGCTTATCGGCAAGCATCAGGTACGTTTATCTGCATCTATCAGTTATAATGTCGTTATATAATCATAACATCTTTTTGCGAACTTCCAAGTGCATTGTATTCAAATAGTCCAGTGTCATGTTATTCATTGCTCAGGCTAAGCTTTGATATTATGTGATATATTCTTTTGTACGAGGTACATCCCGTGGGAATGTACCAATCCAAAAAAAGTTTTGTCTTGACTGTTTAATAATCTTTATTCGCCTTTTGTTTTCTTTTTTTCTTTCATTACAATATATTGATATACTAATATTAGGCAAGAAAACCTCAGCAAACCTCTTTTTTGTTTGTTAATTTAATTGCAATTGAGGCTTGGTCGGAGCAATGGAGAACTTGAAACCGGTCTATTTAATTATGTACTACAATATATTAAAGAATACTCCAAAAGGTTTTGAAAACTGACGCAACCTAGTTCACATAAAAATTCCGAAATCCTTGTTTTTCTTGATATTCATATAATTTAATCTTTTTGACTTTTGACAATTTGTATATTCCTTCCTTTTTTCAGTTTCTGGCACAGACTTCCCCACTCCCCCGTCTGAATTCCAAGCCATGGCCCCAAGACGTGAACCAACCAGTCGATACCGTTACCTGGATAACAACGGAGCTCTGCTGATCCCCCCAGCGAATCCTTACCTTTCCGAACAACACGTAAGTACTGTTGATAGAGTGTAAGGAGAATGCCGAAAGGAATTGTATAGGAACAGCTAAGTCTTTATTAAAATTTATTACTTTAGATCATATATAACACCTTAGAATAGCATAACATCGATGGAGTTCATTCTAAGTAGACAACTTCATTGATCTGTGGCCCGCACATAAGCATAATAATTCGTTTGTGACGTATTTTTTCTAAACAATGAACATCACTATATCGTTCTTAATATTCGTGAAACTATTCCATAGTTTCTTTTGGTCGCGTAATCAGTAATCGACATTCCCTTCGACGTTTAAATCTAATAGCTTTTGTGATGTGTTCTAGGACAAGTTCAAGACCATTAGTAGAACTACCTATAAGGGAGATAAGATAGAATGCTTGGATCGTATTGGCGATAACCGTAGTTCTCATTTTGGTTTTGGATCCGATAAGAAACCTAGAGCAACCGAGCAGGTAAGAACGTCATAAACAGCAATAACGAACGAAACTGAAGCGGTTCCGAAAGGTCGACTGTCATCCTCAAACAGTTTTGACACGGCATGCAGGTCTGATTTCCCGTTGTTGTTTTGGCTTCAACTTCCTTCTACACTATTTTGAGCTTGCTGATGCTAAAAAGAGGCACTCTTTCTATCTGCTTGGGAATAAAGATTTTGTCTTCTAACTGAAGAAACTAGAGTGCAAGCAATAAAAGTGTGCAACCTTAATACCTCTTAGTAAAGCTATTTTATGCTAATTCTGTTGTTTTCTTTTGTTTTACTTAGTGCTATTTACTACTAAATAGCGGCAATTGTACACATTTAGTGTTTGCACTTTACAAACATCGCGAGGTGTTCGTAAAAAACGTTTAGCCATAAAAACTACACTGTCTCATTCGTTGCTCCAAACATATAGAAAAGTAAAGAACACAAAGTCAGGCAAGCACTTACAAGTATGCTATTGTGTATTGATTAATGGCCGCTATCTTTATTCTTAGAACCACGAGTTCTTCCATAAGACTCGACTTGACCCTAATGTCCCTGCAGCTGGTAAAGTAGAGACATCTGAACAAAATTACTCTCATGTTTTCCCCAGGTAAGACTACTGATGACTTTTTTTGCATCGCTTTTGGTGTTAAAAGGGGTATAGATGCCCTGTATGGAGGACAAAACAAAAAATGTTTCCTCTCTTCATTCCAACGAACTGCAACGAGTCTATTGTTAGAATCCGCGAGAACATTGCTAGAAAATAATTCACTTTGTGGTTATCTCGTGACCAAGTATGAAATATTTGTATTAATTTTGATACCATTAGGTCCGTGTGTTCTTTACGGGTCCATTACTCGATAGGCGTAGCCCTCAATTTGATCAATCCAAAAAACTGCAATTAAAATGATTGTTGATTTATCTACAGCGAATCATCAGATAAAGAAACCTTCCAACCGGACGCATATCTAGACGACGTGTCATTACTTCAAGAAAGACTTAAAGAAATGAATCGAATCAAGTAAGTTTTACTGTAGTTATTAGTCGAGCCAGGAGCCTCGCCAATGGGCGTAGTACCTGTGAATTTTGGTCTAACGCACCGTAAGTGATGAAGATTGCGCATCATGCCTCATAGACTGTGAATCTTTTTTTTTGTTTCAGACACAGTATTCCACGAGATCCCAACACAACAGATGTACAAAAAGCTTTCCTTGAATTTGACCCTAATATGTAAGTAGAGTCATCATTCGTTCATTGTACGAGATCTTAACACTACAAATGTACAAAAAGCTTTCCTTGAATTTGACCCTAATATGTAAGTAAACTCATCCATTGATAACTCACGACCCTAGAACAATACAAAATCACTACCGTGAAATCATCGTTAAATCCACAAACAGAATTTGTCCTGAATTGCAGAAGGTTTACCTTCAGTAAGTCTCACGGAGTCATATGCACCTTCTTTATTGGCAGGACTGGCAAGATATCGAAACAAGATGTACAAAAAGTCTGCAATCGAATCAACTTGGCCGTACCCGATGACAAACTGCAGGTTTTATTTGATAGGTATGTAGTATACCCTACTATTGACAACTGTTAAACGAACAAACACCAAAGCTGAGAAGTGCCCATGTATAGAGACTCTGTACCATTACGTGATGGCAACCATGGCAGGAACAATAGAATCTGGGCTAAAATCATTTAGATGAGAGTTCAGTCTTCCAGAGGACTAGGAAAACTATCCTTTGTTCCTGCCCTGAAATTGTTCCCATCACGTGATGGTGTCATCCACAAACATCATCCACAAACAGGCTGTCTTGGTGGTTTGTAACAATTGGGAATCAAAGCACAAAAGAGTGAAACCCAGATCAGGGCTGGGTTGTTCAAAGCCAGATTAGCACTAATCCTGGTTTAAATCTTAAGAAAAACCTACAGAGTTAACCCTGGATTAGCACTAATCGACCTTTGAGCAACTGGGTCCAGAGGAATAAACAAAAGTCACTTATGTGAAATCTTTTGTCCAATGAACCTTCTCCAAGATGGCTGCCGTGACGTAATGCAAGCCATCAATAGGAGATATTAACCTTGAGTCTGGAATGGAAAACTCTTTTGTTCAATCATCATACAATTGAGGAATTTGTCTGGATACTATTGAATTGACCCAAACACTTGAATGATTTTTAGAGAAATAGATTCTTACATTGCGGGCTCAGCTCTAATATCTACCATTCATGAATAGCCGTGTTTCTTATGTCATGGCAAGTTGTTCTTGATAATCAATTTTGTGTTCCAGGTGTGATCAAGATCGGCAAGGAAACATAGACTATTATCAATTCATCAAAAACTTCACAGAACAACTGGCCGTGACCAAAGGACGCAAACCATCCATGACATCGGTCATGAAGGCCGACTACTGTCCACCAACTCATCAAAGGTAAACGACATTGTACTTAAAGACCCTGACACTCTGACGAAGAACAAAGTTACATTTTAAGCACCACAGATTAATCTTGATGACAAACGTACTTAAGGACCCGTCTAGAATAGGAGCGTTTATACTGAATACTGATCGCACAAGCTGTTGTTATGCCTCGATGTTGTGCCAGTGTCAATCGACCTTCACACAATCTATAAACTTATTTCGTCTATTCTTGGGTTGCAACCACATGACCAAGAATCTCTTGAGCATCAAAGAACAAAGCTGTTGCCGCCATGTTGGATGACCAAACAAGAAAAAATAATCAAGAATGCTTTTTTGTCCTTATCCAACATGGCGGATATGACAAAACGTGCTACCCAAGAATCTAGCAAGCTTTGTCCTTCATCAAACGCTATGAACAACAGCGGCTTTGCGAGTTTGTCTAGACGCTGTAATATGAGAGATTATAACAATCACAAAGTGCTCATAACCTCGAAAACGTGAAGACCTAGTTTGACATTGTTATCTATTTATCTTCCAGATTTACCCCAGCACAGCAACGAGGCATCAATATTATCAAACCGCTGACCACCATGGACTCACATTACTTTCACCTTGACCCCATTCAAGGTAACGTCACGTGACCTATCTGGCCGAATATACTCAAATCAAATCGATGTTGAAGATAATAATTTATTATAACAAGTTATTGTCATTTTTCTTGAATTGTGTAATATAATACTTAAATAATAACTTATATTTAATAATTAAATTATTAATTAATATTTGAAGCTGAATTTGGCAATTTTATTGATTTTGTTATATATGCTCTGGTTACGAATTTTGGGCTTAATTTTTACATGTTTTTTTGATTCAGTGACGTGACCTCTTAGTACAAGCCGCCTATTTTGTTCGATACTGCAGCTTATATTTGAGACTATATTTGTTTATTGTTGTTGCAGAGCGAACACACCGTACAACAACAAGACATGATTTCGCGAGACCTGACAGACAACCGGCTGGTGAGAATCATCTATAGAAGATTACTTTAATAGTATTAAAGAAGCCGTCTCAACCGCGATGCTCTGCGCCCCCTGGTCTATCATAAGCGTAGATGAACGGCACTGCTAGTGAGATCTTGACGTACACGTAATAAATTTTATGATCGCCGCGTCAAAAGCTGTTATCGTATACATCGGCAGAATGTTGCCCGACAGTTCCGTTAGAGTGCACGCCGGATAAGCGTGAAACAATTCTTAACTATTTAGTGCCAGATAAGATTGAGTTATTCACTAAGATCTCGGAGGCACAAACAGAGAGAGTTTTTATTTCGATTCTTTTGTGGTATTGTGTTTATGCCTCGGTGAATTCTAAGTTAGTGCATAACTAAATCGTATCTAGCACTATATGTGGGGTACACTCTATTATACCAAATTCCATTCATAAAACACTCGTGGAAAATGAGAACACTTTCTATCAATGTAAAAACGTTGAACACTATACTTTTTATTTTATTTGTAGATAGTTACAGAGTAACTGTATTTTAGAAGTCAGGTAGTATAACCAACCAAAACGACCAACTGTCGATAGCACTGGTAGCTGCAGAAAACTAGAGTAACACCAAATGAATGTTGTTCCAAAAAAAATCCAGGAAAATCAAAGGTAGTTAATGGTGTTCAGGAAGAAAAGCCAAAGACCAAGCTTTCCAGGAAACAAAATTTAACTGGCGTGTCACGATCATAAAGAAGGTTTTAAGTTGTAATTAATTAATACTAAGTTATATGTATTACCGATAAGCAATAAATAAAAATAATTATGAGACAAATACTGTGTTAATCTTTGAATTTTGTTAGACCAGTAAATTTTATTATGATATTAGTAATTGCAAGTAAGACGGTATATGTGCACAAGCTTTGAATTTATTGAATTGCATATTCAGTACAAGTTAGATTTCTTTCAGTTTCAAAATGGTTTACTTCGATCTACAATTTAACTATTTCTATCTTCTAATAATCTTAAATTTTTTATATCTTTGAACATTTTTGTTCGCTAAGTTGTTTAGAATTTGTTTACTCTTTGTAGAGGGGTCTTTTTACTTTTATCTATATATATCTAAATTATATGCCTACCAAGAATTCTTTTTAAACATTCTCAAAATGATTAAAAAATTAAAAAGAGTAAAAAAAAATAAATAGCAAGAACTTCAGTTTTTCTATGAAACGTTTTAAACAACCGTTGTTTTGTTATATTCGTCAAAGTTCCGAGTCCAAAACCCATTCTCATTTTTCAACTCTTCCATCTGGCCATCAATTTCGGCAATCCTGTCCGAACTATCATCTAAATCGCCAAACTCTGTCCCTTTATCATCAATATTATCGTCGATTTCATCGACGCTTCGTACACGTGGAGGCGAGGAGACCTGGTGCGAGCTGCATTTTTTGCTTCGAAGACACTGGAGCACTCGCATGAAGTTGAGCGATCCCATGTCACCTTGCGGTCCTATGGTGGCGCAGAGGGACTGGAAATAGAAGACGGAAAAGAACCAGCTGACGGCCATGACCAGCATCAGAAACTGGCCCATTTGTATGTAGGATAAGACATCTGACGGCATCATGAATACGCCTACACGAGTAGAATATAGTACCATAGTTAGTAGAGGAAATTCTTGGAAACCCTTTCAATATATATTTAAATTATTGTTTCCTTTTTTTCAAGCGTGGCCGTCCACAATTTTTTCCTCCGCTTAACTGTCTTATTCGGTAAGACTGAATAACAGACTTGAATTAAATCATATTTTGGTTGCTGTTTCGAAATACTTACAAATTTGTTACTTCACATAATCTCATAGATAAAAGTTATGTTTATGTTTAAGTAACAATGCGCGTAAGAACTAGTAAGGTTTCTAAAAAAAATTTCCCCACGAAGAAATTCTTTAATTTTCACGATGTTGATGTATCAAGCTAAGGGTTACACATTTCTTAAGTAAAATCTACAAAATACTGTTTACAAGACAGTGTTTCTTTTGTGTTTAATGGTTTTGTCCAACCATAATTGCTCAAAACAATGGCTAGGAGATGCTTGCTTTTCATAGTGAGCCCCACGGTAAAATTTTCTCATAGAAAAAAATAAGATCGCTTTAATAAAACTGAAATGAGATTTTGAATAAAATATAGGAAAAATATCCCAAAAGTTTGAAAAAAGGCCAATTTTTATCACCTTTATGCATTCCATTGTCGTTTGCTACACTAGTTCTTACTCGGAACGTTACTTAAAGTTGTGAGGCTCAAAACGTTTTAAACCTGGTCGTAGGACATTCTAAAACATGCACGCTTTAAAGCGCCTGCGAATAGAATTTACGACAAGTCGTATACTCCAAATCGCGAGCGACAAATCACAGCGTGTAAATCGGGCTTAACGATATCTTATCATGTGCAAATAATTTGGGCATGTTGTCTATTGCGTTACCTGCTATAAACGTCGTGACAGCTGCCATGGAAATAGCTGAACCCATGCGTGACAACGAGTAACGCACACGAGACGTGCGACAATTTTTGTCCGGCGCCAAGCAGTAAGCAACCCCAAAATGCATTGCGAAATCAATTGAAACCCCAACAGCTACAGACATTGTGATCGATTCCAAAATATTCAACTTCCATCCATTGAGGACCAACGATCCAATTGTTACAGCGATGATGCCTATAATCGTCAATATGGCGTACAGGCTCACAAACAGATTCGCGGTGGTCAGCACCATTACACTAAAGGTCGTTGCTATGGATATGCTTAGAGAAAACAAAGTACCACGTGATAAGCTTCGCTGGAGATTATAGAATTCTACATTACTAATAAACCAGCCTTTTCTCAATCCGGGAGGAGCGGTACTCATTTCTCGTTGTACCCAGGATTCTATTCGATTCCAGAACCTATGCGCGGGTTCATACGCTCGGGACATTCTCACGTTACTTCTTATTCTAATCCAAATTCCGAGAAGCTTTCCCGCGGGATTATAGATGAAAGACCCGATAGAAGATTCCTGGACGCTGTATTTTAAAGTCTTTTGTCTATAAGCACTAGAAATGGCACAGTAGTTCAAGACGTCCTTAGGGAACGGAAATGACGTATTTTTACAACATGGGTAGTTGCACAGTTCTGGCAAGAGTGGATCACTACAAGACTGATTGTAGAAAACCTCGATGAAACATTTCTTTTCAGATCCAAGCTTCTCGGCGTAGAAATCCTGCTTTCTAATTCGTTGGCAGAAATCCATCAGCCATTTCTGCGATTCAGGGCTCTCGATGTCAAAATCAGGATCCCAACCAAATTTACCGTAACTGTAAGGGTTAAGGAAGTCGCCATAATCTTTTTGTTCTATACCCCAGAATAGGTCAATCGGAAATGTAGCACTTTCCTGGGACGGACTCAGTTCAAATCGAAACTTATCCTTCAAGTAGATGTCGTATTTTTCAAGCGGATGTGACGCAGCAAAGATTTGAAAGTCTGATGACGTAGGCAGCTGTAACCCAGGGTAACCAAGTAGTACAAACAATCCAAGAGCCGTCAGAATAGTATAAAAAACCAACCAGACGTACTTGAAGCGGATGACGAGCCTCGGCAAAAAATCATCAAAAACATATCGAGACATTCTTGTAAACGTCTTCTCGTATTGCACTCGGCACTTACTCAGCCAGTTTAGACCACCGGTTTTGTTCATCAGTCTTGCGCAGTAGAGCTCATTGATGACGCACACAGCAGGAAACCATGTGACCATCAAAGAAAACTTGGCGAGAATCGCAATTCCAGCGTACAGCCCGAATAGCTTAATCGTAGTGATTTCGTTTGAGAAGTTTGCAATGAATGCGCCTGCAGTGGTTAGACTGGTCACGAACATTGACAAAGACGCATGTTTTAAAGTGTACGACGTGATATCAGTCAGAGAAGCGCCTGGATGTTCTTGCTTTGCCTGACGCCAAACATCGGTATAAACAAACGCATCGTCCGCTCCAATACCGACTAAAAAGATGAGTGTTGTGACGTTAAGAAATGGGAAGAAGTCGAGACGTAGTACGATCATATAGAAGAAGTAGGCAAGAATCAATGCACTCAACACGGAGACAGAGAGAAGGAACGTCAAAAGGAGGGACTCGGTATAAAACCACATTATAATCAAGATTATCATCAAAGCGATGGATGGATAAATTAAGTCACCTAGTAGATTCTTATTAAACATGTGAAACTTTAGGTTGAAAAAGTCTGAACCGACTAGCTCAACGTTGTCGTCTGTGACTGTTTTGTCTTTGATATAAGTGAAGAATATCTGCTTCGAGTATGGCGAGTCGGTCCATCGTGGCGTCAACACAAGCGCATATGATAATTTTGTATCCCCGGCCTTTCCGTAAAAGTCTTTATCAGTCAAATAATAGAGAATATTAAACACTGCATTGTACTGTATACACTCGATCGGAATGCCGACACAGTAGGGGTAGGGTGCGGCGTTGTTGTAATCCCAACAGTTTTCTTTCAAAGTTTGATTATTGTAAAGTCCAGCACATTTTTGAAGTCGTTTGGTCATACTGGCTACATCGTTTTGGTCAATGTCCTGGCATGATGGCTTCCAGCTAAGAGCAGCTATGTAGTTTCCTAAAGACCAGCTCGGACAGCAGATTTCTGTCAGTCGGCCAGATATCGTAATGTTTCTTTTGAAACAGCGTTTTTCATATTTTGGGAAGCTTCTCATAATTTTTGTTTCGAGCCTGCAAACAGCTTTGAGCTGTTCAGCGGTCATCAGGTTGTTGTCGTCAATCGCTTTGTAGATGGTTTTATATTCTATGCGGGACTTCATGTACACGTTAGGACTGTCACACATGCGCAGTGCGAAGCTTTTGTCAAGCTGGACACTTGGCTTACTTACATCACGTTTTATTCTGGAATGTCTAACAGAATCTCCGTGACGTTCGATCATTGAATAATCTATGTTATTTACATCACGTCCCTTTGGCAGATTCATCTTGTCATTTCCGTCACGTTTCATTGTTGGAATCATTTTTTCGCTTCCGTCACGGTTTATCCTGAAACGTGTTTCTTTAGCTTCGTCTTGGTCAAAAGGTACGTTGATAACGTTCCTTCCGTCACGATTAGGCAGGGAATTTCTAAGTCTTTTCAGCGACTCGACTTGTATACTTCCGTCACGTTTTATTTGAAAATTAATTGCTTTTCTTCCGTCACGCTTTATTTGTGAATTCATTGCATTATTTCTGTTACATCGATCTATTGAATTCACTTGTCCATTTCCGTCACGTTTCAACTGAATATCAACGGCTTTACTTCCGTCACGTCTCTTCGTCGGGTCATCCTGTGATCTTCCGTCACGCGTCCTGTGATATGTCATTGCGTTACTTCCGTCACATCTTGATGCTAACTTCTCATCATTAGAGGCCTGTTCTTGTTCAACTTCTCGCCTTATCCTAGATTTAATAACTGTAATGTTCAAACTAGGGCATTTCTTTATTGCGTCATACATTACTCTAGTGTTGGCCAGAGTCTCGACAGGAGGGACTGGGGAGAACATGTCACGCTGTATTGCGTAGCCAAGAAAAAGTCGCGTGCGCCATCGAGTGTTGATTAGCGTACCACGTGCATCGAAGCCCTGAAAAGAATTATTGATCACAAATTAGAAGCACTGATCAAATATTAGGATCAATGATCACAAATTAGAATCATTGATCAGACATTAGAATCAATGATCACAAATTAGAATCATTGATCATGCAAGTAAGAAGCATCGATCGATTGCACATGTGAAAAATCTTTCTCACTAGTTTATGGATATTTACTAACTATGGTTTATGGGGGAAACATGTCACAAGACCGCGCGATTTTCAAAAATTCAAACTTGTCTCAACTAACACAATAATTTGCATGCTACGGCGAAAACATTAATGGATGCTTTACAAGTTTTCACAAACTTTGTAAAACTGTACTTTCTTTGCAGTAAATATAAATCACAGTAAACTTACACAGCTTTTGCGGAAAATGATAAGCTTCTACAGAACACCGTAAATTAATGACATAAAAAAAATAATGAAAAAACAAATTAATTAATCAATTGATCAAAAATATCTGATAGAGTTGCTAATTCATAAAAAAATATTCCAGTGTAATGTGTCATATCTTACCATGACTGGGGTGGAAAAATCTGGGAATTCAGGAGCACCAAAAACCGGCAGAAAATCACACAGAGCACAGATCAAGATAACCAGTAATGTAGCAAAGAACAGAATAAATGGATGCTCTGCCACTAAGACTGAATACCTGCAAAGAAATAGTGAAAATTACAATGTGAACTTGTCATATCAGAGACTCATAATGGGAGCCACAGTGCATTGTGGTTCCGTGATTCGAAACATTAATTTTTGTCTTCGAAAAGCCTTTCTGAAATAAAATCGTATTTTTTTTAACTTCCAAAACATTACAAACTAAGTAAACGACACAGTATTAACATGCAGAAAGGAAAATGTTTTCAAAAACTCGCAAATGTTTGTTTTATAGCATCAAGCGGCCATTTTGAATCGTGCTCCGAGTATCCAATATTGACCAAATATGGTGTCAGAATTATGCCAATTAGTCGGAATATTTCGAACCGTGCCACATCACAGGCAGACCAGGCCAATTCCCTGTGGCTTATTAATCGAAGGGTCGCGAGATCGAGCCCCATAGAAATCACTAAAAAAACATTTTCAGTCTATTTCTTTCATTTCTTCTTCTTCTTTATATGAAAAAAATCCCTGTGTTATAAATAACTTTTTTCTTAAACATGTTTTTCCGTGGGGGGATAAAAATATAAAAATTGATAAGCCACAGGGAATATGGCCTGGTCCACCTGTGGCAACACGTTTCAATTCCCTGACGAGTTCTGGTCATATCAAAGACGCTGGGTTGATGCACATTAATAAATTCGTTTGTTCGTAACGTAAAAATAGTTTTGAAATTTATATAGTCGGTTCTTTTTGCTGTAAATATTGTCACCGAATGCACATTTTTGTACAATTGTATCATTTATATTTAAGGTTTGTCCCTTTCTGTATATAATCAGTTTTGGAACTTCGTAGCTTCTTTTCCGCAGGGTATTCCAAAGAAGACTATGCTTTTGGAACAGCTTTTGTACATTTTGCTTTGATGACGTTCGCCTTCCTGATTTCGTTGTTATCTTTTTATGTCTTTTTTAGGCTTTTTAACTTTATTTATCTTTTTTTGTCCTCCTATTTTATTCCTCATTTCATTCTTTTTTCAATTAATTTAATTTTAAATACATATTGTTATTTGTGCTATAATTATTTTCACCGTTTCATTTTATTTCATCTACGTCTCTTAGCTAGCCGAAATCAACTTACGTCAAAACTATGTAGCTAATATATAAGTTGGAACGATCCCATGTCAAATATTTACATCATTGAATAAAATCCATTATCCAAGGAAAATTTAAATTACAACTATTTCCAAATATTATATATTCAGTGGATATATAACTACTAAACTAGACAAAAATAGCCATCGCAGTTTTAACAACTTTTGTTAGAGTGAATTAAACCAACACATCTGGATTTGAATTTCAACCATAGAAAGCTAAAAGGCTTAGATGGGAGTCCACTTTAACAAGTTAATTGTAATTTGGCATTGATATCTTGGAAGGCAATTGTCAGACAAAAATATATCTACATGGAGAGAAAAAAACTAGTTAGGAACGAGTTATTACATATTACACCGACAAAGGACTAACGCCCGAAACGTCAGTTTTACATTCTTCTTTTAATTACGGTGTACAATCTTTATACTTTACAACTGTAAATATATCTACATGGATTGATTGCACGACTACGAAACGAAACTACTTTCAACATTTTGTGTTTGGCTTGTTGTTACAATTTGCTACTATCAAACGTTTGTGGAATCTTGGTGGAAGTTTACAGGACAACTCTATGAGATTCTTTCCGTGTTGATGGAACCACTTACTACCTGAACTTTCCGCCATTTCTTTGTGGCAATTATAGAGTCAAATTTTAACTGACAGTCACTGGATTTTCACATCTAAAAAAGAATTACTAAATGGAAATATTGATTGAATTTACCTGAATTTTTGCCATTTTCTCGCTTTTCCGTTGTCCGTGGTTTGCTCTGCATTTTGAGGTGGTCCAGAGAAAGATATTCTTGGACTGGCTTCTCGACAGTCCATCTCTCTGAGACCTATTCAAGAAGAAACGAAACAGTCATTTAGACATTTTACTAACTTAAGGTAAGATGGCTTGAAATGCTTAAGTTTATAAATCTATCAATTAATTCTGTCAAATTATGTTCATATTTCGACATTTCCCGTATTTGCTTTCCAATGCCATAAAGTCCTGAAACAATACCTCAGGTCATGTCCATTTTTTGTCACAGTTTTTTGTCATTAAGGTAGCGGATTGAAATCATTCTCAAGACCAAACGACACCTTCCCATTTGGTCAAATTCATTTCTTAAACAACGCACACGTAAAAAATAAAGAAAATCAACAAAACAAAAAACAAAAAAGAACAAGACATTTCTGAAGTTTTATCAAAGTAAAACAAAAGCTCGTTGTTCGTATGTTTTAACAATATCAATTTTCAAATTTTGAAACTTAATCATGCTATCCAAGGAAGTCAATAAATCTCTTCCCAAATAAAAATACAGAAATCTAAATTGAGCTTTATTAGCTACTACTTTATGGCTAGGACCGATCTTCGTCAGCCGTGAACGACGTTTGTTGATCGATAGTCCCGGGCGTACGACGAATTCCTCACGGCTGTAGCCTGATTTGATAGATGGGTTGAAATTCATCGAGAGCAACACCTTTCAAAGCTATACCAGTCATGTTTTATCACAACAGCTGAAAAAAATGTCAAAAAATCGAACTGAGCAATAATTATATATAGAGAAAAAATGAATGAATAAAAAAGAAAGCGGCGAGAAAATAGAAACAAAAAGTAATCATATACGCCTTAGGCCTTGTCAAGATTTGTAACAATCGGCATAACTAATTTACAAAGAAAAATATTGCCAATCTAACTAACCATTTAGTTATCATAAAAGACACTTACAGTACAGCTTGTTATAATATCAAACAAAATATATGAAGTACTGCACTCGAATGATGTTGAAATTCTACTTGTCCAGACTCGACCAATATCAATTTGGTAAGAACAACCACTTATTGATCATCACAATGTTTAATGCTGTGCATACACGGTTAATAAAGACAGACATGTACAATAACGGTTGTTTAATAGAAAAATTTCGAGTTCTTTATAGCTCAGGCTAAGCCTCAATTGTAGGCAAATTAACATAAGAGTCAAGACAAAACCATTGGTATTCATATTGTTTGGGAATTGGTGCATTTCCACGGGATGTACCTCGTACAAAAGAATATATCACATGCTATCGAGGCTAAGCCTGGGAAACAAAAAACACGAAACTAGACAATTCGTGACGCATAAGGCGGGCTATATTAATTTATGTTTAATGGTTATAGTGACACATTTTCTTTTGTCTGATACAGCCATGCGATGCACGCATTAATTCCATGAATATGTAATGTATACAATTAAATATGATCAACCGAACTGTATACAAGATTACATTGACGAGCCGTGAGTTTAGTCATTGTGAATCCCATGCAGCTTATTGTATAAAACGTTTATAAGATATCCGTTTTCCGACTCATAAAAAGGCGGGTTTTGCATGTTTTTCGTTAATTTTCTTTCCAAAAAGTGTTTCCTCGGAGAGAGTGCAGGATGATGATGATGATGTACGACCGAAATGAACTATGAATCTTTACAGCGTATCACGGGTTCAACATTTCTCAGAGGCTCTTATACACTCCAAGTAAGACGAGGTTGAAGTAAGTTGGAAAAAGAGATATTGTTCGCAAAGTGCGTCTCACAATATCTTTATGACGTAAGTAAGAGTTTTTTTTCAGTAAAAAAACCAACAGCCCTCGAGTTCGGTCCTCGACCACTTGTGGTATGGTATTCTTCAAGTGGTATTTTTCAAACAGTTTAAAGTGATGTCAGCTTTATGGAACTTTATTGGAAGTTTTGCTCTGCACGAAACAGGGCACCTTGAGGCAGATGTTACAAAATTGATCTCTTATAAAGTTAAAAGTTACTCCTATAAAAGAAATAAGTCCTATTCTTATTTGTGTTTTTTTTAACATTGAGATTCTAATTTGCTCAAACTTTAATATCAATAATAATAATAACATAAAGTTATTTATATAGCGCATATTAAAGTTCTCGCTTGTGGAAAATGCACAGTTCTGCGCATGTTTCAAAATTTTTGGTATTACGAATTTTATCGTGGATTCTAGTCAAATTACGTTTGAAAAGTTCTTTAAAGAAAAAAGCCGGATAATTCAGACATTTTCAAGTGAGAAAACGGACATTTCTGTAACTCGACCCAGCCCTCTCCCGGTAATGTATAGATTTTCACACATATGAAGTCTTTAGAAGGCGATAGGACGAAAACGAACTCGGGCACCTATCTTTTTATTTTCTTATTTTTTTCAAGAAATTGGCATTTGATAAGGCATTTCCATGTCTAGTTTTATTTCTACGGAATTACCTTAAAAGAGTTCAAATCAGGTGCTTCTTTTACTTCATATGGAAGTCTATTCCAGAGTCGTGGGGCGGCAGCGCTGAAGGCCATTTCACCGTAGGTGATTGTTCTTGTCTTTGCTGTTTCAAGTATCGGCATTTTTTCAGTGGAATTCAGTCTCCCCAAATAAAATACGATATACGATGTCAGACAATTGGAGCAATTTTTCACGATTTTTCTTGCCTTTTTTGTCGAAAAAAGTTCTTTTCATTTTTATTTCTTTGGTGATATACAAGTTTTTTTTTTACTTTTTGCACAAAGTCGAATTTCTAATTTCCAATTTTACTCTTTTATGGATTAACATATTCTTAAAGATCTTTCAAAACTTCAAGCCTCGCATGCTTTGATTTCTCATTGTAAGCTTGGATAAACTGTAGAAAAAATGTCTGCTTAAAACAAGAATTTAGATTTAATTATGAGAATTTAGATTATTTAAAAAAGCTTATTAACTCAAATTTGCTGTGATCAGAATTTAAAAAAGCATTTTGCTTCGATACACAAGAGCATAACTCCAATCAAGTAAATTATACTGAAAAATCCAACTTCGTCCAAATTATAATTCTCTTTAAATCAATCTCAACTAGACACACAATGTTCGTCCTTTTTAACTGGATAATTTCCTTTGCTTACAGTTCTAAAAAGTGAGCAATTTTTAACTCCGTAAAGATGTGCAGAGCAGCTGTCGCCGGTTTTCGGACGTTAGTCCTTCGTCGGAGTAATCTTTTTACTTCTTAAAATTTACTTAGTTTTAATTTGATTAAAACGAACCGTATTCAAACAGCAATATGGAGTGAATGTTGACATTCATCAAATGAACAGCAGTTTTCTAGGTACTTACATTCGATCTAACTCCAGTAAAAGTTTAATTAAAAACATTTGACCGATTTTTACTGAACTTCGAGAAAAACCTCCCATTTTAAAAGGTTTCTTCCTAAAAGAGCAGTGTTGTGTTGAAGTGATTCGTACTCTTAACCAATAAAAGTCGAAAGCTTTAGAAGTAAAGAAATAGAATTCAAAGTATCAGGTGCGAAAAGAACGCTGGAAAAATAGAATAAATTAGCGAGGGAAAAAAAGCAATATTCTCTCGAAACCCACCTGCCCTAGGCATACTAGAAAGAAAAAATTATAATAAAGAAAAACTATCTAAAAACCAGTTTCCAGATTTAAGTAAACTAATAATACTTATTCAAAAAACTTCATCAGAATGATACAGTATATATAAATGATTCGTTTTTAAAAAGATCTGCAAACGTTGTTTGAGGAGGGTTTCTCAAAAGTTGTTACTCCTGCAGCACTTTTTAATATATTCAGCTTTTTGAAGTAACTTGGGAAATCTTATTTAAACAATCAAAATGAAGAAAAAATTGCTTGAACAATAAAGAATAGATTTTAGGCAAATAAAAATGGCGATAGCATTTTATCGAGGATCTAATTCAAATAATTGTTGAGCTTTTGACTTGGAACAATGATCAATGGAAAAGCTTTAAATCTAATTTAAATTTGAGTACAATTTTTTTATTTTTTTCAATGTCCTTATTCACATAAAAAATTCTTGCTTAAACAAATGAAAACTATCAAAAGATTTTATTTTGCGGAAAAGTAAAAATAATGTACTTTTGTATATCGAAGCGCAACATTCTCATATATTGATTAATTTAACAAAAATTTAAAAATGCATGCAGTCATTCTAACAAAAACTTCATTAACAACAGGTTACTTTAAAGAATATTACAGGAGTGTCAAACATATATATTTTCATAAAAATGTCGAAGAAAGAGCTCTAAAATATTGCTGAAAAATCATTTTCTTTTTCATTTTCTTACCTCAAACTGCAAGGACCGCTGCAAGCAAGGTAATTGCCAAGTGATCAATGCTGCGACGGCTTTTTAGTTCTCTTATGCCCATGGTTTGTGACGTCATTTCTTTCACATTATTGTCCAATCAAATAATGAGCAGCTGAGATGTGACGTATGACGATGACGTTATTTTTCTTTGTGTAGAACGGGCAGTGAGTTGAGTTTTATTTTGGAGGCTTTTAAAGGAATATTATAATTTATTTAAAAATTGGATTTATCAAATTGAACAAACAAACAAGCAAGTAAACAAACAAACAAAAAAATAATCAAACAAACAAGCAAAGCAATTGCGTACCTAGATGAGATATCGATGTAAGCGGTCGCCATTTGAGCCATACTAGCCGCCATCTTGTTTAGAAATTAAACACATGCATAAGTCCATTCCGTACAAACGCAATTCTGCGTTAATCTTGACCCAGGTCGTCCTCGGGCAGCTTTCATTACATCCCGCTATACTCATACGATTCATCCTTGACGTCATTGAACTTGTTGCCAGGAAGGTGATTTCATTCACGGTAACAAAAAAACACAGGTAACCCAAACGGTACAATTGGCACAAATATACGATTTTCAAACTAATAGCGACGTCTGCTTCACATCTGCCTTCTTTGTTTTGCACTTGTTACCAGGCTACTCTGTAAATTAACACAGAGCACATCGACCGAGCGAGAAACTGAGGAAAAGTATTTTGTATTGGGTAACGGTCACAAAACGTTTTACAAAAAAAAAAAAAAAAAAAAAAAAAAAAAATTGATGGACATGGTCATCATTTTTTTTTCAGAACTCTTTTTGGTACTACATTAAAAATGAAGAACATTATTTTTTCGGATTTGTGAGAGCATCGGGAAAGTAACTGCGCATGAGAACTGGCACAGGAACCCAAAACAAGCGTAGTCAATTTTAAGGGACCATCTCAAAAGATATTTTATTCATTTTGATATTACGATGGATATGGGGGGGGGAGGGTACTTTTGGCTTCTTTTTTTATTTTATTTTACTTAATGATTTCATGTCGAGACTGCTCTGAGCTTATTCTGGGATACACTCTTAGACGTTTTGCGTCTCCTTGACGACGAACCCAATAAAACGCTATCAATAAAAGATGTCAAAGTATTGACGCAATAAGCTTCGTAGGCAATTCGAGTGATTTTGTCAATAATTGATTACCGGTGTCTCTTGTTAATGCGTTTACAGTACCGTGTTTTTTTTTTTTTTTTTGTTTTTTTTTTTGTTTTTTTTTTTTCAGAAACAAATTTCTAATCCGCAAGTTTTCTTTTGTCTTTTGTTTTCATATTTTTCAATTTTAACGTGCACATTGAGTACCTTCTCAAGTCGCTGGCTTGGGCTTCTTCTCTGCTGGTTTTCATTCCTTTGCATCATTAAAACTGAAACGTCAATTCAAACAATAAAACAGTAAAAGCATAAATAAAAGAAAGGTAGCTATATTTAACATCGGTAGTTCCTTTAGCTTGAAGCTGGTCTCCTATAGGCAGCCGACCGCGGTGCGCACTTTACCCTCTCTTTTCATCAATGCTCCTCTTTTTAGCATTTTTAAAGCTACTACAAGCTGCACAGAATAGAAAGAAGTCGAAACAAGGATGTGAAGCCAATGTGAGGCAAGCTCGCGGCCTCTTGCACAGACGGAAAGCACTAACCAACTGTGCCAACCTTGCTCATAAAACATTTCGCATATACTTTAATTCCTTTCATTATTAGATTACTTTAATTTAGAAATAAACGTTATATCTATTTATATATTTTTAAGAAACAAAATGCGACGGAAAGGTTTTTAACCAGTCAATTGTCAGTCAATCGTTGTATATGTATTAAATTATTCTAACAGAAATTCACACCAACCATGCAATGGCCATACAATATGGGACCACCGGGACGTGGTAATTAAATAACTATTTTAAACATTTAATGAATAATAACCATTAAAATATAGACAATGCTGCGCTGCTGAATTTTGTTAACTATTTACATGTCAATCGCTTCATTTGTCTGGTACTTATGCGATCTATCAAAAAAGTCGACATATCAAAGACGTAGTTACACAAACTACGACTCTGTAGACTCGTATAGTGCTTGATAGAGTGGCTAGAAACAGCAGAGAAAGCAGCCATAGCCATTATACAAACGGATTCCCATGATGTTAACGATGTGTTTCGTTTGATTGACGCAGACAAGCAGTCTGTAGATTCTAATTTTGAAAAGGCTTTACTTGCATGAATAGAGCTTGAAGTTTCCAGGTAAAAACATGATGCGGAATTTTAAGAGTTGATCCATATACCAGCTTTGGGGGTGGAGAGGGTTCTAAGCTCCATTGTTTTTTATCCCTTGTTGGCCGTTTATATGAAATCATTCTATTTCACATTATGTTCCCTTAATCAGGTGGAAAGTTGACGTTACTGTTGATCAAGATGATGTTGTTATTGTTGACGAAGATGATGGCGATATTTGATGATCTCCGTTTTACATATTTCTTTGTTTTACTTTACACTTATCTATAGATATTTAATCATTTTTATGCATTCCTTTAGTTGATGTATATGTACACATAAAAATATCTAAGCGATCTGAGTTATCTTTCACATTAACCAGTAAAGGGAGTACGTAAAAAATAAACGACTCAGGACGCAGGCCACCACAATCCTCGGTGATAGCCCTACATTGATACATACTGATTTCTAACTGCTAACCAACTTCATGCTTGTAAAGCCGGATTACATACTATAAATATTAGAGATTGTAAAGCGCATTGAGACACAAGGTGAGAAATGTACTATATAAGCACTATATTATAATGTTTCCTATTAAGCTCAAGATACCCTCACAATGGCCTCTCTTACTCGGCTGAGCAGACATACACTCATGTTATCATTATCCTAATCAAATGTTGAGGTTCAGTCGATAATGAATCCTTTGAACATTGCAATTTCATCCGATTTACGTTATAGATTGGAGCAAACCACACATTCAACCACATAATTGACTATAGTCTTCCTATACAAAATAAGTGGTTTTCTGTGAAAACTTCAACTGAATACGCCAAACAGAAAAGAAAACAAACCAAGAGAAGAACAAAAAAAAAAAAAAAATAACAAAGTCAGCAACCAATCAACCTACAAACAGACAGACAAACACACGAACAAACGAACGAGCAAGCAAATCAGTCAAACAGACAAACAAACGAAAAAATAAACAAACAAACAAAAAATAAAACGACAAACAAGCAAGTTCACCATCAAACCATTAAACAGACAAGCAAAAGAACAAATAAACAAAAAATACAACTACAAAAACGAAAACCTTTGTAGTCAGGTTTCTGCGTAGCCATATTTGCTAAATGGACCTTTTAACCATCTATCCACTTTTTGAAGGCTCACTTAAAGTACGTGTCACAATTACAATAAATTTTTCATATCAATTGCATTAATCGAACTAGAACACTATGAAACTACAAGATCAAATTAACGCTTGACGTCTAAGAGTTTACGAGGAAATGTCAGCGCATAGAAGTGAAAATTACGATTAGCATAACTTTGCGTAGAATTAAAGCTCAAAGTCAATAAGTTTAATTGTGCTAATTATGTACAAGGCGTTCAAAAGCCATAACTCTCATTATCGTTTTAATAACATTTACTCTGACGGTCATTTGACAAATTGATCGTCCTAACTCGAAACAAGCTTCACTTCAGTGCAAAAACGTTCCACTCCGTTGCTAGCGACTTTGAAGAAACATGACGGCTGCAATATGGTGCAAAAAGGTACAAATTTCAACAAATTTTTCCTTCGAAATTCCAACGAGCAAAAACGACGTGTCGAACAAAAAAGTGAGCCTTTTTTTTTCAATTTTATATTATCCAGTCGCTTCGAAGTTAACTTTTTTTTCTCAATACATAAATACAAATGTTTTGTTATAATATCGATTAGTCGCGGAAGTGAAATGGAATAACTGATCGGAGCATACCGTTGGCATTTAAATTGCGGGCAAAAATATGGAGAATACATAATGTTTTGTAATTTTACTTCAAAGGTATACTGGACACCGAGGTCTGAAAAAAAGACACTAATATTCGATACAATTAGTAATAAAACGGCAAATTCACAAGAAACTAAATTTGTTTATTTACTTCCTATTTTAAGGAAAAAGTGTACTAAAATAGAAATCTGGCATTTGAATTTTTTACTGTGCTTGAATTGGCCAATTTCCAAAATGGAATAGAATATTTGTCTTTACATAAAAATTCGAGTATTTTATGACATGTATTAATTCTGCTTTAAGAAATGACATTTTTGGTAGAGTGCTGCTTGTAAAAATATAAACATATATTTTTTTCCAAAAATTATTTTGAGTGTAATTTAAAGAAGACAATACGCCAACATTCTCTGAGGGCATCATTAAACATTTTCCACTATCTTAAAATTAAGATATACGTATATTTTCATCGATCAGAAAATTTCGAGAGCTCTTCTGATTTCCAACATAAATGTTAAAGATCGATATTTACTAATGCAAAACATTTTTTCACGAATTTCAATTCAATCGATTTCCATTTCAAGCAACAATTTAACTTTCGTTTTTACATGATACTAACATAGTCATTGTATTTTATTCGATTTTTTTATTATTTTAGAACGTTGTCCAAAATACACATATCTGTTAAAACTAATTCCAACTTAGCTCGAGTATCAGCCCTTCTCAGTAGGAACCTGGGACCCAGGATAATTCTAACTTCACAAAATGATCTTATTCTAAAGAAAGGATAACAGTGACTTATTGGAGTATTTAAATTGATTTCATTTCATTTCGTCCAACTTAAAATTAAAACGGATCGACGACAGACAGACAGACAAGTTTTTTTGTACCCTTGAGTTTCAATAATCATAAAAGTACAAAACCACTTGTCCCAAATTAAGTTTCGCATTTTAAACAAGGTACATATGACACATTTGTTACCGCACAAAAAAAAAACATTTGCTCGAAATATGAATGCCATATCATATCATTGCTTCGTTCTCACTTCCTTCAATTGCAAATGATTCCAGGCAAAAAAGGTTACTCGAAACATAAATGCCATATCATCTCGTACTCGTGGAATAAGATAAAGTTCCTAAAAAATGCAACTTGTAAATCATAATACTGAAATGTTTGCTTCGTTCTCACTTTCTTCAATTGCAAATGATTCCGGGCAGGACGTCAAAGTGGTGTTTAGTGTAGCGATTACTGTGACTTAAGTGTTGCGTGGCTTGAGTACTGCATTTAACTTTTGACAAATAATTCAGTATTTCTCACATACGTAAGCAGGTTGGACGGCCAAAAAATTCAACTTTTTACACTAAATATACAAGCCACGTTGCCGGATTGTACGAAGCCTGAATAGCGCTAGCACTATATCCACGGGATAAATCGCTATCTAGCGGATAAATTCTAAAGAAATCCTATGGAGTGGATAACTTTATCCAGTGGATAGCACTATTCAGGCTTTTTACAACCGGCCTCAGATAGACAAAGTTAAGATTTAGAAGCTTGCTCTCGAGCGGGGCTCGCTTTATAGCTTAAATATTTTTTTCAAGCAACTTTCATTTCAAAAGCAACATTTATAAACTCGTTTTGCGTCGTTCAGTAGTTAAAGGAACACTTGAACATATTTCTGAAGTGGCATGTACTCAAGTACACTAACGATAATTCCCCCCATTATAATCTCGTTGAGTTTTTTAATCCATTTCAACTCTTTTGAGCAACTACCTATGCCAATTACAACACAAAGTCAATAAGTCAGCCTTAAAAAACGTTTTTTGTCTGAAACGGGTAATCAAATTTACAACATTTGAAATGTAGATTCCATGGACTCTAATACAATTTCGTATGAATTTTTATTTTGTCTATAAAACCCGAAAGCATAAAATGGACGTTTGTATTAGAAACAATTGAAGCAAAGAAATGAAATATGGAAAAAGAAGAAAAAAATACAAAAATGCAAAAAAGGAAGTGTACAAATCTGACAGGCGTCCCTTGTTACATCTTCTATCAACAACGCGTGTCATCAAATTCCAATGCTAAAATTGCCATCAACTTTTTTACACAAAAAAAAATAACCAAATTCCTTCTATCTGTAGCTTTTTAAATCAATATAACATTATTCTTGGAAAGAGCAAACAGTTTGTGAGTGAGGTTGCGAGTCGAAGAAGAAAGACAATCAAGTTTTTTTAGTGGCCACCTGTTTTAAAAATCTGCTCAACCAATACCTGACTGTCATATTGGCTTAATTGATGCGAGAATTATATGAGCTGTATGGTAATTAAGACCAACACTACACTTCTAACTTAAACAGCGGACTAAAATCAACAATTTCCGGCTCCAAACTACAAGACAACAAATTCCTGCATATAGTTTTATAAAGTCATTTTGAGGAACAAAGGCCTCAATACAGTCTGTGTTACGATTTCAAGAGGATATTGTTGTTTATAAAAACGTCATGCGAACTTCAATGATTTTACGGCGTAAAGGAATATCATAAGCATTTAATTACAATAACTCCACGCTTGGAGACTTCAGTACGTTGGAAGTAAAGTTTTAAAGGTAAGAAATACCTGAAAATTCGACATCATTCTCACAAGTGTTCAGCATCGTTTTCACAGCTATACAAAGTTGCATTATTTGGAACATATATTTTGTCGCCTAAACTAAATTTGTTTTTAATTTCAAATTGTGTCAAAGGATACAAAAATGAGTAAATACGACTAGATTAGGGTATCAACCTTCCTGACTAAGGCTATTTAGAAAGTTAAAAGTTAATATTTTTTTTCTCTGTTTGAGCTACAACATCAGCAAACCACAGCAAACCAAAGCTATTTACCACTTTTGTGGTAGCTTTGCATCATGTTCAAAACTTACTTATATTCAAACCTGAAAAGCCTCCACTTAAAAAAAATCCTCTTGTTATTGAAAACCAAAATAATGTAGTTAATAGCTAACTAACTTAGATAATAGTTTATATTCTTTAGGAAGTAATCAAGCGTTAAGAAACTTTTTGTGAAGAAAGAAAGTACGCTAAATGGGAAAAATTTGACCAAAAAAACCGCGGGGTTGCCAACTTGGTTAAACAATGCTTGCGAAGTTGGCAATCAGTTTAGGCAACCTACACAAATATGATAGTAAATAACCTCAGTTTAACTAAATGTTAAAAACGTCGCTCAACCGGAATAGTTTTGGAGTTTGTTTTGAACATTTTATTTACATTATGCATGCATCATTTCAACTCAAAAGTAACGTACAATTATATTTTGAATTTATTAGTTTAGTTTTACACAATTATATTTTGCCCATTTTTTATCTTTTGGAATAGATGTTGAAAGTATTAAAAAATACGTTGAAAATGAAAGTATAAATTAAAAAAATGGAATTAATGCGTGAGAATTTATTTAGTAGGAGAATCCACTTGATGCGTTTACAAGTGTTGGATAAAATTAGCACTGTTTTAACATTGTTTTAATGTCATCTTTTCAAATGCAGTCTAGATGGCAACAGATTGTTATTTCAATAAACAAATAGAACAATGCATATTCCTGATTATGTTAAATGTTCAAATCGATGAGTTTTACCCAACAACAAGGGATATTTTCAGCTAAAAATTGAGAAATTTTGCGAACGAAGTGTGAACATTTCGATGTTTGTATTTTATTATTTTTTCGCCACATTTAATATAATTTAATTCTTTACCCAACATAAACTGAATTATATGAAAAAATGATCTAATTTTTAAACTTTCAGTGTTAAGTTCCAGCTAGAAATAAAGTAATGATTTTATGATCAAATTCAGTTCAAGTCAATATTCAAGGTTGAGATGGTTTGTCATTATTTTCCTGCTATAAGATTTGGGAATATTTAGCTCAAAGAAAACGTTTTGCAGCAAATTTTAAGAGTTGTTGTGCTTTTAAGTTTGTATTAACCTTACATTCGTAGTTTTCCAGAAATAAATAAACTGTGAAAGCAATTGAAAATTTAATGAATTGTAATGTAATAAAAATGTAAATGTATAATAATCTTGTAAAGGCGTTGTAAACGAAAAAAAAGTTATCAAATGATTCAAAATGACATAGTAATTTCCACAATAATAAAATGTTCTTTTACAAGCTAAAAGTAGTATAACGACAAGATTGTTGTCCAAAACTATTTCAGTCAGTTGGAAATGAATACACCAATATTTACAAGAATAATTGTTGCATAGAAAAAAAGAAATTATCTAACTGATACACTTGGCATTGCAAATGTGTCCACTTACTTTGACTTTCAAAATTGTGCCAAATAAGAAGCCAATTTCGTCAAAGAATAACGAACAAATAAAAAAACTGAGTCATATACTTCCCAAAACACGCATACCTTTTTGGCGGGAAATTGACATCACGTGATGTACTCAGCAAAAATAGCATTTTTTCTCATAGCAGTTTTTTCCATACATGTTTGAGTAGCACGGTGATTTAAAACAGTCTTTTGAAAGCACGACCTCTCTCGCTCTACGTTGTGTCGTCGTTGTCAAGGTAAATGTTTATAGACGTAAACGTTTTCCAGAATGGTTTTTAGGGAATTTCAACCATGTAAAAGATGAATACATTTACAGTAATGCGATCTTCGGCATTCATTGAGCCCTTAGGTGCGTGTAAAGAAACAACGGGACTAAAAGAGAACAATATCTGTCACTAAATAACTTAACAGCCAGCTTCATGTGAGTCCAATTTTTAGATGTTATATAAAGAATCGATATCATTGGAATTGAACAGTATCATATCGCATCGTGGCATCCCCATCGCAACCGTAATTTCTAAGAAAGTCCGAAATCCTTAGCGTATTGTATTGCAGCCTTATCTCGATCGAAAACATACTGTTTCACAAACATGCGAAAAAAAGATTCCAAAGCAATACGAGCTTAGTGACAAGCAATTCAAAAAGATAAAATACGCATGCGTGTTTTAGATGAATGGAGAAAAAGTTCCATCATGTCTAATATTGTCTGTGTTTCCTTTCTTGTGTTATTAAATAGTTGGAGCTAAAACCCATGCCATAAACTGTTTAAACAATGTCGCTTTTTTTAGAAAGCTTTTTTGCTTTCACAGTAAAACTCAAAACGGCATGAAACCACTTTGTACAAAAAGCCAGACACAGTTTACAACTGAAAAGCAATCTTTTAAACTCTTTAATAGATACCAAAGCCGTCTGGCGGTCAAAACCTGACTAATTGAACTGGCTTTTAATATTATTCCTCTCACATAAACATCTAGTGATTTGTTTTGAATCAAAAAGAAGTTAGAATTAAATACTTGTCCAATTAGAGTATGAAGAGGTGATTAGTTTATGATCGGCCAGTTATGTACAGCTATTTGAAAACAGGTGTAAGACGCGGTATATTGTTATTTTCATCGCCTAAAATGTCAAAACCTGTGAAACGGTGATTTCTCAAAACCCTACCAAGAAAAAAAAGTCCGAAAAGCGAGTCGCATTTCAGAAAAAAAATGTAAATAAGATGAATTCAGGTTTTGTGCGGTAAAGTTTAACAAGAGCTAAATATTGCTTGGAGAGTTCTGTCTGGTTATAAGAAAGAGTGGTGGAATTATCTCAACAGTGAGTTAACTGATGGCTTTTACAGTCATCGATCAGGCTTACAAGTCAATTAATCCGTAAGTAAAACATTTTGATTTTACACTTTGCCTAATGTTTATTTTTGAAGTTCTGGTGGTCTGATAGTCGAGAGTTTTATTTTCAAATCAGTGTTGTACGTTTAGTACAGTTTGAGAGCGTCTGTTATCACTCAAAATAATGGAAGAATTTGATAACGACATTGATGAAAATTTTGATAAATCAAAAACTAATATATTTTTTGATTAAAGACATACACAATTTTTAAAAGCTGAAAAATAAAGAAAGGGAAAATGACATCAATATACTTGATAAAACATTGCTTTGATAAAGAAATTTTGATACCATAAAAAGAATTAATGAGAAGAAATCTCAAAGAGCTATATATTTTTAAAATTTATTTCATATTGCCTTTGCTACCATTTTACAAAATATATATTTAATGTAACGAAAAATTTCCAAGTATCTTTTCAGTATCTCCCTGGCATTCATGGGCATTTTCATGCATTTTCCTAAGCTTTTTCATGGCTAATTAGTCACAACATCCAATGCCCATGAAAACAAGATACATTCTAATTAAACGCCTGGCATTTGGTAAATAATCAATGTTTTATAACAGCATATCCACAAAGCTGGAAGTTGATGAGCTCACAAATTATGAAGGGCTTGCGAATGCCTATAGCTTGTTGCTCGAGGCTGTGTTGACTACCTGCTCGTTGAGCTCTGCAAGAATTTTTTTTAATTGAACGAAATCCTGTATTTACTAGAATAATGTTAGTTTTAATTTTAGTCGGAAATGGTCAGTTCATCGGACTAGATTATCGAACACCTAAAATTATTTTGGTTTACTTATAAATGTGACCAGCATGTTTGCAAATTTGTTTTTCGCTCGATTTCTAATGTTTTTTCTTTGTGAAGTGAAATAACATTTAGTTTTATACTGGAAGTTTTTGACAGATTGGATGTACAAATAAAACGAATATTATTTTTAATCTGATAGTGCTGATTATTCAATATTAATTCGCTGTATTAATGATAGAGTGCATGCACTAAAAGTGTGCAACATACCACTAAATAGTACTATTTTATGCTATAATTCTGTTGTTTTCTTTTGTTTAATTAGTGCTATTTACCACTAAATAGTGACAACTGTTGCACACTTTTAGTGTTTGCACTCTATCCTACATATGATTATAGAATATCTTTCTCTCCTAAAAATACCGCTGGATTAATTGTATGACGGGCTCAGTACTTCTAAAAAACGTCCACAATGTGTCAATATATGGACCGATTTTGATCAATATACTTATCATTGTTATCATAAAAGTTTAATGCCCTTTTGCATAAATCAAAGCGGGTCAGTTGTCGTTGTCATGGCAACTGTCAATCAAGTAAACTGACAGCATTATATCGTATAAATGATTAACGTTGCAGTGAAAACCTTACAAAACTATGGCAACAGTATATTTGCAAAGTGATAAACGAAAATTATGATAGATTGATGTGTACATTGATCATCAACGTGTGGCAATTGACAAAGAAATGTGCATCGAAAAAAAACTAATAGATTGTGTAGCAGTCTGATTCGTTATGAGGAGGTCATGTAATTTTTATTAGTTTGTATCTATTTAATTCGTCCCACGAGGTCGTGTGTTTATCAAACAATGAGTATTATGGTCTTAACTGGGGGAGACGATTATGTCAGGATATTCGAAATGAATGAATTCCGTTTTAAATTACTATTTAAATAACATAGCAAACAAATTCAGAAGTTAAATTTTAAAAAAATCCAAAGTATGAATATTTTTTAATTGGTCATATCTCAGTTCGTAGTTGGGAAGGAATACCATGGCGCTTCCCTGGCAAAAGAGACTGAACACAAGAATCTACGACTACAAATAAAGGGGGAGGGGGGGTGAGAGGTGAAGAGAAAAAAAGAAAGAGAGGGAGCGACCCGTTCATTCATTCATTCATTCATTCATTCATTCATTCATTCATTCATTCATTCATTCATTCATTCATTCATTCATTCATTCATTCATTCATTCATTCATTCATTCATTCATTCATTCATTCATTCATTCATTCATTCATTCATTCATTCATTCATTCATTCATTCATTCATTCATTCATTCATTCATTCATTCATTCATTCATTCATTCATTCATTCATTCATTCATTCATTCATTCATTCATTCATTCATTCATTCATTCATTCATTCATTCATTCATTCATTCATTCATTCATTCATTCATTCATTCATGATATTCATATCAGAGCGAGAAAACGAGAAAAAAAAACGAGGGAGGGGAAGCTCAGGAAATGTTGTACTCTCCCAAGGGGTCTGGTAACAAGCTATGTAAGTTTATATCATTGTTTTCTTAAAGTTTCTATTGAATGTATCTTTTAATGTTTTTCTCACTTTTTTATGTATCCGATGCTTACTTTTAAGTCATTTTCACCGGCTATGAAGTCATTTTAAAAATGGTTTATAGTCAAAAACATCGCCAAACAGTTAATTATAGAATCTTTCGAGATAGCGGTTAAAACAAATTAACGTCTACGGGCTTAGAGGCGCATAAGGTACGGGCGCTTCAAAACATCTTGATAAACCAAGCTATCGTAGCCTTAGTCAGGAACTGATATCAACGACTTTTGTTTTGAACTTCAATAATTTCAAAGAGTCTGGTTGTCAGGTCGTTTTACTGATCATATTTTAGTACAATTCTAGATGTTGAACAGAGGGAACTTTACATCGATCGTTGCCCACAGTCCGGTAAGTTATATCCTAAACCGTTATTTAAATTCATATATTGCCCTTCTTTGTTTTCATATTTCATTTATAACTCCACGCTATCTACTGACTGTACTATTCGCATATTCGTTTGGTAGACGAGAACTGTCTCCGTAGTTTTTACTAAAAAATTGCCTTACATCCTACAAATTTTTTAAGGTGTTTTATCCTGGAAGAATCGGGGTTATAAATTTAAAAACATACCATAAAAAAGTTTAAGTATTTTTACGGAAGCTAGAACTGATTTGAGTAAATTTCATAGCTTTTTACAAAATTCAACTTTTTTATCCTTGTAGATTTAGTGTTGGTGAATTTTAAAAAGATGCCGCAAAAGTCATGCTATGTTATACCTTCTTTTATGCGTATAAGCGGTTTCAGAATCCTTTGAATCATTAAGCGCAAAACATGCAAATCATTGAGATCCAGCGCTAACCTTAAGATACCACACCATTAAGCGCTCTAGAAGCAATACTTACTACTAGCTTATACAGCTGTGTTTGTATAAGAACCTGTTTATATTTTCATATTGTCTTATAGCTTGAAAATGAGTTTTCATCGGAGTGTTTTGCCGATCCCGATAGCTTTAAGGAGTCACAGCTCCTTTCAGTATTTTGGCTTCACACAGGATCAATAATTTAAGCCCATTAGCCTACAGACATGTCTATTTAAGTCATTATTAAGTTTTCACAACACGTAGTTGATTTTTCGCGTTATTGAGTGTAAACACCTTATAATCAGTTTAAATAATGGGAATGACTTTTAATAATTATTTCTTATGACGCTTTTTTTATTTTAAGAAAACTTCCCCAGTAATTACTTGTCCATGATATTGTAAGTTCCAAAACTTGTCTGTCTGTCGATCTTTCCGTATGTTTGTGTCCAGAAAGTCTGAACAGTCTGTCTGTTTTTAAAAAACGTCGGTCTGTCGAATAATATAAAAATGTGTTTGTCTCTCAGTATGTCGGAAAGTTTGACAGTATGTTGGTCTGTCTGACAGAATATTGGTCTGTCTGATAGTATGTGGGACTGTCTGACAGTATATTTGTCTGTCTGACAGTATGTTGGTCTGTCTGACAGTATGTTGGTCTGTCTGACAGTATGTTGGTCTGTCTGACAGAATGTTGGTGTGTCTGACAGTATGTTGGTCTGTCTAACAGTATGTTGGTCTGTCTGACAGAATGTTGGTCTGTCTGACAGAATGTTGGTCTGTCTGACAGTATGTTGGTCTGTCTGACAGAATGTTGGTGTGTCTGACAGTATGTTGGTCTGTCTGACAGAATGTTGGTGTGTCTAACAGTATGTTGGTCTGTCTAACAGTATGTTGGTCTGTCTGACAGAATGTTGGTCTGTCTGACAGAATGTTGGTCTGTCTGACAGTGATAACACAAAGAGCTACTATTTGTTAGTATCTAGCTTTTAGTTTTTATTTCATGATTTTCCTGCGTTTGCTCTAACACATCACTACAATATCCTTTTATTTCCTTTACAGAAATAGAACCTGAACATTTTATTATGCAAAAACGGTTTTAGTATCCAGTTAACCTATGCACGTCAACATAACAGAACATTTCAAACAAATTCGTTTGTTTTTTAGAGATATACAACCACTGCTTTGCCGCCAAAATTTGACCACCATTTGTTTAAAGCACTTGACTATTAAACTCCACGTTGTGACGTCATATCTCCGTCACGTACACCTCTTACTAAAACACACAGTACGGCACTGCCATCAGAACATAATAATATCAGCCACTAAACAAGAATAGAAACCGACAGACGTCATAAACGGCATTGATTAGCATAACCAGAACACAACAAACAAAGATCCAAACATCAATACAACTCAAAGTAAAATGTCGAAAACTTGTCGAGAATTAACGGTCATTACTTACAAAATAGGAGTCGAAATGTAATCGACTTAATCAAATCTGAGCGAAAAGGAGGTATGAAGCAAGACGGGAAAAAAAAAAGACGCAAAAAAACGTTATCCACCAGTTAGATAAGAAATGTTCGAGTGTGTATGTATAGTATAGTTATTGATTTTTGATGCAATCGATTTGATCATAGTTGGTAGGGGGGACTACTAACTATGATTTGATCGAGTTGTATAGCATTTGTACAAATTTTATCAGCACGCCAGACGTCGCTAAACAAAGGCTGAATAAATTATTCTAAGGAATAAAAATTAACCAGTGTGAATAGAAATTGAAAATATTTTCCCACCTGGATAAAGGGATTTATTTTGCGGATAGCAGTATTCAAGGTTTGCAAACAAGCTCTTGGTAGGATCCGCAGATTGGTATGAAATTCACACATCTGGAGATCAAGAGAGAAAATTAAAGACAACTTTCGAACACCGAACGATAAAGAGAGAAAATTAAAGACAACTTTCGAACACCGATCGATATTGTTTGGAGAGTCTTACTCAAAAATTATATCTTAAGACGATTTTCGGGATAATTTTTGGGTCGCTCCCGTGCCACTGATACGAGTTTTCGAGACAAAGGAACTGTTATATTTTTTTACGCTGGTAAAGTAGAGCATCATTTTAAAATAAATAATCTATCCCTGAACATTCAACAAAAACCCCAAAGATTTAAAGCACAAACAAAAATCCGAACATGTCATAAAATGCAAAGCAATAAAAGCGACCATCTGTTTTGAAAAATATCGCAAAAAAAGTTGTACCAAAAAAGAATAAACTGAATAGGTTTTTCCGAGTTAATGAAAAAAACTCCCTACCAGTGTAATAAAACTCGTGCTGAGAATCACCATATGCAAATCAACTATGGCCGAAGTTTATTTTGACGTTGCGACTTTTTGTTTCTTTTTCAAGTAGGAAGTTGTTTTTCTTTTCGACCGGAAAACATTAATTTGCTAACGTCAACATTTTAAAATGTTAGTTTTGGAGTTCACTAGACGAGTTAAGGAATCCTCGGAGTGAATTAGCTGGATTATATTGGGTGGGGATTGCGAATGCAGTTTCAATTTGCGAAAAATATCGGTTCTCGACGGGTAACTTAGATTATGCTGAACAGCACACGAGAGGAGAGTTCCAAAAACTGGACGTTCAACTTGGAAAATAGTACAGTTTTAGCATGAAAATGAATTGTAGAAATAATTCAAACGTCATAACGTTAAAACGACGATAATTGAAGGCAAATAATGAAGCAAATAATAACATGACTTTAGCGAAAGTTATACATATTTAATGTCTTAAATGAAAATGAAGATAGAAGCGTACAAAGCTCCCAGATCTCGCAACCAAACCGTCACGCAAGAAACAGTTAATCGTTTGAATCCACAAGTACACTCCGTCTCACACGTAGAATTGCTCATCTTACAAACGACTTGAACAACCGTAAACTTTAACGTACGGACACTATCTCACTCATGTTTGTACATCATAGAGTTAAAAGGTTATTTCGTTCTTCATTTGCAAAGCTAAGGGCCAAGATGCCTAAGGATGACGACGAGGAACACCTTCCCGACAGTGGCAAGAAAGCCAAAAGGGTAACCTTTGCGCTTAACGAAATACACCACGAGATTCGCGATGCGGACGGCATAGAAGAAGAAACACGTCGTCCTCTACGAAAGACCGTACCATCGTACGTTCTGGGTCATCCTTTAGCCGACTACGACGCAACAGATTGTGAAGTAAGTATAGTAATGTCGCTGTACTTTTAACGCTTTCATTTTGAATGATTAAAGCTTAAATACTATACTATCATATCCAGTTAAATTGAATGATTAGAACAATGAGTTTGATCTAGATAAGAAGATATAAATATAAAGTTGGGTACAAATTTACGGTCTATTTCGGGGGAGATTTTATCAATGTTGTGATTAAGTCAACGATCAAAGAAATGCCAGTTGGAGTTAGGACGAAGTCAATCAAAAGTTTATTCTGCGTTTCCTATGCATTTAGTTTCGACTGATTTATATATAAACGCCTAGTTCGCTTATCATTTTCAAAGCTTAGCGAAATAGCAACTTTAAAGTATAGTAACAAAGTTTTTTTTCTAATTTGTAAAATGTATGTTTATTTTCGTTGGTAATTAAAGTACACATTTCCGGCATCGGTAAATCGTTATTACTTTGAATTTGTCAATTTGTGGAAAATATCTTTTTGATATTAAAAAAACATATTTGTATTTGTCAATTAGCTAAGCCGGAACAAAAATTCAAGACTATTATTTGGTCGAACTGTTTTTTATTTTTTATTTAAGTTAACTTTTTATCTGAAACTATCATATTAAGATTTAGTACAAAAATTTAGAAACATTTCAAGCTATTTTGGTTTGAAATTGGTGGAATTTAATTGCACAATTAAATTGGTGTTGATCCTATTAAAATGATAACATATATTGAAAAAAATATATATATACTTCTTGAATTTCCTAAAAAAAACTGATAAAAATTTGGATCATTCAATTCATTGAAATTTAACAATTTCCAGTTATCACTTTCAGTTTTGGAACTACAAGAAAACTGATTCAATCCAACTCTCAAGATTTCTTAGTTATAATGTGGAAAAAAAAACAAATTTGAAGTACCTTTTGTTTCCAAGTCAAATTTTCACACTCAATTTTGCAAGGCAAATTTGTTCAATACTTCGCCTCACTTAAAAATAGCATTTCTGCCAAAAAATTGTCTTTTTCAGAGAAATCTCACTCAATGACATTGATGCTATTAAAAAAACCGTAATTTCGAGAGCTCACACGGCTAGAAATTTGAAAGCTACTGTCTTTTGAAAGACAAAGCATTTTTCGGGTGACATAAAATATTCAGTCTTTGAATAAAATAAGTATCTTAACTGCCAGCTTGTATGTTTTTCTAAGACAGTGGATATTAGTTATTACATTAACGGATAAACGTTATGACAGATGTATAAAAAACAACTTCTTTCCGAAACATACTTACATCCAAGATATATTTTTTCTACTTTGAACAAAAACTAATCAGCTTGATTTTTTTAAATTAATGGAAAAACATCGACAATTGACTGGACGAAGGAATTGTTTGATAAATTAAAATTTTCAATTCCTCAGAGAGTAATTTTCATTACAAAAGTATACAGAAACAACTTCGGTATTATTTCATCATTATTTAGTGAACCCTCACTGTGAGACCTCTGTAAAACTGTCTACCAGCTTCGCAGTATTTAAATGAGGCAAATGAAAGATTATTACATCGGTTAGGCAGATATTAAATATATAGTATGAGATGATCATGAGCGTCTTAAAACAGCGTGGAGCCTAGAAACTGAAAATGAGCTCCTTTCACTAAAACCGAAATTGCTCGAAGGAAATATTGCAATTTAAAGTTTAATTCGAGAAAACTGTATTTCTCTTACTGACAAATGAACCGAAGCGTTTTTCTTAAGAAATAAACATTACATCTATTTGGATTGTAGAAAAGTTATATATAGCACAAACTTTAAATTATCGCCAATTTTCGCATGTCAAAATCCAGTTTTTTTCGTTTGGCAACGGAATTTGTTCCCCCGAGCTTAAACATTTCACACTTTTAGGTGGCTCCATATAGTTTCAGAGCGCGCGCTCGTGCATGATCACGGACATGCGCACACCTCAAACTTGAAGAATTTTTATTTTGATGACGTCATGAAAATATACAACGCGTGCTTTTAAAAAAATTAAAAAACTCAAAAACTGAGCGGTAATTTTTTTTGAAATTTTCAGAATATTATTTTAGTGGTATAATAAAGTGGTTTGAAAATTTTCAACGATTTTCCAACTGCAGATTTTTTTTAATTTAGGAAAAACCATTATTCCGTTATTTCTGAGGTTCTACAGTTGGGATTTTTTTGACACGGTAATATATGCTAGGTCATCGTACTTAAATCCACATACAATGTTTTCAAAAAAATTTACCGCTTAAAACTAGAGTTTTTATTTTTTCTATGTTAAAAATGAGCTTTATTATGACAGCCATAGCGTTGCTATGGTGACCGGTCACGTGATCATTTGTGCAAAAACTAAATCTTTGACTCAAAGTCTCTGAAATATAGTCCGCCCATGCGCTTTGTGGGCGGTTGATTTTTAATAAACCTCTAAGATCCTAGACGCCCCATAACTATATGGAGCCTCCTTAAAAGGGCGCGAAAATTCTTGCAGACGCGCCCGCACATAATCAAAACCGCGGGAAAACTTGCCTTTATTATATTACGGATGAATATATACAGAAAAACAAATGCAAATCAAAATAAATGTAATTCCTGGCTCTAAGGGGCTGTTTATATGGAGTGAGCCAGCCCGGCTTCTTTTGTTTTTACGCTCTGATAGCTTGAACACTAAAGAAACTTGCATGCTAAACCGGGCTGGCTCACTCCATATAAAGAGCCCCTACGATAAACGAAATATTCATATTCGTGGTTCTCAATTGTAGTTGGAAATTTTGTAAAATATCAATTTTAACATCCGTTCAGTAAAATACAAACTAAACAACAGTAATTTGAAGCGAAATATAATGCCGTAAGAATTAGCTGGAAACTGCCTATCATATAGAAGTGGCTTCCACCAATTAAAACCTTATTTCTTGCTAATAAGGAAGACTTAAGAAGATTAAAGGTTGTACTTGAGTTACATGGAGTTAAAAAAAATAATTGCGCTTTACACAACACCTTCACTGATAACAAACAATTGCCTTAAAAAATTGTCCTTTCATATTTGGAATAGCTTACGGCCTTATTTGGAAGTACCTTTGAACTCTTTTGTTTTTTTTAATTTTCTTGGCTTTTTAAGGGCCTGTTTACATGAGGCAAGCCAGCCCGGTTGAGCGGGCTGGTTTCTTTTGCTTTTTAAGCTCTGATAGCTTCAACACAAAAGAAACCAGCCCGCTAAAACGGACTGGCTCACTCCATATAAACAGCCCCTTAGCTTTAAATCGTTAAAAAGGAATTGTAGTGAAAACAGTACTTAAAACAGGCCGCCATCTTGTATTTTGTCCAAATAGAAATGATTATGGGAGCCAGATACTGAAAAGCACAGGGATTCCACACGAAATACAGCAATTCTATGATATGTAGAGCGCATAAAGTATAATTGCTACTGCTATAAAAATATTCATCTTTGAAACTAAATAATAATGGTCATGTAGTAGGGCTTATTTTTTTATTAGATAAATATTTCTACTCCCGTCCCCAGTGCAGTGATTAATACAATGCTATTTTCTATGTCATTACAGATTCCATCACACGAAACCTATATAGTATTAAGCAAAAGACTGACCTCCTCTAATTACCAGGCTTACCGGTATAATTTGGGCGCGTCGCTATATTGCCTGGGTCCAGTGAATCCTGTCCGTATATATGCAATACGTATAGTAACACATCCGTATCCTTGACAACCTATAAGAAATAATTGTAACTTACGTTATAAAAGAGTACACGCTAGATAGAGCGCACGCACTAAAAGTGTGCAACAGTCGTCACTATTTAGCAGTAAACAACACTAATTAAACAATAGAAAACAATAGAATTAACATAAAATAGCACTATTTTGTAGTAGTTATGTTGCACACTTTAAGTGTGTGCACTCTAAGTGTGAAACAATTCTTAACTATTTGCTGCCAGATAAGAATTAGTTATGTCCTAACTAAGAATTCACCGAGAGAGCGAGTCAGATTTTATTTCAATTCCCTTGTGGTATTGTCTTTATAACTAAGTGAATTCTTAGTGGATAGAATGCACGCACTAAAAGTGTACAACAGAAATACCACTAAATAGTGCCGTATTTAATGCTAATTCTATTGTTTTCTTTTGTTTAATTAGCGCTATTTACTACTAAATAGTGACAATTGTTGCACACATTTAGTGTTTGCACTCTTACTAAATTTTACTAAATAGTTAAGAATTGTTCCGCACTTTTGTGGCGTGCACTCTACTTTATATAGTAATGTTGATGATTTTGATGGCGATAATATTAACGGTAGTAATGGTATATAGATGGTGATATTGACTACGTAGAACTTTTGAGAAGTACGTAATAATGTTGTTTGATTAATGTCATGATAATGATTTTGATGATGTTCAGTGATAATGGCGATGATAATTATGTTTGATACTCAACACAAAACACGCGGCACGTCAAGAGAACACATGGTAGCGTAATAGACAACGACGAATACCAGAAAATTACAAAAGCATGAAATGACCGAGAAAAAAAGGCTGCGTCGTGTTTCAAAACCGCGCTCTAAAATGGCAATAGCTTGTTTTGATGGTCTGCCATGAAACATGGTCTCAGTCGACCAATTATTGAGCGCTTCCTCACGGCTTACCATTTTTCATTATGTATCTTTATAATCTAGTTCTATTACATTGAGCTAATTTCCTTGACACTTTAATCAGACTTTTTGAATCATTTATTATGTTTGTTATTTTTATTAATTGTATAATATTGGCTTTAAATGACCCACCAGAAGATGCAGAGTAAGTCTGACTGGAAAATTGCAATATGAACAACTAAACAAACAAACAGACAGACAAATTAACGATCGATAGATCCGACCAACAAACGAACGAATCAAAGAACGAACGAACGAACGAACAAACGAACGAACGAGCGAGCAAACTGTAACAAACGAATAACAAACTGATTTTTTTTTATTGTTTATCTTTTTACAGATATTTTTTTACTGGAATCTATACTATAGAAATGGTGTTAAAGATAATATCGCGTGGGTTTGCTTTACATAGTTATGCTTATCTAAGAGACTCGTGGAATTGGTTGGACTTTATTGTAGTATTTTTAAGGTAATGATATAATAACATACTATTATTATTAATTAAAGTCCTTATATTGTGCACATCGTTTCTAGATACTCAAAGCTGTGTTCATGCAGATGAGTCAAAGTTCATTTATATTGGGAAGGTTTCCTTTTGTTTTCGTTTCTAACAAGAGACACAAATGCAAATGTCTATTCTGGAGAAAATAATGACTCACCCCAGAAAGCTATTTTCATGACTTCATTTTATCTCCATGATTAGCAAATTTAGTAGAACACTTGTGATTAGCTATAATTATTTATAATTATCATTATTCTTATCAATGCTTCTAAAACATGATGGCTTCTTTTTCGTTTCAGTTATTTGTCGATAGCACCAAACATTGCAAGTTTCTCTGCTATACGAACATTGCGAGTACTGCGAGCGTTTAAAACTATATCTGCATTAAAAGGCTTGAGAACTATGGTTAATAGTCTACTACGGTCTCTTAAACTACTCAGTGACGTTCTAGTGTTATTTATGTTCAGTTTGTGTGTATTGGCTCTTATTGGGGTGCAGTTATTCTCAGGTGAATTAAGAAATAAGTGTGTGCGGACACCGTTACCGAATACATCGCTGTCTTTTTCTCTTTACATCAATAATGCAAGTAAGTCATATCGGTAGAATGAACAGTTATTCATATAGAAAATTGAAATGTTGGTATGGTGTGGTATGGTAATGGTACGGTATGGCATGGTAATGGTATGGTATATGGTATGGTATAACATGGTACGGTATGGTACGGTACGGAATGGTATGGTATGGTATGGTATGGTATGGTTTGGTATGGTATGGTATGGTATGGTATGGTATGGTATGGTATGGTATGGTATGGTATGGTATGGTATGGTACGGTATGGAATGGTATGGTATGGAATAGTATGATATGGTATAATATGGTATGGTATGGTATGAGATGGCATTAGATGGTATGGTACGGATAGTATGGTATGGTACTGATGATATATTATAAATTAAACCAATGTATAACATGTTTCGTGATAGGTAATTGGTATTTCAAAGAAGAAAACGATCCTTTATTATGTGGAAACTCCTCAAATGCAGGGTAAGACATTACTTATACTATGAAACATATACTATACTTGCATTGATTTGGCTGTAAATCCTCATACAGAATTTGTCCTGATTTGCATAAGGTTTAGCTTGCAATATCTCGGCCAAATTACATCTAATTCCAGAACTTAAAATCTAAAATAGCAGCATCAATCTGGACATTTAATAAGTAATATACAATATTCGCGTCCGATCTGTATGAGTTCGCTTGCAGCTAGCTGTTTTAAATCCCTATACAGATCGGACGCCAATATTGTATATATTACTAATAATGCCATATGTTATTATTTTCAGATCGTGTCCAAGTAACTATACCTGCATGTCAAACGCAGGTCCTAACCCTGATTATGGCTACACCAGTTTTGACAACATGGGATGGGCGCTTGTCATGGGATTCCAGATTCTTACTATGGATTTCTGGGAAAATCTTTATGACAGGGTAGGTTCTTCTCACTGTTGCCCTAAACTTCAACTTCCAAACATTTTTAGCTTTTTTTTTTTTTTTTTGGAAGTTGGTACTTATGTGAATAATCTTTAATTGTAAAATGAGGATAAATGCCTCTTGTAAAAAAAATTGGTACAATAAATCATCTTCTAAATCATCTTCTTAATTCTTAATCATTCTTATACGAAATAAACATGAAGGTCTAAGATATAACGACATACAAATGATTTCTATCGTGTCGCTTAGTGAAATATGTCTATATGTAACATATAGCTCTGTGTCACTAATTCCTGTTTTCTATAGTGCCTACGTTCCATGGGTGCTTGGTACGTCCTATATTTTATCGTAGGAATCTTCTCGTGTTCATTCTACCTGTTAAACCTTGTACTGGCTGTCGTCTACATGTCGTACCATCACGAGATGATGTCAAGCGAAAACGAGGTAAGCCGCGATACACTAATTGACACCAGGTATAAAGCACCTTTTAAAGAGCTATTACGTACAGTGCGAATCTAAAAACCATGGCCAGACAGAACTATTTTTAAAAGGAATGTTATTGTTCCTAGTTGTCAAGAGTATGAGATACGGAGAGCTTATTCCCGGACCCCATCAGGGGCTCTACTCGTCGTTATATTTTTTGAAACTTGCTAACAATCTCCGCACTTTTGTCTCGAGATGTTTTGACGATGCGACCGCGCCTCATGCAATCTGGCCAATCACGTTATGTTACCAAAATAACTTCAGTTTAAAAATAGATCCCCTGATGAGTGTAAAGCCCAATAAGAGGGATAAGCTCTCTTATCTCATACTCTCTTGTACTTGTTGATTGTGTGCGTAGGAAAGTATTTCTGAACTATATTTCTGCCTGGCCACGGTTTTCAGATTCACACTCTAACTAAGCTGAGCGAGATTCCCTTTTCGTCGTGAACCGTTTCAATACATTAAGGACTGTTTTACGAAGGAAAGGAAGCTCTCTCTGCTCAATGAATTATAGAAAGCACCCTTTTATTAGGCACCATTCACAATAAATCAGGGATTTCATCACTAAAGAGCACTACAACTATGTTACTATTTTGCTATTGCACTGATAAATGCTAAAATTAACGATAAACTAATAAACGCACTAATGATAACAACTATACAATAGCCTAGTTACGTGTTTAAAAAATGATTTTATCTTGAACCCAGGTCCCTCGGTCAGGCTGGATTGGCAATAAAAAACCGTCTGTAAGTTTCGACACTGAACGACAATCGATCATATAAAGTTTCGACACTGAACGACAATCGATCATAAACGCCATCGATGCAACTTAGTCCTCTAGAGTAGTCTGAGAACATGACCTCAAAAAATCTTTGCTTAAATTGCTTCTTTGTATAGCATTTTATACCATAATTAACATCCAAAGGAGTCTTTTTCTCTTTGCTATATCCTCAAACGCCTTCTACTATATAAGTATTCTGTATCATTAGATCATGCACAATTTAACCTTTGATCTACAAAGTAAGATCGCAGCTCTAATCGACATTGGACCATAATAATAAATACGCGACTTCTTCAAAAATGCTAAAACGTAAAGAACATAAGGAATAAACGCAAAACATTTGATTAATTTCCATCTCTGATACTTCTTAATTTTTTTAATCCTTTTTTTATAAATTTCTTAATGTAAATTTAACCCTTTTTACCATTGTAACTCAATTCAACAATCACGTTTTCATATGAAACTTTCTTTGATGATTGGTAAGTTGGTTACCAGAACTTATAGTAGTATCTGAATCTATATGTTGCTATTTATTCACTTAATCACTTATTCATTGCATTTGCATAAAGGTAAACCACTTGGTCACTCGCATATGACATTATAAAACACACGTGACATATTAATGCTTGATTACATGAGAAGTTATATTGCGTGACACATCTTACACCACGTGCAAAGAGTTTGCATTACGTGACACATATCTCAAAACACGTGACAAATTACATGAGATGTGATATTGCGTACGTGACACATTTGCTTAATTACATTATTGATCAATTGCGTGACGCATTTGATACCACAATAAATAAAACTGTACACCTTTATCCTTCTTCCACGTTACAATAACTACAGGAAGCCCAACGAAGACAAAACAAGAAAACTGCAGCATCATACGCCGCTGACCTGGACACAATACAACGCATCGAGCCCTTAGAAAGTCACCTGTACCCCCCAGATTACGAAGACGACGAAGACCAATCAGAAAACGACGATACCGATGACGAAAGTCAGAAGATATGTGAACCCAATACGAAGTTAAAACGACTACATAGGGAAATCTCAAAGTTTGTAGAGCGCCCGTTGTTTGATGGGATAGTTACGGGTCTTATACTGCTAAATACAGTGGTTCTTAGTATGTATTATTATGGTATGGCCGAAGAGTTGGTCTTTATACTGGATACTCTGAATGCCGTAAGTACTCTGAAAATACTGTCAAACGCATATCGCCTACTAAATTTTAATGCATTTCTTTCTCACCGACGCGACAAATTGTCGTAGCACCTGTCACTTACTGAGATTTTGCAAATGTTGAGACAATTTTTAACTTGCGATAAACTTACAGTACTGATTGCTTTTCGTAAAAAGAGCGTTGACAACAAGAACTTTGATAACTTTGATAGCATGGAACTTCTGTCTACACGAGCTTAGTTCTTTTGAGAGCATATAACTTATACCTGTGTACTTTTTAACTGTTTGTACTGTAAAAAGTTCACCCGAAGGTTTTGAGAAGCCTTTCTGTCTACTTTTCCATAACAATACACAAATAAAGTCTCGCATGAGTGGGAAACAGTACTGTATCGTATCGTAACCGTTGTTTCTAAGAAAACATTCCAATCATCTACCGTATCGTAGCGGTATCGTAACCGTACCATTTCCCACTCATGCGAAAACGACTAACAAACAACCCAAAAACCGAAACAGCTATCAACGGTTGCTAGGTTTTTTGGTTGAGAGGCCATTGCGCATCTTCCATTATTGAAGCCTAACGACTCACAACATATCTACTGCACATGCTCAGTGTATATCATTCCATGTGTCTTTTCCAGGTATTCACGGGCATATTTCTACTAGAGATGCTGGTTAAGATCATGGTAGCTGGATTCTACAAGTATATATGTAACAAATGGAACTTATTTGACGGTGTTATTATCTTGTCGAGTGTCGTGGCTTACTTTCATCACAACGCGTCAGGGATCAGCATGTTTAGGATATTGAGACTGGTAACTAATTTTCCTTATTTGTTGTCATGGTGATGATGATTTAATTACTTTTACTATCAAATCAACGTCATATCATCATCGTATTCCCCATTAAAAAAACTCTTTAGGGTGATTCTGTTAGAGTGTAACGTAACGTAATACTTATATAGCGCATTTCACATAATGTCCCAATGCGCTTTACATTCTCTAATGTTTATAGTATGTAATCAAGAATCTCTTGATGTAATGTAGTATGTAATCCGTTTTTTTCAACAGTTGCTGAAAGTCCGATTTCACCATTATAATTCGCCTCAGTTGCCGATAATCCGTAATCGTTCTACTGTATAATCACTGTACCATCTCCATAAAAAAGTACCATAATTACTACTTTGATTATATGTACTTGCCAGAACATTTATCATTATCACCGATACCCCATCACAACCACAAAAACCATCATCACAACCACTACCACCACCAGCACCACATTCAGCTAAAATAACTGCACTCTATTCCACTCCACAGCTAAGAATCCTGTACCTCGGTCAATCATGGGAAACAATGGCTAAACTTATCAGAGCTATCGCACATAGTGTTGACCCAATCCTCAACATCACATGTATTCTCGGCGTTATCATCTACGTGTTCGCAGTAATGGGAATGAGAATATTCGGGCCGGCTTACACGCCTGAAAACTTTGGTGCGGAAGGAGTACCACGATGGAATTTCACGGACTTCGCTCACTCGTTTATGATGGTGTTTAGGATATTGTGCAGCGAGTGGGTGGAGCCGTTATGGGACTGTATGAAAGTCACGAGCCCCGCTGCTCTGTTCTTTTTCATGCCGTGCTTGATAGTCGGGAACTTTATCGTAAGTAATTGACTTCGCTTCAAAGCTGTTATCAACCTTGATTTTAGTAATTATATCCTTAAGGAGGAAATTGCAATTTAAAGTGTAATATTTTGCACGATATGTGAGTAGCCAGTGCACTCTGAGTACAAAACTACGAAAAAATGTTCAAGCCTCGATAATGTTTGGAAAGTCACCCAGAAAAGAAAGCAGCAATATATGTAGTAGAACTTCAAAACAACTGACAATTTTTCTTTAATTTGTTCTCTAGGTCCTAAACTTATTCGTGGCTCTGCTTCTGAATTCGTTCGCCATTAAGGAAGAGGACTCAGAACAAAGAGAAGCTGAAAAAAAGCGTCGAGCCGAAAAGAAGGCGAATTCTTCTTGTACATGTAAACATCTTCTAGAAACTAAGAAGACCCGGATGTATGTTGCAACATTCCGTGAAAGATACAAACTGTACCAGGTCAAAGTGCTGGAGAGCAGTCGTGCTACAGAACATGGAATAGGCTCGCCATTACAGGAGAGATACTCTGACGTGACACCGAAAGGACAAAAAAGTACGATTTTCTAAGCGGTAGTAGACTAATAAAGCACATTTGACCGCAATGAAAGATTTATTGTGTTGCGTTAAGCAACGAGATGGAGCGAGATGAAATGCAGCTTCAGGTCCATTTTCCACTTTTCGGACATTTTTGCTGTGACAATGTCTATGTCCTAATATCTATTTCGGTGGCGTGTCAACGTTCCGTAAGCCAATAAAGAATTGCGATGTCACTTTTAAAGTGACAAGAAAAAGTAATGTCATTGCAAAAAAACTCCCCCATGTGTGGGACAATCTATTGCAGTCACGTGGTCTAACAGTCCGTGACTGTCGGAGAGCTTGACTTCACTATTTAGTGTGAACAAGACTCTAGTGAGTCAAAAGCTCACAAACTCTTCAAAACGTTATACTTGAAGTGAATCAAAAGCATGAAACTTTGTTTGAAATATTATATCACGATCAAATGAATCTTCCTCAGTGATTGTTTACTAGCTACGTAGCTTGTATGGAACATTCTTGTAATGCGCTATTTATACGTTCCCATTTAACATAAATGATCTATTTACTGTTTTCAGTCGATCGTAGTTTACACTGCACTTCAGATAACTGCTCATCCAGCAGCAACGCTAACGAAGGACACAGGAATCCCAGCCCTAAGAGATACATCATCGAGATTGACGACTGTTTCCCACAATGCTGTATGGTCTGCTCTTGTCCCTCTGGTCAACATTTCTGCTGGCTCAAGTTTCGTTGTCGAGTGCGGTGTTTGGTTGAGCATCGTTATTTTGAATGGTTTATTCTATTTGCTGTGATGATAAGCAGCTTTGTTTTGGTAAGTATATTCAGTTTATTGATGCAAAAGTCCTCCTTACAGGAATAGACAGGTCGAAGACACACCAGTCAATAACACACAATTTGGCTCACAGCATAAAAACATTTTTGATTATAGAGAGTGAAAAACATTGCACTTTTTATTAACGGCTTTCTTATTTAAAAAACTCCAGTTGATCCAGTTAACTATCTAATGGCAAGCATCGTCCTTTCTACGTAATCAAGTAATCGGAGAATTAAAAACTCGGTCATCGCATCTTCCAAATTAAGGTTTCTTTCACGACCCGTATCTGCCCGCGCGCGCATGCCCACTCTTAAAAAAGCCGTCGAAGAAGGCCGAATGTCTTTTCTTTTTTCGTGCGGTGGTACATGCCATTTTCATAACATGACGTGGCTTTAATTTTGTAGGTATTTGAGGATGTTCATCTTCACGAAAAACCTCAGCTACAGAAAACGCTAAACACCCTCAACTTCTTGTTTGCGGTGATATTCGGTCTGGAGTTCTTTCTTAAAGTCATTGGTTTTGGGTTTGTCAAGTATTTCACATCAGTGTGGAACTGCCTGGATGCTTTGATCGTATCGGTATGAAAATGGATAATATTGTTGATGTTATTATCATTATCAGTAACCATGGAAACGTTCTTCTTAACCATCAATAAAATAACATCTTGTCCATTATGGAAATTACCATGTGACTACGTCTTTGAAAAATTCTCATAAGTAAAACTTCAGAAAATAGCAAGGATAGAAGGTACAGCAGAGCCGAAGTACAGTATACAGGTCCTAAAATAGAGCACTGGAGAACTCCACACTTTCCCTCTTTATGATCACATTGATGGGTTGGTTTTGTTTTTTCAGGTTTCGGTAGCTTGTCTGTTTGAAAATCCCAATCTGTCGGTATTTCGCTCATTCAGAACCATTAGAGCTTTACGACCACTGAGAGCTATCTCTCGTCTTGAAGGAATGAGGGTAGGTATTTTGTATTTACCCTTGATGTCAATCAACGATACACCAACTACGCATGCGGTAACTAAACTGCCAGCCCGAACGTGCATCACATTGTTATGATGCGTTTCACTTCACTAACGTTGCAATAGAGGGATTCCTATTGATTTGGGGCACCCTTTCCACTGTCCACAATATGTAATTAAGGAGTAAAGTCATTGTGTACGAGCAGTCACAGAAGACCAAACAAAGAGAACAGACGTAGTATCGTAGTAACTAAGAGATAATCTGGAAACCTTGCAGTGTAAAAGACAACCTCTTTGGCTTCATATGTAAATTGTCCATTTCATACCATGTAACACTCTCTAAGGAACGGTTCTTTTATGAAAAATGTATAGGAATATTTACACCTGAAATAATCATTTCCCATGAGTGACATCACGCGTGGTCTGAAATGGGAAAATAAACAGGGACGTCGAAGAGGTCTATTGAACTGCCAAAGAGAGTACAATTTTATAATTGTGTACCTTTTGATTTCTGTAGGTTGTAATCAACGCTCTGTTTGCTGCTATACCTGGAATAGGCAATGTACTGGTCATTTCTTTGTTATTCTGGCTTATGTTTAGTATTCTTGGTGTGCAGCTTTTTGCAGGTAAGCTTTAGGCTTTATTGTAGTTATTCAATAAAAAACCAGCAGAAATTAAGGCAAAAATCAAACTAGCTTTAATATAAATCTCGTTCTAAAAAGTATTAACTTTAAGATTGACTAGATAGGTATTTGAAGTAATAAGAAATCATATAGAAAAAATTGACATTCACAAACAGTCACATGGACAAAGTGAAAAATCAAATTGCAAAATGCCACTAACAACAAAAATACGCAGTCAAGGACTGCATGTGGCTAGTGCTAGGAAAGACAAAGCCAATATTTGATTTATTGAAGCACATTTTTTCAAGTGATTCCAATGGTTTTAATGTGCTTATGTTGTTGTTTTTTTACTTTTTATATACAGCTATTCTTGAAATGGTTGTCCAGTTCAAATAGTGATTTTTCGAATAGCAAATCATTTGCATATCTCATGATTTTTATTTTCTAAGAAATGCTGGGTCAAAATGTACAAAATAACTTAATCATCATATAATTATAATAAACTATGTAATCTAAGTAATTATATGATATGTGCAGCTTTGTATTTAAATCAGGAAAACTAAAAACATGATATATGCAAATAACATTGTTATTCGCTGTATACTTAAACATCGCTTAGAAAGTGATAACATAACTTGAGTGGCACTGCTGAGCACTAAACAAAATAAAATACTGGAAGGAGTTTCAGGGGGTGTGCACTCCCATCTGTGATGACTTTCTACCCTATGTTTTTCACTATTTGCTAATTAATACTGGTGATACCCTCCTGGTGATGGTGCACTCCTTGCTGAAGATTTTTCTAGAAGGGTTTGTGAAGTATGATAAAACTACAAAAAGGTTTGTGGGAAAAATGTCTAGACCAGTAGTGAAAAAAAAAAAAAATAAATAAATAAATAAATAAATAAATAATAATAAAAAAAATAAATAAATAAAAATAAGAAAAAAATGGTTCTAAATCCCCCTAGCCCTCCTTTTTGAAGTTTATGTCAAAATCAAATTTAGGGCAGGGATCCACCTATAAGATACAGGGGCTGGACCAATCCCTTCAACTGACCATGTGTACCATTGCACCACTAATATTATTTTGCATCTCCTTTGTTATTATTTTTATGGTGTACATCCATTCCACTCCCTCTAGATACCCCTACCATAGTATGCCTGCACCCTTCCACAAAGAAAATCATAGACGTGCTTTTGTAGTGTGATAATTATTGCATCATCACATCACCTATAATAAAATATATCAAGGGAATGCCTTCACGGTAGTGATTTTGTATTGTTCTAGGTCCATAATCAATAGAATTCGCAATATTCATCAAGCTTTCAGATCTTGATAATTATTAAAGAAATTATAAAATACATGTAGATATATCAATGAAACTTTGCACATCATTATGTGTATTTGCCATGCATTATTCATGACAGTATTTAAAAAAGTGAGACGTAAAATAAAATATCACGAAATTGTTTTTTGTTATGGATCAAATGTTTAATGAAAATCAGCTGTACTTAATTTCTTTATTGTCCTTTTATGCTTTGACTGATCGATGTGTCCGTTATTTTAAATATGTGAAAACAAACAAACCATGATATATATTTCAAAATAAATTTATTCTAAAAAATATTTTCAGTACACGTTTACTAATGTATCTATAAAATGTCCAACTGAACTGATAAGAGCGATCGCAAACGGTATGACCGTCTGTTCAAAACAACGGTATACTCCATAGTTTTTCGGTCACAAGTTCTGACGTAAACAAAACTCCAGTTTTTCCAAACATCCAATGGTATATTTAAAAATATCCATTGAGGATAAATGACGCAAATTATGAAGTTATCTATCCATGTCAGTCCCTTATTCTGGAGGAATTTTGTACGTCACACGGAGTAAATCACTTCGAGAAACATTCGATCAATTAATGTCATTTCTTACCATGAAATCCACTATCAATTTGAAAATTATTAACCATGACATGGCCTTGAGTTTCTTCTTAGTTGCTCTGAAGAGCGCCATCATAAAATGTCCGGATAGTGTCCTGATTTACTCTATTTTAACATTCTCTACTTTTGGCCGCCTCAACGCCGCCATTTTGTTTCTCTGCCTTGTAATCGGCGATAAATCGGGAAAGTACCGAAGATGAGCCGAATTACCCACGCACCCAACCACCCACTTTCAAGGCGACACCATACTAGGCTAGCGCCTCGTTCCGAGGCACTAGCCACAAAAATCACCGCCATATAATCACCATGAGTAAAATGACGAAGAGTTGTGGGCGACAATGTACGTCATCTTGAAATGGTTTATATATAATGAACCAATCGTAGAGCGCAAGAACCTATCTATGTTATATACAATATTAACGGGCGACACTTTTTTTTCTTCAGGCAAATTTTTCCGATGTGTTGACCAACAGAATGAAAGGTTATCACCAAGTGTCGTACCAAATAAAACAGCTTGTCTATCTCATCCAAACTATCGATGGATAAATGCCAATGTTAACTTCGACAATGTTTGCAACGGCTTCTTGGCATTACTACAAGTGGTGAGTGATGCAAAACTTTCCAAAAATAAAAGAGACCATTTCGTGAATGTTTGATTTATAGCCCCAATCGGCCATTTTGAATCCAGCTCTGAGTATCAAACAATAACCAAATATGGTGTCAAAATTATGCTAATTAGTGCATGGGACCGCGCTACACGTTAATTTCAATCCACGTTACGAGTTTCTACTTTTAGATCTAACGTTATACTGCCAAATAAGAAGGAAAGAAGTTTCGGCCTAGGTCCAAGCGTTTAGGCCCAAATAACTAAATCAAGATCGGGAAAGCCGTAGTTAAGAATCTATAATAATTTTCCTCTAGTTCATTTGAAATTCATGACCAGAATATCCCACGAAAGACTTCATGAATCTGTAAATAACATAAAACAATCGTTCTGATTTGCTAAGGTTTTGACTTTTTTTTTGTATAATAATCTTTATTTTTTAACCAATAAATCAACTTCGCAATTGTCAATGTTTCTGTCTTCATAAAAAGGTCTTTTTCTGTCTTCATAAAAGATTTATGACAAAAGGTTATGGTTTGTAAATGAACTGCAACAATATATATGTACATAAAGAATTAGAAACGTTTCCCGAAATACCTTTCAGTCGTGCTCTCTCCTATTTTCCACCGACAATGTTTTTCAAATAGGTGTATTACATAGGGACGTGAGTTTTCTCTTTCTTTATAGGCAACCTATGAAGGATGGATGGAAGTGATGGCCGACGCTGTAGATTCCACTGCGGTAATTAATCAATTTTATATATCATTGACGGTAAAAAAAACAGTTTGTGAAATGTTTAGCTTTTGATATTGAGCTGTGCTATTACGTGAACACGGGAATGAACACTAAAAAAAAGAAGAAAAAAGAAATCGACGTGGTATAGTAGTACACAAACATCCCAAAGACAAACTGCATTTCTAAGTTTGTTATTGGTTGGCCTCAGTATAACCTCAGTAACAGCAATAACTAACACAACGTTCTTTTCGTCCCTACAGGTCGACCAACAGCCACGTTATGAAGCCAACATGTACGCTTATGTGTATTTTGTAGTTTTTATTATAGTGGGGTCTTTTTTTGTTCTCAATCTATTCGTTGGTGTTATCATCGATAACTTTAATACTCTCAAGAAAAAGGTGAGCTTGAATGTTATTTTTATTCCTCATTGTCATCATCGCATTATCATTACAATCATCATCATTATTATCATTATCATCTTCATCAATGAAATTTTCATCATCACAATCATTGTCATCATCATCATCGTCAATCAAATTGTCATCATCATCATAACCATTGTCATCATCATCATCGTCGTTCATCTCGTGACCACTGACACTACTATCGCCATTATCGTTGCAACACCATCACTACCCAGACCACTTACTTCATCATCATACCATCTTTACTATCATCAGCATCATATTTTCATGATATCAACATCGTTGTCATCATTACCATAGTGCTACCACGTAGACAGCTATCAATAAATATTACATAATAACTTTATCGGACAGGATGACACCGTTACCATAACTGATAACTTTTAGGCGGCTCTGAAGCACATGGTAGGTCTTGACAAGAAAAGAACACTTTTTACAGCTGATATTTTATCCACATTTTTTTCTTTTTCCAGTACGAGGAAATCAGCAGCATGGGAATGTTCCTCACTGAATCTCAAAGAAAATGGGTCCAGATACTACTGGCTGCTTCTAAGAAGAAGCCACCATCAAGAAGCTTACGACCAACGGTAAATATCCGCACAGAAAAACATTAGATAACTTTTAATTGTGGTCGGTGTGCTACAGTGTTCCAAGAAACCTTATTTTGACAGGAGCCCCATCCAGACACGGCTGCGAGAGAGATTACTTTGAAATCATTCACACTGATAGACTTCCTTGCAGTCGTTTAAACGCAGTTATTGGGTGACAAACCCTAAAACCGACTGCGAGGGAGTCTATCACACTGACTGATAATCTTTGTTTGAATTAATTAATCCGTGTCTACTCAGTGGAAATGAGCTCGAGTTTCCAAAAATCATGCTGATCTCAGTGATTTTCATATTTTTGTTTGTTTGTAGGATTGTTTTCGTGGTAGACTCTTCGACATGGTGTCCAGCAACAACTTTGAGATAGTGATACTTATGGTGATCATGTGTAATATGGGTTTAATGATGGCACAACATCACGACCAGTCGGCGGAGATGACAAACATAATGAATATCCTTTAATAACGTAGTGCTGCACTCGACGTCACGTCATTTATCTTGGATGATTGTTATCAGTGTTTATCGTCAACCAACATGTCTATGCATAGGCAGCCCAAGCTCCTTATCTGTCAATATTTACAAAAATCATTTCAGTGTTAAACTTGCAACAAATTTAAAGTACAATTCAAGGGCATTAAAGAAGTCTCAATAAATACAAATAAAGCTTTTTTAGCGTAAAAATTAAAAAGGCCTTATTTGTATTTGTTAGGACTTCTTTAATTACCTTCAAATGTACTCTTAATTTATTTCAAGTTTAACACTGAAATGATTTTTATAAATATTGACAGATAATGAGCTTGGTCTGTCTTTGGTCTATGTTCCGTGTACCTTTTAGATTCCAACATTATCCTCACACTACCTCCATCATAATCATTAAATTTATCACGCGCACTTCTTTCAAAGTTTTAACGATGTTTAAGAAAAACCAAATCACTTTTAATTGATTTCCTTGACGAGAACCGTTCTGGTCAACACAGATAGCAAATTTTGTCCTGGTGGGAATCTTCTTGGCTGAAGCAATCGTAAAACTAACAGCTTTGAGGCATCATTACTTTAAGAAAGCTTGGAATGTCTTTGATTTTCTGGTGGTAGCTTCGTCAGTTGTGGGTAAGATGACTCCGCTTAGATAATGTATTTTATAATGCTTTTTTCTTCAAAGAGTAAGAAAGAACGTAAACACGGCATCGATATTTCAGTTTCATAAAATTCATAAACCGCATTTACAATATATACTCAAAATCAACAGGTCAAGAGTAGAAACTTTTAACCTAACGGGAAAACGTTCGCAAAAGCAAATTGAGAATTTTTGTCTTATAGCTATAACTATCACTATTGGTGATTACTATAATCATATCATCATCGCCACCATCATCATCATAACTATAATCATCATTATCACCACCACCATGTTCATTCGCACTATCCTAACATCCTAACATCTATTTAATATTCCTAGGTATTGTACTCGACGAACTAAGCACCGAAGATTCAAGTGTCGTTAACGCAGGTCTACTTCGAGTCATACGAGTATTTCGAGTCGCACGACTGCTACGCGTCGTTCAGTTTGCTAAACGAATACGTCAACTACTAGTAGCAATAATTATATCAATACCCGCTCTCTTCAACATTGGAACTCTATTATTCCTCATCATGTATATATATGCGATTATAGGCATGGCTTCGTTTGGGAACGTCAAAAAACAGGGCGAGCTCGACGACTTCGTAAACTTTGAAACGTTCGGAAAATCAATGATGTTGGTATTTCGGTTATCAACGGGAACTGGCTGGAATGATATTTTGGATGGTTTGATGGTACAACCGCCTAACTGCGATCCGCATTATAAGGGTCTTCCTAATGGTAACTGTGGATTCATATTTGAGTCTGTGTTCTTTCTAGTGTCCTATATTATCGTGGTATTTCTAATAATAGTCAATATGTACATAGCCGTGTTGCTAGACAACGTGAATCGAGCTCACGAGACGGACGATTTTGGTCTGTCAAAAGACAAGTTTAAAAGTTATTATAATAAATTTGCAAACTTCTCTTTAGGGAAGCAGTATATACCGGTTCAATTTTTACCAGACCTTTTAGACGATTTGGATAAACCGTTTAGAATACCGAAACCTAACGAAGATGAAATCGAAAAATTAGCAATTCCAGTCCGGGAAGGTAATCTTGTACATTGCTTCGATGTACTAAAAGCGTTGGTTAAACGGATTTTACAAGAACATGGTGAATCGCCCGAAGTATTCGAACAGATCACTGTGAGAATGGAATCGCAGTTTAAGAAATCTTTTAGCAAGAAAGTATCTGCTGCGATCATTGGCTCGACGCTGATTCGATTTCACAGCAGCCCTCTAAACTCACAAACAAAAACCACGTGATATATCTACAATTGCTGTAATTGCTCACTTTTTCATCAAAAAGTAATTAACAGTTGTCATGCGCATTGAGGTTGGAAAAAAAAAAAAACAAACAAAAAAACACGAAAATATTATATGAATTGGGACCAGGAGCTGCAACGATAAAAAGCTTGATTGAAATCCGTATCGACTAAGTGTTCTTATCAAAGACGCCACAACTATACCCTCCATGGAACCCAAACTATGGCGGGAAATATCCGTGATTTTATTACGGAACAGTGTGGCTTGCGCGTCACACGAAATTATAATAATATTGCCATGCTAATCTTCTTTGCAACGTCAATGTTGCTATAGAGACTGCGTCGCCATGTCAATCAATTTTAATAGCCCTAATATTTATATTAAAGTGTAGAAGAGATATTTGATAGTATTTATTAATCAATAATTATAGTAATAATTTTTCATAAAATGGTAGAGATTATTTAATATTTGATTGATGCGTAAGATGCGCATATTTTTACTGAACATATTATAAAACATTAAGAAATTTTTGTACAAATGAATTTGAAAAATGCAATTTTATAAATCACTTGAATGAATTGAAATATTGACAAACGTCAACAGTTATAAAATAATACTAAATAGAAGCAATATCTATTGGAGAATGTCCTAATACTTAACATAATACAATGATAAAACTGGTATAATTCTAGCATAAATTACTATTGATAAAATAAATACTTAAATTGATATATATATCGCTTTACTTGCCTTTATGTAAATTGGGATTCCTATTCATTAGGCCAACATTTTCTCAGTCTGCGGTAAACCTAAATTGATAAAATACGAAAATGATCGGCATTTCTTTTTTTTAGAGCATGCGCAGACGTTTCACCGCGGTGCTCACTAATCTATTTTAGCTTCATGTTTATCTACAATTGCCTTTTTACAGACTAGAAATCTCTCTCTTGGGATATTCTTGGGTTGCACGTTACGTCATAGCTGCCATGTTGGATGACGATAACAAAGTATTCCTTATTACTTTCTCTTGTTTGTTCATCCAACATGGCGGCAACAGCTTTGTTCTTTATTCCTCAATGGGTTTCTGGTCATGTGGTTGCAACCCAAGAATTGCCGCTATAGATTCTCAGTATAGATGCCTTGCAGTTCGTTGGAATGCAGCCCAACCTGGAGGACAAAACAATGGATTTCAGCTCCAAAGGGAGCAAAAATCCTCTAGATGGGGATGCTTTGACGTCACCTGCAAGGGATCTATTAGCAAAGTCGTAATCAGACCTAATCATTGGAAACCCAGTGCTAGAGCTTGTTACTCGTACTCTGCCTGAGAGCAAAGATCGAGTGACAAAAGACAGCAAACTGGTTATCAAGGGTGGTATTCTCTTAGCTTAATTCCCGTTTCCAGAGTTTAAAAAGGGACTGGCGGCGAGTTAAGCTATTAATTAAATTAAAATTTTGATCCCCAAACAAGAAAGATCGTATTATTTATTTATCGCCACGTTTTAGAGCAAACGCAGGAAATCCATGACATAACAATGAACTAAACACTATCTATTTAGTAACTATTTGTCACTAGCACTCCACCAGAACACAATACCCAGACAAAAGAAATAGTAATGTTATGGTGAACTAAATAGTTACTATTTGTTAGTATTTAGTTCGCTTTTATTTCACTGATGGGTTTCCTGCACTTGCTCTATGCAACGTGTATGAATAAATATTTAGTAAGGGCAATATTTTAAAAGTCTCAAAAATAACAGACAATGTATGGGGTTTGAAGACAACGTCCTCAAATTGTCCACAAAAATATACATTCTCTCTAGTTGTAATGATCTGTTTGAAGCCCACAAATCAGTCAGTATTAGTTTAAACCTTCCAAAACTGATTTGAACATTATAGTTCTAGTGCGATCTTTCATGTCGTGGGAGTTGTTTTTCATTAGATAAATATTTCTGCATTCGTTCCCGGTCCCTTTTTGAACGAATCAGAAGACGAATTAGAAGTTACAGCGACTGGCTTACGATTGCGATCGACGTTTATATTAAATCGGTTATGATTACGAAGCAATAGCGATAGTAGCACCTTATAATAGCCTCTGCTATATAAAGATATCAATGCCGTTAATATTTAAGTATAAACTCAGAAGACTCGTATCAAGAAAATAAAGTTGAAAATGTTTTAGTTGTGGTATTGGAGTCATTTAATTTTATTAATTTTTTTTCCTCAAAAAAAGCCTTTCATTAAAAAATCAATGCAAAAAAACTTTATACATTGACAACTCATGACAAATTAATGTCTAGAGACAAAAGAACCTTTCAAAATAATCTGACTGCTTTTTATTAAAAAACGATCATCATTCCCGGAGTGCATTGCAATCAAGGAAAAGGCTAGGTTACTTTTATAAATGGCGGCCTGTTTGGTTGAAATCAGATTGGTTCACTTTTGAGTGCAATGTAAAAAGTTAATCTCGTTAGTTATCGGGGATTTGTAGCTGAATTCAAATTCACTTCTCAAATGGGTCACTAATTCCGTGACAAGTGGCCATGGTGTTCTCATGTTACCATGCCAACAGGTGGTCACAGCCAACTTAAGCAGGTTACACCAGTTTGGCCTCCGAATATAAACAGATCGAGTGTTAGATGTCAACAAAATAAAACACTTCCAGCAACTCTAGCGGCGTTCAAACAATGACCGAGTTTTTGTTGTGTAATGTCCTTTAGCACTTATCATAAAAAGAGCTAAACAATTCGGCAACCGTAAAGGATTGATATGGGATTAGGACGGATAGTTCAGTAAAATAAACTTATGATACAAATTGACGGATATTTTGGAAACTTGATGGCAGGAATATCATCGAGGTTGTTCGAGATGTGACAAATAAAAGATTATCTAATAACTTGATATAGACAAACAAAGTGATAAAGTAATTAATGGGTAAAAATCAGTGGTAAAACTGGTATGAAAAGCGACAGTTTTACAACAGGTGATGTGAGGCAGCAGTAGTGGAAAAAACACAGACCACATAACTAGTACAATTGTATCTATTTCAAAGTTTACATATAATAATCCGCTGCGATGCATGGTCCCCCAAAAAACTTCATTGAATTGATTTTTCTCGGAGATGACAGAGCTACAACTAGAAAAATCAACAAAACTCGTCAAAAAAACGCAAAATATTTTACTGCAATAAATGTTCAGCTTTTATAGTTGAGAGACATTTTTCTTGTGTTACTTTTAAGAATTTAAGGTGACAAAAATAGCAATCGAAATGAAAATACAATGGCCTTGACCTGTTAAATACAACAGATCTCGTAAAGACCATTGGCTAGTTGACTTAAGCACCCGTTAATCCCAAACAGTTCGAGAGACAATCCCTTTTGGCAGTAAATAATAACAAAAAGAACATCACAAAAAAGCCGTCAAGCCGCGCTAAGCAAGTTGTGTTGTAAAGTCACCACTCACGGTGCTTGTAAGAGTTTTTGTTGAAATCCGAATTCATAAACTATCTTCTCATGAATTAAATATCATTTTCTTTGAGACGGCGACTTTGGAAAAATACCAATTCACTTTGATCGAAATGGAGATTTTTCGGTGAAATTTGATCATTGGATTTTGCACAGAAGTCAAACGAAGAAACGAAATTGTTGAGCTAGCAAGGTAAGTTAAAAAAGGTGAGGGGAAAAACCCAAAATGTCAGCATGTGATTTTTGTCTCAGTTGTTTAGCAAATGGTACGTCGGGTCGAAAAAACGAAATTCCTATGAAGTGATCTCATTCATTACGCAAAAAGCATATCAACTCATACTCTAAATATACCCCTCCCCTACTGACTAGACACTAACTTGTAATAAGTGGAAGAGAAATCTAAACTTCGTTTAAACTCCCATCAAGAAATAATCTTATGTAACGGTTATTAACAACGTAAATATCATTTTAAGTTACAAGTATGGAGTTTACGTTAAGCTAGCTGAACGTTTCTACAAATGAATATTTGAAGGAGTTTTCAATTTCAGATCATTTAATTTAAAATGATAGAAAGTGTAACTTTATTTATGAAAATGAAAAGAATTGAGAGAGTACTAAATAAAGTTAATCTATTGTTTTGCTACAATTTCATTTTCTTCGATAAAGGAAGAAATCAAATAAATGGATAAAACAGAAATAAATGAATGTACATATTAAACATATCTATTGGACTGTCTTCACATTTTCCAATGTCGAAAAACTAAGGACCGTTCGACATCGGAAAACATTTCATCGTCAAAAATATCTCACTGACCTCACTAAATACACTACAGCAAACTGACTTTAACCTTACCGATTACCTATATTTGTCGATGAAATATTTCCATTGATGAAAAAAGCAGTCGAGCCTCGAAAGTATTCGAGAAAACGATCTTTAATTTTTACTTTTTATTAATCAAAGCTCGTTGAGGCGATGCGTTACGATGAATTGCAGTTGATTCAAGAAACCCTGGAGAGTTGGTCGTAAAAAAATCCCTCGAATATGACAAAAGGAAAAGGTATCAAAACTGATAATATGTACTTGTTTGTATAACTGTTTAGTTTTTGATTTTCATACAGTATTATTTCGCAAAAACCACACCTGTACGGACGAAGAATGGCAATTTTAAGTCAATAATAGACTCTGCGGACTTTTGCGCCAAAAACTGTTATTGAATATACCATAATTTAAAAAGCGCTGGTGTGAGGTGGTGCATTTGTTTTTTCGAATCTAGTAATATTTTTGGGGGGCTAACTTTATGAAATTTTCTTTGCATTTTTAGAAGCTGGAAGAATTCAAGTTTACGTCCGTGTTCGTCCATTTACTGAGAAGGAACGAGAAAAGAAGGAAATCAACGCTATAGCCCTTCACCATGATCACTCACTGGTGGGTTATGACACTTGACGATTGTTTGACAAGTTTGACATAAGATTTTAAACGGTGTTGGAAGTTTCTTTGTTTCTTTTTTCTTTTGCTTTTATCAATCAAAATTGTTTTGTGTTGTACAAGGCATAGAATATATTAATGCACATGTTACATTTAGTATGAACGATGGTTTGGACAGAGAAAATACACCTTTCAAGAGCAATTTAAAGACAGACAGGCAGGCAGACAAACAAACAGACAGACAGGCAGGCAGGCAGGCAAACACACAGACAGACAGACAAACAGACAAACAGACAGAAAGACAGACAGACAGACAGACAAACAGACAGAAGGACAAACAGACAGAAAGACAAATAGACAGAAGGTCTAACAGACAGAAAGACAGACAGACAGAAGGACAAACAGACAGACAGACAGACAAACAGACAGAAGGACAAACAGACAGAAGGACAAACAGACAGAAAGACAGAGAGACAATCAGAGAGACTGACATACATACAGCAATATTAACAAATACAATAAATAAATAAAAACAAATAAAAAAATTGCAAACAAAGATGCGGACAGACAAACAAAAATACAAACAGATAAACAAACAGACCAACGATGAAAGTCTCTAATTACAAACTTCGATTTTGTTTATAGATTCGAGTACTAGATCCGCGAAGGGACACAAATTACTTTTTCGATGGAGTGTTCGGACCAGAATCGTCGAATTATGAAGTACGTAGAAATATCACAAATCCTCTATGCAACTCTATATTATTGACATTACTTTAGAACTCCGGGAATAAACGATCGGGACGCACGTCGGAATTTTTCAAAAATACCCCTAAAAGATACCTAACGTTTTTCAAAAGGGCGTGGCTCCGCAAATTTTTCATCTCCAAAAGATGCCAAAATCAGGAGTTTCAGTGCTATTCAACCCCTAAAAGATACCAAAAAGTAAGAATTTGGCAAATTTCATATTTTACCCCTAAAAGATACGACGAGCAACCCCGATCGGAGTCCCTCCCCCCGGGGATTATATAAAGCAAATTATTTTTTCTTAATAAAAGAGCATTGCGATCTAAATGAAATGCGCTTTAGAAATACTTATGATATATAAAAATCTAATATTTGAATATTTGTCAACTAGGTTTATATGAAAGTTGGTCGACCACTAGTATACGCAGCTCTCAATGGCTACAAGGGAACACTGCTGACCTACGGACAGACAGGCACAGGTACAAAGATTCACAAGACACCATCTAACAACTAAGATATTTCTATCATGACTATCATGACGGCGAGCGCGTAAATGGACAATTTCGCGGTATCGTCATAAAATACAGACTTTGGCTATGTCCACACTAACCCGGATAAATTTAAAAATGAAACTTTATTGATCCGGTTAGGCCTTCCGTCTACACTAAAACGCATGAATCCAAAACAATTTTATGCTTATTCTATTGTTTAACGAGCATTTTTTGTCACTGTTTCGGGACAAAAGTTGCGTTTTCAAATTTATCCGGCATAGTGTAACCATGGTTTTTGGTTCACTATGTGCCTCATTTTAAGACTTTCTTTCGGTGTATTGAGTAATTTCGTTTTTTTTTTCGAAATGCGAGAGGTTATTTTATATTTTAGTTGCTTGGTATGATTGTATTTCAAGCTTCACAAATTCACTTTTCTCTAATTGTAATATTATATCTACAGCATAAAAGTTACCAACTGGAATTGAGTTTATCCAGTGGATAGCGTGATGACTTTGCTAAACCGACCCCTGAATATTACATGAATTCTGGGACATGCATTTGTGTTGGTTTTTGTTAGGCAAAAATAATACAATTGTAGAGAACATGGCAATCCGCATGGATAAACTTATTAAACAAGAATCAAAACAATACGACATACCATTTTCAACGTTGTTCATTCCTCCAAAGATACCTTGCCCATATTCATGAAATTAATAAACTTGCTTTTTGTGGCGAAAGGATAGCAGATAAGGCTTGAATTTTGCAAATTTCCATCGACTTTGTAAACCGCTCATCTGTGCATGCGATTTCGAACTCGCCGTATGCGTGGAAAAACGATTGCTGGCGGTTGCACGTTGGAATGTTGGTCTTTCGAAAAGTCACTAAAAAAAACAAAGACACTAATTAGCAAGCAAAAGTAAATAAACTTGTCAGAAAACAAACAAACAAACAAACAAACAAACAAACAAACAAACAAACAAACAAAAAACTAATATTGTAAAGTATGTTGAAGTATTTTTAACTATACTCATGAAATGTGTAGTATTAAATTATTCAAAATCGTACAAATCTAGTCGCTAAAGGGCATCAACTTTAAATGGTTCAAGGGCTCAAATATTCAAAGACAAAAATAAAATAGCAAAAACTACTTTTACGAAAACTAAAAGAAAGACTTCGCTGAAATCATTTCCACCAACCCAGCGATTATATGGAAAGCAGGCTTAATGCAAAAATATAGGTCGCGCAAATGAAACGCGTTTGTTTTCTATAAAATGATTGAGTCATATTGAGAAAAGTTTGTTTGTAAATTGGTCTGAATTTAATAATATAATGTAATCTGGAAACTCTTTTTTTGTGTATTTCCTTCCAGGTAAAACGTACACACTGTTGAGTGAAGATGGCGTGACAACCAATGTTGTAAACCACTGCTTTGAAAGAATACACGATGACACCATTCACAGTTATAAGGTAACGCAACTCTCTCATGTCACGCGACTTGTCCAAATAGTTGCAACATTCTTTGTGACTTTATTTTCCAGGTCACGTGTTCTTTCCTTCAAGTCTACCAAGAAAAGGTTTATGATCTTTTAAACCCAAGATTTACAGTCGAGCTGCCTGTCCGAGAGCATCCCAAAAAAGGTAAATATTGACAGTTGCATCAGAGTTAATGTAAAAGCAGACAAACCATACAGAAAAGTAACGCCAGGACCAACTTTCAACTTTGATTGGAAGATGGCAACGCATAATCTTCATAACGTTCATACGTAAAACTAGCCATGCAACCACTCCCTACTCTTCGAAATCTTACCCAACAAATGAACGCTTCCCCTGACAACGGATGAGTCATACAGTTTTTGTTGTTAATTACTCAGGTGTATACGTCCCAAACTTGACACAGAACGAAGTCAAATCAGCTGAAGATGTTCTTGCCTTGTTGGAGTTTGGCAAAAGACAGCTTGTTATGGCTGAGACCAAGATGGTTCGTCACTCAAGCAGGTAAAATACTCCACTGGATACGATTAGCTAATTATCAATTCATTATTAATTACTATTAATAATAATTACTAATTAATTTTTGATGAATTATTAATTTATAATTAATTCATCTGCTGTTTTTCTCTGTAGATCTCATTCCATCATGCAATTGATTATAGAGAGGAGATTGAAAGCGCATATTGCAATGGGTACGTATATTGTCAAAGAACAGACACAGAAAAATGGAAAAGATGTTAGCTGTCTGCATAGAAAGCATGGAGCCAGACATACACGCGATCGACAGCATTGACGAATCACAAAAACACATACCATTTGTAAACTTAAATAAGGAATACAAACACACATATAGAACAACACTATCAGAGCAAAAGAATAAATGATTGCTGAGCGAATAAACGAAGGCAAGCAGACAGACATACACACGCATGAGTCGACCAAGCAGATGGAGAAATAGAAACATTATTACAACAATCATCTTAAAAAAACTGTCGTTCGCATCTATAACCCTATTTGGTGATCCTACCTTGTTTGGAAGTGACTTTTGATTCTATTTTGGTGATTTTTTTTAACTATCTACGGCCAAAATTCACGGAAAAATTTGATCAAAACTTGCAGAGATTGTAGTGAACAACTTTACCAAACTGGCAGCCATTTTGAATTGTTTAGAAAGACAGGAAACCCAAAAAAGTAAAAATTACACAGAAACCCCAACGAACGACAGTAATTATTTGATATGACAGACAGATAAACAAAGATAGAGAAAGGTGTCAAGAAAAATACATAGAAGAACAGACAGACAGACATTATTACTCTATAAAATTCCGCTCCTTCATCAATAATTTCGATTTCACGACAGAACAAGCATCAACTGAAGAACTCGGGCCCAAGTCTCCAGAAAATGTTCACGATTCAATCATGGCAGTTGATGAAACGATCAACAATCTTTTAAAAGAACTAAAACAGGACAGAAAAACACACCATAGGGTAAGTGATTCAGTATACAACATTCACTCAATGACGAAGTAACGTCAATAGACACAACGCTGTGGGAGCGTAGTGTTTCTGGAGTAAGCCCTCTCCTGTGTACTACCTGCGTAACATCCGGTACAATTTTTCCGGATGCAACGCAGACTACCTTTGTACTGGCCTTAATAGAAAGCACAGAAAATTACCCAGAGTTTATTTAAGTTATTGGTATTTTCCTGGCCTGCTTGATTTGATCACCAAGGACATACCAAATTTGATGTGTGTTTAACACTTTCTGGTATTTGCCTTCTCTACGAGTTACCACGTCTTTACTACAACCCTTGTGGTAAAAAATAGAAATCCAAGAAAAAGTAAATCCCTAAGATTGATTTTTATTGTTTAGAGAGAACGTGAATGTCTCAGAGAACTAATGGAAAAAGAGGTAAGACGATAACAAGATCTACAACACTTTTCCATAAGAATATATAATGCCCTGTCAAAAAAAAGTACACCAGATCATGAGCCCACTCAAGTCTGATCCAAAAGTTCAAACTAGTAGACATTCAATGGCGACTCAACTCTGGAATTGCTATACAGGATCTGCTGTCTCGTTTCAACAGGGCCTAACGTCCAAACGATTTCTTTTTGACGCAGTATGAAGTAAGAAAACATAAGTACATAATCTTAACTATGGGTCTTTTTCCGCGATTCTTTACCACCATTGTTGATAAATGTTTGTAAGTTTTAGTTTTGTGTTCTGTTTATAGTTGGATGACAGCCACTCGTTCAAAGGAGATGTTATTGTCAAAGGAAAGATTAATCTGTAAGTACCTGGTTAGAAGAAGTCATGAGTTTTTCTTTACAATTCTCTAAAGGTAGCAGGCGTTTTGCTTTAACTTTTGTCGAGACAGAATCCTTTACAACATATAGCATTCTTGGAAGATATTTTTAGTGAAAAACGTGATGCCGCCACCACTTCTTTCTCGAGTCCATACTAATAAGCAGGCACAAATAAGCTTATTTATCTTTTTAAATGATGTTCACTGCTTTATGACTGTATATCGCTTCCAGGTGTGATTTGGCCGGAAGTGAACGTCTGACAAAAACCAAGGCTGAAGGTGTTCGACTAACAGAGGCCAAATATTTGAACACGTCTCTCTTAGAACTTGGGTAAGTAACGCAACACAATAAGAATCGAGTGACACAATATCGTGCAACACAAGAACCAATTTCAAAAGCAACACAAGAAAAAAGATGAGGGGTCGGTTGTAGGAAGTCTGGATAAAAATTGTCCACATCCTTCCTGAAAGGATTTCCGAGTCCTTGTTTTATCAAATATTTTTCCAAATTAACCTCAGTATTTCAAGCTTATTGGGTAGAGCACCCCTTCCTGGAAGCAAACCTGGATCCGCCCCTGTACACCATGTCTCTAATGTATTTATCTTTATTCATCTTATCTCTATCTTTTAGTAATGTGATCCATGCTCTAGCCCGAGGGAAAAAGAGGCATGTTCCATACAGAAATTCCACCCTGACACGCCTGTTACAGGATTGTCTTGGAGATAATGGAAAAACAAACTTTATTGTAAGTACATCAGTCGGTTCTTGTGCTAAATGTCACACTATTTGAGGTCACATTTAAATTGACGGATGCATCAACTGGAGCCAATTGTTTAAACACCACGCATCAACCGAATTCTAAATATTTCACATGTCATGCATTCTAGTATAAACAACACTTTCTCTTTGCAACGATTTTTTAAAAACATCAATAATTGTATCTTGTTCTCTCAGGTTTGCGTCGCTCCCTCATTAAGCGAGATCAATGAGACTAAATGCAGTCTGAACTTTGGTCTGCGTGCCATGCGAATCATAAACGTAGCAAGACTAAATGTCGAGGTTAGTACAAATGTTACTAATTGTCCATATTGTCACGCGTGAAAACAGCTGTAACACAATCTTGCATGTCGTATCCACCAGGTTGACTATAAAGTTCTGGCCGAACGACTGGCAAAGAAGCTTGAAGATCAAGGTAACAAGCTAGTCAGTTAGCTAACATTAGTTGTGAGTTTGTAATTCAACAAAATCAATGACACCATTTTGTTTTTCAGATCGGCGACACAAACTAGAAAAACTGGAGTACCTTAGAGAAATACAACGCCTGAACTCCGCTGTGACGTCATATGAAGAGAGTGAACACGTGGTTAACAGTGACGTACGTATGACCTCACTGACGTAAATGCCGTAGGAGCACAGCAGGGAACTTGCTCCTAGGGCTAAACAATGGGCCATTCGCATGATGACGTTATTTTAGTCAAAACACGAGTACCAAAATGATTTGTCCACTTTCCACTGTAAAGCAATTAGAGAATTCACGAACGAATGCAGCTTTAGCGAAATGACGACATAATGCGAATCGCCTAACCTTTTTTGAGTGTTATGTATAGATCCTTTGCATGTGACGTCAAATCAGCGACATCTGGAGGACAAAACAAATGATTTTTGCTCTCTTGCGAGCTGAATTCTATTGTTTTGTCTTCCAGGTTGAGCCGCTGTTACGGGAGCACGTTTCGGGAGCGTGCTTCAAGAACATGCTCCTCCGTATCGTAGCGGTACCGTAAGCGCACGTTTCCCACTCATGTTAAAACAACTCTAAATTCTGTGAACTGCACTTTTAGACAGCATTTATACAAATCCGACCGCGCGTCGATTTGTGTGTGGTAAACCATTTCGTAGCGTATCCGAAATTTCTAAGAAAACAATCGAAACATTTGCCGTATCGTAGCAGTATCGTAACCGTACCTTTTCCCACTCATACGAAAACAACTCTAATAACCTCACTGCTATTTCATTATAGACCGACACGCTAGTCTCTGTCATCCAAAACCTCTCCAAGAGCGTACAACGAGAAAAAGAAGAAATCAAGAGTCTGCAATCGGAACTAACCTGCTTGAAACGTAAAGTAGCCCATTCCCCAACGGGCAGCACACCTGATATCGAGGCTCTGTTTCTCGCTGAGTTAATGTCAATGCAGCTGTTGACGCACGTGCATCAAAGTGAGGCTGTTTACGAGGCAGTGAGGAACAGTGATTTACCGCGTAAGATCAAGGAGTACTTGGCGTCGGAATGGACACAACAGAACATGGTGATGAACACTGGATACATGTTGAACCTGTTGGATACAGCGCTGGGATTTAGTGAGGACATTGAGACTGGGCTAGAAAATAAAGGTATATAGGAAACTTAACTTCAACAATCATTGCTCGGTTGGGTTTTCAAAATTTTGCAAATAAAATTTTTGTATCAGTTATTACAAATCTGCACTATGTAATAATATTTTTCTTTTAATATTTCACTGTTCAACAGAAGAAGCTCAACCTAAGGAAGCAGATGATAAGGAAGATTCTACCACACACCCAGAAAAAAACACTACACCTAGCAAGAAGACTTCGTACGTCCAAAACGGCCTGAAAAAGATGTTCGAGCTTTTTGTTGGAAGTAAAGAAGCACCAAAAACTGGCAGTAATGAGCAGAGTAAAGCAGTTGGGAAGAATGACAAACAAGGAGCTACGAATGAAGGCAATAAAGTACCAGACTTGCAGCTTATTAGTACTAGAGAAATGATGTCGAGACTTACACAGACAAAGGAAAAGGTGGAGAAACACGTGTCGAATCTACTGTTGTCTGCCTTTGGAGAACAACTAATATTTAGCCAAGGTGAGGGATTGACTTTTCCATTGTAGCTGAAAAGCCTTTCTTGAGGAGCACAACAAAAAGTCTGTATGTAGACTGTATTGAGCCACAAATAAACAAGCAAAATAACAACACAATTCGTTTACTTTGTCCATGATCAAAGAACCTTGAAATTCGAAGGACTATTGTCTTTGAACTGGGGTTCAAACCTTCCCCACAAAGAGAACGAAAGGCGAAAATGCCAATTTTAATATCGCACGTTTCCCATGACTGCTGAATTGGAGAACCATGTTGATGTGGAGTGTCTCATTTTGCAGGCAACGCACCACAATGGGGTGTTCTTGGAAGAAAACTTAGTGAGCTGATCATGTTTAAACGGAATAACATTGTTGGTAAGTATTGGCTTTGTGCAAGGGATCACCTTTAACAGCTTGCTCGAAATCGTTTAAAGACGACAATTTATTGAAGCAGTCTTTCACGAGACTAAGAACTACATTTATACATAAATATATTTTTTTTATAAAGCAGCTAATGCTATTTATGTAATAATTTACAATTAACATTGAATAAGAATGGAAAAAAAAATTGGTTTAATTACAAAATATTTACACGAAATAAAGTAGAGTAAAAAATATTCATAATTTTTAACTTCTGACAAAAGTCTTTCTTAAGACTGCACTCACCCAGATCACCAGATAAGCTCAACAAATCCAACAAATCAACAATCTTTTTCAAGAGTACATATACCACATAACCACGAACACATGGACTGGTTATCTCAAGATCGTCAAAAATACATTCCAAACTCACTCGAACCGTTTTGTTTTATTGTAGGAACGCAAGAAACAGAGGTGTGGTCCAACTACGAGAATATTGTCAGTATCTTAGAAACATGCTTTAAGTACGTCATGATCGACAAAGCTCTTCTAGCGACCATGATTGTCATCGAACATATGAGTGACAAATACTACCCTAGACTACCCTCACCGGGACGCGCTTTAAAACTCAAGGCCTTACAAGAAGCAAAATTAAACCAGCAAGTAGACAAAGACGAAGCAAGCAAGAAAGTGGAGGTCAAAGAGAGCGAGGAAAAGCCCTCTCCCAGTAAAACTCCCAAAGGAGCTAAAGCGCATTTGGAGCAAGAAATCAATGAAGTATTTGATGATACCTCGAGGTTGGAAACAGAGCTATTCGCAACGATGGAAGAAAAAGCACGCCTTGAAGACGAGCTGATAGTCATGAAAGACTATGTTAACCGGCTGAAGTCTGACATGTTTCATCTTAAAATTGAGAGAACGAACCTCGAAAAAGAGGTGAAAAAGACAGCAAAGAACATTGTTACTTTATCTGAAAGTAACGAAGAGCAAGTTAACAGCAACATCATGGATGGGTACAGAGGACTGCGTGTAGGAGAATTATCCGATGTAACCGAAGCGTCTCATGAAAGCATCAGTGGAGAGAGTGAAAACGGCTCACAAATCTCCGAAGGAAACGAGCAGAGTGCTCATATCTTAAAGAACTGTTTAGCAAGCATGGCTCAAATGTACACTTTGATGCCCAACCAAGATGATGACACTCTCACGGAAGGAAATGATTCTGATGACAAAGATGCTAGTCTGTCAGAAGATGACATCGGTGAAAGTGATGAAGATGATATCATCATCACCAAAATAGCACGTGGTATTCAAGATTATCACTCTCCTGTAACTAGCCCAACAAAGTCCAAGAAAGCTGGAAAATCGGATGACGTTGCAACTAAAGGAGAAGTTAAGATTGGTCTGGCTGGAAAACAGCGAGTTGCTCAAGCCAAAGAAACAGTACAATCTCAGAGAACGCATGAAACATTCAAAGATTTACAAGTTGCTTACGAAGACTTGGAAGACGAGCTTTACCATGTCAGGGGGCAACTTAGCAAAGCTCAACAGATCATTATCAGCTTGGAAAACAAGATGAAAGAGGAGAAGGAACACTGGGAACAGATACGAAAACTGTACCTTGAGTACAAAGACAAGAACGATGTCCTTGAAGGAAAAGTTGGAATACTACGAGAGGAGTTGGAGAAATCTTTAAGAGAGAACACTTTCTTGAAGGATTACCACCAAGTAGATGTTGTGCGAGAGGGACAAGTAAAACCACATCCACATAGCAGTCGATCCCCTACAAGGTCACCTTCGAGAAGAAAAGTGTTTGATCTTAGGAACATCCCATCGATTCAAAACAGCAACCGTGAGCTACAGATCATCAACCTTGTAGAGGAAAATACCGAGCTCAAGACTTTCAATGACAAACTCACCCAGGAAAAGGTCTTGGCGGAGAATCTCTCCAAAGACAAAGATGTGAAGTTGAAAGGATTAGAGACAACGATACGATTTCTTGAAGAAGAAAAGGAAACGCTTAAAGAGGAGATTGAAACGATCCATCGACGAAAGTTCAAGACAGTCACTGAACCACATGAAAGACTCTCCACAGCTGAAGTTGAGCTCTTCAATAAAGAATGTGCACAGCTGAAAAGGGAGCTTGCAGTGGAACGCAATCTTTCTGCCAAATTAAAGAACGATAACCAGAAGCTAACCAAAGACCTTGAAAAGATGGAAGCCGAGTTAATAAGGTGGAAAAAAGGGCTTGCGGACAACGGCCACATTAAGGATGAAGATCTCACTCCAACAAACGAAGAAGGCGAGTCTAGCAAAGAGAAGTGGTCTAGAAATCGAAACAACGCGTTCCAGACGGTGTTCATCGATGATGACTTTGAAAGTGAGGACGAAGAGAAAATGAAAGATATAGGACAAAGAGACACCAAGTTTGATACAAATGAAGAGCTCAAGGACTTGGCGAACAAACTACAGAGCGAAATGCTTTCCATGTCTGAGTATCAAGAAGCACTTGAGAAAGAATACGGTGAAGTGAAGGAAGAGTCTCTTAAAATGAAAAAAGAGGGTCAAGCCAAAGAAGAAACAATCAAATCTCTGGAGAATGAAGTCGCAAGTTTAAAGAAACAAGTTAGCGCTAAGCAAAGCGAGAGTCATGGAACCTTCTTTAGTCGTCTAAACATGAGAGCGTCGCCGTCTAAATTAAAAACTGCCAAAGAAGAATTTGACTTCAGTAAGAAAGACCAAAACTCCTACCAGGATTATAAGAAGTTTGAAGAAGAGATAAACACTTTGAAGAAAGAGAACAGTGATTTGCGACAGCAGATAACAAAGTGTGAGCAAAAGATCGCAATCTACGAAGGTGATTTGCAGAAAGCGATGTTCAAGATCAAGCATCTTCAAGAAGAGCGCATCAACCGCGGAGAAATAGAAGGTTTAGATAACAAGTTAGTCAAAACTCCAGAATCGATTGATGGGTCTGCAAAACCCACAGCTGCCGATGCTGAGTTATACTTAGCAGCGAGCGACGCCAAGCTTTGCAAGACTACTAAAGAAATTGAAAGGCTGAAAGAGCAGCTACTCGACAAGGAGGCGGAAAAGGGTCTACTTTATGATGAGCTACACATGATTCGCAAACGAAAGAACGAGCTTGATAAAGCTTTAGAAGAAGCCAGAGAAGCAAGGAGAGAACTACAAGAGAAAATGGACCAAATGGCGAAATGTGCTCACTTCGAAGACTCGGTTAAAGAACTGACAGAAAAGAACCAAAAACTAGTGGTCAAACTGCAACAGAGCGAAGACCTTGTCAAAACATTGACTAAAAAACATGAGAAGCAAAATGAAAAGCTGAAATCAATCGAGGAAGACTTGGTGTCTGCTTCTGGCGAGAAACTAAAGGGAGACTTCGAACTTCGTAATCTCGTCCTTGAGATCGAGAAAGCCAAGAGCGATCTACTACAAAGCGAACAAGAACGAACAATGCTAAGCACAGAACTCAACGAAAAAATCGAAATGTCAACTAACTTGGAAATTCAACTGATGGAGCTTAAGTGTGCAAATGAATGCATGAAAAGCGAAATGGAACAAATGAAAGAAAAGAAACGAATGGAGAGTCACCAAAACCAGGGAAAGAACATTACAAGAGAGACCATGGAAAAGCGATTACAAGAAGCTTTTAAGACAAACAACTATTTACAGAGCGAAATGGAGTCGACTAAAGAGATCAATAACGATCTAAATGAGAAATTATCCATAGCAACAAAAGACAAAGACCTTCTGGAAGAAGAGGTACAAAAGCTTAAAGTGAAGCTAACACATCTTCGTGTTGACTTAGACAACTCAGCGTCAGAGAAGAAACAGTTTGAGAGCAAAACGAAAAAGCTTGAAGAATCGAAAAAGAAGATGGAAGACGAATTAAAGAAGCTCAAAGACAGCATCACCAATTTGCAAGGCCACTTACACAGAGCGGAGAAGCAACAAGATGACACTTCTAAAAAGACTAGTAACTTGGAAAAGGAATTGAGAAGAAAAACTAAGGAGCTAGACAACAAAACCAGAGAGAACCGTCGTCTGAAGAAAGAACTAAGCTCAATAAAAGAATCGCCCACAACTGACGGTGAACAAGATGGAGGGACAGAGATCAGTGAAGTGAAAGAATTACGAGAAAGAGTCGACGAGCTCGAAAAAGAAAATGAAGATCTTTACACCAGACTAGCAAACACGGATGCATCAAAAGACAAACATAAACGAGTGACCTTCAATCCAAATACAACGTCTCAACTTTCCAACGAAATAGGATGGGACTTTGAGAATGAAACTTTGTCAGACGAAAAGAATGACAGCAACAAATCACAAGCTAAGGAAGACTTGAGCGAAGAGGTTGGATGGGACCTGAGAGAAATCGTTTCTAAGTACCAAGAAGAAAAAGGTGTGGAACAAGCTACAGAAGATAGTGTGTCCATTGATTCTGTTAGCATCAAGACAGACGAAGACTCTATAGAACAACAGAGCAATGCATCAGACCACGGAAACATGCCAACGATACCCGAAGAGTCATCTAAAGCCGTTGAAATCGACCAGGAAACCTCTATGGCACAGATATGCAAAGAAAAGCTTCTCCTTGAAAGCAGGACAGCACAGCTTTTAGAATCCAAAACATCGCACCTGACGAAAACGCAAATGAACTTAGAGAGCGCACTAAGCAAAGCCTTAAGAGAAAACAAACAACTTGTTGAAAAACTGCACGACTCACAGATCATTCTTCAAAGGATAAAATCCCGAGTACAGAAACTTGAAGAACAGACAAATGTCAATATTGTTCGTACGAACGCCGAGACACAAACAGCTAGCAGCCCATTCAGTACAACTGCTACACAAATAGGAGATGCAAGATTAAGTGATGGCGATATCTCTCCTATTACCGATGAAAATCTCAAGCAGCTAGTCGAAGTAGATTCCCCGACAAAAGTTGGGCTCACCGTATCGAGTTCTAAAGCAATCGTTGTCATGACTAGAGAGAAGAAACAAATTGCCAAAGAACTGGAAACGCTAAAGCAAAAGCACGAAGACATTAATCAGAGACTGACGGAAAAGGAAGAAGCAAGGTTCAAATTAGAACAAGAGTTAAATCTCATAACTACTGCTTATGAAAAGGAACGAGAAAGTCTACTTCAAGATCTTGAAAGAGTGAAGAAAGATAACTGTGCCATAAAGAATAAGTTAAAAAGCCAAGAGGAATTCTACATGAGCTTCGATGAAATCAAGAAAAAGCATGCAGAGGCAGAAAGACTTGTTACCGAGCTGGAGAAGGACCTGATGCACCATACGGAAGAGAAGAGCATGCTGAAGAAAGAACTACAGGAAAGCAAGAACAAACTAGATCAAGTCCAAACGATAGAAAAGGAACTAGAACAACTGAGAAAAGAAAACGAGCAAGTCCAGCAAACCATGGGTAAACAACTGGAAGAGTACAAGAAAGAGAACGAAGAGCTGTTAGAGCAACTTGAAAACAGAAAGAAAACGTGGCAGAGTAGTAGTCCAAAGAAGAGTGCGCAATGCAAGAAACGTGATTGTGGATCAAATGGAAATAAGAATTCAATAACAGCAAACAAGGATGATGAGAAAACTGCTGAGCAAGAGAATACAAATACAGTTGAGGAGTTACAGAATCTTTTAATTCCAAGAATTGTTATCACAAGTCCTGATACAGTTGAAAGAGACTTTGCAGTGTCTACTACTAGAGATGTAGCTGAAACTTTGAGTGAACCAGCTGAACATGTCGAAGCACAACAAATTAAAACGTCTAGATCTCCCAACAAAAATAAACAACAAAAAATTATTGAAATAGTATCAGCGCAACAAAATGGGACAAACGATAGCACAGTGACTACTTACCACGATAAAGGAAGCCAAGGAACATATGAAGACACAGTAAGTGAGCACGAAGGTGAAACAGACGAGGAAGTTGACATCGAAGAAAAGCTCATCAAGATCCTAAAAGAACGGCAAACTATGGAAGAGGAAGTACAATCCATGGTACAGGAAATCAATACTTTGAAATCAAAACTGACTCAGATGCAGCTGGAGCATCAGAACAACAGTGCAGAACAAGAAAACGCCAACCTGAGAAAGCAGTTAGAAGAAGTAGCTAATGAGAAGAACGGCGTGGACACACTCGTCAAGGAAATGAAGACGAAAAACGCTCAATTAGAAATTCAACTTTCGGATTCTATTGACATGAAACATATGCTCGAAAAAGAGTTAATGAGATTGAAAGATTTGAGTCAAGACTACGCTATCTCAAACACAGAAATGACTGAGTACGCAGAAAAATGTCAAAAGCTTGAAGAAGTGCTTTCTAAAGTAGTCGAAGAGAACTCTACCTTGTACAATGAAGTGTCAAGTCTCCGAGAAGAAAATCGCAGGTTACAAACAAGCAACATATTGGAAATTGCCGATGGATGCACTCAAGTCTCGCCTACAGCTTTTGAACAAAGCGTGGGAGCTTCCTTTAGTGAAGTGAGGAACAAAGTACACAAACGAAATGATGAGACGCCAATCATCAACGTATCATCTCCTGGATTCCATGATCACGCTCCGCACGGGATCTCCACCATGGACACCATAGACCAAGAACTGTCCAGGAAGACTACGAAAGACCAGGTTTCGTCCAGCAAACACCGCTTACAGCTACCAATCGATCCTAGTACAAAGCCATGTGGCTACCCATCATTAGCAGACATGGAATCCAAACCACTCTCAGCATCAAGTCCTGATGTATCATGCCCTGCAGAAGAACGTGTTCCTTCCCTAAAAGACGTGGAAAACCTGGAAAATGAGCAACAAGTGAGCAACTCCTCTCACGGTGAATTTGTCAATGTTTCACCCGAGAGTGAGTCAGGTTATGGCGGCAGTAAAGGAGGCTCTCTCTGTAATCGATGTCGTAAGTCTGTATGTGTATGTAACCAGCTTTCAAGAAGGGCGTCGACATTCTCCACCGCAAATGAAAGTACGAAAGATGGTACTGATCTTATCAGCACGGAGTCCGTTTATGGAAGTGTGACTCACGATGTTGGTACAGACAGCTCGTTTGCTTCGGTAACTGATTTTGAAGACATCAGTTTCTCCTCTGATTGGGTCTCAGCTGAGGATTTACGGGCTGGTCGTATTACAGCTAGAGGACATCGAGAAATGAGCAAAGTGCACAGAGAACTAGCTGAAATAAAATGTACGAACACAATACTAGAAAATGAACTCACTATTCTTAGAAATAGAAACACTGATTATCAATCACAGCTACAGAAGCTTTCAGGGAAAAATAACTCCTTGAAACAAAAACTCTGCGAGCGATCGATGATCATCAAAAAGGCAGAAAAAGAAATCGAAGCAATAACGGAGGATAAGATGAGGCTCGAAGTGCAAGTAGCTGCGGCGAAGGAAGAAGTCAATCGCGTTGAACGCGAAAAGTCTAAGCTCGAACGTATCTTATCCAACACGAAATCAGAAAACAAACGATTAAAAATCGACCTAGCAACATTGAAAGCAGAAAGTTACAAAAACATGAAAACAGTAATCAAACTGGAAGCCGAAAACAAAAAATTAACATCCGAGTTGGAAGAATCTCGCGAAGAGCTAAAACATGCCAAGGAGATGTTCACGAATTTTGATAACACTTCATTAACGTCTTTAGATGAGAGATTATCGTGTGCGTCTCCAGACTCTCGTGAAGACGTGTTGTTCGAAACAGCAGCAGCACCAAATTTACATGGTGCTAGTGAAATACAGCCAAGAGATCGGACAGGATTATCGTTAGAGTTAAAAAAGGCGTCTAGTCACGTGCGTAGAGCAGCGAGCGAGCAGACGTTTCCTAGGTATCACACTATTTCAAAAGATCTTGTCACGTCATCGGTAAGTAAGCTTTTAAGTAGTCTGACTCGCATCCGTCACGTCTGTCACACAACACAGCTTTGTGAGACACGTGATGGTGTCGAGGGAAACTACATTCAGTTACAAAATTATAGTTGGGACATTCGTTGTTTTCGAACCATGTATTTATGTCTCGTGTTTTTGACTGGGTGGATGGATTGATGGATGAATGGATAGATGGACTGACTGATTGATGACAAGATTGATTGAACGAATGCTCTACACGCTGACAGATAGACCCATTACCAGATTGATTGGTAAATTGATTGATGGATATCATTATTTATTAATAATACCAACAGGAATCCGATAACCTGTCTTCCCCCGAGGGCTACCGGGATCGACAACATCGAGTCTTCGCACAACGACTAACCAAGTCACAGTCGATGACAAGTCAAGGTAACTTAGTGCTGGTGTTATTGAAAATCGATAACAAAGTCAAATATTATCTACTATTATCTACAAATGGCATTTATGGCATTTTGTTTCTCTATTACTCTACCCCTGTATAATCGTTTGCAAAAACAATAAAAACAATAATTAAATATATAATTTTATAATAATTTATAAACCTAAAACAATTTAATATCACTACCGTGAAGGCAAAATGTAAATCCTGATACAGAACTCGTCCTGATTTGCGTAAGGTTTAGCTTGAAATATCTCGGCCAAATTACATCTAATTTCATCATTTTAAAATAGCACTCATTAATCTAAACATTTGATAAGTAATATACAATATTCGCGTCCCATCTGTACGAGGTTTAAAGCAGCTCACTTGCAGCTTGTTGTTTTAAATCAGCATACACATTTCACGCTCATATTATTTTTTACTTACACTTGTCGACATTGTCGTCTGTCTTTCTACTGTATTGCCTGTGCATCACACCTTTTTGTGTCTTATTGAACTTTAGTTACACTTTGTTTAAGAGTTTTTCAAAACCACTCTAAACACTAAAAGGTTGTTCTTACTTAGGTGAAAATCGACCAGCTAACTTATCCACCACTCAAACTGAAGAATCAGACACCACAGAGGTGACAAGTACAATCTCATCAGACCACAGCCAACGGTCAAAACAGGCCAACACAAAGCAACAGACAGCCCGTACAGCAAGTCAGATGTCGTATGACAGTGACATGAGTTTTCCTGAAGAACGAGAGGGAGAGAATTGCAGTCAAAGCGAGGAAACGGAAGGGTCTATTGACCAGGAGAAAGGACGTGAAACACAGCAAGGATCCATTAAGAAAATGTTTAAGCGATTCTCAAAGTCTAAGAAGATATCAAAGCCATCTTCAAATTGAAAATGTTAAAAGCACTTTTTGATAAAATATGTTGGCCTTTACGCATTGCTAGAATAAGACAGAACAATCTAAAAAAAGCTAAAAAACAGAGAATATAATGCAACCTTGGAACACAAAATCGATGCCAAACAGAGTTATTTTTAATATTTTGTGCAAAAAATATCGAAAAATACATGGAAAATTGAGCGCACGTATTGCTACATAATTCCGCGCGCATTTCTTGACCAAACAAGATGTGACGGTTGTAGTTGCACGCAACATAGAGCGCGCATCAGATAGAATCTGAATCATTTAGAACACTAGGAAAGGGTTCTAACGTCACCTTTGCCTCATTTTCCAATCGTTCCTTTTTTCGTTCCACCCATATTAATTATTCTTAGAATGTCTTCTAGAATGTAGTTAGGATTGAGTGAGCGCGCGAAGATTTTGCCGTTACAGGGATTGCGCGCGTTTTCTGAAAAGCGTTTTTTAAATTTAAACCGCGCAAATTCAACGCAAATTTGCAACACATACAGTGGGAAAACACTGTCAACGTCTTTCCGCACTTTTATTTAGTTTTCACTGTCAAACAACCTACGACTGGCGTAAAAATGGCTTACACGAGGATATTTTACGACTTCGCGCAAGTTGGGAAAATGTTATTTCTAACCAAAAACTTACGTTTTCATGAAGTGTGCCAACAAGAATGCAAGTTCTAGCTCTAAATACCTAGGTATTCATTAACTTTTCTTTGAGCGTTCTCATCATGTCTCGTAACGCTTTCGCAGTTTGCTCCTTAGCGGGAAAGTCTGACCTGAAATGAATCAGTTCGAAGTTAAGTTCGTACAGCAATTAACAAATATATTTATTTTATTAACAGCCAAGATAAGCTGTTGACGAAACGAAATGCACGGTAATAGCGTTTTTTTACTTAAATGCATGGAGCGTTTTTAATTGTACAAAGAAACATTATCTATTTTCAATATCAAAATCTATTATTGAGTTCCATTTTTCAATATAATCATTATATTCATTATATGAAAGAGATATATATTTATTCACAACTATATTGATATATTAGTACTTAGATAAACATTTGTATTCAAATGAAAATGAAATAAAGAATTGTTGTACAAAGCTCTCCAAGACTGTAAAGCGTCTCTCTCTCAAAAATGCGTCTCTAGCAATAAAAAACATTGGCAAGATAAGAAAATACATATCAAATGAAGACTGCGAAAGACTAGTACATGCCTTCATAACAAGTAAGCTTGACTATTGCAATGCAATTTTATATGGACTGCCAGATACATTGATCAACAAACTTCAAAGATTACAGAACACAGCAGCACGCCTGGTAACAAGAACCAAACGATCTGAACACATTAAACCTGTATTACGAAGACTTCACTGGCTCCCTGTGAGAGAAAGGATCAACTTTAAAATTCTACTACTGGTCTACAAATCTTTAAAAGGACAAGCACCCAGCTACATTACAAAATTAGTTAAACAATACAACCCTGCACGTACACTAAGATCTACAAATGCAAATTTACTGACTGTCCCTCATACAAAAATGAAATCATACGGTGACCACGCATTTTCAGTGAGTGCCCCTAAATTATGGAACTCACTGCCAGAAGACATTAGAAAAGCTAATTCTATTGAACAATTTAAATCTAAACTAAAAACATTTTTATTTAAGAACGCTTTTTAAGAAGTCATTTATTTATTTACTATGCCTATATAATATCCTAGCTAGTACCGTTTTATTAACATTTTTATAGTTTTATTCCTTTTATAGTTTTTATTATATTATTCATTTAATGTAGCTATATTTAAATCTCTATTATAACATAAATATCACTGTTTGTATACATAGTAAATAACACATAACACTATTTATTTTTCATATATTTGTAAGAGTTTCGAGACTTAGTATGAAACTCTAAATTTTATTATTATTATTATTAAAGCCCGTCGCGAGCCATTTCCTCACTGGCTGGCGAGACAAAAAACTCACCGTGTGCGGATAAAATTCGTCATTTTTCACCGCTCGCGAGGTGCTGAGTAAATTTTCTAGCGTGTTTGAAATCGTCAAGACGTCTCGCGAGCGGTGAAAAATGACGAATTATAAGTGTATTATAAGGTTCGGGATCACAAAATCAGTTCATCTCACTCTAGACTCTCTTGCAAACAGTTAGAAGAGGAAAATACCTCAAAAACAGCGAGGTAGTCTGACCTAGCTTACATACGATAACTTCATTTACCTCTATCTTGGAATTTTTGTAGATATTTGTGATGAGGCCGAGGATATCTGGCAAACAAACAAACAAACAAACAAACAAACAAACAAACAAACAAACAAACAAACAAACAAACAAACAAACAAACAAACAAACAATCAAACAAACAAACAAACAAACAAACAAACAAACAAACAAAATAGATCCAAGGCAACGATAACACATAAAAAAAAAAGTAACAATGACTACAACAACAAAAACAACAAAAGCAACAACGATTTGAACCTTCCCATAACAACGCCACAGCAAAACCAAAGACGTAACACCTTCAACAAGACAGATTATCAGATTACCACTAAAACACCGGTTGTTAGAAATTAAACAAGTTTTATTTAGTATGTTATAGACTGAAATAAATTATACACTCGCCGGACACTAGTAAATAAGTTAGCTTATTAGATACAATTACTTTCTCCACACCAAAACTACTGTTGTTTATAGTATTAGGTACACTTTACACATATTCATCAACTACCAACAATACCTGAAGCCATATGGTATCTTGAATTTCAGCTTCGCACTGATATGCGCGAAAGAAACGAGAGAAAAATGAAAAAATGAAAAAAATATTAAATTGAATTTTCTTGGTCGTATTTTCTTCTAAAACCCCACTTAATTACGCCTTCTTTGAAGGCGAAAGGAAAGTAAACACCTTTCCTTTTCACCATCCATACTTCTGGGGATAGTTGCCCGAAGTCTGGATAACGCTATTCACTGGATAATTACTCGAAATCCCTAACCAGCGATAAAATATCTCAAAAGCCTAAGAGATGGAGAGCTTTATCCAAGCTTCGTGTAACCAGTCCTAGTACTTCACCACTTAATCAGCTCTGAAGACCTCTGAAGTATTTCAACAATCAACAAATTGTCAAGAGCAAAAATATATGTAATAAGACGTGACAAAGCCAAAATTTTTCTGAAATGTCCAGACTGATACCCCTAAAGCCATCGAATACTAACGTCTTAAATCCAGCATTTAAACTTGAAGAACTGCTGTAAATCAGGATCGTCAACATCTTTACCATGCACCCCGGCATAAACCTGACATAGCAATTTACTGTACTTAAACGTCTTATCTAGAGCCTCCACATATTTCTCAATCACTGTAAGACCCATGATTTTACCCAAAGCTATCATACTAGGACCAAGACGAGGATCGTCATATTTTTCTTGCTTCATTATTAATCGCACTATCTCGCCATGAATGTAAGCATCGTCAAAGTTGAGCTCATCTTTAAAAGGATACTTGCTGTATATATCGACGGCTTTCATTGGTTCGTTTTTGACCAATGAGTCTGCGAGTTCTATGTAAGCGTCATGCACCTCTGGTGCCATAGCGATAACCTATGATCAGCAGAAAATAGAAAGTAAATACGAATTAGCATAATTGGCCCAAAGGAGGTTGTAGTCTACCCTGCTTGGCAGAGATTTCTCAAAAGAAACCTCTGCAAGGATGTGTTTCGCGCCGTCAAAACGTTTGGATGAATAAATATAATAACATTTTCGCGCCAAAGCCAAGTGACGGAAGTGACGTAATGTGATGCTCGACAGAAAGATAAACACGTCCTTGCAGAGGTTTCTTTTGAGAAATCTCTGCCGAGCAAGGTAATTTGAGTCTCGATTAAAACTGTGCGGTCTAACAGTACTAACATCTTGATGAAGATGGCTTCTAAAACTTCCAAAACGTTTTTGGCTTTGCTTAAAAAAAAAGTTAAAAAGGGGAGAGAAAATACCATGGATGACTCTAAAACAATATTGAAATGATATTAGCTGGAAAACTCGGCAGTGGCAAAATTAGTTTCATTTTACCTCCTCATAAAGTTTCTGTATCTCCTCCATGGCCGCTCCTTTACGTACAAGCACTCTTGCAAGTCCTAACCTTGGTTGGTAAGCAGGTTTATTGGGTGGACCAACTGGTTTGTCTGAACTGGTTTCTGATTGGTTGTTATTACTATCTGGTTTGTCCTGTTTTTGTGCAGGGGTTTGTGGTTTCTGTGGCTGTGCCTTTGAACCAGCTGCTGGTGCACATTTGTGACCAGAAGGTGATTTGGTTGGTGAGACTGAAAATGTAAAAAAAAAAGACAAATCAACGTCAGTACGTTATTTCTTGTATTTTCTCCAGTCTCTCTGGTTTCTGGTATCAATAGTCAATAGGAAATTCTTAAGAATTGTTTCTTTTGGTGTGAGTGAGACGTTGTGAAAGAATTAAATAAATAAATAAAAAATGAACAAACAGGCGAACGAACGAGTGGACAAACAAACAAACAAACAAACAAAAACAAACAAACAAACAAAAACAAAACCTGATTTCGCTGCACCACCTCTTGGTGTTGTTGATGCTCCTCTAGCTGGTGATGGTTTTCCTCTAGCTGCTGGCTTAGCTGCTGGCTTGGCTGCTGTAGGAGCCTTGGGACTTGGTGCACCACGACCTGATAAACCGTACAAAATATTTACAATTACATACATACATTATATTAATACATGCCTCACATTTTATTGACTTGCTAATTGTTTACAGCAAAAAACTGAACCTTGTTTGCTAAAAAAGGAAATGTAATGATATCATATACAAGAAACAAATAAGTAAACAATAAAAAAGTATTTTTAATGTTGACATCGTAGGCTATAATGCAGTCTTTCTTTTTTTGTGGTAACAGATCAACTTCCAACTGTGTGCCTATCATATAGCCTCCGTTGCAGACATCTTATGTGGTTCGGCAAACCAAAGGATGACATTGCATGGAGTAGAAGACTAACTTACCAGTAGCTGCAGCACCACGACCTCGAGTAGCTGCCCCTCCACCTCGAGCCAATGCACCCCCTCTGGTAGGCGTGGCTGCACCCCTACCTACCCCAGGCTTAGCTGTCCCAGCATCCTTCTGTGGAGTTACTGTTGCTTTCTTCTGAGCTTCTAGCTTAGCCTGTCTCTCTTTGTACCATTTTTGTTCATGTATCTTGTCAGGCACAGTTTTTCCTCCAGATGGTTTCCCCTCTAGGTCAATACTGGTTTGGTAACTACCTTGTGCTTCTTCTAAAGCTACCTTGTTGTCAGGGTCATTGTCATAGTAACGGAGTTGGGCATCACCAAGAAGATAGAGGGATCTGCTGTTGTTAGGTTGCAGCATGACAGCTTGTTGACAGGTCTTAAACATTAGTTATAAGGAAAAAATTCAATAAATGCTTTGAGTGAGTTTTGAAAAATCATGAAATATGCTTTAGTGATCACACTATGTTACTCTTTTTACACTTAATTGTGAATGTTTTCTTTTGCATTTTTGGTTTGATCACACCTGTCAAATTTAGAGTCTTGAGGTTTTTAAAATAGAAGACCACACAACCAGAACATCATCCATCAACACATTCATAGAGTCATTTTTGTATGACTGGAAAACAGTCCCATATCAATAAACAGATTCATCTGTACTGGTGAATATAATCTGGACAGTGTCAAAAACTTTAAATACTCAGTACAATTATAGTTCTTGTTTTTTTTTAGAGCTTTCGACTCAACTAGCTGGAGTCTTGATCACTAACTTAGTGCGGAACACGTCCCATATTGTATTCAAAACTTTAGTTTCTAAAAACACATTATAATTTTCTTCCTTATTGTCTTGGTATGGTAATGATACTGTTACCCACTCATTCAACTCATATTTTTTTTCATTTTCCCTGCAGTTTCAGTGGTTGTTTTCATTGAGGAGTATCATAAATTTTTGGCAATGCAGAGATTATCACCACGACTGGGAACTACATTCTCATCAGCTTGTTCAATGTAATATTTTACAAACAGGCTTTCTCAAAACTACGCTTGTCAACTTACTCAATACCTTCTCCTGTAGCTCCAGTAGTTGTTTTCCAGGAGGAATAGTAGAATTCTTAATCAGAGCAGAGAGATTATCACATCGACTTGTAACTACACTCTCATCAGCTTGGGCCTTGTCTTTCTCTGCTACCTCTAATGCTAACTGCAGTAGTGATGAATGAACTTGGAATAGTATCCATTCTACAGCATGGTAAGTATCTCCTCTGGCTACTAGAGTTGAGAGGACCCTGGTGGATAGAAGAGCAGCACAGTGGTAGAGTGATGTAGCTGACATAACTCCAGTTGGTGGCGATGGATTACCTTTTACTGTTGAAATGAGAAAAGTTTCATCTCAGGCCTAGCTAATAAGTTTTATCTCATATGTAAATCATAATAATGTTGCAAATCTTCCAATGATATCATATATTTTATTAAGGTAGATCAAAAAACTTTATTATCATTATGTTCCACTTGGGACATAATAATACAGTCTAATAAACACCTTCCATTTCAAGAATATCTGGGCACTAAAAATCCAAAATCGCAAACAGCTACAGACAAACAAAATACAAATAGAGAATGACAAACAAGAACATTAAACAAATGCTCCAAAACAAAACAAAAAACAAACATATGATCAAATACAGAACTAGTTAAAAAAAAAAGTTATGTATTGTTTGGTTGATGATACTAGTTCTGTATTTAATACTATACCAACCAGCAAAATTCTAAACTAAATATTTGATTAATTGCTGAAGAAAAAATGCAAATGACTTTAGTAGTTTGATTGAATTGATCCCTTTAACAATGTAAGCGAAGTGCCTAAAAAATAACTGTAATCCCAAACAGAAAAATTACCTTGCTGAGCCAACAGCAAGAATCCCTGCAGACATTGTACATTAGTTGGTTTCATAATACTTGATGAGATCAGTTCACCATCTTTATTGCTGAATGAAATATTAGTGAGAAGATATTCTAATCCTTCTGCAAGATACTTTATAGCTTCATCTTTTCTCTTCCCAGGACCTGAAGATTGCTGTACTAGAGCCAATCCAAGCAGAAATCTACAAATAATATTTGATAAGAGTCGTTTTTGCATGACTGGGAAACGGTACTGTTACGATACAACAGAAAAATGTTTTCTTAGAAATTACGGCTATGATACAATACAGTATTGTTTCACGCTCATATAAAAATGACTCTACTGGTTAAAATAATTTTTCAATGATCCAAAGTAATTGAAGTGTCCACTAAGTGTATGTAACATTTCCTCAAGTGTAATGGCAGATTTGCAAAATGTGACCCAGTTGGGTTCACACAGGACCAGAAGTTGACAAAGGTGTTTGAGTGACATTTTTGTTTGGCTGTTGAGAACAATATGATGCAATGCTTAAATTCATTGGTTGTTTCTTAAAAAAAGCCATGTCAAAAGGCTATCAAATGTCAAGTCAATCACGGATGAGCTACAAGAGGCTTCAATTTCCCAGACAAGATCCCAATAGATGGTTTTCATCAATTCCCAGGAGACAATTTAAACAAAAGACATGGCAGCCATGCCGGTGGACTTTTCAAAAGAAAACCACCACCGTGACTAGTGGACCCTTTTGTTCCATTCACTCTCCTGGGAATGGTTGAAAACCATCAACTACACAACCTGCCAGACTTTACAGGAGAAAGTAGTGTTATATGAAAATCATGTTTGCACATGCATGGAGGGTTGTTTCACACTATTACTAGTTACCTTGCTTCAATATTGGTAGGCTTTAGACCCACTGCAACATTCAGCCTGGCCACAGCCTCACCATACTGTCCCTGCAGTAAAAGCATTCTACCAACATGAAGGTTGTAAAGATAGTTATCTGAGCCACAAGCTAATGCATCCATGTACTTGAAGTATGCTTTACCTAAAGGTTCCTCTTCATTGGTAGCAAGCTCTGCTGTCTTATTGGCCTGCGATTAACAAAAATCAACATCATTGTGGGACAAGAATTAATAATGTAATAATGGCGTTGAAGATACAACTATGTATAATTTGCTCCTAATAAATGAAATTATTTATTCATTAGATCCAAAAAATAACCATACACCAACCATGGAAGACATTGTTTTCTGATACCTCCAACCCCTACCCCAAGAATAACAGAAAAATGCACTGAGAAATGCAATGACAAGGAATTTTCTTGGTTTCTTGGTAACCTATGCCATCAGCATTTCCAAAACAATCGAGGGAAGGAAGGGAGGAAGGAAGGAAGGAAGAATGGAAGTAAGTAAGAATATGTCTTACAACTGCTGCGTATTATTCACAATGTCATGACTCCATAGAAAGCACATAAATACCCAACTGAAGTTGCTTTGCTTTACCTTCAATGCTTGTTTCGACTTGAATGCATACAGTTGTTGTACATATTCAGCTTTATCCGATCTTCCCTGTTCTATCAAGTAGTGATATTCTTCGTCAATGGCCTTTAATTGCATTGATAATGGAGCATTACGACCAACACCACGCATCTCACAAAGGGCTTGAATATCATCTTCTTTAGAACTGTCTTTTGACTTTACATTGAAGTCTATCTCCATGTCTGAACTCTTCTACAAAAGGAAAAAGATATTTAGTTTGTCAGTCAATCTGAGACATAATTTCAACAGATTGCATTTTGAAAATATTTCATGGTTTCATTCACAAAATGCATTATTGTTTTATTACTGACAAGTACTTATTACAAGGATGCATAAATGTTTGTAGGATGAAGGAGAAAGTCAAAAATAATACAAAAAAGCCAGAAGAGGCATTTTGTCTTTGAGTGTTTGAACAAATTAATTTCAAGGTTATTCTCGATTTTGTTAATGATCTTTAAAATTCCTTTATCTGAAACTTGTACCTCCTGGAAATTTCAGTATCATTTTCCTGGATTTCTGGGTTACCTGTGGTTTCAGGCCATAAAAATCCTGTGCATAATGCTGTTCCTCTAAGACTTGTCCAAGAGCAAAATGTAGTTTAGCATTCTTGGGTGCAATTTTGATAGCTGTGGCATACCACTCGGCAGCATTGTCCAGGTATTGTAGTGGTGGTGTGCTGCCACTGAATTGGCCAGCACTGCCTGGAAATCATGAAGACACTTTTATTAGTGATATAGAGACAGGTCAAGTATCCACAATACGAAAAGCAGCATGAGTGCAGGGGCAGATGTAGGATTGTTTTCAGGAGGGGGTGCACTACCCAGTAATAAGTTAGGTATATTACAAATGATAGAAAATCTACTAGCAGGAAATTAATTTTGTTAGCTTACCATGTTTTGGTAAGTTATTCAAGTAATCTTTTTCAAGCTTCTCTGTGGAATCCACTAATTTATCAGCTTGTTTTTCACCAGTTTCCTGTTGTAGTTTCTTCTCCCAAGGCCTGACCTCTACTTTATGCTTGATGGCAGTACTTGAAACTTTGCTGGTGCACAAGTAGGTCTTGTGTGTATCCATGTCATTGGGTCTTACTGGTCTAGTACAGTCGGGACAAGGTGATGAACAATCCTACATTATAATCATAGTGAAATATTTAAAAGTGAGTAGTTTTTAAACTATTAAAAATAATTAATTTAAAAATACCGATAGAGATGCATAATATTAAGGGCACTGACTACTTCATTGAAAAAGTCATCAGAAGTTTCCCAAAGAAAGATAATCTAATGGTTGAATTTTGTAAATCTGAAGTATAGTGCCTGAACCAACTAAATTCAACAAAATATGATTCCTCCAGATGTTTTTGAGCACTATATACACAGAAGACCAGCATTGGAACTGTGCCTTACAGATAATTTAACTGTGAAAGTTTTTGAGACAATGAATTTTGAATAGAGCCATGTTTAGACATTGAAGCAGGATTCACAATAATGTTCATTGTAAATACACAAATTATGCACACTGTCATATTTCACATAGTTGTACCTTTGATTTTGAATCTGCATCTTTGGAAGGTACCAACTCTAATGATTTCTCAACCACCACTGGTCTGTACTCACACAGGTTTGCGTGACTTCCTAAGTCACACAACTTCATTTTGTCACTACATCCCCAGTGTGCAAACACACAATGCACTTCTGCAGATGACTGAGATTTCTCAAAGTCAAAATCATCGACTCTCCACTCTCCGACCAGGGGGGTGTCATCCAGGGGGTCCTGCTTAGAGGTGCGCGTTAGCTCATCTATGCAAGATTTGCAGAATACATGTCCCCCCTTACTCCCCAAGATTGATTTTGGCCTGTATACAGCCCCTAAGCAAACTGGGCACTCATATTTTACTTTAACTTGTGGTTCAACAAAGCTCACAGGTCTAAGCAGTTGCTCCTTGCAGATGATGATGGTGTAGATTTTTGTGCTACTTTTGTCAGGTGATGTTACTTCAATGTCAACTTTAGTTTCTCCAAAATTTAATGGTATTTCTTCTTTCAAATTTTCACTGCCATTGATTTTGAGAGAAGTGTTTTTGTCAGCTGCAAGTGGCGTTAGTTCGATAGAAGATAGAGACGATGGGACGGAAAGAGTGTAGTTTTGAATATCAGCAGAAAACTGAGGGCTAAGTTCACCTTTGGGATACTTCAAGTCACTGAGTGAAGCATCGCTCGCAGAAAGCCTTTTCGCATGGATAAAATAGTTCTTTATAGTACTACCATCTTCTGCAGATACTTCTACTTTGATAGAAGTAATCTTTCCTTCTGCTAAGTCTACAGTTTTGCCGCCTCCACTACCCTAAATGCGTGAAGAAAAAGGTATGAGCAGTAAATCGAGCAAAGGAACATTCAAGTTTTCAAACTCGCAAAACTCACCGAAATCGTGTAACTAGCGCCACTGTCACTCGTAAGCGGGTCAACTTTCAATTCCTGTACATCGCTACCTAAGGTAATTGTATATTCGGTAGTATTTGGGTGGAATTTTGGCGTTAATTTGCCGGGAGAAATCCCAAGTTTTTCCAAATCTGCATTGTCCATCTTGTTGTCAAGAACGCTTTGCTCCCGCCGGACCTCGTTTTCGTGTTTACACAGGAAGCCCATTCAACCCCCACAAAATGCAAAAATTAGGAAAACAACACAGAAACAATAAATTCAAACAAGCTTCAAGATAAAAATGTCTTTTATTCGTTCCACAATATATTACCAACAAGAATACAGAAATTAGGATTGTTTTATACACGTATTTATAACAGTTTTTAGATTTTTCAGTATATATTTGTGTTATCAAAACTATGGTTTTGCTTGATTTTCAGAACTGAATTAAAGTTTGAACATTTGATTCAGTTCCGCATCAAGCAAGAGAACACGCTGACAAACAAGCACACACAAAAACAGTTACAAGTTGCCAATCAGACAAGAAACTCAGGTTAACCGCTTCAGACAAACAAAACCATCTGACCACAGGGAAGTCTGAACAGGAAAATAAAAGGGAATTTGTGCCATTTTTTTTTTTTTTTTTTTTTTTTTTGTGTCAACAAAACAGGAGAATTAATGCGATAATAAAGTGAAACAAAATAATGCAATGCTTGTAACTGTAACTTGTAACTTTTTGTTCCAGATGGCTGTAGAAAATTAATTTCCTTGCTCATTCCTAAAGGCCTATGTTGTTTCAATTAATAGCTTTCGCTGGTAGCTAACTAGGGAAAGAATATTACTGCTACTAAGATTTCCAAGGATGCTTTATCACAAAATTATTGTAAAAATCAACACATTTTATAATAATTTTCAAATGGTATAATTACATAAGTTGGGCAATACACCCTCCATGTTAGTTGTGAAAAGATGCAAAGAGTTGCAATATTCAAACAGAACAAAAGCAAAGTAAAATTGCTTAAAGTATTGCTTAAAAGAATTAGATTCTTTTTTTTTCCTGTCCTTTTTAAGATACACAAAAGACATCTAAACATGGTGAGAACAAGTCATGCCCTTAACCGTGTCTAATGTGTACTATTTTATTCTCTCCAGATTTTGACATCGAATCATTGCTGCACCTATAAGAGTAGAGACACACACAAAAATGGAATATATTTCTTACATCTAATTTTTCATGTGAGCTTGTACAGCAGGGGCCGGTTGCTCAAAGCTCAATTAGTGCTAATCCAGGGTTAACTCTCAAGGTGTTCTTAAGAGTTGACCCAGGATTAGTGCTACTCCAGCTTTGAACAATCCAGCCCAGGGTAATAAGATTAAATGTAAACTGAAGAATAGATTTCAGTTGGGCCATTTGCTTCCCAAACCAGGGCACAATGTTTTTACCACCAGGAAAGAAAGTCCGACTATCACATAGGCTCATGATCTGCATGTTTATGTTGAATCTGGTCTTTATCTGTCAGCCATAGTAAACCATTGCCAATATGGTCCAATGGACAGGGCGGAGATTTCTCATGGAAATGATAGAGAAGGATAACTGACTGGAGATATGTGAACGTTTTTATTTCAGCTTGAGTTTGATGGCGTTTTTTACAGGGACTTGTACCTGCGTCGTCTGGATTGTCTCTGGTGTGTCATTAAGCTCAATAATATCGTCTTGCTACAAGAGAATAATTATAATAACAAATAAACAAATAAAAAACAAAGGAAATAAGGTATGGAAATAAACAAGTAAAAATAAGAAAATAAATGATCTGATTACATGGATAAAAAAAATATAATTACAAAATGGTCAACAAATATGTGATTAAAGAAAGAAACAATCAAAGAGCAAAAAATAATAATAATAAATAGCTTAACATCATCAACATTGACAGATTCAAAAATAATTGACCATTACCGTATGTGTAAATACATAAGTTAACCATGAGCAAACAAACAGATTCATTTTCAAAAATCCATGAAACCAAGTGTAATAATAAGAGTGCAAATAATGAAGTATAACACTGAATACACAAGAGAAATTGAAAAAGAATAAAATGTGTACAATAGATCATAATAAGGTGTGATAAAGAGTAATACACTGAAGTGTATTTCACAGGTAAAAATAAAGGATACAACTTACAGAAAAATATAAGGTAGCACAAAAACAAGATATAGACATCCCTTCAAACAGCATTACATAGAACACTTAAAATCATTTTATTCATTCTTGTCGATACAAAATGGCCAAACTTGTACCATTTGAATCTGTAGTTGATGTATTTAGTATTTAAAATATAATATTATTACAGTATTATTTTAATACCTTTTGGTTTGTAACTTTTCAAGGCCAACACGGTGCTAATTAAATTTATACATATTGAAGTAAAGATTGAGTTACAGTGATACAGTTGTATATCAAAGCCTAGCTATGAATCAGAATGTATCCCATTATTGAATGTGTTTGTTTATCTATTATATTTTAGATACTAAATACATCATATATTAACACTATTTAAGAGAATAATATTTTATCACAGGAATAATCCATGCAAACAATGCAACATAATGTGATAAGATGTAACAGAACTTTATTCAACATAATAAAATTCAAAGTAACAATGGAAAATTGTTGTGACTTCTCTTTTAGCAAAACTATACTTCAGTAAAAAAAGCTAAAAAAATTAAAAATTGTAAATATAACACTATTTAACACTTTGTACAAGCACTTTTAGTCTATTTCGTGGTACCTCTTGTGAGCTTTCCTTGAATTGTTTAGCTAGGTGTTGATCGATAGGCGAGCTTCGTCTCTTTACACCTCTTGCAGTGGGTTCGCTCTCCGTGATCTTACTCACCTAGCAGATCAAAACATAATTTTACATCAATGAGGGTAATAGCATGAGTTTACAATGGTGGCCAAGTGGATTGACAGTTTGGAACAAGGCAGATCCTTAGACCTATACCACAAATGAGTTATAACATTACTTAGATTTATTACCTCTTGGTCAATGTTATTTTGTTCTCCTACTTTTGATGCTGAATTAGCGCCATCTGGACCAGGCTCCTGTGAACAAAACAGGCACCAGAATGTCACTGAAATTGCCTTGTGTGTATATAAGAAAACTTGATGATAAAGGCCTGTCATTTGAATGGCTGACTTGACTGGCATTTCAAATCATTAACTTGCTAATCATCGCTTTCTGCTATGTCAGGCTCATTTTAGTGAGAGTTTTGATTGCATTTTGTGGGACAAAACATTACTTGCTTCTCAATAATAGGCATTATAGGATCTGCATTATAGTGTCATTTTACTACAACTTCCAGCATTCTTTGCGAATTCTCTTTCCTATTCAAATTCTTAATCCCTTTGGAGATTAACAGAACAATTAGTGCTAATTGCGCTACAAAATAAAGTAAGCAAAGCATTCTGGTAGTTGTAGTATATGATGGTTCAATGCAAATCGCCTATTGACCACAAATAAAAGTAATGCAATTTACATCTATATATATATAATGTATGAGGGGAAAAATGGCATCTGATTTTTATTATTATTACAACTCAGTGGTGGATCCAGGATTCTTTTCAGGAGGGTGTGCACCAACTTCAGGAGGGTGTACACTACCCAGTAAACATGAAATACTGAGGATAATTCTGGAAAAATATTTGATAAAACAAGGACTTGAAATCCTTTCAGGAGGGGTTGCACACCCCCCACAGCACCCCCCCCTAGATCCACCACTGTTACTGCACATGTAAATTGACATTTATTTACCTTAGATGTTGCCTGTTCTTCTATTGGATTAGTACTCAATATTCGCACTCTTTTGGCCTGGTTCTCTTCTTCTAACGATGAACCGCGTCTTTTCACTCCTAGCTGTTTCATCTCTGTTTGTTTTGTGTTATCAGTACTAGTGTTTGTTGCAGTGCTATTGGGTGTTGGCTGGCTGGGTGAGCTTGTTGTCGTTGGTGTAGATGATGTCACTTCTCCTTTGGTTTCAATAATCGGAGGTGGTTGTGTTGGGTCGGGTGTAGTTGGTGTGTTAATGTCGTTTGTGGGTGTAGAAGCTGGTTTTTCTTCGGTTGTGCTGTTATCACCTTCAAATGAATGAGAAGTAATTAGTTGTGTATGAGATAGCATGGATCTGATGTTTCAACTTGGTGATGGCTTCAGGAAAAAGGAAAAGAAAAGAAAATGCCGCTTTGTCTAGCATTGGTAGTTGCTTTACCATACAGCATTCTCCCAGGAAGCAGATGGTGCACACTTTCCCCCCTCTTTTTATCAATGCTCCTTTTTATGGGCACTTAAACCTACTAGAAGCTACACAGAATAGAAAGGATTCGAAACAAGGATTTGAAGTCACTAGGAAACAAATGCATGACCTTGCACACAGAAGGCAGCACACTAGCCAAATAAAGCATACTTGTACCTTCCAAGAGTACACTTCTTTTAAGTACCAAGCAAAGGCCAGGCATTTCCAAAAACGATTGAGAATGGTAATAAACAATCCAAAAAAATTTGAGATTTTGGGGAAGCCAAAGTTTTTCAATTTTACGACCGTTTTTGAACAATTTTTTTTTTAACTTTGCTTTCCCTATGATCGAAATTCTTTTCAATCAATTGCGACCGTTCTTGATTGTTCTTAATTATATGGAAACCAGGCTTAAGTAAGTAAGTAGGTAAAACAATGTACCATTACACGTACCTTTGTCTTTATTCTCTGGTTGTTCCTCTTTCACATCTGGTATACTATCCATGCTTTCATTAAAACTGAGGTCACCTTTGGAGGTATTAGCCTTTTCCCCACCCTGATGGATAGAAACAACATTAATGATTAAGGTTTATTAAGGTTTAATTGGATAAGTGTTTAAGTCTGTAGCTCAGACACGTTTCTTGAGAGAAATATTTTGAAGACATAACAGTGATGTTATCAATTGTTTTAATGATTGTGGGTTAATTTCTAAGATTGCAGAAAAATTGATATCACTGTTTCATTGTGACTTTTATAGTTTGAGCTTGGTGTCTCTGATAAATAAGCTTATCAGAGATCAATAAGCACACACAAAATAACATTGCCAGATTAACATCAATGATGCAAATATTCATTGTAAATTAATGTTTCAACATTGAAACACAATGGAAGAACTTATAACATTTAGAAATACAACTTGTAACATTATTAATACAATCTTGTTTCCACTACGTACTATTATTATTAGATTATTTATACACACATATTTAGGTTATTTATATATATGTAGTGGAAACAAAGATTGCCTTACTAATATCAAACCTACATACAACCATTTACTTGAAACTTATAACATATTTTGCATCTCCTTAGGAGTCTAGGAATCTAAGAATCAATCAATCAAAATTTATTCATGCTTGTAAAAAGCACACCGCAAACACGTACAGAAAAACTGACGTTATTTCATGCTTGATTCATGAAACAATTTATAATGAATATCACTACAAACAACAAAGCACTTTTTTTACATAATACAAATATTATTTTGTCTTACTGATCCACTCTTCTTTTTCACCCTAAATACACCTGGTGGCAAGTACTTGTTTACTTCTTTCCTACACGACACAAATTAAATCATTATTGATAATACAAGCACTATTATTAGAGATGTATTTCTCAAGAAATAGAAAACAAGTTATCGTGCTTTATGGAGCTATAAAGCAAACAGGTATTTTAATAGGACAAGATAAGCATTAGGAGAAGCACAACCCTGAAGCACCACCATGCGCATACACTGTATTCTCATAAAGGACGCATCTCAGTCAATTAGTGTGCACTGTATCTCAAATGTTTTATCATTGTGATTGAAGATGATTGAAGAAAGTTAATCATGAACAGAAAATTATTTTTCTTCTAAACTGATGGATTGCAACAACCAATGCTTATGACTATGTGAAGTAAAATGTGTACATAAGTATGTGATGTGAATCTGATTTTGGTTGAACTATTGTCCATGGTTTACATTCACTTCATGGTTTTTCGTGATCAATTTTACCTTTTAACATGCTTAGCTTCTATCTTCATACCATCTTTCAACATCTTGGTACTGACTGCTTGATTATGTACTATGGAAGACAGATGGCATGCACTTAATATGCGAAGAAATAAATGAAGATAATACAGATATAATACCAGTAATCAAGACAATAAATTAAATGCATGGTAGTACTAAAGTGTGACTTCACAAAATAACCTTTTTTTGAATTTTTGGGTTTCAATAACATTAGAGAGTACTAACAAAAATATGAATTATGGTGAAAATGTGACAAAAATTCAGTGAATATTAGCCGAGATATGAGCGGTTGAATGTAGAAATATCACCACACATTTTAAATTGTTGTAGCCCTGGTTCCTAAGTATGTGAAGAGACGCTAAAATTAGAGAAAATATATGGTGACATTTTTCCATTGTCAATATTCACTTGATTTTCATCAAATTCTATAGGAAAATTCAATGGATGACGAGGGAATTCCACATTGAATTTCACGAGAAAAACGAAATTCAACGTGGAATTCACGAGTCAGGAATTGAATTTTTCTTGAATCCCATATCTCAATCGAAAGTTTTTTTTTCTAGGTGTGAAATGAAAAGCGCACGGGCTACCTGTGTAACTTTGAATTCCACGCTAAATGCATCTCCTCGGTAGCCAATCAGCACGTGATTTTCGATTGAGATGTGGGATTCTTATTAATAATAATAATAAGAATAATTTATTTCTTGTTAAGCGCATCCCAATATTTCTCGATGCGCTTTACAATTTATCAATTGTTAATTTACAAAATTATAATAAATGATCTATTCACTAAAAATATATAATAGTAACAATGGTAAAGATAATTAAATTAAGTTTTCAAAGAGATAGGTCTTAAGCCGCGACTTGAAGACATCTAATGATGGCGATTCACGTACTTCAAGTGGTATCCGATTCCATAATCCTGGAGCACATACACTAAAAGCCCTGCCACCATAGCTGTCAGTTCTAAACCTTCGTTCTTTCAAGCGTAAATGATCGGCTGATGAGCGAGATCTCTATTAGAATTCACTTTTCCACAAGCGCTTTGACACAAAAGCTGTTATTGAAACTCAAAAATTCAGAAAAATGTTTTTTGTGAAGTCAGCACTTTAGTAGTGGTACTTTATTGAATGTAAATAAAATGTAAACTTAGATTTATTTATTAAATAAACAATTGAGCCATTGAACTAATGAATTAATAATTGGATGGATGAAAACAGAAAAATGCATGAGTATACAGAAGCATAGATAGATCATGTACTTTTACCCACCTGTATTTGTAAACATTTGGATTTCATTGGTTAGGTTAATATTCACATTTTCTGCAACAGACAAAATACCATCTCTATTAGACTAAACCATCAACTAATATTACGTATGATTTGCAAGAAGTATTGCAAAAACATGTACTAAAGGAAGAGAAATGAAAGCTTACCAACTTTATTGAATAAAAGACCAATAAACCATCTGGTAACAAATGTATCTCTACAAGTTAAACAACATTAGCATTTGCATTAACAAATAATCCATTCATGTAGATGAAGTGAATGCCTTGTATCACCATGTTCAAGTCTAGCTTGACAAAATAATCATGTCAATATAATTGGCCCCTTAAATGACTAGAGAAAGGATATTTATGTAATATATACAAATTTGACAGAAGTCCATTCAACTTGTCATTGGTTTCTCAGGAATCAGATGGCTACCCATAATTGCACAATGCATTCTATAGAACTTTAGACTTTATTTAGTAAAGATAACTTGTGAATGTCTTTACTCTGAGTCAAACTGGGACATTACTCAGAAGGCTGTAGCCTCTGCAACCATCAATTTATTGGCCAATTTACTTACTTTTCTTTTTCAAGAGGCCCATAGCTAGTAGCATTGACATGTGCTCTCTTTATAAACGCATTGTTTTCTAAACTAAGGACTAGCGTTCTGACTTTAGATTCTACCAAACCAATCCACTCTAAATGGTGTTCTTCGTTATCAGCAAAGGCACTAAGCACTATATAATGTCTGAAAGATATGAACATTCACTTTGGTTAAAGCAATGTTTACGTTATATTTAAGCGCATGCTACGATTCATGTTTGTATACATGTACACACAATTGCTTGTTATCACATACTGTTTTTCCACTGTACCCTGAGTATGTGCGCTTTTGCAAGAAAGCTTGGTAATTAAAGTCTATTTTGGTTGAACCAAACTTATAATGTATTTACGATGATATGTTAGTATTACCTGTATTTTGAGAAGAAATTAGTTGGAGCAAAAAGTATATCCCATGTTGCCTTGCCATTATGAACATCTTCTGCATTTTTAAGACCTATCATATTAACAATTTGGTTAAAATGCATAATTAATAGTTAAAATGAATAGGAGTTCAATTCCATCATTACAATGTACTATAATCAAAGATGGAAATCTTCTCAATGTTTTATCGGCTTTTGTTTACAATAAGGACACTCAAATCATTAAGATTATTTTGTCTGTTTTAGGTTATCATTTTGTGAACCTTTAGTAACTAAATCCCTCCAAAAACGTAGGATTCACCTCAAGTCCACAAAGTGATCAAATTAAAACATATTTGCAATTGAATCACTGAAAGGATGCAAGTCAATGAAAATCTACAAAGTGTTTACAATAAGAGTATCCCCACTTCAGTAATATTTTGTTCAAAAACATACCTATATAAAACTCATCTTGCATGACTTCTCTGGTTGACAAGGAGACGTTAAAAGTGGAGTTTTGTTGTGGATATGCAGGTGTGATGATAGGCATGAGATGGTATCGATCAGAAGGATTAGTCTGAAACAAATGACAAGTACAAAATATGAACTTCACAGGTCATCAAAACATCCAATCATACAAACAGCCATTCTCAACCAGGATAAATCAGCAGGATCAATATAATGCATCATCTGCTAGGCTTATTATCGAAGATGGTAGTCCTGTGCCATTAGTCATTCAGACTTTTATCAGCCTCCTATCTAATCTTCCAACTCGACAACCAACCCAACCATTGTCTACAAAACTGGGGCCAGTTGTGTGAAGCCTGAATAGCACTATTCACCAGATAAATTGCTATCTAAAGAAATTCTATAAGGTGGATAACTTTTATCCAGTGGATAAAAGTTATACAGGCTTCATACAATCAGCCTAGAAAAAATCGCATTTCAGCAGATAAAATTAATAGGGTTGATACCTTTTAGCCAGTAAATAACTTTATTCAATGTTTTTGTGCAACCGGCTTTATTCTACAAGCTATAGGGTGTCACATTATAATTTTATAGTTGATTTGTAGCACATCCAGTGGAGAAAATATAACTAGAAATGTTGGTACTTACCCTGGGATCCCATACTTGAAAACCAAGTTTAGCCTCAGTTGAAATTTCATTCAGTAACACAGGATTAGGCCATTGCCTGTAAATTTAGATGACAAGAAGATCATTTAATACAGGAACATATTTATCAGAATTTACCAGGCAACTCTCTTTTCAGTCCTACTTGGTCAAATTCCAAAGGAAGTCCAAAAGAGGTTGTCTGCAAAGTTGGCTACAAATTTACAATAACAAGTTTTTGCATCAAATAAAGCCCTGAGGCATGATTATGTTTTACTCTTGTCTCTACACGATAATAATTTTTAAAATCCTTTCATATTCATTTTATTCCTTCCAAAAAACAGGAACAGTAGTCATAATAAGTGAATAGAAGCAATGTGAAAAGGATTCTGGTCTAGAGATGGGGGTAAAACGTCATCATGCTTCAGGGTTATTACTGATATGACGTGTGATTTTTTTAATGTAGCATACATGTGTGAGAAGTGGCTAAGGTTTCAAGCAGTGGATCACAATTTATGACATACTTTAAGGTGTGTGGATTTGTTGAGCTAAAGGAGCATTAAAATAGTCAGGATTGTAGGACTTTTTGTTTACAACAAATAACATAATTAAAATGGAAAGTGTCTTTTAGAAACAGTGTTACATGTTCTCTTCTTTAAATGATAAACTGGTTTCACATATACATGTATGTTTGAGGCCTTAAGCACCACTTAGCTGTGAAATAGATACGTAGGTAAAGATGAAGGTGACAAATATGTTTGTTTAGCTTACCATCTTGAAAAGACAAGGAAGAATTTTAAAAGTAAAGTTGAAGCTACAGCATTGGGATACAGTTGGCATGTTCTAGCTACAAGCATGGCCCACGAAACACCACCAAGAAATCCCAACACATTGGAGTAGATGCCACGCTCTGCAATACACAAGAGAATTTGTCATGTCAAAACTTATTTTAATACATGTTAATCAATCACTTTGAAGAAAGGTGGTATTTATCACGAAGAATTACAGTCAAAACACCTCAAGCATACCTACCAAAAGTTCATTATTGATTTCATTCTTTGAATCTTGATTTGATTATTCCATTTAAATATTCAATTTTGAAATCAACCAGTCTAACATTTGAGACAAGAAGTCATCGTTTGAGACAGAAAAATATTTTGAAAATCTTAAACTGAAAGATTAAACTGTCTAGAAACTCTCACTTAAGTATTTTTTGACAAAAGAAACATGTTATTTTGTTAATTTATGATTTTTTTTGTAAATCAGTTTCTTTGAATTTTGTAGACTTGTTTTGAAATTTGTTACTGGAATCGAATAATCAATGATCATCAAATAATGAATTCAATAATGAAGTTTTGATGGGTATGATTGAAGTGTTTTGACTGAAACATTAACATATTTTTTATGTTTCTCTGCAATATTATCTTTTTTCTCTTTTTCTTTCAAGTGTTAAATTTTCAATCCTGCATTTTCTTTTTACAGATACATGTAAGTGCTCAAATTCTTAGACCACAAAAGCAAATTAAGACTGGGAATCACTTAATGTCACCCATGACTGGAAGAATAATTTTTTTGCAAAATTCTCATTATTTGCCTGAATAAAGGTCTTAGTATCACATTTATATTGGGAAAGTTTTAGATCGATTTGAATTTTAGTTTTCGAGTTATGGGCAAAAATGTGAAATTTGACCTCAACAGTTTTTCACGCGTGTTCGAGTGTTCTTCGATTGAAGCAAAAAATCACTTAAATTTCGCAAAGTTAAGCAAAATTAATATATCAGACCTAAAGAAAACATAATGGAGAGTATCTGAGGCCATTTTATTTTCAAAAAAAGCATATGTAAAATATTTTGCAGATTTTTCAATATTTTGTAATTTTCCACTAGTGTTTTTGTATGCCATGTTTAAGCGGCTATATCTCCACTGGTACATCGATTAGCACAGAAATATCAATGCAGCATTGAAAGCACACTCCATAGATGACTTTTATCCCAAAACATTTTGGGGCAATTTAAAAGTGAGCTCGAACGAGCGTTGTCAACATACCTGATTTTCGTGCATGTTTGACCTTGTGAGCCGTAACGGTCGCCGTGATGTCAACACAAACTACTAGTCATGTCGAGGTCTATTTCGACGAAAACCAAAAATCAACATCCCAAACTACAGTAGAATTAGTTCTTTGGCATCTGATAATCCAGAAGAACGACCATAAGGGGAAACATCGATCAAAGTGTAACTACAAAACTCCATTGCTGTTGTGTTTCGTAATCGAGTAAAATTTAGCATCAACAATTCGACGCTGAAAATTGACAAAATAATATCTTATATAGAGTTGATGCAATAAAACGCTAGTTGTAGAGTTGAAGCTTTGTACGGATGGAATTCCTTGCCTTATTTTGATTGGTTTCAAAACAAAATTGTACTCTCGCGATCGTGAGAACAGAGATCAAAATTATCGATTAGTCCATTTTGTGACAATATACACAGGAAACCCAATAATCAAGGCATTTCGAGAAGATAAAAAGTTTGTTTTCTTCTATCTCAAAAATAACATTTATCAAATATAAGGAAAAACTTCACATTATTTTTTTTCGAGATAGCTATGTCAAAAGTATGTTGTACATTAAAATGTGGCAAAAGCTACCTGCTGTTCAAAAAGTGGCATAATAAATAGCTCCCCCCGTCGCAAACTGCTTTCGCCTGTTCATGGAAAGTGAAACTAGAGAGTAAATTCACAGAATAACAAATAAATGAGGTACAAATATGAATGGTCTAGGGTTGAAAAATAATAAGGAGTTGTTTCCAATACTCGGTCACGGACCAACGGACTAAAACAAAACAAAAGCAAAAATAAATAAATAAATAAATAAATAAATAAATAAATAAATAAATAAATAAATAAATAAATTAATTAATTAATAAATAAATAAATATATAAATAAATAAATAAATAAATTAATAGTTAAATTGATAAATTAATAAATGGATAGATAGATAGATAGATAGATAGATAGATAGATAAATAGATAGATAGATAGATAGATAGATAGATAGATAGATAGATAGATAGATAGATAGATAGATAGATAGATAGATAAATAGATAGATAGATAGATAAATAAATAGATAGATAGCTAGATAAATAAATAAATAAATAAATAAATAAATAAATAAATAAATAAATAAACGAATGAACGAATGAACCCTGGAACGAATGAACGAACGAACGAACGAATGAATGAATGAATGAACGAAGGAATGAATGAACGAATGAATGAACGAACGAACGAATGAATGAATGAATGAATAAAATAACATGAAATTCTCTTAAAATGAAAGGAAATTATTATGCAGTGAACAGAACAAGAATAATGAAATAATGGAATAAAACGAACTATATAAAACTAAAAGGAAAATCGAAAATCGAACAAAAAAGAACTCTACTAAAACGAAATGAAATAAATTGAAACGTAAAAAAAAGAATATAATAAAACAAAATTATGGAATTTAACGAAACAAAGCGAAAAAGAAATGAAATGAAAATTGACTATAATAATCGCATTCATAAAATTGCGTAGAATGTCCCACTACGCACTTTGCGAACGTGTAAAGAAAAATCGATATCGGCAGTCCATAGTCCAATCTATATTTTGCACACTATAGCACAATATAATATTGTATCTTATCAACTAGTGAGTAAACATGGACCGCACACCGTGTTACATAGGTTCTTGAGCAACATACGGAGATTTTTTGTATTAAACTACCTCAAATTATGGAGTTTCGGTACTGACTAATTCTCCTTATATTCTGTCTATTTGTGAAACTTCAGCTGCGGTGTTTCTTTAGAACCAATTCTCAACTTATGTTTATTTTTGCTCTGTAATATATGTAACATGGTGTGCGGTCCATGTTTACTTAATATTATAAAAATATGAGGTACCCTACTGTGCAATAGTTCAGAACATGGTGTATAACTTACTATGGACTGCCCCGATCATTTGTATTCTGCTAAAATTATAATATATGGTGAAATAAAAATTTGCCTTTTAGTTTTATATAGTTCGTTTTATTCCATTATTCTTGTTCTGTTCACTGCATAATGATTTCCTTTCATTTTAAGAGAATTTCATTCATTCATTCATTCATTCATTCATTCATTCATTCATTCATTCATTTATTTATTTTTGCTTTTGTTTTGTTTTAGTCCGTTGGTCCGTGACCGCGTATTGGAAACAACTCCTTATTATTTTTCAACCCTAGTCCATTCATATTTGTACCTCATTTATTTGTTATTCTGTGAATTTACTCTCTAGTTTCATGACTTTCCATGAACAGGCGAAAGCAGTTTGCGACCGGCGCAGGGGGGAGCTATTTATTATGCCACTTTTTGAACAGCAGGTAGCTTTTGCCACATTTTAACGTACAACATACTTTTGACATAGTTATCTCGAAAAAAAATAATGTGAAGTTTTTCCTTATATTTGATAAATGTTATTTTTGAGATAGAAGGAAACAAACTTTTTATCTTCTCGAAATACCTTGATTATTGGGTTTCCTGTGTATATTGTCACAAAACGACTAATCGATAATTTTGATCTCTGTTCTCACGATCGCGAGAGTACAATTTTGTTTTGAAACCAATCAAAATAAGGCAAGGAATTCCATCCGTACAAAGCTTCAACTCTACAACTAGCGTTTTATTGCATCAACTCTATATAAGATATTATTTTGTCAATTTTCAGCGTCGAATTGTTGATGCTAAATTTTACTCGATTACGAAACACAACAGCAATGGAGTTTTGTAGTTACACTTTGATCGATGTTTCCCCTTATGGTCGTTCTTCTGGATTATCTGATGCCAAAGAACTAATTCTACTGTAGTTTGGGATGTTGATTTTTGGTTTTCGTCGAAATAGACCTCGACATGACTAGTAGTTTGTGTTGACATCACGGTGACCGTTACGGCTCACAAGGTCAAACATGCACGAAAATCAGGTATGTTGACAACGCTCGTTCGAGCTCACTTTTAAATTGCCCCAAAATGTTTTGGGATAAAAGTCATCTATGGAGTGTGCTTTCAATGCTGCATTGATATTTCTGTGCTAATCGATGTACCAGTGGAGATATAGCCGCTTAAACATGGCATACAAAAACACTAGTGGAAAATTACAAAATATTGAAAAATCTGCAAAATATTTTACATATGCTTTTTTTGAAAATAAAATGGCCTCAGATACTCTCCATTATGTTTTCTTTAGGTCTGATATATTAATTTTGCTTAACTTTGCGAAATTTAAGTGATTTTTTGCTTCAATCGAAGAACACTCGAACACGCGTGAAAAACTGTTGATGAGGTCAAATTTCACATTTTTGCCCATAACTCGAAAACTAAAATTCAAATCGATCTAAAACTTTCCCAATATAAATGTGATACTAAGACCTTTATTCAGGCAAATAATGAGAATTTTGCAAAAAAATTATTCTTCCAGTCATGGGTGACATTAAGTGATTCCCAGTCTTAAAAGATTTCCAGGCTTTGAAATAAACATTTTGTAGGGTAGAAAACCTAAGTAAAGATTAATCTAGAAATGGCACATTAGGGAAAATTACTAATTTATTCTGTAAATTTCAGGTAAACAACAAAGACAGTCTGAAGAAACTTAGCACAATGTTTTTTATATAGTATATTTTGATCTTAGTTTAGATCATTTTTGAATTCTTAAAATACTGTTTTGTTTTATACGATAATTTGAAAATGATCAAAACTTAGATCGAAAAATACTACAAAAACATCATACTAAGTTTCTTTGGACTTTTCTTTATAGTTTATTCTGTAAAGGATCTTACTTTTTGCCCAAAGTTTCACGGCTCGCAAAGTGAGTCTGAAATTTTGAATGTTAGGGACTTGTCTTAGGATCTCATCTGTTACTCTACAACCTGAAGAAAACAACACAGTGTTAGTATAAGTTACCACATTACATAAACATTTAAATCTGAAATTACATGTCACCATTTACATTATTTATTCAGTAAAATGATCAACTCTGATTGGCTATGCTCTGGGATAATTCACACAATTGTTTTTTACTAAATTACAAATTTTGCTGCATGTCACGCACTACCCTAGGCACTTATACATCAGCAAGCTTTTTGTCCATTATTATTTTGCTCTATGTGTGATTTTAACGCCCACCTCTAGTAGCTTGTAAATTAATATGGATTTAGAAAACTTTAAACATAAAAATGTCAAAAACTCATCATCAAATCATTTTAAATGACTAGGGTAGCACGCATCACAGTGCAATGGTTCAATAATAGATGTATAATATTCATAACAAGAGGTAAAGAGTCATGGTAAAATCTGAGTCAATAAATGCCTTGTATAAAATCAAAACCCAAGATAGCACTCCAAGCTTTTGAGCCCTATGTCTAAAAACCTGAGCCACAAACCTGTACCCCTACTTTTGGGATCTTTCTACAACCTATAACACTTCATTTGAACTTTGATTGAATTACCATTAAGACTCCTAACACACTTGGGGTCTAGATTCTTTAACATGTTTTCATCCAGTAAATCAAGTGTATCTGGAACTTCAGGTAAGGCCAGACGAGCAAACAGTAGATCAACCTGAAAAATAATTGAATGATTCAATGTTGTGGCATGTTACAATTTATTTTTCATTCATTTTGATAGTGTTCCTTCATTTGAATGAAGGGGCATCACAACAGTCTACTGCAAGCAGAATTCTGTTAGTCTTGTATGATAGTACTACAAATACAAAGGATTACCTCGATATTGCAAAAGATCAGTTTGATGACAGGAACAAAAGCATTTTCAACTGCCTGTAAATCAATAAAATAACAGTATCAAATGTCTGGATATTGCACTGTATGCAGTGTGTTTATTGGTATTAGTGTCTTTTGAGCTATTTTAAAATACACAAACAACAAAAAGAAAAGAAACGTTTCATAGAATGTTTTTTTAAAGATTTTTGTTTATGGAAAAATGTATCTTCTTAAGAAACTCACCCTAAGTTCCTTCACATCAGGGTGATTTTTCAGCAGCTCATAGAAAGACGAGAAAAAGTCAGATCTCTCAATGTGTCTTGGGGCAACAAGTAGAGTATCAATATCGGCACCTGTATCAAGTAATATGTAGAGTGCAAACAATCAGTGAAAACTTTAGTAATACTAAATATGTACTTTTCAAAAAAGACTAGGTAACACATATAAATACATCCCAGAGTTTAGCCAATCAAAACATGATATTCAAAGAAATGTAAATTCTGATTGGTTAAGCATTGGTATATCTCTGTCACAGACCCCTTTTCAAAAGTACAGGTCAAACTGTTGAAGTACAGATTTAAATGGTAGAATATTGACATAAACTTTAAAACCAATTGAACAGATGTTATTCTTTTTTACCTTTGGTATGGACACCAAGACGAAATGAACCAAATGTGAAGATCTTTCCTCCAACTGCATGAGCAACATTTTCAGGCATACTCTGCAATATTATTATCAAAATCAAAATAACAAGTCATAAAGCATATAGAACAACAATCAATCAATAATTACTGGAAGTGAAAATGGATAACAAATATAAAATTCAGATAATAGTCAATTATCTTGGAAGCTTAAGAATGGATAGTCTAAACCCAGGTTAAATGGATGACGAAGTTAATTGATCATCCTGGTGAGAACAGTCTTGAGAAAGACTGTGTGTATGGTCTGACATTTTGGCAACCTGCTCAGAAGCCATCTTCAGAGTAGAAGAGTTTGAAGAGACAGTATTTCGTATTTATGTGTATTGTCTATTATGTTGTTAGTGTGTTTGAACTGCTGAGGAGTCTTTTGTAGCTGGGAGTGCCAGTACTGTCTAGCAACAATCACAAGCAGTTGATATTGTAAGTTTGTACACCCACTTTGAGTAAATTCTTTAGGGAAAAGACCAAAAGGAAGACCAAAAAAGAGATGGATAGATAATATCAAAGATATGAAACAAAAGGCCGCATCACACTGTGAGAAATCTAAATTTGTCATTTTTCATGTCTTGTGAGGTGTTTTGATGATTTCAAACATGATAGAACTATGTTGCAGTGCCTCTGTGAAAAATAATGAATTTTATCTGCACAAAGTGAGTTTAATTGCTCACAAGTCAGCGAGGAAAAGTTATTGTGAGGCAGAATGCTCACTGTGTGTGGCAGCCTAACAGGATCGGTAAATGAGGAACAGTCATAAGGTGTGGGAATGTACAGGAGATTGAGCCTGACAACTGGCTGGACCCAGAGAAAAGAATTATTCTTAGTTCTGGCACGGTCCACTTTACTGGTCAACTTCCAGATAAATTATGGAGCTTTCTCTCGGAAAACACCAAGATTGGGTCAGTGCAAAAGTGTACTTAGGATTCACTGATACATATCATAGATTCCACATTTTTATATTGTTTCTACCTTTTCCAGACTGACATCTATAATCCATTGTTTGACAATTTCATTGAGCTTTCCAAGTACAGTCATACTAATAAGTAAATAGGTGAAATGTATACTTTAATTAATATATCATTCTTTAAGTAACAATATGCGTAAAAACTAGTGAGGTTTCTATTGTTCTGCGGCAAAAAGACTTCCCCACGTAGAAATTCTTTAATTTTCACTATATTGATGTATCTAGCTTTGGGTTACACATTTCTTAAGTAAAATCTACAAAATGCTGTTTACAAGACAGTGTTTCTTTTGTGTTTAATGGTTTTGTCCAATCAGAATTGCTCAAAACAATGGCTAGGAGACGCTTGCTTTTCATAGTGAGTCCCACGGTAAAATTTTCTCATAGAAAATAATAAGATCGCTTTAATAAAACTGAAATGTGATTTTGAATAAAATATGAGAAAAATATCCCAAAAGTTTGAAAAAAGGCCAATTTTCTTGTTTTAGCCAATCAGATCAAGCATTTAAACAATACACAATTAACACCTTTATGCATTCCATTGCCGTTTGCTACACTAGTTTTTACTCGGAACGTTACTTAAATGGTTAATTGATATGCATTGTCGATTGTCACCAATATTATTGATATTGAACATCAATCAATATATAGAGAATTAATCAAAATCACATTAAAAATCCCAACTACATGTATATAACTTATATGATTGTAATATAATGTGTATAATTAAAATTTATTGATATTTTTTCATTACTAAACTTTTCATAGAGCTACGGAAGTAACTTATACAGTAAACTACTGAATTAATTAAGAACGTTAATATTCAATTCAATTTTTATTTTACCGATGCTGAAGTTCTTCCTCTGTCTCAAACACTCCATACGGCTGTAGAGATTCTTCAAGCTTCTTAGTAAGCTCCAAATCCTATGAAAATATAACAAATAAGCAGTTAAAATATTGCTAATACATTGCTGAATCAATAACATAGCTTGATTGAAAGCCGGCACGTGTGCAAATTGCAAAAAGACTAAAACTTTGTTTTACTTACTCTTGGCTTGGGTTTAGCATGACTGATGGCCGACGTTACACCATACGTTTTCTGAGGAGGATTATTGGTATTCGTTGAGCTATTCACCAGGAAGAAATAGTTAAAAATGTGAGTTAAAACGTGACATGAACCAATGTTAAAGCCATCGTGAAAAAAAAGCGCGAAAACTTTGAGGAGAATTTACGAGCAACTTCCATTACGCAAAACTTACCTAGACATTGCATGTAATGCAACTGATTTGTGTACTAGCTCATGGACATCAATGTGCAGTGCTGGCTAGTTTTGTAGCCAACAAATAATGCTGTTTATAAAAAAAACTTCAACACAACACAAAAACAAAGATGGCGGTGTTTTCTGAAGTCACATTGCGCCTGTTCGGTCCAGGGCCACTCGGTGAAGACTGAAGTACTCATGGGGGAGGGGAGAGGACAATATAAGAATTAACACCCGGGATTGTTGGGAGAAAACGAGAAAAGGTATTGAATCACTAGCTGAAATACTCTAGATGCCTATTTTGGACTGTTATCGTAGCCGGGAGCGGGAATCTTTGAAAAGAAAGTACATGACTCGACCGACCCTCTAGCAGCTCTGGGGTCGAAAATGAGACCATCGCGTACCTTTAAAGATCTCCGGCTGGCTCTGTATCTTATCAAGAGAGTATGAGATAAGAGAGCTTATCCCTGTATTGGGCTTTTAATACACTCATCAGGGTATCTTTTCATTCTATTTTTAAACTGAAGTTAATTCGGGAACGGAACGTGATTGGCCAGATTGCAGATCGCATCGCCAAAACATCCCAAGACAAAAGTGCGCAGATTGGTTACAAGTTTCCAAAAATAGCACGAAGAGTAGAGCCTCTGATGTGGTCCGGGGATAAACTCTATTATCTCATAATCTCTTGATCTTATAGCGTCAGATTTTTTTGTAATCAAGTTATTCCAGTATCGTTTTAGGTAATGCAATTGATGAACTACGCCGAATCCAAGAAAACGATTCGGTTTTAATTTTCCTTGGAAACATGGAAGTGACAGAGAAGGCACCATTCATGTATGATGAAGTCAGTACGTATAAGCAGTAAATGAAATGTACTGAGTGTTTATAGTTTATTTGTAGTGTGTTTAATCAATGATTCATAAAATTGTAATTATTTTGTATAAATTTTTTGTATGTAATTTGTAAAAATGTAATTTATATGATATGTATTAAAAAATACTAAAAATTACAAAAAAAATGTTTTTAATTGTTTGTGTTAATCTTTTACAAAAACATGCCAATAGTTCCAGGATGGAGGTAGTCTCCCTCGCATATGTCACTTGTGTCACGCAACGCCAAGCTCCCCAAGTAACGTATTTAGCGTTGCGTGACCACAAGTGATGTATGCGAGGGAGACTAGGAAGGAGGGGGTACTGACAACGCACGGCAACAGGTTTATTATTTAATTTTATTGATTTTAAAGCATACAAATGGTGATTCAAAAGTATATAGCGATGTGGCTACGCGTAATACCCATATTATTTTGTCTGTCTGTCTCTCTATAGATTCAGTTATTTTCGACGCAAACACAAAATTAATATTTTTCCTCTATGGTCAATCTGACCAATCACGTCCCGTTCTTAAAATACCTCGGCGGCAAGGGGACCTTAAAAACCGATGTTTTAAAATGTCTTATAACGTGCGAACTATTGTAGTTACTACTATATAAGTATATGTTTTCTTGAACCTGAATAAATGAAGATTACAATGGTATAAAAATTGATGTGATCTATTGATTATTTTTAATTGGGTGTGTTATGATTTTTGTCCACCTCTTTTCGTTGAGTCCCAGGAACACGGGATTACTTTGCACAAACTAACAAATTACATTATCGTTTGGAGTAAAGTCCGAACTCAAAAGCGGTGTCTCATTTTTTTTATTAACGCTTTGCAAAAATATTCGTTTTTAAAGTTGAAAATCGTCATTTTTAGCTTTTTTGGCATAAATCGGTAATAATTCACAAACGCGGCAAGATATAAAAAAACTGAGACATCGTTTTTGTTTCGACATGTGAAGCTACATCGATGCAAAATTTCAACACGATCGATTGAAATCCCGTGTTCCTGGAACTTCGAAAAAAAGTAGCCTGCGTCACATCCGCAATTTCTCACGTAAATATACCCACTTTTGTCAATTTAGCGTCTAACATTCGAAAATGGGCATCATTCATAAAAGTATCTCTTTACTGAGCTTGGTCAATACCAAATATTTTTAATGTGCTTAAATGTGCTCCTTATACATTGGGCTACCGATGTAAAGCAAAAGATTTCCACTAAAATTCAACAGCGAAGATAAATAAAGCAAAAATTAACAGAATGTTCGAATTTTTACGGGCCTCATCGATGCTTTGAATGAAACACTTTTCGTAAAATCAAAAAATCGAGCCATAGAATTTTGTCATCGATCATATATGTTTTAAAAAACATGATTTCAAATGATATTATGAAATAAAAAAGATAGGTGCCCGTATTGGTTTGCGAGATATTTTGAGAAATATCCTCAAAATTCAATAATATCAAGGCTTTTCCGAGTATGGACTGGGGCGAGTTTAAAGAAATTCGTTATTTTTCGCTTGAAAATGTGAAAACTGTTCGTATTTTTACGTAAAAATGTTTCTCAGACATAACTCTGTATTTATTGACTATAAGAAATGTAGAACTCTAAAATTCGAAATATGCGCAGAACTGTGCGCAGTGCAAAACTACGGAATTACCTTAACACTTATCTAAAAAATACGAACTAATTTAATCAAAATAATATATTTTATACCATTGTATTCTCCTTTTCTTGAGCTTCAAGAAAATGTATACTTATATATTAGTAACTATAATAGTTCGCGAACTGTAAGGCGTTTTGTGGACATCGATTTTTAGGGTCCCCTGATACCTTGACGTGGTTGATGATGTGTGCAAAGCCCAGTATGGGGGATGGGTTCTCTTAGCTCATTTTCCCTTACTATGAACTACTAAAGAATTAAACTGTAAAGAGAAGAATAATCGCTTTAGGAAGGCAGCCTTCTCAATGGGAAGACAGCCAGACTACATCTATGGACACAGGCCCTTTAACGTTCTGTCCCTCTCATCCTTCTGATCCTGCATTCCTTCGTTTAGCTGGCGTCGCAGTCTCTAGCGGTGAGTTGGGTCTTTTCATTGCGCTTCGTTTTGTCTCTGATAGTTGTATGCTATCAGCACTAGCAATGTTAGCTGTTTTGTTATCGGGTTCTGGTTGGAATTGTGTAGGCGAGGTTGTTGTAGTTGGTGTCGGTGACGTCACTTTAGTTTCGATGGCAGCTTCTAATTCTGGTTGTTGTGTAGGCTCAGTAGGTGTCGCAGATGTATTCAAATTGTCTTTGGTTGATGCAGTTGTTGGTTTTTCTTTTGCGCATGCTGTATCATCTTCACCTTCAGATGTATTTTCAGCGTAAGTAGAAGTACTGGGCTCATCATTACACTGAGAATTATAACAACAATAATAGATAAACTATTAGTGCAATTGACTATTAAAGTGTATCCGCGGTTGTTTAGTGAAAAAATTAAACTTACAATGCAAAAAAAGCACAGAACAGCACAGCACCGCACAGCAAGGACCAGCAAAGCACAGCAAAGCACAGCAAAGCACAGCAAAGCACAGCAAAGCACAACAAAGCACAGCAAAGCACAGCAAAGCACAGCAAAGCACAGCAAAGCACAGCAAAGCACAGCAAAGCACAGCAAAGCACAGCAAAGCACAGCAAAGCACAGCAAAGCACAGCAAAGCACAGCAAAGCACAGCAAAGCACAGCAAAGCACAGCAAAGCACAGCAAAGCACAGCAAAGCACAGCAAAGCACAGCAAAGCACAGCAAAGCACAGCACAGCAAAGCACAGCAAAGCAAAGCACAGCAAAGCACAGCAAAGCACAGCAAAGCACAGCAAAGCACAGCAAAGCACAGCAAAGCACAGCAAAGCACAGCAAAGCACAGCAAAGCACAGCAAAGCACAGCAAAGCACAGCAAAGCACAGCAAAGCACAGCAAAGCACAGCAAAGCACAGCAAAGCACAGCAAAGCACAGCAAAGCACAGCAAAGCACAGCAAAGCACAGCAAAGCACAGCAAAGCACAGCAAAGCACAGCAAAGCACAGCAAAGCACAGCAAAGCACAGCAAAGCACAGCAAAGCACAGCAAAGCACAGCAAAGCACAGCAAAGCACAGCAAAGCACAGCAAAGCACAGCAAAGCACAGCAAAGCACAGCAAAGCACAGCAAAGCACAGCAAATCATAGCACAGCACAGCACAGCACAGCACAGCACAGCACAGCACAGCAAAGCACAGCAAAGCACAGCAAAGCACAGCAAAGCACAGCAAAGCACAGCAAAGCACAGCAAAGCACAGCAAAGCACAGCAAAGCACAGCAAAGCACAGCAAAGCACAGCAAAGCACAGCAAAGCACAGCAAAGCACAGCAAAGCACAGCAAAGCACAGCAAAGCACAGCAAAGCACAGCAAAGCACAGCAAAGCACAGCAAAGCACAGCAAAGCACAGCAAAGCACAGCAAAGCACAGCAAAGCACAGCAAAGCAAAGCACAGCACAGTGTATACAATGCAAGTATTGATCTTACTGCTGATTCTCCATTTTTCTTTTTCACCCTAAATACACAAGGCGGCAAATACTTGTTGACTTCTTTTCTGCATGACACAAAACATTTTATAATAATAATATAGAAGAACGCTGTTCACTTTGAGAGGTAGTTAACTGTCCGACATATCGGCTATAAAGCACGACCAATCAGTAGTCAGTGTCATTCAAATAAGTGCAGAAATAATTAGCTGTAGAAGATAAGCTCAGCAAAAAAATAGGAAGTGACCAGATGATAAACCACTCGTAGCCTTAAACCAATTGACCAAATTAAAGTCTGATGTCCCCGTAAAAAAACTGACAATATTATCATTTGGCACAACAATGATATTGTAGCCCTCCAGTTGGCCTCTTCCGCATGCATCTCCTTTGGGTTCCCTGTATCAAGCAAAATTGACTAAGAGCTACTGGAAACTAGCCTAAAAACGACGATGGGGATGGGGGTGGGTAGGAAAGTTCTCTTTCATCTTCAGCTCTCGATCCAGTCTCTCTCCATCGCATCTACAGCAAACCAAAAACAGCACAAAAATGCCATGGAAAGCCTAAATAAGAAAAGGAGGCGAAGCACTTTCCCACGGGCGATGTGAGAGGCGAAGACCGCGATCTAAAATTAATGATCAGCGGTTTCCCATATCGGAAGTGATGAAATCTTTCTGGCGTGACAAAGGAAAGGTCACGATGTATTATTGCACGCAATCGGTACTGATTTTAAGCCTTTAAGTCTGAAAAATAAATGAACCGTATCAATAAACTAGATTGGGACTTATGAAGTAATTTTAATGGATTGATCATTCAAAATAAAATTGATAAATTTGGCAAGGTGTTAAGTAAATTTGAAAAAAATAAATAAATAGAAAAAAAAAAAAGAACTGAATAGTAAATTACACCAATAATCAAATAACAAACTACAGCAATAATCAAAGTAGTGTCAGAAAAAAAGGAACAGGACTCCTTTGTTAAAATAGAAAAAAAATAAAAAGCTTGCCGGTGTAATGGAGAAGAAACAGAGAGAAAAGTTTACGTCAAATCGGAAGAGGATCCATCAGTAAAAAACACACTTAACAATCCTTATCAACTCCCATAAAAAAATTTCATTTTGAAAGGTCTGTTCAACAACGAAAATAACCAAAGTAATATATATAATAACCTAAAACAGAGAAAGAAATTATTCATTCATTCTGATATTGAGTGTCGTTTGCATTTGATATGTGAGAGTGATTCACATATACTTTCCTTCTTAAAATGTAGTTCTTAGAAAAAACACTCTTTTCCCAGCAAACTAGATACATTTAAAAAACTTTAACGAAGTCCACGTTTCTAGCGATTGCAGTACATCGTGACCAAAGATTTCATAACCTTTGACATGGGATACCGCTGATAATTAATTTTAGATCGCAGTCTTCGCCTCTGACATCGCCCGTGGAAAAGTGCTTCCCGAAAAGGAGTAGCCTGCGAAGGATGGAGAGCTCGGATTCAATTCTGATTCAACTTCAAAATAGACTGAAAGACACAAAGATTAAGTAAAAATATCGAAACGATTGTGTATTGTACCTTCTAACATGCTTTGCTTCTAACTTCATACCATCCTTCAACATCTTGGTAGAGACTGCTTCATTACGTACTATGGGAAATTAATGGCGAATTTGTCTCGGCAATGAGCTCATATCGAATAATGATGAATTAATGAATTGAGTAATTATTAAACGAGTAAACAAATAATGCTATGAATGAACAACTGGATGAATGGATCAGGCTGATTTACATGGCTGGATTAATGAATGAACATTTAAATGAAAAAATAAAAGGAAGAGCAAATGGCTGAATGAATGAATTAAACAGCGAATGAATGAATGAATGAACGAATGGATGAATGAATGAATGGATGGATGGACGAATAGATGAGTGAGTACAGAGCAAGTGAGTTATTGACTGAATGAACCAATTAATATGGATGAATACACAATTGAACAAACAAATGCTTAATATCAAATTATTAGTTATAGGCTACCTGTGTTGGTAAACATCTGAATTTCATTGGTCAGGTTTATATTCACATTTTCTTAAACAGAAAGAGCATAAATACTTTGTACAATCATAAAAAATAATACTTAAAATAAGATTACCCACACTAAAGCAACACTGAATTTAGACTGATTCCATAAGTCGGTCCCCGTTCGCTCTCTGTCTCTCTGGGACCGCCTTATCATGACTTATGGACTCAGTCTACACTGAATTATCCTTTTGAAGTAAAGGCAAAGTATATACATTAAAAGAAAAACCTTACCAACTTTATTGAATAAAAGGCCAATAAACCATCTGGTAACAAATGTATCTCTGCAGGCAAAATATGACAGTGAGAATATAATACCGAATGAGGATTTGAAGGAAAAAAATATTGAGATTATTACAATAGTCACATCTTAAAGAATGAAAGTAAACGTTTTTCAAAAACGTTTCGTGAATTCAAGTTATCTATTTGTAAACCATTTTACGCGATATGACGGACTATTTTAGTCTTCAATTCTTGACATTGGCGCTATATTGATACAAACTCACTTGTGTTATTTTTCCTAATACGAATCAAAATATTTTTAATGTAAAATATTTTTTGGCTACAGGTATTGCATGACAATTTTAGTACAGTTACGGTACATTAGTACGTAAAGACTTCATGTCTTCGGTGGCATGGTGGCAGCGGGGGATGAAACAGATGACACTACTGATGTTTAACCATTGCTAACTAATTTGATAATGATTTTGAATTAAGTGAACATACTTACTTTTCATTTTCAAGAGGCCCATAGCTAGTAGCATTGACATGTGCTCTCTTTATAAACACATTGTTTTCTAAACTAGGGACTAGTGTCCTGACTTTAGATTCCACCAAGCCAATCCACTCTGAATGGTGTTCCTCGTTATTAGCAAAGGCACTAATCAATATATAATGTCTGCAACCGAAAGATATAAAAATGTGTCAGTAAATGTGCTAACTGCTATATATAATGTCTAAACTAGCCTAATAGACCTCTTAGTGAATGCTGCCTTTACATGTACTTAGTTTAATATTTGGCCTAAAATTTTACGCCGAAGAGGCTATTTTTGTACATGACTGAGTCATGGATTTCTGGATTAAATTTCAAATTAAAATGTACAAAAAGGAAAATTCTGCAAATTAAAGACGTGCTCGTCTTTCTGTCGAGTATGCCCGAGCAGACGCCAGCGAGCATCACATTACGTAACTTCCTATATATCTTTTTTTTTTTTCAGGAAAACTGGCTTAACCCCCTGTGACCTCACAACTCTGTTTCCCGGGTGATCAAGAATCTGATTTAGATGACGTCAATTCCAACACTTATGTATCGTGTATGCCGTTTGATATTTTTTAAACGAAAACATCTATTCCTAAAATGTAGGAAGACAGCCGGAGACTAAAATGTAAGCGAGAGAGTCTCGTTTTCGGCGACCCTAAAGCGTCGCTCGAGCAACTCTACCAACTTTTCAACGTGGTGCCTTTCCCAAAAATCATAAACAATATAACTGTTTACCTGTACTTTGAGAAGAAATTAGTTGGGGCAAAAAGGATATCCCATGTTGCCTTGCCATTATGAACATCTTCTGCATTTTTAAGACCTATCATATTAACAATTCAAAGTAATATTGTAAATGAAAGCTATCCCTGGTTAATTATGAATAATACTCCAGTTTCATGTTCTTCATTGCGCATGCTAAGCCTCTATGGTATGTGATATATTTTTCTGTACGAGGTACAACCCGTGGGAATAAACCAGTCCAAAAACAATATAAATACACTCTTTTGTTAATTTGCCTACAATTGATGCTTAGCCTGAGCAATGAAGAGCTTGAAACTGGTTTATTAAGAAGCAAAGCAATCTCGTACCCAAAGCCCGCGTTTTCTTGTGGTCTGCGGCAAAAAGGGCTTTGCCTTCAAATGTTTCATTTCCTTGCGAGATAAAACTCAAATATCTATTCGGTCATCATTTTGAAGGCGTAACTGGACACATATGCATAAGCAACTAAAACCGGAAACCATAAATACATGGTTTACGGTTTCGGATTATACCAGAGCCTTCGTTGTTTGCCGCTGGCCACAAGAAAACGTGGTACCAGATGGGAAGCTAATTAGCAGCATGCATACTTAAGTTCCGTTTGAAAAACAAAACTTGTTACATTACCAATTTGTGCGATATTGTTATAATGAGTTTATTTCAATGGCAAATAATTTCTACCTATATAAAACTCATCTTGCATGACTTCTCTAGTTGACAAGGAGACGTTAAAAGTGGAGTTTTGTTGTGGATATGCAGGTGTGATGATAGGCATGAGATGATATCGATCAGAAGGATTAGTCTGCAACAACAACATTAAACTCTGATATAGCAAAAATAATTTTTGATAGAACCGTTTTCGCATAAGTGGGAAACAGTACGGTTAAGATACGGCTACAATACGATACAGTACTGTTTCACTCATATACGAAAACGGCTCTTACACGAGCGTTTAGTTTCCCATAAGTCTTATACATTAAAAGCCCGCGATAAAATGCTAATGTTGACAATGTTGACTGAGTGTGCTTCCAGGAGGGACTTCAAGTTTACATCTGAATTGCTGTTCAAAAAAGAAGACGATTTGCACAAAATGAATGCGAATGTGTTTTAAGGGTATCATGGAAAGTATATACGTGTGCTTATGGAATTTCGTGGATGTATAGCTGTCCTTGGCATCAAGTATTTTCCACGTGAAGGATACAACATAACATTTGCTTTCGCTTGTTTACATTCCATACGATGCCGATATATACTAGAATAATTTTCGCGGTTGAGTGCTACATTAATTTTTCTAACAGTATATTCTTCAAAAGCCACACTGATATATAAACATGTAAAACGTGAATGCACACACAAAAGTATGCTTTCATTTCTTTACAGTCTTTTCAATTTGTCCGCCTGCATGAGCCGTACATAACACGTATACTTGACTCTATACAGTCGGTATTATGTATGACTACGATATTTACCTAAATTAAAGAGAAACATCATGAATGTACGTAGAAATCAAAATGAATTGGTTCTTACCCTGGGATCCCATACTTGAAAACCAAGCTTAACTTCAGTTGAAATTTCATTCAGTAACACAGGATTAGGCCATTGCCTGTAAATTTAAAGTACAGCAGGCAGAACACTAAGGCAAGAGCTTCTGTCCACATTAGCTAATTAGCCTCTACTCGATCTGCTTCGCAGAAATTTTCTCAAAATAAACCTGTGCAATGACATGTTATCTTTCTGTTGAGCATGCGGCGGCAAGAGTCACCTTTAGGTCACTTCCGAAATGACTTTGGCGCAAAAATGTTTGGCGTACGCGCGCGTTTTGTTTGTAGCCGCAATTTTTAATTTATTCGTCCAAACTTTTGGATAGCGCGAAACACTTCCTTGCAAAGGTTTGTTTTGAGAAATCTCTTCCAATAATCAGGCTACTAAGCCGCATGAAACAATTTCAAGAAAATTCTGTTGTCTCAATGTAATAATTTTTTGTTACTGTCTCTATTTAAAAGTTGCGTTTTCAAATTTATCCGGCTTATTATCAGCGTATTATTTATAATTAGAAGTTTTTACATCAGATGCAGTAAAAACACAACCTTTTTTCGACACGGGTGAAAAACGCACTGCGCACACTCGGAAAATGGTGTTGTCATACCCGGGAACGCTCGGTTTCTTAATATTTTGATTCACGAAAAAAAGCCGACAGATTTTATTTCGAAAAGTCTTAAAAACGTCGCGAATACTGAAAAGATTTTGATCATATTTACACAGTTTATAGTTTTCATTCATAGGCAGCTATGATGAGTTTTGTCAAGAAAACAAAGTTACGGCAATAGGTTTTTTATGTACTTTTGTACGGACTCTCTTGCAAGGCCGTCCTTTTACGACTGAGTGAAACAATTTTCATGAAGACATGGCCCTTCACACTTGACCTTCATACTTTTTTTAATTTTATTATAATTTTTCAAGTGCTTTTTTTATTGGTAAACATCTTGTATTTTAGGAGGAAATATTAGAAACCCGCGCGTTCCCGAGAATGACAACACATTTTCCGAGTGTGCGCAGTGCGTTTTTCACCCGTGTCCCTTTTTTCTAGATATTCTTTGGAAATTTGAGAAAAATGAAGACATGTCCACACCAACCTGGGTAAATTTGGTAACGCAACCTTTTTTCACCGAAACCGTGACAAAAAAAGTCTAATTTACCAACAGAATTTTCATAAAATAGTTTCGGATTCATGCAAATTATTGAGGACAGAAGTCACTAACATTAACCCGATAAATAAAATTACGTGTTGAAACTTACTCTTAATTGATAGTGTGAACATGGTTTAATAAAAGAATGCGGTAATGTTTCAGTTGAATATATGCCTGTCATTCATTCAAAACTTACCATCTTGAAAAGACAAGGAAGAAGTTTAAAAGTAAAGTCGAAGCTACAGCATTGGGATACAGTTGGCATGTTCTGGCTACAAGTATTGCCCACTGTCCACCACCGAGAAATCCCAATTTATTAGAGTGGATACCACGCTCTGCAATATACATAACATGAAATGGCTATACAAGCCTAAGACTTAACAGGGGGGGGGGGGTGCGGATTTCCGGTGCACCGCAAAAATACTCATGCTGGATTGTTGCTACGGCAGGGACTCAACATGGCATATTTTAACCAAATCATCACAGATACGTAATTCATCTCTGTGACTCAACTCATGAGCCTTGAAATAGATATTATAGTTTTTAGCTCATCATTACAGGGGGGATCCAGAATTGTTTTCAGGGGTTTGCACCAAATAAACGCACGAAAATGCACTGGAATACAAACTGGATATTTTGAAGAGACATATGACAAAGCAAGCTTTTAGGAGAAATTGCACATCCACTACACACCATCGCTGGATTCGCCGCTGCATTGGCGCAGCTAAGCTTAACTTAGAATCGATTAAAATCAAATTCGAAAATAGGTACTACATTAAGCTAGTAGTTCAACTTACTTTTTGCCCAGAGTTTTACAGCTCTTAAGGTCAGTTTGAAGTTTTGAATATTGGGGACTTGACTTAAAATCTCGTCTGCTACTCTACAACCTAAAAAGAAAAAAAGAAGAAGCAATCAAAAAAAAAGATTTTATTTGACCAAACTATTATACATTAATACCACTGGCCTTCATCAATGTTCTGACACTCTTCGCTAGCATGTTAAGGCCTGGGTCTTCGGAGTCATCCAAAAAAAGTTTGAATTTTAAATATTTTTAATATTCGGCCCATTTTGCATTGAAAATTGAACGTACTCGAACGGGCATTTGTCACGTGCCAAATCCACTGATGGTCAAAACACAACACATGTTGAAACTGGTTCATAGTAAAGAATTCTTTAACTTTTATTGGAGAAACAAATTGAATGACATCGATTTTGAAATAATTGCGTCCAGACCCAGGCCTTAACATGCTTGAGTTGACGTACTATTCAAACTCCTAACACACTTGGGGTCTAGATACTTTAACATGTTCTCATCCAGTAAATCAAGTGTATCTGGTACTTCTGGTAAGGCCAGACGAGCAAACGAAAGATTAATCTGGAGCAAATAAAAAACAGTAGTTCAATAATTATAACAAAATCATGCGAAAACGACTAGTATGTCGAACGGTAAGTGTTCAGTGACTTGCTCGATGAACATTCAAGTTTGCCGTTTAAGGTAAAAAAGAAAGAAAGTAGAAATAAAACCGCCCGATGAACTCTTTTAATACTTGTTCTAAAAAATAATTTTGAGAAACGATTTCAGAAAAAGGGGGTTCACCGACGACTTCGTTTTTCTGTAGTATGACGTCAAAGTTCATGCATTTTGGTGACTTGAGAACATAAAGAAAAAAGCTGAAAAACGCCATAGAGAAAGGGAGCAAAAACATAGTAATTTGTCTTTTAAGAGCAAAATTTGCGAAATACTGTAAAAAATATCGTCATTTTATTGTCAAAAAACAGGTTTTCCGAGAGAGGACTGGGTCGAGTTACAAAATTATCTCGTTTTCTCGCTCGCAAATATCGGAATTCTTCGAATTTGTTATTTAAAGCACTTTACAAACATATTTTGACTACATTACATGATGAAAGTCTTGAAACCCAAAATCTTGAAACATTCGCAGTACAAAACTACGGAATTACCTTAATAGGCCTAAATTTAAACTGACAAATGACATGAAATGTAACTAACAAATGAAATTCACTTGCCCCAGTCTGTGTTGCTGACTCTTAACATATGTAATGCCGAAACAAAATTGGAGAAAGCCAGTGAAAGTCGTGGTTAATCTTTCATTTCAGCTTTATTGGCAAATAGGCAAAATGACATTCGAACCACGCTCTCTATAGACCCTCCTTTGTGTGGACATGACATAATATATGAATGTGTTATATATGTATATAGAGATATACCTTACCCCAACATTGCAAAATACCAATGTCATGATGGGTACAAAAGCATTTTCAACAGCCTGTAATAAAATAAGAAAGAAAAAAACATTTAAATCTGTTAAACTCGTATGTGCCTAATTCATAGTTGAAAAACAGCGAGCCTGCCAGGGGGAGGTAAGATGGGTTGTATGGGGGGGGGGGGGGGATGAGGTGTGTGCATGGTACAGACAATTTCAGATTGCACGATGTAACGTGCTTAATTTGATGTTTTTTTTTACTGAAAAATATTTCAAAAAGTGACCAGATCTGAAAATTACAGCTCAACAAGGTCGAGTCATTTATGTACTATATAAAAAACGATCGAGCAGCAGTGTTTTATCAAGTATAAAAACTCGAGCGCAGCGAGAGTTTTTACACTTGATAACACACGTCCTGCGAGTTTTTTATGACTTCAAAAACTCCAAAACTTATAAAACCAAATATTTCAAATACAATTTTGAAAAATAAGCGAGAAAAGTTATAAAATTGACTAGTGGTAATTCTGATCATGCACAGAATTGTGTGTTGAATATACGTCCCACATTTGAGTCTGGCCCTTGAGAGTTCAAGGGGGACAAACTTTCTTAAATAACAGGTTCAATTCCTTGGTCCATTTTGGCCACATGATTGAACAGAGGTTGCTTTGTAGCATGCAAAGTAATCTCATTACTATTCAATGAACCTTTATATAAAGACTCTAGAGTTTTTATATAAAGATTCATTGAATACAAATGAGAGTATTTTATGGGTATAAAACGTACCTCATGCATGTGACCAAAATTGGACCAAGGATTGGACTAGATGCTCATGAATTATTAATAAGTTTTTGAAACCCGAATAACTCACCCTAAGTTTTTTTACATCAGGATGATTTTTTAGCAGTTCGTAGAAGGAAGAGAAGAAGTCTGATCTTTCAATATGACGTGGAGCAACAAGTATGGTATCAATAATATCACCTTTGGCATGAACACCAAGACGGAATGAACCAAATGTAAAGATCTTGCCCCCAACTGCATGAGCTACTGCTTCAGGCATACTCTGTTAAATGTAGAATTTAAGGTTATCGCAAAGCTCAATTCTAATTTGAATTAAGTTCTCACAAATCAGGGTCGGATTTCAGAGGGGTGTTCAGCACACCCCCTTACGTTGAAGTTATAACTTAGAGTGTTGTTTTGATAAAGCTTTGACAAAAGTCAAGCAATCTCTAATGCTATAATTTGTGCTTCGGGGTATGAATGTCATGCCGTTTTACATGCGCTCCAAACAAAAAACTGTTATCAATTTATTATTATAGTTATTATTAATACATTTTACTAGACATCAACACTGAAAGAGTTTTTGATCCCTCCCTGCAAATCAATCCTTGGCTTTACTGATCGATACCAAAGACGTCCACTATTTTTACGAAATTATAGATATACCTTTAGTAGACTGACATCTATAATCCATTGTTTGACAATTTCATTGAGCTTTCCAAGTACAGTCATACTAATAAATGAATAGATGAAATGTATATTTTAATTAACATATCATTCTTAGTATTGTTGAGAAAGAAATTGATTTTCTTCTGTGAAAAAAAACAAAATCAGATTATCAATTAACACGTTACTTTAACACTGAATTTCACGTCACTAAAAAAACTTACCATTGATTGGGAAGCCGGAATTATTCGTACAATTCAAAATTTATTTTCTTTTTATATATGTTCACTCGATTGCAACGTAGAATAAATTTTTAGAAACATCTAATTAGATGTAAAATGCAAAATAAAAACAAATGTTTTATAATCTGTATGATGTAATAGACAGGAAAAATATGAAGCAAACATTAAATAAAGCGAGTTTTCTGTTTTGCATATATGTAAATAAACCGAATAAATTTGATGTTTCACATAAATACATAGTTAATATGTTGTATACTACAATGTTTTTGCAAACGAATATATACGTACCTATTCACACTTCATGAATATGTATTATCCCGTGCAATGACGTCATAGCATTATATAAGAACAAGCAACTTATGCAAATGTGTCAGTTCAACAAGTTTCGAGATGTCAAACTTGGAAGAAGCTAGCTCGGCAGCACGGCCTTCTTTGCCCCTTCAATCTTCGGTAGATATCGCTCAAGCCGTGCTGCCGATATTACAGATATTTCCGAATGTGACAGTGGCGTCCAACGCAACTAATTTGACCTCTAGAGTGACGACTACTCTAAGTTCTACAACGCCTAACGTTGTGTCGGCCAGTACTTCGACAGCGTCGGTTTCAGGCCAAGCAAAAGGCTCTGAGGCGGTCGAAATTGCAACGGCGGTGAGTATTTCATGTTTATTTAGTGTGGGATGTGATATATTTGTTTGTCGCAAAACCTCAGTGGTTTTTGTAAAAATGGTTTTCGTAGTTCAGTTCTCGTTCTAGTTCGCTTCAAATAGTGTACTTCAGTTGCTTTATACTTGTGGAGTTTTATCATCCTTATTTTTCGCTGTATCTACCAGTGGGAAGGATTTATTCATTACAACGCGGCGGTTTTAGTCCGCATATTTTACTCGTATTCAAATTTTCTCTGGTTTGTGCTTTGAGGTGTCGGTCCCAGGGGCTTTTTGGTATGGCGTTTTAATTAGTATCTCGTTTGTTTGGTTGGGCCGCTTTGTTTTTCATCACTCTATTTTTATATTTATTGTTTGTCTAACTTGTATTTTTTAATTTAATAGTTCCAAGTTGGTGATGACCTTCACGGATGTGATTATAAAGAAGAAAGGAAAAAAAAAAAGAAAAGAAAAAAAAAAAAAAAAAGGAAAAGAAAAAAAAAAAAAATCCTGGGTGCGTCTGTGTGACCCCAGGTAGGTGGCTGGCGTGTGCCTGTGTGGCCCCAGCGGAAGACACACACAAAAAAAAAAAAAAGAAAAAAAAAAGAAAAAAGAAAAAATCCTGGGTGCGTCTGTGTGACCCCAGGTAGGTGGCTGGCGTGTGCCTGTGTGGCCCCAGCGGAATAGAAAAATCCTGGTTGTGTCTGTGTGACCCCAGGTAGGTGGCTGGCGTGTGCCTGTGTGGCCCCAGCGGAATAGAAAATCCTGGTTTGTGTCTGTGTGACCCCAGGTAGGTGGCTGGCGTGTGCCTGTGTGGCCCCAGCGGAATAGAAAATCCTGGTTGTGTCTGTGTGACCCCAGGTAGGTGACTGGCGTGTGCCTGTGTGGCCCCAGCGAAATAGAAAATCCTGGGTGTGGCTGGGTGTCTCCAGGTCGGTGGCTGGCGTGGGCCTGTGTGGCCCCAGCGGGATATGTGTGATCCCAGTTCGGGGCCTGTTTATGGCTGTGTCAGTGATTTGAGGAAAATCCTGTGTGCATCTGTTTGACCCCAGGTCGTGGCCTACGTGTGCTTGTGTGCAGGGCTAAGTAAAAAAAAAAGAATGAAAAAAAAAAATGAAAAAGAAAGAAATAAGTAAGCAATGAGGTCAGGCTAGTAATGGTTTTGGGTGTCTCATTACAGGCGTCAATGATTCAGAATTTTGCAGAAGGAGCTAAATCAATTGAGGAAGTCCACCGATGTTGCACAAGTAGATAACGCCATTGCTAGCTTGCAACAGTTGGTAACAAAGCTGGCAGGTCTGTTTGATCCTTACATTGTGATGTCGGCCTTGGAACAGGTGGTGGGTGCGACCATGGAAAAGAGAGACAATAGGGCCGAAAGATGTGGAATCATTTCTGAAACAGGCCAGGCCTTTGATCGGTAGCCAGGCGTTGCGGTCGGTAGTCATCAAATTGGTGGCGTCGAAAGAGGAAGCAGAGGTGGCCAAGGCCGTAGCGAAGGCATTAAAACATGTTCCGGAGATGTGCCGTTTCCAAGGACGAGATCAGTCTTTTTCAAGTGGCCGTCGTAGCACTAGAGGCCCTGTAAATCGTTGCCGGTTGCCTATGAGTAATACCTACAGTATGCTGGCCCGGGAGGTGACTCCGCAAGCGTTTGTCTATAAAGGCAGCCCTTGTAGCTTCGAATTTTCGAGCTTTTGGTAGTCATCTTCCCTGAGTCTGGATATGGGGTTCATTCATTGTGTACGCGTGTGTGCGGCGTATTTGTGTGAAGTACGACTGGATCAGGACCTCATGTCCAGGTTCAGGGAAGATGAATAACGCTTGTGACACTTGGGCTGATATTAAGGGGGTAGTAGAGGGGAAGGACGCATGCGTAAAAGAGCTCTGCTTTCGGGATCCCAGCAAGTTCGACCAATGGGTAGTCGGGACAGGTTTTTTAGTCTGCGTGTAGCCCATGCAGCTTTATTTGTAACATGCCGCCTCCTTATTGACCTTGTTTACACTCTGGGCTTGGAAAGTGTGTTTTGTCCCCGGATCGTTGTATAAGGTACCTTGGTTTGGAGGTTGACTCAGACGCTCAGGCAGTTAAAATACCGATGGATAAGAGGGAGAGATTTGCAGAACTCCGAGAGACGGTATTGATTTGTCAATCAACGACAATTCCATTGAAATTGATGCAAAGATCGCTTGGGAAATGCATTTCGTTTTCTTTAGCGTTTTCCAGCTGCTAAGTTTTTATTTAAGAGAGATGGCTGCGGCCATTGGGCGTGAGGTGATTAAAAAAAAAAAAAAAAAAATGAGGTTATGTCACCGGTGGTAAGGCAAGAAATGTTTGGCGGTTTTGGACTCGTGGACGGACGTGGTCCGTTGGAGGTCGGAGAGCCACGCGGCTATAACAATTTCCTCCGATGCCTCCTTGTTTTGTGGAGGGCCGTTATTCATTATGGTCAGATTACGTGGACCTTTGGTGATTATTGGGAGAATGAAATGCGTCAAACTAATAGTAACGTCAAGGAATTATCGGCAGTTGTTAAAGTGTTGCAGTCTCTCCCTCAGGAGATAAGAGACTGCCGAGTCGATATTCATGTAGATAACCAAGCAACGATCTACATTTGTGTAGATATCTCGGATAACGACGTAAAATCGGAGGTCCCGTCTACTCTCTACTCTAATCCAGTTGTGGACGTTAAAGAACCACTGAGGACGCAGGTACGACCATCCTCAGTGTCTGTACTTACTAACATCGGGGGCACTAATCACTAACACACACTCATGTTTGTAAACTGCATAATAGCAGTCCGTAAAAGTCCCCCAAAGGGCCAGATTGGAAAAAAGCAATATGCTTTATCTGTCACCCACAAAGATACATACATACATTTGGCACGGTCGGGGTGCTCGTTCAAAGGCGATGACTGAAGTTGCTCAAAAATTGTTTGATGTGACGGCGCAAAGAAATTTCTCAATTACTGTAATGTATGTCCCTTCCGCTCTAAATGAAGCGGATTATTTTTCTCGTAAGCTTTCGAAGGCTGATGCAATGTTACCGGAAGGATGCTGGCGTAGGGTTGAGATTGAGTTTGGTGGTTCAGAAGGGCACAACCTCGATTTTATGGCCCTTGACAGTAATGTCATGCGAGATAAGAAGGGTAAAGCCTTGCGTCATTTCACCCCTTTTTCCTACTCCTGAATCGGCAGGGGTAAACGTGTTTAATCAAGACTTATCAGTGTGTGATGGCGTTCGAGTCAATGCTTATGTATTTCCTCCTTTTGGTCTCATATTTCATTTGTTAAGGTTTTTGAATGATCAAGGGGCTGTAGTTTTTATAGTTGTACCCAGGCTCTCTCCGTTACCAGCGTGGTGGCCTGTATTGATGGGTATGTCACGGAGGGTGGTAATGTTGGCGAAGCGTGGTGATGGAGACGCAGTGTTATTGCCTACAAAACAAGGTTTCAAGGTTTCAGTTCGTACTAAGCGCATGTAATCTAGGATTTATGTTTATTTTATGTGGAAAATATTGTATACCCTCATAGAATTGGTGTTGCAGTTATAGTGGTGTGCTTATAGATTTGGTTTCGATATTCTTTTAGTTTGAGACCCTCACTTATTCAAAGCAACAAAATTTGTCAATGTCGTTTGGGTGTGGAAAATGTAGATGTATAGATGAATAATAAAAAATAAAACATAAGATAAATGAATAAATTAATGGATTTCAAGGTTTTGTTGTTGTGTTGTTTTTTACAGCCGTTACCGCGAATCCCAAGACTGTTTGTACCGGCAGTTCAATGCCCAGAATGCGCTTACCCAAATGATGAGGATTTTAGATTCTGCCAGCGTTGCGGTCACTCGAGATGTCAAAAAGTAGAAGAGCCTATGCAGGCTCTCCGTTTTCCAATAAAGGTAGATGAAATTGATTCTCGTTTAAAAGGATTACGGCAAAGGAGAGCGTCGACACCTCATAGTCGTCAAAGTCAGCTCTTGAGAAAGAACTGATTGGTTTTCTTAACGAGGCTACGGGCGGTCGTGATATTCAGTCTGCTACACCTGACGATGTTATACGTTTTCTAATTTGGAAAGATCAAGGCGGGAAAACGACAGTACACTCTACAAATTGTGAACATTTTGGAACAAAAGGAGCAAAACGCTGTGCGTGTCCTACTAGATTAGCGTTTGGATCAGTTGATTCATTGATAGGGAAACTAAGAGCGATTTTCACGAATGCGGGAAGGGGCGTAAGTGAGTCAGGTCTACCCGGTTTCGGTAACCCGGCAGCGTCTAAAAAGGTCAAGGAATATCTTTCTATGGTACGTGAGGAACAATTGGAGGCAAGAATTGTACCTTCACAAGCTGAACCATTTTTTTTTGACTGATCTTATGGCAATAGCTAGATTAATTACAAGTTTAATTTCAAAACCTGGCATTTCCCCTCACCAGTTGTTTGTACTAGCAAGGGATCAGGCATTTTTCAAAATCTTGTTTTTCGCGGGTGATAGGGCTGGAGATTTGAGCCGGGTAAAAAGTCAAGAGATTCTCTATTTACCTATGAAGGCTGGCCTGTTATTCAATCACACGCTTACAAAGAGTCTTCGGGATGGTTCAGCGAATGTATTTGGCATCCGTCGTTATCTGCAAGATGTTACTATCTGCCCGGTGGGATCGGTGGAGGTGTACGTTAATTTGTGTGACTTAATGAGGGTGCCAGTGCGTCAAGGCTACCTTTTTAGGCCTCTTAACACCTCTGGTGAGGTGGTGAATATGGCGGTGAGTTCAAAGGCCATGCAGGCCCGTTTGTCTCACTATTCACACTTCATGAATATGTATTATCCCGTGCAATGACGTCATAGCATTATATAAGAACAAGCAACTTATGCAAATGTGTCAGTTCAACAAGTTTCGAGATGTCAAACTCCCACCCGCCCATCCCTCTTAATGACACTTAGCACTCGTATGCGCTTGTCGTTTAGCCTCGACAAGGGCTCATATTCCAATACCTTAATGCTAATTAGTCATTGGGAGGGATAATATACTATTTCAAAAAAACGCTGTCAAGGAAAATAAGGGAATACCGGATTCCGGATGTAGATTTCACGACCGAAAGGTACTATGGGCTTCCAGTAATGATGAGAAATAAGGAGTAATTTTATCCAAATCATGCACTATTTTATCGACCATCAGAGATCTTCAATTTGAGGAAATGACTATGATTTGAATAAAATAACTATTTATTTCTTATCGTTATTGGAAGCCCACCGTACCTTTCGGTCGTGAAATGTACATTCGGAATCGGGTATTTCCTACTTTCCTCGACAATGTCATTTGAAATAGGTTTATATAAATTCTCAAACATAAGGTTTAGTATGAGAAATTCAGCGTTATCATATCCTTACTGATTCTCAATGAGTGCAATGTAAAGACAATAAGCCATGTGGGTGTTGCTCATTAAATGTACGTAGATAGAGCATGTGCAGTAGATAGGTTGCGAGCCGTGAAACAGCAGTTAGGCCTCAGTAGTGGAAAATGTGCAATTGATTATTCATCATTACAGAATTAAGATAATAGAATTAAAAGTGTGCAACATAAATACCACTAAATAGTGCTATTTTATGCTTAATCTATTTTCGTTTGTTCAATTAGTGCTATTTACTACTAAATAGTGACAACTGTTGCACACATTTAGTGTTTGCGCTCTAAAATTGATATTTTCTGGGCACATTACTGGAATAACTGTTTATTATATACTGATCATGAAGTTGGTATGCAGTTTAATAGATAACTACTAGTACGTTGAATTTCAATTTTTAATATTTTACCGATGTTGAAACTCTTCCTCTGTCTCAAACACTCCATACGGCTGTAGAGATTCTTCAAGCTTCCTAGTAAGCTCCAAATCCTGATACAATATAACAAAACTTCCACATGTTTTATATATACACAATAGTCAGATTATAAAGTGCTGAGTTTTTTCAATCATAAGCTACTATTAGAACAAAGAAGCTGCCTTTTAAGACTAGTGTAAAAACAATTTTATATTCGCATATAGGAAAGACATGGAGTTCTGTCTAGTTTAGACTATCTTTATATAGATATTTCCATCGATTTTCGATCATATGTATTCTGCTTGAAATTGTATACGCAGTAGCCCTCAAATGCACTACAGAAAATATTGCTAAGACCAACAAGTGAGCGCGGCAAGAAGAGTTTGTTATTTATAAAACGCTGTAGGGGATTGGCACGATGTTCTGACGCATCGAACTTTGTCAAATTTTTCTATATAAAAAATATACTTGATATGTCATCAATGAATTGTTTTTGATACTCTTACTGCCATAGAACTTTGGTCTTTGTGGCATGTACTAAAACCCGGAACGTCGGAACAACGGAACACTGAAACAATGGAACGGCGGAACACCGGAACACGGAACACCGGAACACCGAAACACGGAACACCGGAACACTCTCAAAATTACTGATTTACTATATTTTTTAAACTTTTACGTATAAATTGATCAGTAATTGTAAATCAGTAATTTTGAGGTACCGCTTTCAGTAGATGAACCACAGGCTTACCATTTTGTGATACATTTTTATATGGTTGGGCTTCCTGTGGTTTGCCGTGGTGAGTATTCAACGGTCATTTCACTGTAAATCGAAACTTTCACTCAAAATTCACAGAAATCTGAATTATATTGTACAAACCTGTCATAGTAATAAAGACTGGATTTTTTGAGTAGTTTAAAGCGATTCGGATTTTGAACACGTTTCTTATGTAGAAAGGAGACAAACGCAGCCAACAAGAAACTTACCTACTCTCCATGCACTTTCACTTACGGCCCAATTTCATTATCTTCCTCAAATCCTTCTCAAATAAAACTTTGGCACACCAGAGGTGAATAATCCACCTACATTATGTCCGGTTTTAGCTTCATAATTCCACAATCTTTGACAAAAATGCCAGTAGAGTTCTAAAAATCGCTTTTTTCAGAATATACAGAATCTGCCCTCTCAAAGGAATGTAAACAATGCAAAAAGGTCGAATTACGCTCCAGCCACCCCTACCAAATCTAGTAAAATTGGGCCGTGAGTGAGAGTACGTAGGTTTCTTGTTGCCTGGCTTTGTTCAAAATCCGAATCGCTTTAAACTACTCAAAAACGAACCCAAATCAACCCGAAACACGTCAGAAACGTTTAGAAACATCCTGTCTTTATTACTATGATAGTTTTCCCGGCGTAACTAATTGATAAAATTGATAATTGATAATAATTGATAATAGTTGATAACAATTAACTAACTGATTATCAATTATTATCAAAAATTGATAAAAATTGATAAGCAAAATTTGAGTGAGTGCAATTGATAAATATTGATAAACAATTGATAGACAATTGATAAAAATTGATAAACAATTGATAAAATTGATAGACAATTGATAAATTGATAGATAATTGATAAAATTGATAGAGCTGATTGATAAAAAAAACAAAAATCAAACAGAGCAAACAGGAATTTAATGTCAACAAACGTGATATAAGTTCAAACAATAACACTAACAAACGCTTCAAAAAATCAGGACTAACATATGACTCTTGAGTCAGTGGAGGAAAATTTTACATAATCCAAATCTAATAGGGATGTAATAATTGTTGCACTTTGAAAAGAAATAATTTGCCGTAAAATATCAAGTAAGACACGATGTAATAAAATAGTTATCGCGATGCAAACTATAAGATATTGACATGCTAACAAAGCAACTCCACATTGGTTAATATTAGCTAGAATTAATGCAGTAAAATGAAATGGCAAGAAATTGCCATAAATAGAGATAAAAAACAATATCAAAATATAAAGAGCCCTTTTCTTGGTAGCTTGAAGATCAAAAAATATAATGAGATGGCTGTGCGAAAACAGTTTCGGTTTAGTATTCTGGCTGTCCTCGGCATAGAATTTGATATCATCAGCTTTTCGGCAATTCTGACCCGGGTTCTGAGTAGATATACCTCGTGCTTGTCGACCAGACGTATCCAATCGATGAAACCGATAATCGATGCCAATCGATATCAATCGATATCAATCGATGACAATTAATCGATTGATTTCGGAAATTGATGAACAATCTATAAATGAAATTTGTGTGTGAATCGATTAGCATCGATTATCGATGTCAATTGATATCTTAATTGACATCGATTATTATCGTTTTTTTTAGGTACGTAGCTTAATAAAGAGACCTCAGATTGTTACAAATTTACGTTTTTCTATTTTATTTTACAAATATTAAACAATAACAAAGTGCAATCTCGAAAAATATAAAATCATTTTTGGATACTTGAGCGGGCGATTTGGTTGGGCTGCAAGCGAGATGTTTTAAATCCGTCTGTCAACGTCCCTCGGCTATCACTGACCCTCGATCCTATAATATTCCAAAATTATTATCCCCTCTAACTCGGCTTAACGTGAAGGTTTCCCCACCTTTACTTCAAAATTAACTAGCACAGGTACCCTTTGACGATCGCATGAGCGATGAACTCAACTATCTCCCGGCCCTGAGCTGCTATATTGACCTCGTCTTCAGAGATTTGTACAAGCATGGTTTATTTCAACATGTGCCTGAAAATTTTGTTTCCTGGGATGCTAAGGATCGTATGAAAGATCATCGATTGGGTATCGATTGGCTATCGATTGGCAATCGATCAAAATTTCTTGTGTGTGAATCGATTGGTCATCGATTGCCAAGAGGCAATCGATATTAATCGATAGACAGATATCGATTGATCGATTGGATTTCCGATGATCGATTCTCATCGATTGGTTACGTCTGGTTGTCGAACTTTTTCTATCAGAACGTCCTTTCTGTCGGATGTTTTGAAAGAAATGTTTAATTCAGTCAGAACTTCTTTCAGAAGAAGCACGGTCAACTAATTTTTAATGTCACCATTTTCCCGGCCGTTTTGCTCAAGAGTTCAGTAAAGACGGCCGCTGAGAATGCTAAACACGGCCTGTTGTGAAATATATATGTTACGTAACAATTGATAGCAATTGATAACAATTGATAACTTCAAAAATTTGAGTGAGTATCAATTTTTATCAATTGCTGATAACAATTGATAATCAGTCAGTAAATTGTTATCAAGACTTTATCAATTTTATCAATTGCCAATTGATAATCAAATTTTATCAATTAGTTACGCCGGGTAGTTTTGTACCGTAGCCTGATATAATTCATATTTCCGTGAATTTTGATTGAAAGTTTCGATTTACCAATGCAAACCACAAGAAGCCCAACCGTATAAAATTAGAAAAATAAGAATAAAAAAAAAGAATGACACAAAATGGTAAGTCTGTGGATGAACATACATAAAGATGAAATGAAATTTTGTCATTGTTTTGATAATATATTCTTCGTTTCAGGATCGCTTGTTATTTCAAACCTAAAATCTTGATTTTTTTATCATCTTTTCAATTCTTCATTAATAAAACATTTGGAATGATTTTTAGCGTATTTTAGGGTATTATTAGGTGAGCCGATGAGCTAGGAAAATGTAAATAGTTAAATGAGGTGTATAGTAAATTATGTTGGTTTCCATAGCTGATTTTCACTTACTCTTGGCTTGGGTTTAGCATGACTGATGGCCGACGTTACACCATACGTTTTCTGAGGAGGATTACAGGTATTCGTTGAGCTGTTTGTTAAGAAAATATTATTAGTGAAAAACGTTTAGAGGTAGGCTGAGTGTTATATTGAATGGAACTGAGCCATATCAAACTTATTGTCGCAAAAGCCCCTTTGAAGTTACGAGTGTCACGCTCCACTTCAGACTCCATATAAACACCGTATAAATTCCATAAAATTTTCAGCATATTGCCGTTTTACTCAAAACCCTTTGAAATAACAACATTTTTACCACGGTGATCAAATATTACACTATTATAGCTGTCATATTGTATAGTTTTCAAGCCATTACGGCAAACTTTTCGTGGGGCAATTTAGATTTGCAAACAGAGGACTTTTAGTGCTTTTACAAGAGAAATTGACCTCTGTGACCCAGTTGCGTTACGAAAACGTCACTTTACGCCCTAATACGCATGCTCAGGTCCATTTTTACCGCAAAAATCGAATTCTACATAAAATTTCCTGTATTTTGACATATAAATTGTCTATTTTTCGACAAAATTCGATGGGGCAAATAGCAAGTGAAGATGGAGTTCTTTGCCGTATTTATAACCATCTCTCTTGTGTCGGTGTAGGCAATAGCAGAGGACTTTGTAGCCGGCAATGGCGATTCTTCGCAGTCAAATCGCAAAATTCCAATGTTTACATGCAGTATCAACAAGTAACATCTATAACTTACTTATAATAACTTTTTGTGTTATAACTAATGTCCAAATAAGCTTCGACAGAATTGATATTGATAGTTTGAGCAAATATTCCACAATATGGGGAATAAGTTTGATATGTGAAAGCTTTGAATGATGAAAGTGAGAAATCAACTTACCTAGACATTGTAAACTGAAAACTGTAGCTAGTTTGTGAAATATTTTATGGACATTTACGTATAGTGTTCGCTAGCTAGCGCTATATTTGAAGACACTGAAGTCTGTCGACAAGAAATGCAATTATCTACAATGCATCAGAATGCATCAATGGTTAAGTTCTCTGAAGTCACAGCAGACTGCCCATGCCATTTCCGGCTTTAGATACGCTGTAACCCGTCCCATGAACCCGAACGGCCCAAAAAGACTGGTGCTAGCGTGTTATTTATGTGTGGCGAAGACTAGTGAAAGACGACTAGTGTGAACCGCGTCGTTGTTCAAATTATTATTTGTTTTTACAAATTACTTACTTGCTTATTATTATCATGTTTTTTTTATTTTAATTGCATTTAGCACATTTTTTTATTTTATTTCATATACAGAAAAATGATTTTATAAGAGACCATAAGTGAAAGAGGAATCCGAAGGATATAGCCGGGAAATATTAGTATATTACTAAATTATACTAATCTATTAATAATTTATTTAGTATTTCACCAATATATCCCTTGCATTCTTTTGCCTTTAATGATCAATTAATATAAAATTTAAAATTTATTTTGTGGGGAGGAGGACGCAGGAAGCCCGACACTAAAAGCGGCTGCGCGCGAAGGAGACTAGGCAAGATACGAAGAATTATATAAAATCGAGCAGTTCATGAAAATTAAGAGCTCACGTTTCACAGTCACGCTAAGATGACCTTTGACCATATCTAAATAGAAATATGAAGCATGAACCTTGTTAAATCTATTTCTTCAAGTGATCTTTAGCCAAAAAAGATACGAAGAATCAACTATATACGCATGCTCAGGCTCGCTTCGCTGCGGTAGCAAGATCATGGGACTGAAATACAATCCCCCAAGATCGTGGAACTGTAATACAACTCCTCAAAGAAACTCGCAAAGGATCCTGGAGGACTCGCAAAGGATCCTGGAGGACTCAAAATTTTGATTTCAGCTCCCTAACTACTCAATTATAATGCTGCCTTGCTACGCTCGCTCAGGCTCGCTTCGCTGCGGCAGCAACAAATCATCGAAATAAATATAATTTACATTATATTTCTGTCAAGCCTTACAGCAATTAAAATATTTTTTTCCTTTAAAATTCGTTCACGTATATACCTTCGCTAAAAAAAATCTCTCAAAACCCACTGAAACAGCCCCCAAGAAATAAGCTTGTGGTTATGCATTTAAAATTCTCGACAACTAAAAGGGGACCATGAGGGTCCGTCTGAGTTGTCTTGTTCATAATGAGTTGCAGAATGCGTAGTAAAATAATCTCTATTTCGTTTAATAGATCAGCAAATACGATAGGTGAAAGTTATACTGTAAAAATGCAACGGCGCAAAAGCGATGACTGTAAGTGAAAACTGCAATAAATAGGTACAAATAAGTACAATAAAACCTCTCTTAGGTATTCTTCGGTCTTTTCGTCACGCGATGCGTTGAAAATACGCATGTCGGCACAATCATTGCTTAAATGTAATTCGATATCTTTTGTAACTTCGTAACTCTGTATCTTTGTAACTTCGTAACTCTGTATCTTTGTAACTTCGTAACTCTGTATCTTTGTAACTTCGTAACTCCTTAGCGGAATGGCTAATTTTAAATAATAATTTATCATTCCTCCAATCCAAATTGGTAAAAACGACTTCAAAGCTTCAAAGCCTTTACAAGGAATGTACTTCACGAACTACAATTAAGGAATTTATGAACAGCTCGGCTGCTGAACAATCATCAGAAGAAAGAACTTTACTAAGAAATTTCCGGAACTAACAGTACTGACCGCAAAAATCACTAAAGTTCCATCATATCTCGTGGACGATTTTGAAAAAAGTTTTTTTTTAGACCGCTTATCACAGATCGGTATATTTCTGTGTGTGTTTTTTTTTAATATTATTATAGAGTTTGCGGAAATTATAAGGCTAATTATGGCGAAAATTGCTGATCTGAAATCAATAATTTCCTTTCCAGTAATTTATCGACTTCCAAACCATCTATCTAGCTTCATCGTTTCGGATATAATTATTGACATGCTTTTGTTATCATTATGGAAACATCATTTCTATTGCTAGTAAGTGTTTATTTATTCTAATTCGTCAAATATTGAAAGTTTAATAAATGGTTTAAAAGTAAGCGTTTGATTTTTCAGAAAAAAATTCCGTCAAACAGCATCGGTCGTCTTCAAAAGGCAAAATGGCTTTACGCAAAGAAGCCATACCAATGCATATAAATCAATTAGTTGCTGTAGTTTGTTTGCTTATATCCCAATTCAAGCCAGACTTTGTAAATAAACTTATGACCCGATATACCGACATTTGTGAACTTATTTCCATCTGCTAACGAAGTAAATGACAAGCCAAATTAATGTAAACCTAAAAAATGGCAAACAAGATGACATAGTAAGTGAACTTCGCTAGAAACTCACGAGGCGCGTCACTGTAGTAGAAAAGAGTCTTCAAATACTCGCATTTTAATTTACGGCAGCTGAAATGAAAATGTGTTAATTGGAACGTAGAGTAGCATTACTAAAATATCATTTAATTGAGAAGTGTTTAAGAGCAAGTAGAGTGATGATCGAGTCATTTTTAGTTCTCAAAACATGGCAGGAATTCATCTGCCCGACATTGGCAAACTTGGAATTCATGTTGCAACAGGAGTTCTTGACAAGAAGAAAGTCGCGCCAAACAACATGGCAGAAGAAGCAAGATTGAAAGCATTCTTGAACAGAGTAGAAAACGAAAAACATGAACGAATTAGAGTTATAAAAAAGGAATTGCGGAGGATGAAAAAAAGAAAGCGAAGAATCGACCAACGGCTGGAAGATATAGGAAGATCAAGAACTGTACCTTTGAAAATGGCTCAAAGGAAAAGTGTTTCTTGCACACAACTTCCTCCAATTTTGAAATCATCTCCAATCGCCAAAAAGCCGAGAAAGAGACTTACAATACGCGAGGGAGACGAAACGATATCAAGCGATGATAATACTGAAAGATTAGTGTCAAAAACAACAATATTTCCCATTCAAGATGAGCTTGATAATTCTTCATCAAACTCGGACAAATCTTCAACCACGCTTCCACCACTTTCAAAAGGAAAAGATGTAATTAAAAAGCGAGTAAGAAACACTGCTAATAATTCAAGTCGGAGAATTTCAAAGGATAGGAAAACTAGTAATGAATCTTGTTCGACAATCAAAAAGAAGACAAGTGCCGATTTGAGCATGGATAATGAAATTAAAGAAGAAAGTTTTTATAATAATGAAGTGGAAGACGTTACTGTGGAAGATGCAACTTCAGTTCTTGGCTTTGACGCCAGAGGATTTTTGCCAAGAAAATTGCCACAGCAAAGTCTAGAAGATGCTTTTAACGCAATTAAAGCTTGTCGATACATTAGAACACCAAGTAGACTAGAAAATGAACATCAAGGAGATGATATTAAAAGTCAAGAATAATTAATTTAGAAATATCATTAACACAACTTTTTTTGTCCACTCATAAATTTATTACAAAATAAACGACAAATTACCAAATCCTTTTAAAGAATCTAAATCATTGCGAAAATATGTTAGTAAGTTAAGTGATGATGAAAAGGCTTTTATCAGTATTAAAAGTCTAATGCAAATTTGAAATGGAACTTTGAAAAGAGTTCAAATGAGTGTTTACTTATGTATTTGCATTGATGAGTTCGTCTTACAGTGCATAATTTCATTACGATCTAACAACAATATGAAAATCTTTAAAAATATATATATATTCCGCTTTTCAATTTAAAGGAAAATGAATTAGTTCTTTATGAAATATCACGCGTTTAAAAAATTTGCTTTTTTTCTTAGCAACTGAATTATTTCTGAAAAACTTTATTGTTCATTTTGCTTTTTTTTTTCACTATACCTCTTCTTCTTCGTTTTAAAAGTATCTGCAAACACAAATATAAAATAGATTTAGACTTGCAACTTTTTTTTCTGAGAATATAAGTATTAATTTGCTTCGGCTGAAGATGAAGCGCAAATGTCTTGTCCCCGGCGTTTATAATACAGTATCACAAACAAACTGAGAACAGCTGAGTAAAATGTACGATTGTTCTTGTCATCCATCATGTCGAAAACTACAGACATTGCTTGTTGTTAAACTAACATTTACTGAGAAATGAATGAACGATCGACAGCAAGTACGTGATGGTTGAAATGGTGGTTGAATTTGTGTCAAGATAATATTTTTCTTTTTACATTTTGCGGATTTTTTAAATCTAGTTTTCTTTCCACCACAAGTTCAACTTTTTTTCAGGAAGACGCAAGCAAAAATAAAAATAAAAAAATTTCCTGTCATCTTTCTGTTTTTTTTATATGTATAATTGGCAATGAGATTTGCACAAATCCATTGTAATTAATGTCTTTCGAAAACTAATTAATCTGATCAGAGCAATTTGCACGAAAACACAATCAAGATCACCAAGTAAAAAAATGGGAAAAAAAGAAAAGAAAAGAAAAAGAAGAAACAAATATACACACACACTCTAAAAGCCAGAACCGGGCATTCATTGAAGCAGCTTCAATTTTGTCCCGAAAAGTATAATAAATACGGCGACTCTCGTGTCCGTTTGGAGCACAGTGATTTCAAGCCGACCGAGAAAGTGACCGAACTCTTGCTTGCTCTCATCACACTCTTCGGGATTCCTGTGTTAACAAAATTCCACAGGCATCCCCAAGGCAAAACAAATTTATAAATGCGTTTGCTAAATATGCGAAGTTGCTTGGCAACAAAACCCACACGAAAATCGTCACAACAAATCCGAATGTAGCGATCAGCTTCATATAATCAATAAAGTAAAACAACTTTTTTTCTTGTAAAAAAATATAATGATTGTTTCTCAGTTTCAGTTCACCCAGTTGTCAGAGCAATTGACACTTCAAAGAATGGAGACAGCTTTCAATATAAACACCTATTTTAATCAATAGTCATTTCACACTTGAATTGACTTCTGCAGTCACTTCAAAAAGCCAAGAGTACCAATAATCAATTAGTTTTTAACTCGGACAAAAGGTTGATTATGCCTAGTGTTGATGGTCTGAATGGATTTTAATCGAATGTTTATGACTGTAAACAGTTGGACGCATTTTCACACCTTTAAACACTTTTTTGACGAACGACACTAATTCAGCATGAACGCCTACTTCGTAAATTTCGACTCTCGACGATCTGCTTACACAAAAATAAGTTAATAAACTTGAGAAATTAAATCGCACCAATGAAACACTTATAACTTACTATAATTGATAAAAGCTCAGACTTACTTAATACTAAAGAAGGATTAACGACAAAACTCAATAAAAAGGAAAAAGTATTAATTGCCTCAACTTCGGTACAAAAAAACTGGCTGCCTTGACGAACCAAAAACTTGAGTACTTTTTCAGACTCTTTTGCAGATGTATTTTTTCACTACAAGGATTGATTTTCATATGACTGGCTCTTTTTATTTAGAGTTTATTTTTAATGATATGATTAAACCTTTTTAAATCTCAAGGGAAAAGAGTCCTACACCAATAGCATCATGATTGCACAAGGTTAACAATTGGATGTTTGTCACGGATGAAAAACATTATTCACAGTAATCAAAAACTTTTAGCTTTCTGACAAGAAAAGAGTATTCGTTCCTTTTCAGTTATTGAACAAACAAAATAAGTTCTAATCATGTCTGCCACAAAAAGAGAAAGTGGTTATTCAGACACAACAATTCACATTTCGGGTAAACAGAAAAGCAATCTTGTACAAAAGAACATCAAAGTTCGCAAAGAGAAGGTGTTCAAAGAAGAAATCATAGATCTTGAACGAGCTCAGTTTGAACGACAACTCAACCAAGAGGCTAAGGCGTTAATGAGGTCGCTGAGGCTACCGAAGTTAGCTGTAAGCGAGAGCCGATCTGTACCATCATCACCACTGTTGACGCGGAAGAGTCATCTTAGCAACCACGATTGCTTGATACCACGATCACCTACGCCTCGCCGTGGATCGATAAACGACTTTGTTGAACCATTAGCTACCAATAAATCATCAGCAAATATAATCGAGACAATAGTCTCGCCACCTTCACAACCATCGTCACCATTCCTGTCCAGGAAAGATCTGGACAATGGTCAACAGACTTTGGGTTTGCAAGGAAATGCATCACCAAGAAGAGGTTCGATGAATGATATCGGCAGGATTAATAAAGCCATGGATCACTTAATGTCTTCAGCATCATCTGCACCTAGAAGAGGATCTGTTAATGACATAACAAAGCTTAAGAAAGCAATGGATTTGTTAATGTCTCCGCCACAACCACGAAGAGGTTCGTTAAGCGACATAGCTTCTCTACCCCCAACGCCCAACAGTCCTTTACTGCAGCAAAGAAGGAACACAATAACACCACAATCGCCGCTATGCGACAAGCCTTTAAGCTCTGTAACGAAGAATCTAGTCCATCGACAGTTGGTTCGACGATCAAGCAGTCTTGATTTATCACCGCCAGATTCCCCAAAGCCTGCAACTTTGGAGGAACAGTTCAAGCAGCTGGAATCGTGTAGATATCTAAGAAAACGAGGTTCACAAGAAGAAGAAGAGGAAGACGTCCGGGGTGTTTTCGTTACTGAGCTTGAGAAGTCTTGATGACTGATTCCCTCAGTGCTTCCAATTGGTTCTGCGTTGCTGATAGTTAAGTTTTAAGAAGTCCTTAGATACTGTTACAGGGTGGTCAACTCCGTGGACATTGCAATTATACTCAGAATTTGTCGCAAATTTATATTATTATAATTTTTAATTTTAATTGTAGTTAGAAGTAATACTTGTGTTGTTGGTCGTCGAACTAGTAACAATAGCCCGGGGGGGACTCCGGTGGTAAACGATCGGAGATACTCGTCGTATCTTTTATAGGGGTAAAATTCAGCGTGATGTGGTCTCTAAGGGTTAAAAAAAAAGAAATTTGCCAAATTCTCACTTTTTGGTGTCATTAAGGGGTTTAAATTAGCACTGAAACTCATGATTTTGGTATCTTTAAGGCATGCAAATTTGGCAAAACCACGCCCTTTTGAAAAACGTCCGGTATCTTTTAGGGGTATTTTTGAAAAATTCCGACGAGCATCTCCGTTCGTTTATCCCCGGAGTCCCCCCGGGAATAATATACCACTCAAAAACATAACAGCCAATTGTGTTGTTATTAAAATTGTGATATTATCTGATTTTTAAATCATTTTTACACACTATACATTCATGGTTACTCAATTCATTGCAAATGAAAAGACTAAAGGGTACACAGGAAAAAAACATTGAGTTCCCAGGTCGCCAAAGATAAAAATTACACGGGAAATGTTCCCATTTGATAGGGGAAATTTTCCCATTTGACAAGGGAAATGTTCCCAGTTAATGGGGGAAATATGGGTACATTTGAACCTAATGTTGGATTTTGTAGCACTTTCGCAACGATAATCCAAAATAAACTCATTGTGGGAATCACAAATCATTTCCTGTGGTATTGAAATATATTTTTTAGTATTTTTGTAAATATTGTATGTCGAAAATTAATAAACTTTAAAAAAAACTCGTTTTAAGACGAAATTAAACGCTAGAAAACACGTATAGATAACCTATATATAAAAGAATGGATTTAAAATTTTTTTCCTGAGTCCAAAAAGGTTTGCGTGGGGACTAGGAGGCTTGAGGCCAACGCCCTTTCAGAGTAAAAACTGGATCTTTTATATTTTTATTTTACTTACTATAAACTAATAGTAATCTAGAGCAATCTGATGCGTCGCACATATTGCAAACATGACTCGACTCAAGCGATTTAGATCACTTGTTTTTGTCAACGAGGCCTATTATAAGCATACATAAAGATCAAAACCTTCCTTCCTTCTTGTTCTTGTGCGATTACGTTTATTCCGCGATATTTGACAGTGAGGACGGCACTTATGCTTGTATAATATACACGTCTTTGATTTCAATCATAATCGTTTTAATAAAAGATTTGCACAATGACATAGAATACTACAATTGGTTTGCCGACTTTTTTTGGAATCGCAAAGTGTTAAAAATTTGAATATGAAAGAGAACTCGCAAAGAATGCTGGTAGATGTAGTAAAATGACAACATAATTAAAATCGCCTATTGATAAAATTTTCTTTTAAATTCCTACTTTTGTAAAAAAAAAAAGAGATAAATTTGCTTCATGCATGAAGACAACGTTTTTATAATCTGTCTGACGCTCTTCCACAAAAACCGCTCGATAATTTTTTTTACATTGCTAGTAATGTAATCATTTGCGGCTTATAAACCCTGTCTGAATACTCCCTGGTTTTATCTTGTATGCAAACTCCGTGTTGGTCCAATTGTTTTATGAAATACGTTATTCTCGACTTGGTGATAAGAACATCAATGTGAATTTATAATGTCCCAGAGTCGTCCAACTTTGATATTGTTGACTTGATTGTATTACAATTACGGTCAATTTCAACTTGAATGTGAACGTCCTTTCGGTACAGTTCAGTACTTAATGGAACAAGCCATCTATTTCGCTACCACGATTTGACGCAAGATACCAATTATTCCATACCATATATTTGTTGATAACTAGAATCATCCGAAATGTCTTATCTTGATTTGAATGTGTTGATTGAGCAACGATGAACGCTCAAAACTACGACCAGTTGTAATCTATTGGCATACTTTTACGCCTGCACTTCAACCAACCAGAACAAAGTGTCCAATGCAGCTCAGTTCCTGATTGGTTAAAAGGTAGACAAAGAAGTATGCGAATAAATTGTCAGCGGTCATACTTGAGTGTCACACTGTAACACCTGCATATATGAGAACTGAATGTCTTCTTGATTCAGTTCAGTCGATTTGCTGAGTATGTCCCCATCTACTTCATGACCAAAATAACTCACTATACTCCAATTTACAGTTCTTGTTTACGTAACTTCAGCCTCGATAGCACGTAATATATTCTTTAGAATTTTATTACTGTCCGTGGTTATCTGAGAAATGAACACAGCTACAAACAATTACTGTAATTAAGCAGTTTCGGATCCAGAGGGTTCCATGGGTTCCACGAAACTCCCCTTGAGCAAAGAGCGCTTAAAGAGTTGTAAAGCGTTTTGAGACTTTGTGAAATGCGCTACATAACAACATTCATTACATTTGTTACAATATGGGTGGTACCGTTTCCTACTCAATACGCAAACTACTCGTTAGAAAATGTGAAACCAAAGCGAACCCCCTATTGAAAAATCCTGGATAGCCAGTGTTAAGACAACAACTAAATTCTAAAGAATGGATTGCATGATTGCGAGGCTGGAGTTTATTAACGTTACTGTAAATTGGACTATTCTGGTTCCTTGAACTTTTCTAGATATTCACGCAGATAGGCGATACATAATGGTTGACGTCGGGCGACATAGTTTAACAACCTTACAGGGATTATACCACCGAAATCGACCTGTTGAAGAGTAACATGTACTGTATCAATATCCTGCCAGCTAAAAGATAAAGCGCACGCACTAAAAGTGTGCATACCACTAAAAAGTGCTATTTTATGCTAATTCTATTGTTTTCTTTTGTTTGATTAGTGCTATTTACTACTAAATAGTGACAACTGTTGCACAAATTTTTGTGTTTGCACTCTATAGACATACTCAGTACATGAAATTACTGTTTTTCTACTTTTTGTCTGTCTGTCTATCTGTCTGTCTGTCTGTCTGTGTATTTGCCTATACGCCTTTCGACCAGCTTGCTTATCTGTCTGTACGTCGGTATGACTGTCTGATTGCTAACTACTTTCTTATTTGTCTGTGTATCTGCCTACTTGTGTCTCTGTATGTTTGTTTACCTATCTGTCTTTTTGTCCGCCTGCCTATACCTTCGTCTGCGTGTTTGCTTGTCTGTCTGTCTGTCTTTCTGTCTGTCTAACTGCCTGCCTGCCTGATTGGACTGGAAGTTTGTATTCCTCAGGTAACTTAATCTGATCGTCTCAATGGCAATTGATTGGTCTTTGTTTAAGTGATATTCTGATAGATTTGTCCTTATTTTCTTTACCTGTGATAGATAAGATACCATGCTGTATAATCGTCCATCTTGTCGAACAGGCTCAATCACCCAACCACTGCCATAAACCTGGAAAAACATAAGAACTACAAAGATTAACACCGTAAGCCAATCCAGTAGTATGAATCACTACTCAGAAACACTTGATTGTGCAGCACACATGCGTGAAGGAAATACTAACAATAGTAATAAAAATATCTAGACAAACGGCATTGCTCGAAAAATCCACTTCAAGTGTAACACATGAACCAAAAACAATAATGAGAATCAAATAAAAAAAAAGATAAATTGCGTTTTTCTTTGTGGAACTTTGCTTTGGTTTTGAGTTATCTGTAATAGTGAATTCTTTGGGTTAAGAAGTGAAACGTGCCAGGCAGTGCAAAATCACAACATATCTTTTATTTAAAACTGAACCAACAATTGACGTCATACCTTTCCTCGTACCAGGTCCTTGACCGGTGGGCACTCGGGTGCATCAACTGAAACGCCTGCCACTGCGTATCGCTCTGGCTGTTGAAATGAATAGCCCTGAAGTGTGATGACGTTTTACCCCCGTCTCTATACCATAATAGTTTTTAAAATCTTTTCATATTCAAATTTTTATAATCCCTCGAGAATACAGAAACAATAGAGATAATTAGTGAACAAAAGCCATGTGAAAAGGATTCTGGTCTAGACACGGGGGTAAAACGTCATCACGCTTCAGGCTTATTGAACTTAATTCAATGAAAAACCGAATGGATGAAAAAATGAATCAATGGATGAATAAATAAAAGAGTGAATGAACTGGTTTATGATAATGACGGTGACAATAACTTCAAGCGATAGAGAAAACTCATACTTAACCGATATACTAACCTCGACCCGTTCAGTCGTTAACAAGAGGAAGTCTCGAGCTTGCTTAAGGAAACATTGAGCGGCTTCAAAATGTAAATATTCTGCAGATAATCAAATACAATTAGTCTAAATTACAACAAAATTTACTTTAATACAAAAAGGGTCCACTTCGTTTGGGTGGCAAATAGTTTCGAAACCGTTTCCCACTTAAGTTGTTTTCGTATGAGAGGGAAACGGTACTGTTACGATACCGCTACGATACGGCAGATAATTCGAATGTTTTCTTAGAAACTACGGTTACGATACGATACGATACTGTTTCCCTCTCATACGAAAACGACTCTAATACTTACCTAGTCGGGTATGTTCATCTATTTCTCTTATTATCTTTGTTTTCTAAGAAAACATTGAAAATCCTTTGTGAAAACGTTATTTCATTGGATGAATAATAATAATTTTTAATAGATTTATTTATTAGATGCAAATTCTATATGAATATACTCAAATGATGTAGCGGCGACGCTTAATTATGAGGTTTATAGAAATGAAGATGTTGATACTAATTATTAAAACTATTAACTGAAACTGATTATTTCCAAAAGAAATCTTCATATAGTCTTTTTAGCTTGTCAATACGCGCACCTATCCACGACAAATTAAAACGTCCCGCCTCAAATTAAAACTCGGTGGACACCAATCAAACAAACATTTTATTCAGTCAAAAACTCTCGATTTAGCTTTCTTGATCAAAAACCTTGGCACTCTGCATAATATTAAAAAAAGGAGAGCTAAAATACATTTAGAATAATCAGTATAATCAAAACTAACTTCCGCGATACGTTTTTGTCTAAAAACCACAGTCGCTGGAGCTCTAACTTGGGTTTATAAATAGTGGATGGTGACGTTTTTGATAGATTTTATGAGTGACCGATCGGTAAAATCTGAACTGAGTTGTTGTTTCTCTCCCATGCCATTATAATAATAATAATTTATTAACTTGTAAAGCGCATGCTCAATAAAAATTATCACTTGCGCTATAAATTAAAATCAATTAAATATTTCACTAGTATAATATAAATCATAAAATAATAATGAAAAAGAAAGTGTCACTGTTCATAAGATAAACCATGAGGTGGGTTTATTATTATTATTTATTTTATTATCATTGTTGTAATTCTATTTACCTTCAGCATTTTATCATATACATGTCTTGTCATGTGATTACGAACAGCATCCCACACCGCTGATGGCGGGCACTTGACCAAACCCTTACCTAAAAAACTACATACACAACATATAAGTATTAATTTTGTAGTCGAAAAACTGTCGCTCAAAAGGGGCGGTAGAGACCGAGGAAATTTGGAGTGCGATGGAAAGAAGGTTCACTTGAGTTTCTTTCCTTTTTTCCCTCCCTTCCGAAAGGCTAATATAATGTAGTCATTTTGATTGATTAATTGATCAACAATTTGATAATTGGTAGTGAATGAACAAATGAATGAATGAATGATTAAATAAATAATTTATTTCATCAAATCGGAGCTCCGCTATTAGGTTTACCTAATTTTTATATTATAATGTAGTGTATCACAATATCATATTTATAGTAATTAGTTTGTATTAGTGTAGGCCTATTACCGATGATGGTCGTGACCTGCGTCCTCAGCCGTTATTTTACGTCCCCGCGTTAGCTGGTTTTTCAGTAGTGTGTGAGTTTGGTGTTTGGCGAGGGTAGCCAACACATGTAAGTCTAAATCTAAAATTAATACGAGTATATTCAGCATAACCGAACCTTAGGGGAGGGGATGAAAAGTAAAAGGAGGATTGGGATAGAAATAATGCTTTTTCTTCCCCTCCTCATCCCCTCCCCTCCCCTCTCCTTAGTCTTTAACACTAGAGCAAGCTATGTCATTCTCTTTCAGTCTAAACTGTGAAAGCATGCAGAATGACAAGTTCCAAGAATGAGATTAAAAGATGAAGATGGCACATATGATGTAATGATCTTACCTATGTATTTTTTCTCCAGGACTAACTTTGCGTAGAATGACAACATCTTTTTCAATACTTTGATAACTAGAACAAGACCAAACAAATATTTTGTGATTTCAGTGACTTGGTTATTGATTGAATGAAAAGACAATTGATAGACTTACACCCATTCTCCTTTTGTTTTCGATGGATCGCTAAGGTTTTCTGAACCAATCTCTGCCTTGGAGGCTAGGACAACCTGATGAAACAAGGAGATGAAAAAAGTTAGAAGTGAATATGTAAACCACTGTGCAAAAATTCAACGAGCCAAAAAGTGATGTTCACGCTGTTCATTCATGTGCCAACCAGCCAGTTATTGGCTGTTATTTCAATAGAGCTTCTTAGGCAGCGTTTACACGAAGCCGGCTATTTTCGTAAACGCACATTTTTTTATCCGTTTAGGCCTACCGTTTACACGATAACGCTACTTAGCCGGCTATTTTCGAAAACACCTCTCAGAGTGGATATTTTCGAAAACGATGGCTATGCGTTTTCGTGTAAACGCTTTAGCCGGCTATTTTCGAAAACGCTGAAGTCATCACTTTGGTTCAGTCATAATGAGAGAGTTATTCAAACTTTTATTCACCAAAATGCTTACAGACGCTCTTCAAGCTACCGAAAACGATGCGAAAACGATAATCGTTTACACGAAAACGCTATGTAAACGACTATATTTTTAGCCGGCTAAAAAAATAGCCGACTTCGTGTAAACGCTGCCTTAAAGGCTATTGTGTTTCTGGTTAGTACATTAGCATTACAATTGAATGTTCAATGATGACGATGACGCGTTATGATGAAGATGATTAAGATAATGTTGACGCAATTGATTATGATAATGATGATGACAATGATGATGATAATGATGATGAAGATGACAATAATTATAATGATGATGACAACAATCATAATGACCTGAACAATGATGCATGGTGATGACGTCAGTGACAATGGCGACAATGGTGGTGGAGTGAGTCGAGAACATGTTGCACTAGTGAAAATGGTTGATTATGACGACGATGACGATAGTAATGACGATGATGACGGCAACTGTAACTATGGTAACTGATGACAACCTTACCTCTCCTAGTACTGTAGCAGCGGCTTGGTTACCCAGGGTTTTATAATCTACTTGATTTATGTCAACTGTGAAGACAACCGATACACAACAAGTGTTAGTTAATAGATAATCACTGAGGCACACAGCATTCGTGGGTATAATGCAGGCAGCTGAGGGCGCAGCCCGAAGCTGCCTGCATTATACCCACGAATGCTGTGTGACGAAGTGATTATCTAGTATAATTATTGTTCTTTTCGTTGTCTTATTCATTTTCGTTATATTGACTGCTAGGTGGAACTCGCTGCATTATTAAAAATAATGCTTTTAGCTAGAAGCATTATTTTTGATAATGCAGTTTGCTGTTTGTTGAAGTGTGACCTAATGCATTCGTTGAGATAATACTGAGTAAAAACAATGGGTTGTGATGAGAACAGTGATTATTAGAATCTACTACTGTTCGACCACAATATTACGGGCAACTTTCCGTTCGTCCTTTGTAATACTTTTTCCTTCCATGTAATTCAATAAAGCAAGAAGCCTACGTCCCGTAAAAATGATGTCTGCGATAGAGGAATACTTACCAAAAGGCAATTTCATGTTTTCATCGCTGACTGGAGGGCCACTTTCTTCCTGCGAAAAGTATAAAACGAAATTTCACAATGAGCACGTGATGCTTCACCTTTTGGCAGCTGGAGCAATGGTTTGAGAAAAGATATCCATAATATCAATTTTAGTGGATAAACAAAAGTCTGAATTTCGGTGACTTTAGTTGAGTCGAAAGCTTACAAAATTTTCATACCTTTACTCAGTGAATCAAAATTATATTTGTTTATTGTAAATTCTGAACATAGTTTACGTTAAGACATTTGTTAAAACCTTGGCGACGTATTGTGAAACTCACCAACAGTCTCTCGGCTTTCTCATCTTTAATCAACGATTCTTCTTTGCATGACTTCTCATCAGCGGTGCTTTGACTATCAAGCGAATCTTGAGGAGATTTGATAAGTTTTTTCCTGGCCCCAGGCGACTGTTTTGGAGTTCTCGTAACTGGAACTTCTAGATGCCCTGTTTCTTTAAGTTCTCGTATTTTCATGAGTTCAACCCAGATATCTACTCCTTGTTTCTGTATTTCTGAAACTTGGTCAGAGTCGGGCCCTTGTTCCTTGTCTTGGTTGTAAAGAGCCTCAAGTCGGTCACGCAGTATTGCAAGGCCTTGGGGTTGGGATTGCGTTACTCGGTTGACTAACCTTGGTGGAAGATTCCCTGCAACGGTAATAAAGCTGTGGGATTACGTCGGTCAAGGTGTTAGCAATGACAGACTGATCATCAAGTCGATCAATATTTATTTCATTCAATTCCGCGTATTTCCATCCATCTATTTCTTTTATTACCTATTATAGTGTTTCGTTCATTCACCTTTTTATTATTTATCTATTCAAACATCCATCCATTCATTTGTTCATGCACTAATTAATATGTTTATTGATTGATTGATTGGATGATTGATTGGTTGAGTGATTGATTGAGTGATTATTGATTGGTTGATTGGCCAATTGATTGATTGATTGACTCAGGATTGATTGATTCATTGACTGAGTGATTCATCTCTTCATTCATCAATTGATTTAATTATCCATCCACTCTGCTCTTTTAATCAGTAACCTATCAAGTCACGTATACAACAATCCATTGTTTACTCACTATAGCTCGTTCAAATACTCACTATGAAATATATATCACAATGCATTTGTCGTACCTTTGAGATCAGCCCGTGATATGTACGTTATTTGACAGCATGGAGGGTCGGAACTGATTTCTTTTACAAAGAACCCCATAGACAACAGGTCACCTCTGAATAAAGACATCACTCCGTCAATAACGAAGGCGCACAAAGTATAGTAGGATAAGTTGTAAATAGGAACGCAGCGGACTATCAAACCTCGAACATATTCGTTATGAAAAACAGCACAATATGTATTTGAAAAACATGTTAGAACAATGAAATGCAAAGTATTTGATGTATTTGATCGATTGAACAATTATTCCATGTGTATTTCAAAAGATTAGCACTAGTTAACTAACTACTTCATTGGTATAATATTTGCACTACACCCTCATTAAACACAGTTGGTTATTATCATTATTGGTATATTGTATATTCGATATTTGTCTTCAATTGAACTGATAGCGCTCATATCTCAATACAGACTTAATTTATTCTATTTGCTCTGTTTCCCGAGCCAATCAAAAAGGTGCCCTACCTGACAAGACCCTTCTTTGGAGGACACTCTGGGCAGTCACCCTGAAGCAAACAAACATAAAAACATGCCGACATCAATGCCTATGTAGGATCACTACTTCCCACTCACATAATCGATCTTGGGTGGCATGCGTGGCCAAGCGGTGAAAGAGATCACTCACTCTTCATCCTTGCGACGCTTGTTCAAAGTAAGGATCAACCATGCAGTGTAAATAGTATTTGTTTTACGTGAGTTTTTTAAACACTCCAAGTTCTCCATTTTTCTTTCCTGCCCTTGTCGAAAATCAGAATATAAGCTGATCTAAAATGACTAAAATAGCTAATGTGATGTGATGGTAGCATATGAGTTACTTAGGGGGACATCGGGGAGTCTCGAACACCTCAACACCGCAAAAAATTGATGGTGAATACCGCAACACCGCAAAAAAAAAAATTCAACAAAACACCGTCACCGCATTTTTTCATGAGTCACGTGAAAAAAAAAAACATTTTGGTTGGATTGAAATTGCAACTCCAAAGAAAATTTTCATTTCACCGTACACCGCACGTAAATTAACTTAAATATCGCACATTGCGGGGTTTTGCATCACCGCAACACCTCAATTTTTCAGCCTCGTTCACAGCGTAACACCGCACTAAAATAAGGACAACACCGCAACACCACAAACCCCAATGCCCCCCTCGTTGCTGGCTAGATAGACGCATGCAGTTCTCCATAAAACATGCATTGACGTTAAATACCACTGTGATTCTAAAGCCCTGGAGCCGGTTGTATAAAACAGGGATAAAGGTATCCACTGGATAACGTTATTCACTCCATAGGATTTCTTTAAAATTTATCCGCTAGATAGGGATTCATCCGGTAGATAGCTCTATTCTGGCTTCGTGCAACCGGCCTCTGGTTAAAAGAGGCACCAATGTTACGGCAACATCACTCGCACGTGCGTATTTCCACGATGTTGCCTGGTTTTGCCTCCTTTGGGAATATTGTAGCCGCAACAAATATATTGTTTGTGAAACAAGCCAGAAACATTTTGTTACGCACAACAATGTTGTCTCGTTTAACCAGGGCTTTAAAAAGCCTGAAATGTTTTACTGTTTGTTGTCTTACTACAGAGGCTCCTGCTATACAGTAAAGACCATCTTCTACTTCACGTAATGCCACTAAGTTTGTGAAGTCTCTCCCACTTGTTGGCCAGACAGCTTTGAACTCTGTGCGAAGTACCTACATTGTCAAAAGACTGGTTGTGAATCTCACAGTTTAAAAGTGAATGGTTTGAGGGTGTAGGACATGTGCATAAGTGGTGATCAAGAGGGTTAGTTTGGGGACTACTGGATGGGGATAACAGAGAAGAAGTATTCAAACTTTATCCATATAGTATATGAAGGACAATCCACAGAATAAATTCATCATACAGTTATTCGTGAAATGGTTGTCCAGTCGAAATACTGATTTAGCGAATAGCAAAGTCATTTGCATATCTCATGATTTTTATTTTTTTTAAGAAATGACGAGTCAAAATGTACAAAATAACTTAACCACATAATTATAATAAACTATGAAACTATATAATACGTGCCGTTTAATATTCAAAACAAGAAAACTGAAAACGTGATATACAATGCAACTGACATTGCTATTCGCTAAATCAGTATTTCAACCGGACAACCTTTTCAAGAATAGCTGTATCTATTTATTATATATTAACAACGAATAGTAAATCTCCTCTAACTCATTTAATATTTCGACATCAGAAATTTATTTTAATATCCATGTAGTAGTGGCAACATAACATTTTTTTATCCCTCAACCATTACCGACTCAACAATAATTTATTTAACATTTCAACATATTTTATTCATAATTTATTTTAACGTATCAAATATATCGAAAGCCTTACATGACTATACTTTTATATAATGTTTTCAAATCAATGGTTTCATATAGCAGAAGGGAGGTATACTCACTTTTGTCAGTGGATTGTATTCTTTGATAATCTCTCCTGTGGAATATCACAATGAAACTGTCACCACAACTAAACCTGCCCTCCCTGTGCTTGATGAGCATGTAAACGAATGGATGAAAGAAAGAATGAATGAATAAATGAATAAAAAAAATGAGTGGATGAAAGAATAAATGAATGAATGAATGAACGAATAATGAATGAACGAACGAATGAGTGAGTGAATGAATGAATGAATGAATGAACGAACGAATGAATGAATGAATGAATGAATGAATGATAAAATGTATGAATGAATGAATGAATGAATGAATGAACGAACGAATGAATGAATGGATGGATGGATGGATGGATGGATGAATGGATCAATCAATCAATCAATCATTGAAAGAAGGAGGATGGAAGTAAAGCTTTTTATAGGTTTTCACAGCTTCTTCTCCAGTTGTGGAATATAAACAAATGGACACAAAGTTACCTCTAGCAAACAGGTCATCCCATTCTCCTCTATATTCCAAATAAAACCCATAAGCTAAGGCATAGTGCACGGGAACATTGACAATGACAACTCCTTTCAGTGTGTCCCATGGTGGTTCACCGGGCTGTGCTGTCCTTTTAGTGATATCAACATCCCTATTATACAGAACAACATCAATCAATAACATAATATATAATAATAATAATAATAATAATAATAATAATAATAATAATAATAATAATAATAATAATAATAATAATAATAATAATAATAATAACAATAATAATAATAATAATAATAATATGTAGTATTCATAAATTGAGAATGAGTGTTTTATCGGCAGATATAGATACAAGGCGAAGTTTTCATTTTTATTGGGAGAAAATAGAGTTTTAGGTTTATACAAATTAGGATAATACTATATCAGTAGTTATAGATCTCTTCATGGGTGTTGATTTGCTTTGAAAATCACTCATCAATTATTTCAGTGATTTCTAACAAAAAGTAAGACATGAAATGATATGTGATCTATTAACAAGTCAGAGACAAGAAAAAAAAAATATCAACACTGTTTAAAAACTAATATATTTACTTGACGTTAGCTAAGAAACTCCATCCACCACTCCCTACACTGGCTTCAAAAGCCTCAATGCATACTTTTTGCATTTCTGAAATAGTTTGCCTGAAAATAAAACATGACAGAAAACCAGTTATATTTCATCATGACTTAAATCTTGTCCTCAGGTTCATCGAGAGAAATCTAGCCTGAGTTAATTGTCCCATGCACCTTTGATTGCTTAGACAAGAATCCTGCTTGACTGTGATTTCTTAAAAGAAGCCCCTACAAGGACATGTTGAGCATTAGACCAGTTTCAAGTTCTTCATTGCGAGGCTAAGCCTCAACTGTAAATGAATTAACAAAGGAGTCAAGGAAAAAAACATTGGTACTTATATTGTTTTTGAATTGGTGCATTCCAATTGAATGTAGCTCATACAAAAGAATATATCATATACTATCAAGGCTTAGCTTGAGCAATGAAGAACACAAAACTGGACTTTTGTCAGTGATTTGCAGCAGAATTATCAAGATCATTTATGCTATTTTATGGTGTCCACTCACACATGAAAAGTAAATACATCTTTGCAGAGGTTTCTTTAGAGACCTTTCTGCCAAGCAGGGTATTACCGGTAAGAAAGGTGCCAGAAGGACACCAACTAAATGATTGTTTACACAGGCAACAGAAGATCTTGTTAACTTACTCAAGAGGGACCTTCTCCTTCCCATCAGGGACTGTTAATTCATCCTGCAAGAAAGAAAACAGTTGCAATTGCAAGCTCCTCCAGCCTATAATTGCATTGTTTTTTATTATACATACACACACAGTTAGCCTCTAACACAGACATTCTTAGGCTCATCATCAAAATAATAAAAATGCCTACTTTAGAGGCTTGGTCACAGTAGGATAAAATCATTTTTCAGGCAAATAAAACTGAGACAATCTTCACACATTTACCCACAAGAACTTTATTCTACTTCATTTGTCAATCTAATAGCTAAAGGTACTTGACTGCTGCCTGCAATCTTTAACATTCAACAAGCCTGTTTTCAATCAATTGGAAACACTGAAACACATGCTAAATTTTTCTACTTTGAGTAAATCTGATGCTTCTATTTTGTTGGCACTATCAAGTGGCTCTAACATCCACACATAAGCAATACTTTACAAACCAAGTAAATAATTTGCTGATATTTTATGTCAGCTAGATTTTACCTCATCATCTTCATCATTGAAGAACTGGTCTGAATCATCTTCACCTGTTTCTACTGAAGAAAAAATAAATTGATTGATTTGGTTATTAATAACTTACTGTTCACTTATCAATAACCCCTTCACCAAACCATCCCTGAAAACGGGAATAAGAAAATTGCATTTCAATGTGGGACAAACTATCGCTGTTGTAAGGTTGCACAAGGCAATTTTGTTGCCATACATTGTAATGGTATGGGCTTCCTGAGTTATGTAAGCATGTGCAGTATAGTTTGGTAGTACAAAGGCAATTTGGCCATGTTTCATGTAGCTTCGGTGTAGATGATTAAAACACATATTTAAAACCAACAATTGACTTTTACATAAACCTGCCAATTATAACTGGTCTGCATTGTGTCAAGTGTGTTAGTAATTATGAGTAAGACTTCAGCAGATAACTGCTTCCTCGATTAGCATCTTCATATCATGCCAAGCCTCAACCAATAATTGGTGAATATTTTGTGCATATACAACATTGTAACATTTAATTTAAATTATCTATAAATATGACCATTGAAATCTGCACTCTTGAAACGAACTGTGCAACAGCTAGCTACACAAATGCTCAGCCAATAAGATTCTCCATGTCTTTGAATAATAAGCTCTGGTTGGCCAAGCTCTGAGATATAGATGCCACAATTTGTTTGAGCATATCAGTGAAGCAATCAACTTTTTAATGTAATGAACATTTTTACATATTGTTTTAGTCTATTCTTGAAGGACTCCAAAATAGCATGCTATTACATTGTCTTTATATAATGCAAAAAATCGAGTATCTCGAGTTCACAAAAGCCTTGTTTGATGTTTTTTTTGCTACAATATTCATGGTCACTGTGTATCAGGGCAGACTTACAGTAAGGACACTCCAACCAGGACCACTTGGCATTATTTATATTTTTATTTTCTGTGCTTAATGTCTACTGCTTCAAACCTTCTGATAAACTAGGATTCAATTTAAATACATTGAGTGATCAAAATAATATTTCTATTCAAATCACTTAAAGGTTTCAAGTTTTAAAAGTATTGAAAAAAACATAATGTAGTCCCGGTTGGAGTGTCCTCACTGTAATTGACGAATGATCTTTACCTTTTTCATTAACTCCATTCTCTTCATTCTCACTTGAGCTTCTACCAACAAGACCATTAGGAGACAGAGAATCCCCAACCTTCTGACCATGTTTAGTTTCAAAGAAATCCTTCAAGCCAGCCAGACGAGCTGACGTAAACATCTTCAGATCAGCTAGGGAGGGGTAGTATGAAGTAGGAGTAGTTATCATATGGACCATGCAACGTGGTGATTCAGACAGCTCATCATCAATAGGTTTTATAAGGACACCACACCACAGGAATCCTGTGGATAGGAAGGTTTGTTGCATTGATGATGTAAAGAACCAGCCTTCTCTGTTGTTGTTATGATGCCAGTGCCTATGATACAGACAGACAGATACTGAAAGGTGACAGTGAAATTTTGATGACAGATGCTAATTTGCGAATTACTCACTCAAAAAAGACATCTAACAACTTGTTTTGGCTTGAAAACAAATGCTATGCATTTAGTTTTGAAGAATTTGCTCAAAAAGGCAAAATTTTTCCTGTAGTTAACCCTTTGCTTTGCTTTCCAACTGCTCCCTCTTCCATGAAAATTAGTAGCAAATTTGCCATTGCCCAAGGGAATAATATCCAAGACCTATATGTGCAATCAAGCACAACAAGTAATTCAATTCTCCCTTTTATGTAGTACAAGTTTTATAATTATAGCAGGAGTATTAATTCAATTTGCTGAAAGAATTTGAAATTTATTCTTATTCTAGACAATGATTATTTTGCTAGTATGTAACAAGATGCGAGGCATGTATATCCTGTTTGAACATCATATTTATGTTGGAATAAATATTTGAATATTTTAGTTGCCCCAGGGGGTACTTTGATTACAGCACTGCTGACGAGCAAAATATGCAATTATTATAATAATTCATTATAATTACAACAGAGGCGATGATGACCACCAAATCACTTAATATGTGGAAAGTCTGTGTCATATTGTTTCTAATTAAAACTAGCTCAATATCGATGGTTAAATATCACACAGTCTAGTAGAGGCTTGATTCATAAAAAATATTCATGTTTCAGACATTTATCATTCTTCTAAGAATTAACATTGGAAATGTCTACTCAGTATTTTCCATGGAGCTTACATGGTGCTTAATTACCAATCGACCTTCAACTGTATGTGAATTATACAATATGATGAACAAGAAATCTGTATGAGGATTCAAAACAGCAAGCCGCAAGTGACCTGTTTTAAACCTCATACAGATTGGATGCGAATATTGTATATTACTTATCAAATGTCTAGATTAATGCTGCTATTAATTTAAGATTAAAATTTTTGAAATTAAATGTAATTTGGCCGAGATATGTCAAGCATGACCTCATGCAAATCAGGGCAAATTCTGTATCAGTATTTACAGATGCCTTCACGGTAGTGATTTTTTTTATTGTTCTTGTATTGTTCTAGATCATACATATTATTAATGAATTTGATAATATAATTCATTACCTTGAGTATACAGTGTTAACATCGCTCCCACACATCTGCAATACTTTGAGTACAACTTGTTCTCTTAATCCTGTACTAACAGGAATACCAGACACAACATCACTCTCCTCAGCGATGCTGACTCTACCAACACCTTGTCCACAGGGATCCCAATCAGGGATATACCTCAAGTCTTGTAACGCATGCAAAATATCCTAAAAATAAACAGATCAAAACAATCTTATGGAATAAAGATTTAAGGAGTTAACAACAATTTTGTTCTACCATCATCACATCACCACCATTACAACGATCAGAGGCTGATCCAAGGGGGGGGGGGGGGGGGGGGGGGGGCATGGAAGGCCTGTACCCCAACTTTTGATTTATTTTTAGAATCAGAAGATAGTTCTTTTCAGTTTTGATTGATAATCAGTATATTTTTATTGGTGCCCCCCTGGAACATTTTTTGATTAGTGATCCCCTCTTTCAAAATATCTGGATCTGCTCCTGACGATAATTATTTAAGATAAACGTACTTCCAGTTACATTTGCCAGTGCGGTTGGTTCTTGCAGTGCATTGGTAATTAACATATACATTAGACCAAATTATAAAGATGTGGATTTTTTTTATTATTCCCGACAAGAGCATATATAAAGCTATATCTTATTTTCACTTTTTTACTGTTTCAAGCTCACTGGACAAATACTTCATACCTTCAATGCAGTCGGTATAATAGCAGAACAACCAAAGACTGTATCTCCAGTATACCAATGATGAATCAATGACCCAACATCATTCTGCCAGATTCTAAGTCCATTATCGACACCTATCATAGTCCATCCTTTAGAATGACAAGGTGGACAAATCTAGAAACAGCAAAGAAATAATTAAAGTCCTGCAGGTGGCCAAATTAAAAGGTATTCAGAGTTCTGTGGATGAAGAATCTCTGACATAGGCATCAGGGGTAGATTTAGGGGTGGTGACAGGGGGACTAATCACCCCCCTTTTTGACCAGTAAAATCTATTTTTTGGATAAAATTCATTTTCAGCATAGTTTATACATTCAACTTTTAGATGTTACCCCCTTTCAAAATTCCAGGATCGGTCTGTTTAATATGTTGTTCTCTAGCATGCCACAAGGATTTTTCTCTGGGTCCTCCGATTTTTCTCGCAAAATCCTTCATTTTTTTTTTTACAGCTTTTTGAGTGACAAAAAACAGTGCATATGAACATTTCATGGAGTATATGCGCTATATAAAAGTAATTTTTAATGTAGTATTATTTTATGTGAAAGCATGCACAAAAGTCAGCCATTTTGGTTTTTGGCCGAAAAGAAACTGTTGAACCTAAAACAGGAACCCAGTGTATTTCAACATGGGAAGCCCAAAATCGACAACAAAAGTTTGATATGGCATAAAAAATTACTGTGTTCATAACAGTGCCCTCGCTGTAATGAAATCTAAATTATTTTTTGTGCCAAATTAGTAAGAAATTTCATTATAAATTTGATAAGATATATTTTATCTGGTTGTGTAACAAGAGTTGACCTTCTGAAATTCAAACAAAATTCCCATTCATGATTGAATATCAACTAGTTTGCAACTTTAAAGTGTTTCAAAATTAAGGTTTATAACATTTTAATTGCAATTAATCAATTATTCATTTCAAATTATTCATTTCGGATGTAAAAATAAATAAAATATCTGTCATTCATTCATGAAAATATCATCCTGTGCAGTTTTATGTTGTTGGGGTCCCTGTGTTGTTTCTTGGAGTTTAACCTGAAGACAGACTTTAACATGCACTACAATTTTTTTTTTTTTTTTTCATTCTTTCGCAGATTGTGCGTAGCGTTTGGGCTGTATTATGGTTTTACTGAGTTTTTGAGTTTCATGTTATTAAATATTAAAATCACTTGTGCATTGCACGAATATTCAAAATTGACTTACTCATGAATGGAAATCGAACATAATAAAGCTTTGATACTGCAGTAGAAAAGTAGAAATTTGAACTCCAATTTTTTTACTAAGCAAACAAATTCAAATTCAAATAAATATATATTGTGAAATTTTAATGGCTTTCGTAATGCAAATAAAGAGCTATAAAAATTCTTTTCTGTAAAAAATGGTGAGCTAGAAGAGCACAAATGAACAAAGCATCCGTATTTCGAAAGAAAAGAAAGCAAAACTTACCTTTTTAATGAAGGCTATTTTTCGCTGAATTGGGACCGATTCGCTAACTTTTCTCTGCAAAAAAGTAAATCAGATTTTGACATGGTTGAATTATTCAGCTGAACTTTACATGAGAAAAACATTATCATACCTTCCATAAAACCCTTGAAAAGTAGAACAAAATTATGAGAAAAAGTCCTAGAAATATAGTGAAAAGAATTAAGACAAATGACATGTTGAATTGGAGGTGATTTTGTGGAGAAAACAAGGTTCAATTTTTCTCGTGTCCCTCTCGTGGTTTCATGATATACAAGCAGACATTGATCTGTGACCAGACTCGCTGTCACGTGGCCAATAAGATTTCACTTCCGGTATCAAAGAGCTGTCAAAATACAAAAATTGCGATTGACGACCAGAAAGTTTTTCAAAAATACAAGATATAATTGCTTATCAATTATAAAACGATACTGGCTTTCTTTGAATAAAAAGGTTCATGTAAAACTTGTAGAAGTTATTTCTTTAAAAGCATACACCACTTTCATAAATGCCTAACAACGACCAACAATGATTTCTTAAGATTGACTATATCCTGAATACTTTCAGTACAACTACGTCAAAGATCTGTTGGAAATAGACACTTTTGAAAATGTTTGAAGCTTTTCACAAAATATCAACAAAGTTATGGAGGAACGAAAATACAAGGATTTGTATGGAATTCTTTGCCGAGGCCTTTGTAGCCTCGTTTTGGTGTTTTTTGGACCGTTTAAACTCCTATAACTTTAAGGGAATTTAACCTTTTTCTGCCATACTTTCAGGACTTATTATTAGCTTTGATATGTATGTTTTTAAAATATTTCCTATCACTAAAACTGTTTTTGACAATAATATGCTAATCAGTGGCGGCCATTTTTGAAAGTCGTGTATACAAGATCGATCGGGTTTCTTGTATAAACATTTGTCTTTTTTGTTGTAGTCTATGGTTTGTTTGTTTCAAAATAAAAATGCTGCCTTTTTTAACTTAATCAAAGCCTTTTTTCGTATTCCTCTCTGATTGTTTTGTTGTTTATAAAATTTCATCTGTGGTCACGATGCCTTATTGATTGCGTGACACTATAATACGTGAAATTGTAACGTGACACCTCATGTAACAAAACAAGTCAGCCATGTTGGATGGAGTTCTGTTCCTATGAAGTGTCTTTCAACAGGAATTTGCTATAAAACAGGATTGTATGAATACAAGCACGTTTAGCCTTTCACTGATAAATACTTGTTCGCCGTTTCAAGCAATTATAAAAGTTCTTAAGCCGTACAGGAGCTAAAAATGGCGAGAATCTATGGGGTGCTTTGTCAAGTTTTGTTTACATTTTGTATGTTGTTTCATTTGATTTTGAGTCACCCTCAATGCCTTGATTATAAACCACCATTTGAAGTGAAATCAAAGCTACAATTCTGCTCACATTATTCGTCATTTGGTTGCTGTACAACAAAGGAAGACAACGAAATCGCCGAGAACTTCAAACAACTCAAAAATCGTTTCAACCTTCAAAATCGACCACATTGTGATAAAATGTTGAGGGAGATTGTTTGTCTTAAGTGCGATCCTTATGCAGCACACGTTTTTGAAGCAGAGGGGAATAAAGACTTCGATATAAAGAAAGCTACGCCTGGACTATGTCCAAATTTCTGCTCGCAATTTTACTCAAACTGCACAGACATTGTTCAGTATCATTTGAAAAATTCTTTATAGAAATATAGAGACTTTCCAACACAAGCTACTCCAACTACTTCTAGTCGAGTTGTTTTAACTCCACAAGAAGAATTTTGCAGTAAGATTAAACTATCAGATATGGATTATTGTTTTCCTGATGTCAAAACCCTTGAAAGTAGCGTTCTTGCTCGAAAATATAACAAGGGACAGAATCAAGGTTGTTTGTGTGTTGAAAAGATTGTTGATGGGCTAGCAAACCCAGTGGTTGCCACACATTCAGGAGATGGGACTCATCGACTGTTCATTGCTGAACAAAGAGGGCACGTATTTGTCTTAATGCCCAAAGAGAAACAACCTCGTCACCTCAAGTTTATGGACATAAGTGACAAAGTCTTGACATCAAACAGTCAAGGAGATGAAAGAGGCTTTTTGAGTCTAGCTTTTCATCCAGAATACAAGAAAAATGGCAGGTTCTTTGTTTACTACTCAACTCGTTTGAACAATAGTAGTGACAAAGTTAATGATCATAAGACGGTTCTGAGTGAGTTTCAAGTGTCACACTTGAATCCCAATAGAGCAGATCATGACAGTGAAAAGGTCATTCTTGAGATACCCCAACCAGAGTCTAATCATAATGGAGGACAGATCTTGTTTGGTTATGATGGAATGTTGTATTTGACACTGGGAGATGGCGGAGCTGCTGGTGATCCGTTTGGCAAGTATGGCAATGGATTGGATTTGTAAGTATCTAGTTACTTTATATGGTGAGAGATGCATGTTGACACCTGACTTGAAATAATATTGGAAATGTGACCTTCAAGGATGACTCAGCTCATTTCTTCTTTATTATGTAACATGCTTGTTCAGGGGGAACACAAAGACAAGTACTGTAGAGATCAGGGAGAATAGTAACTGTCCCTAAAATATTGTCAAAAATGTGACCTTCAAGGTTGATTCAGCCTATTTCTTGAAAGGGGGGGGGGGGGAATTGAACAAATCGAAAAGTAATCCGGAAATTTTGAAGGAAGGCACTAATCAAAAAGTGATCTGGAAATTTTGAAACAGGGGCACAAATAAAAAAAATACTGTTTATTAGAAGAATTACCTATAAAAATAAATCAAAAGGGCGTGGCACTAGTCTCTCCTCCCCCCCTTGGATTCGCCTCTGATGTATGTAACATGCTTGTTCAGGAAAAACACATTAAGACATTGGATATCTGAGGGAAAAACAACCCCTGTTTACTAAAGATCCTTTATACTCTCCTGGAAAGTGTCCCATTGTCTTGAATTCAAAATTGTAGCCACTTTGTTGGAAGTACTGCTCCAGTGTCCCAATTTCAGGAAGCGCACTAGTGGAGGTTTTTTCTTGTTATTTTTTCAAAATGAAATGTCAAATTTCAAATGTCTTGTGTTATGATGCTCCAGTTCCTGGAGAATGTGCATGTGCATTTCTTCTGAAAATAATTCTGGATCCACGGCCCTGTTGTTCCTATATGCCATTTTGCTATTTTTTTCATCTATCTTGGTTGTGTTTGTCCACATGTCCTTACATTCCACATTCCTCATTTATTTAAATTATCTATTACCGATCGATCCACCTTTTATTTCACAGGGACTCACTACTTGGCTCAATACTGCGAATTGACATCAACACTAAAGGAAAAAAGCCCTACAAAGTACCAGTTGACAACCCCTTTCTATACCACCACAGCGCTCGACCTGAAATCTACGCATACGGAGTGCGTAACATGTGGCGATGTTCCATTGATCGTGGTGATAAAAATGGAAAAGGAAAAGGACGATTTTTCTGTGGTGATGTTGGACAAAATAAATACGAAGAAATAGACTTGATTGAAAAGGGTGGTAATTATGGCTGGCGAGCTTATGAGGCTTATGAATGTTTTGATAAGAAACAGTGCTACTCGCCCAGATTAAGTAAGTACGAAATAAACTGCGTTTTCATTATGTTAGCGGACTACGCAATGTGTCTTTTATTTGCGTGACAGGTAACGCAATTCTCCTATCTTTGCATGTGCTGTCACGCGCGTAGCTTTCAATCATTAAGCAAGATCCATGTAGCATGTTCTGTTTCAAGCTATTGCGTTACTAATATATCTTCGTGTTCTACACCGTGACAGGTAACGCGATCTTCCCTATATTTGCATACAACCATACAGTGGGCAAGTCCATACTTGGTGGATATGTGTATCGCGGATGTCAAAACCCTAACCTTTATGAGTATTATATATTTGGTGATACTTGGAGCAGGTTAGTCCATCATTGTTTTTTTATCCAAAGGCTTACACACGAGGGGCGTTCAGGAAGAAAGCTCCATTCTTCAGCCGTAAAATCAATGAAATCAAATCAATATCAATGCATTTATTTATTCATTAATTTATTTGTTTGTTTGCTATCTATCTTTGAATAATTGATTAATCGGATGATTATATGATTTAATGATCGATAGTGAATTAAGGAATTGTTAATTCATTGTCTTTGACAACTAGCCTCATAACTAGCCTCCGCTATTAGGTTACCTAATCTTTATATTTATTTTACACACATCTTTGCGTATTGATTTTGATGAGGGAGGAAAACCAGAGAACCCAGAAAAAAAACCCTCGTGGCTCGAGAGAGAACAAGACATCGTACAAACTCAATTCAGACATCTCGACTGATCTGATAATCGAACTGGAGTGTGAGGCTGGCGCTCTGATCTCTCTTCCACCAATTCACCCACAACAAATAGTGAATTATTCAAACGGAATTTATTTTGATTCTTTGTGTTTCAGTCGGTTTTTCACACTGATCAAGAACACAACGACAAAGAATTGGGATCACCGTGAGATCTGCTTCGGTGACAAGTCCTATTGTACAGATTCACTCAAGGGAGATTTTGAACAGTTTGTTTTGTCATTTGGCGAAGATGAATCTGGTAAGAAAATAAGTTTCATTAACAGACATTTATTGCTGTTCTACTTGGCATATATCAACGTAATAATTCTTCAGATACTAAAAATAAAGTATCGCATTGAAGGTTTGTGAATTGATTGATTTGCATCTCAATGTTTACTCCGCCTTTTGCTTGTATATTTTTTTTACCAGGAGAGCTGTATATACTGGCCACATCTTCGCCGAAAGCATTCACCTCAACAGGGGCAGTATACCGTCTAATTGACCCTGAAAGGTAAACCGACGATTATTTTATATGAAATGAAACAGCGATAAGCCATGTGCAGTAACTTACATGTTGTATTAATGGCCTAATAAGACCGGACCTTAACCCGTTAATGGCATCCAGCTTTTGCACAAAAACAAGGAGCAGACCCGCAGTAGGAGCGTGCATTTTTCCCGTGAGAGTGATCGCTTTCTCTGTGAATAATAGCAGATAATTATCATTAATGGCTGTAGAGTGTATTCTTAATGGATTTTATCATAGAGTCGTTGTCGTATGAGTGGGAAACAGTACCGTATCGTATCGTAACCGCAGTTTCTAAGAAAACATACGAATTTTTTGCCGTATCGTAGCGGTATCGTAGTCGTACCGCTTCTCACTCGAAAACGACTCTATTTTTAGAACACTATTTGACTTGATTTAAATTACTCTAAATTGTCTAACCTGAAAAGGAATTACCCTGAAATCAATGATTGGTGGGTGCTCCAGCTGAAACTAATGCTTCAATAACATTGATTAATGCTCCTTTATTCCAGGCGAGGAAACCCCGAAGATTGCACTTTCGTTGCCAGTGCACCTCAACCGTTGCCCACCTCTCCCTCGCAACAAAACACCGTCTCTTCTGGCAGTGGTTACTCCTATGTGTGCATGAACGCTTTCTTGACGATGCTATTTATCACACTCCTAAGGATTATAATGCCATATGGACTTACGTACTAATGAAACTTTAACAGAAGTGATGACAGTATCAGTCAGATTACCCGCTTACTGGGCGTTAGGCCGCTTTGGCATGACGTAAAGTCAGATTTGCTTGTTACAAAACACCTTGCTTCATTTATGCCAGCCGTGTAATCATCTCTAATGCTGTGAATAGCGCCCACCTTTCCAATCAGAAGTATCCCTTCATTTTAGGGTTTCTTGGGGCCCGATCCTTTGCTGAGTTTGATAAACTTTGTGGCCTAGCTTCTGTACAAACAACACCATATAATGCATAATGAACAAAAGGTGTTTATACTGAAGCTAGACCATAATGCACCATGTTTATTATTTCAGTAAAGGTCTATAGGCGTTTTTTTTTTTTTTTTAGCTCAAGGCACAAATACAGAGGACTTTTTCTTTCTAGTCCTACTTAATGAACTGCGTTGCCGGCGGTCTGCGGTTTCAAGGGAGAGAAAAACCGCAGACCGCCGGCAACGCAGGCCAGGCTCTTAATTATATAGTGCCTGTTATCCAGGTTGAGACTCGTTGTATTGAATACCACGTTATTGCACAACATTCGGCAATCTCAGTAATCATATGCAAACAAACAGATGATTTCAAAAATTGTAAACAAACAAACAAAAACATACCAATGCTAAACGAGCAGACAAATTTGTGAATGAGCATGCATCCAAACAAAAACAAACTGCAGAGCAGGAATACCGTATTGCCAATCCAAACAAACAACCAAACACAACCTTGATAATCACTATGCCAACTGCCACCCATAATCCCTTGTAGGCGAGGCAATCCCAACGAGTGTCAGATCAAGCCGAGACCAGTTCTTATGCCTACCACACAACCTCCAATCGAAATACGACCTAATGTTTGTCAAGATTTGTTGACTGTGGTTTATAAACACCATAAAGCAAGCACGAAGCAATGCCAATTGTACAAGAGATTTCACCCAAAGTGTAACAATAACAAGTTTTACGATTTTTACTGTCAGAAAACTTGTGGTTTTTGCAGTTAATTTGAAGAAAATGGTATACCAATTATTAAATAAGTAGATCACTGAGAGAGAGACTGAGAACGGTTTTCCAAAACCCCTGAAACGGAGTGTAGTAAGTAAAATAACTTTCGTGTAATAACTAGTGAAGTGTAATAAGGTAATGATTACAATAAAGTACGAGAGTCGTTAAAAAAAAAACATTAAATACACTTTAGCGTACTCCAATTACTTCTCTCATCTTTTAAGTTTGTTTTGAGTCTTTTGTTGTGAAATTGCAATAAAATTACGTATCATAATCGTCTGAAACAAACTTTATAAAGACCAGTAAATATTATATACACATTTATCTCACCAACTCGTTACGTCATCAGGAGAGGAGATCCAACCAAATGTGCCATCAAACCAGTCAAACTAGTTCAGCTGGTCAAGTTTAAAACACGCAAACGCAGAAAATGCCGTGATACAATGTCGGATTTCTACCCAAAGTCATCAAGATTAACATGTGCTTATATGAGATATAATGGCAATTGTCGATACCGTGGAATTGCAAAGATGTGTCGGAAAACGTGCGGTAAATGCACCTAAATAATGAAAAGAAAAAGAATTAGTTGTAGAATTTGTAAAGATAGAGTGCATGCACTAAAAGTGCTCAACATAAATACCATTAAATAGCGCTATTTTATCATGCTAATTCTATTGTTTTCTTTTTTATATATAAATAGCGCTATTTATTACTAAATAGTGATAACGATTGCACGCATATAGTGTTTGCAATCCATCGAAATTAATTTTAATAAATCGATGAGTTAAAAGCACTTGTTGTTTGTATTTTTCATGTTTGTTTATTTGTGTGTTTGTTTGCCAAAGTTCTATTCAGAAGGGAGTTGCAATACACGATTTTTACCCCTAAAAGGTACCAACTCAAATACGAACAATTGATATAATGGTCGTAAAATCAAGACACCAACTTTGATTCTGAGAGTCCGAAGACCTCTAAAGGTACCAGATCTCTGATTTTGAGCCCCTAGATGGTTCGAAGAGTATCCCAGCCCTACGATATATGGGAGTCCCCCATCCAGGGTATTTATCTATTATATATTTAGGCATTCATTTCTTTCTTCATTTAGGTATTCACTCAATCACTATTTCTTATGTTCAGTGTTTATCTACTTATTCATTTATTTATCTGTTGTTTGTGATCATACATCCATCAATTCATTCATGCGATTTATTCATTTATTTGTATCTTTATTCATTGATTTGATTGTTGCTCGATCTATTTTTGAATGAAAAACTGAATAAATAAATGAAACATAAATTGTCTGTCTAAACTATGTGGAATTCGAAATGCCCATCTGTTCATTGTCAACATCAAATGAAATCATCGTAATTGAACAATCACATTCGTTTTTAGGTAATTTTCTTACAGAACATATTAATTGAAACACGAATCAATTATTTCATGATTCGCAGCGTCGGGCCAAGGCCAACTAGCAAGGCACATACCATCTGGAGAGATTGTTTTTTAACGAATCGATTTTAATTTCTAGAACAAACGAAGGAAAACCATGAAATAAAAACAAACTATATACTGAACAAATAGTAGCTATTTAGTAACTATTTGTGAAATAATAAATTCGTGAAACACTGATTACTAAATAGTGCTAATTAAACAAAAGAAAACAATAAAATTTTCACACTAAAATGCACTATTTAGAACTATTAAAGTTACACGGATCTACCCAGAGCAAAGAAATAGTAATCTTTTGCTTAAGTAAGAAATAGTTACTAAATAGCTACTATTTGTTAGTATTAAGTTTAATTGCTTTTATTTCTAGTTTTCCTGCGTTTAGTCTATATACTCTGATATAGTTTTTGAACTGTTTTAGAGTTTCAGTTTGTTAGCAGATTTTGTTTGTATTTGTTTCCTAGCTTATTCTGTCTGTCTGTTTATGTTTCGTTAACACACTCAGTGAATTTGTACCAAATTCAACCTCATATAATATGAGAAATTATTAATAAAAACGACTATTTACGTTACGATGACACTGGAATAATTTCAAATATAAATAACACTATGAGACCACAAAAAATCAATATTTATGAGCTGATACTGCTGTATATTTTTCCAATTTTTGTGTCCTAAAACTTGAAAACATACCTCAATTTACGATAACTACATGACAAGTAGGCCCTAGCTAATTAAGCTCAATACATTTTCTCAATTATTCCGTCAAGTTTCAATTAATGCTACTGTAAACAAAATGCAAAAATATGCAAATTAATTTTCATATAAATTATATTGTTGCGTAGTTCTATTTCAGCTGTCATTACAGAGTAGATAGTGGTGTTGAGTTTTGCTGAAAAACTAGCAATGAATCGCCTAATTTTTCTCTGTTTGTGCTCTATTATTGCTTTGACCTTGACTAAAGGTAAGTTAGAATTTTATTTGCTTTTTTGCATTGTTTAAGCAAGCGAGCTGGCTAAAAGTTGTCGGCTTTCGGATGGTGTTTTTATTTTTCCGCTCGCTAGATCGCTTATGTCACGCACCGAGCCACCTCGTTATCTAAATCGCTCAAATACTTAATGAAATATCAAAATTTTCGAAAAAAAATTGCAATATCATATTTTGAGTAAAAGATATTTTGTTAATAAAATGTTTTTATGTGTTTTACCTAGTTTTAAAAGTCGAGTACAAAACATTGATCTATATTGTGAGTGCAGTCGATGAAAGCAATGATGCAGAAAGATTGTTCAAACTTTGCACTAAAACTTTTCTATAAGTATCAAGTTTGATCTTCATTTTACTGACTTATAACAGTTTCTCTTCGAAGTTAGTTGTAATCAGGTTTTGCTGCACTTTTATGTCATAATACAGATAATATATGATGAAGTACTTGAAATTTTCAAACACAATACCAGATCGCAGATGATGTCAGAATTTATAATTGCAGAAGATCGAAATATTCTATGTGTTTTACATTTTACGGATTCAAAAATACAAATAGATAGTAAATAATACGTTAAGCTGACGCGAAAGCTGAATGAAATAGAGCTTAAGGTAGTACAGATATATATACGAAATGTCGGAAAAAAATAAAGCCAAAAACCTCCCGAAAATCATAAAGCCATGGGCGAGCTATCTCGATTTTATCCCTGAATGCAACATATTCAACGTGTTTTCCAACCTGGATGTCGAAATGATAAAATCGAAATGCTGAAGATAGGCTGGGGAATTAAAAATCAATGATACCTAATACTGACAGGCTAAACAAATGATAGCAAAATATTTCAAATCAAAACGAAATGATTGTAGTAAATAGGGAATTACTGATATGATACTATAAAAAAACACGGGTTTATTTATCAAAGACGCATAACAAATATGTTCAAACCATTTCAAATTGCAATTGTTTCGGGATGATACGAAAAAAAAAACGTGAAAAATTTGCTGACTAACGCTACCTAATTTATATCCTCTGAAGCACAGCACGGGGACACTCTCTCTCCCGTGCAGCGATTTATATATTTTGTTTTTGCTTTTTTTTACGTGAGAATAATTTGTTTATACTAGGTAATTTGACGTATTTTAATGTTGCCAGTGTTTTTAGATATAATACCGCGAGTTTTTTTTTCGATTCGCACATTGCCATTGATTAAAAAAAACCCTGTATCTACATAATGATGCGAACACTGAATTCAAAGCTGCTAACTAGCTACTGTCCAGCATTGTGAAAATGTCAGTCATAAAGTACTCGGCATTCTCGTTGAATATTGACGGTATTTTGAATTTCGCTTCGGAAATATTGTATTCCATGTTTCAAAACTTTAAGTTCGCCTGAATATTTTACATGTGGTTTTCAGGGAAACTTCACGATATCAGATATATTAAATATTGTCACAAAGGAAAGTTAAAAGAGCAATATGGATTATTTTTACCAGTTAAAATGTTCCACCCGGAAAAGATTGTAGCTATTTTATTTGTTTTTCACGCAGTTGACTGTCACAAAGGAGGCTACCGGGGACGTCGACCAACTGCTATGATCCCGACGGGTTTCCGACGTGACAACGGACCATGTGTCTGTAATGCTCCTAAGCCAACAGCCTGGCGTCGGGGACACATGCATAGACCTGGACATCACGGTAGTCGGGGACCTAGACCCACAGGGCATCACGGACATATGGGACCGAGGCCAAGTGGGCACCATGGACATATGGGTCCAGAACATCGTGGACATCATAGCCCTAGACCTACAGGACCGTGGCACTATATGTCAAAGGCAGCGTCGAGTATCAGACCATGCGTTTGCAGAAAACAGTCAGGTAACTGTGATTGACATGTAAAGGTTTTTAATTTGTCACCTCATTTACAATGCAACCTTTCGAACCAGGAAATCTTGACAAATCAGTTCGCATGACTTTTCTTTGGTCATGCATTAATTAAGGACGTAAACTACCGAGTACGTTATCAGAGGTACATCCAAGGGGAGGGGGCATTTTTAGATTAGTGCAGCATTTATATGGTGCCTACGGACATGACACAGGAATGACGTATTTTGATTATGAGCTTTTTGCATCCTGTATTCAGTAAATGTTGTGTAACAAAATGGCTATGCTACAATGTTCGAAAAAAACTTAAACTGTTAGTAGTACAGTGATAGCTTTATTTTAAAGAGGATGACCTATTTACACAGAAGAGATATCTAGGCATACGGTCCTCGGATGAATTAGTAATTAGTGAAGTATAGAAAACGATAAACACACACCGACTGCTCCGTGGTTTACTCACGTTCTGCTGAAACGTTCCTAGTATACACATTTGTATGAATGTGTGCGTGGAGAGACGGAACCTCCTGTTTAGTATTGTCCTTATTCTGATATGTTAGTGTCCAGGGGCGGCGGAACCGGGGAAGCTGGGGGGGGCACACAAAATATTTTTTGGGAGGGCTGCCCCCCCCCCCCCCCCCACACACACACACACACACACACACACAATATTGGTTAAAAATATTAATGCATGACTTTATACAAAAATTTGTTTTGTGATTTTCCTGTTTGTAAAGTTTTGCAATTAGATGCTACGTGCCATAATACCCATAAAACATCCGCCTAGGATGCAGGCGCTGGTTTCCTGTGTCGTAAGGAAATGCGAGATGACTGGGCTCTAGTTAATACTTTCTATCAACCACGGCTGTTACTGTTCCGCCGCCCCTGGTGTCAAATAATAATCGACATTCATTTATTACCAATCTTGTCTGCACCGTCAACATTTGTATAGCCCGAAACAATTCAAAGGTTCAAAAGCTGTAAAGGTTTTTATTTCCACACTGACAACAAATAAAAGTTCATATAGAGAAAAGTTACAGCTGTAATGTGCAGAATGCAAGAGAACTGACAACCCTACAGGGGTTAACTGACAAGCTTTTGCAACCTTTCATAAAATGAAACAATATAAAGTGGAAGTATGAACCAGATATTGGGGAAACATTCTTTAAAAGAGTAAATATGTCAAATAGATCTAAATTAAGGTGAAAGCAAAAGTGTCCTACAAAAAGAATGCAAGTTAATTTTCATTAATTAGTAAATGATTTTTATAAGCATAAAAAGCATTTAGGGACGGACTATTAGATATCTGAGGGGGGGGGGGGGGGGGGGGGGGGGGATGGGCTTGGGCAAAGTACCAAACAAAATATCGAGCAAAGCCTTAAACAGAGAGACAAAAATGTGCACGGCAGATGTACCAATGGAAAATATCGTGCAGGGAGGAAGAATAAATCCTGCACAACCATCACATGGGAAAAAATATCCTGCAAAAAAAAAAAATAAAATAATAATAATAATAATAATAATAATAATAATAATAATAATAATAATAATAATAATAATAATAATAATAATAATAATAATAATAATAATAATAAAATTGCCCAAACCTCCCTCCCCCTCCCGCAAATATCTAATGGTCCGTCCCTTAGGCTAAATGATAAACTGCTTTTTTGTGTTACACTGTTACGGTTTACGTTTGTAATAAACGGCTTATCGTTGCAGAGAGGTTGGTACAGATCAAGTTCCGAATGAAGAAACAGTGGAAAGAGCAACTCTCTGACGTCACTTCAATGACTTTTGACAAATACTCCAGATGTATTACCAATAAGGTAAATCACACATTTTGAACAATGACAAACGAATGTGCTAATAAAAACACGAAAACAAACAAACAAATACACAGTATAATTTTAAATTGATAAGTAAGCCGTTAGAAGTCACAATCGAATTAGCCTGTGTGACCCGGCTCTTGGGGTGGGGAGGGTAGAAGGGAGGGAGACTGAGGAGTCCCCCTCCTTTCTCCCCTCCCCCCACCCCAAGAGCCGGGCTACGCAGGCTACATTTGAATGGGCGATTTTCATTATGGTGTCATGTTACTACCAAGACCAGCATTCTTTGCAAGTTTTCTCTCGTATTCAAAATTTTAATCCCTGTGGAGATGAATAAAACAATTTGCACTAATTTTGATACAAAAGAAAGTCGTCAAAGCATTCTGGTATCGGTAGAATATTACCTCATAATGGAAATCCCTATTTTGCGATGCAAGGTTATATCGGCCACATTAAACGTCATTTATATCCGAATTCAATCTTCTATTTACAAACATTATGAAAACGACCATGTTACAAACCCTGGCAACTTGCTGTCAAAATTTGATCTATTCAAAAAATGTTAGACCAAGTTTAAATGCCCAATTGACGAAATGTTTCTGATTCCAAAAACGATCATTAATTGCTCGAAGTGATTCCCTGTGGGCCAAGCTTTTTATAAATGATATTCTTATAAATGTGCCTCTAGCTTTAGGAGGACTGGAAAATCACTCCCAGCTCTTGAACAAAATAGATAGTCTAGCGGCATTATTATCAAAGCATAAACTAATCAAAAATAATAAATGAACACATAAGACAGTAGACAATGTAGCTCTTGAACATTTCAAGCTAATTTTTATAGCTTATCCGTCAAAAATGAAACAAAAGCAAACTCAAACACAAGTTATGTTTTTAAACATAGCTGAAAGCTATAGCTCCATAGAAACTGTAAATAACTAGTTATATCTGTTGGCTTTTATCTTTTCTCTTTTTTTTTGTCTAATATATATTTTTTTATTATTTGTTATTATTTTTCTGTCTTTTAAAATTCTTGTGTCTATATTAGTGTATATATTTGCACTGATATATTTAGATTCTTCTTGACCCTAATATTATCAATAATAAAAAGCAGCTAATTGAATTATTCAGGTTTCTGTTTCGATTAGTCTGTGCCTCTAAATAAAGAAATATATATACAAACGTGTTTAAAATGTAAATGTTGATTTACCACCGTTTCAGGTCAAGAAGGTCCTAAAGAACGTGAAACACATCAACAACATGAAATTCAGTCAAGGAAGCATAATTGTACATTTTGAAGTAGTGTCCGAAGTGGCTAAGGATGGATCCAACTCAGAGGACCCAAAAACAGCCTTAAGGAACGCCATACAAAATGGAGAATTAAAGGATTTGGATATCTACCCAGAATCCTTGGCTGTGAAAGAGAGCTTTTCAGGTAGATATAAACACAGTTATCCGGTAGCGACTTGTGAAGTGACTGTATGCGTATTTTCGGTTACAATAAAAAAAACCGTTGCTGTGATCATTTGACTTTCACTGGGACCTTTGTTTAATTACGATTCAAACCACGATGGAATTAGATTAACTTAGACATATAGGCTGTTTCTCTTGTCACGAGAGAAACGGTGGGTGAAGAGGCTACTAGTGATCGATACGAATGCACTTTTTGTACGAGAGCTTGTTTTGTTCAAGATGTAAAGGTTACAGAGACGGTTCGCGGGGTCTCTTTGTTCACAGGTAAGGGTTGCAGTATGTCAGCTATTTGATCTCAACGCCTAACCACCATTGAGTCGTAGAATAAGATTTTGCAGAACATCTGTGTGCTGCGTTTGTTACACGATAACAGCCAAAGTTTTCACAATAATAGTAGGGATAGCCACCATTAACACTTCCAGCATCTAAACGAATTTCACAATTTCTATATCTACCTCCATTGCTATCCACAAAAATGTGTGCATTTTGGTCTTGTCGTATGTGTGTGGTGCAGTTAGTATAGCTCATTCCCCTAACGTTAATGTATTCCACACGGTGACATTGAGATCCTCCTGAATAAGAAATAACATCGATGGCACTCTTTCGACCTCTCATGTAGTCAGTCTTGACTAGACCATCTTTCTCGTAGCAACAAGTAGCTCTCCAGTGAGATGAGTGGCGGTTGATGTGTTGCATGTGAGAGAGTGATAATCGATAATCGGTCCAATTGAAGTTGTTTTCGTTGATTGGAAAATTCTGGGGGAAATCTTTATCGGTGTATTTACTCTTACTTGATAGAGCGAACGACTCGATGAGAGTCCAAACCATTCCAGGCTCAGTCACCATATCGCAGTAGACAGTAAGTTTGTTGTACTTTGAGGTGAAGATAGTAGACATGTTTGCTGATCTGTTGGAACTGTACGCAGCACAAGAAATTGGAAGTTCACATACTCTTCCAACGTAGCCAGGCGTACATTTGCATTCAAACTTGCGCGTGACGTTCTCACACGACTCGATACAAGTTGCTCCATTTTGACAAGGAGAATTGCGGCAACATCCATTGAAACATCGACTTGAACATGAACCAGAATGCTGCAACAATGAGCAAAAACCTTTTTTCAAATATAGATGGATGTGGTCGACTTGATCCAGAATCGCAGATCGTGATCTGAATTGCTCTGGATTTACAAGTGTGTCAGGGGGACTTTTGACAGACTGCTGATAAAGGCGCTTAAAGCAGCCGCGCAGTTTACAAACATGAGTGATGATAGCAGGCTAGATTGTTAGCGGGTTAGTGCCCCAAAGGTTAAGCGGCCGAAGTACATGCACTGAGGATGGTCGTACCTTCGTCCTCAGTGGTTCTTTAACGTCTACAACTGGATAAGAGTAGAGTAGACGGGACCTCGGATTTTACGTCGTTATCCGAGAGGACGCGAAGATCTTACCATTTGCACATAGAGAAACAAAGGCAGCAACTTCTCCTCAATTATTTTAAGACCCCGAGTGTTGGTCCGGCCAGTCCTCGAACCCGTGACCTCCCGCACAGTGAGTCGATTTTTAAAGCCGTCAAATTTTCAAATTCGTCACAAAAACAACACTGTCATAACTTGTAGTTGTAATTCTCTTTGAAAGTGGATAAGGGACGTAACGGACCGTTCTGAAATGGCTCTTAAAGGTATGCATAAATTAACCGAGATGATGAGATTTAAAAGATTCTAAATGATACGACCACATTCAATCAATAGGTAAATCAAAAGTTTTCGGATGATTTTCAAACTTTTTGCATAGAACGCGACGTAAGTGAGGGTATCGTTTTTTTCTTTAAAAGGTCGGTTGTGCATTTGTACACACTTTTTAAGTAAATCCCCATCCCAAGCTTGCAAGTAACGCCAGGGCATACTCGTCAACGGTTACCTGATGTAAATATAAATACCTTATCTCTAAACTCCTGATTCAGCTCCAAGTACACATATCCCGACACAGGCTTAAAGCTATCAGGAGCTGTGTTTCTGTTCTCGTCAACCAACTCACATCGGTTACCACTGTGCTGACATGACACACATCTACAATCTTGGACACAGGCAGAGAAGCATTTGTGGATTGTATCGGTCGTAAGATTCTTGTAAGAATATCCCACGATGGCGCGATCGTAGACTTGATTATCGACGCTATTTCTACCAGTATAACTTACAACTGGACAGGTGTCTTGTAAACACGTGACGAGTGACGTCATAGACAGACACAGGGTGACCGCAAGATAGAACTCACCCATTTTGAATCAAGGAGACAGGTGGTCTTTGAGCAGAAAGAATGTGGATATGAAATGGTGATAGGTCTGCAGACAAGCATAACAATATATGTGTTATTTATAAAATGTTTGAGTAAAGTCTTCGCTTTAATTTTGGTGTACAATTTTAGATCGAACAAGTAATTTCTTAAACGAAGTATAGTAATTTTCAATGATTTCTGTAACTTGTTTCTTTTGTTTATAGTTCGAATTGTTTGCAAAATAAGGATATCATATCATTATTCAAAAAAAGGTTTCAACTGAATTCTTATAGAAAAAAGAGTCAAGGCTCACTCATTTCGCAACTTCGCTACCATGAATGCAATAGCTTATTTTAAGAAGTTATTAACATACCTCTTATATTGTATTTTATTTTATATTCATCTTTCACCGAAATTGCATTTAAGAGCTCGCACAAACTATGATCGAAGCCACACTCATTTGCAAAATTACTTGGGACATTAGGTTAAACTGCTTGACAATTTTTCGTTCGGTATTTTGTATTTTGTGTTTATGGTATGAAAAGAAACGTCAGGCAACATTGATTTTGGGGGATGGGGGTTTGGTTGAAAAGAAGATTCATTGAAAACGAAAAAAGCCGTACTGCAAAAACCATGAGAAAAATGTGTCAATGTCCCAACTATTTTGCAACTGAGTGCAGTTTCCCCAACCACCTCTATGGTCGGATTTCACATTTAACAAGTGAATGAAAATAAAAATCATGTTCATCAGTTCATTCTGAATTACTGAGTGATTTAACAGTGGCTTCTACATCGTTTTCCACCAAATGTTTATTAAAGACACACGTACACTTTTCGAATCTATTTTACAGTAACTGTTGTAATTAATATGATTCGGCAACTAAACCACTTATGATGGCGATGATTCGAAATGACCGTTTTCGTTAGTTATGTTGAAAAGTACATATGTAATTGAAAATAATTAATAGAATAATTGATCGTACCTTTTAGAGTTAATTTTGTCCGGTTATTTTTCCCCAGTAGTTGATAGTATGCTAGCTATCTCGGTTCCGATAGCAATGGTCGTGTTTTGAAGATAAAACAAATGTCAATTGTTTGTAATTAATTATTGACATCAAAGTTCAAAATCAATGAATGTAATAAGGAGTGAAACTAGAAAGATCGAAATTGATTCATAATACAAAAAAATAATTCTTGTCAAGAAAAAGAATACAGAAATTCAAGCAGGATTGAAAAAAGTTAAAAGAATTGCGTACGAGCAGTTTTGAAGGGAAAATTCCTGCAAAATGACCCTGTACCACCTTACCCCTATCGCAATCACGTTTTTTAACTCTTAACATCACTTTAAACGTGAAAATCTTGATATCTTAGGTGTAAAGGTTGGTGAATGGAAGACTTCCGAGAAGGACTGTCGATCCTGTCGCCGCCATGGTCACCATCGTCACCGTCATCATCACCATGGTGACCATCACCGTGAACATCACGTGGTCCGCCAGACACGTACCTGTGAGGAAATCGACATGTCTTGTGATGGAATACCGCTGACCAGGAATGCTACGTGTGAGGAGGCTTGTGCGGAGAGTTTCATGACCAGATGCTGGGGAGGTAAAATTTTATGTATTTTGTATCGGCGATGTGATGGTGAAGATAGCAGAAGTGGTTGTTATAGCTGTTGAGATGATGGTGCTGGTGGTGTTGATAATGGTAGAGAGTATTTTGTGCAGATGATAGTAGTGACATTATTTTGACGTTTTACCGCCATCTTTATACGATTTTTTTTCTCAAGACTAATTCTTTCATTTGTCGAATATGTAAAGATTTTTTTATGTAAAGTTTTTATTGTTAACGAATAACGCTTCGATGCATCATAAAAGAATGGACCCAGGTTGAAGGAACATACTATATATAGTCGATGATGTGAAATCTTTTGTGCACTGAACTTCCTCCAAGATGGCTGTCGTGACGTAACATCCAAAACATCAATTGAGATGATGATAAAGCAGTCTGCGGACGACAATGATATCTAATGCTCATGTCGTAATGTTTGTTATAAATCGTTATGTTCCACAGGAATGAGGAGACATAAAACAGTCGTGTTGGCGTGTATTATCGCTGGAGTCGTGTTCGTGATTGCCATCGCCATTCTGCTGTTGAAAGTGAAAAAGTAAGTGGCTACAATAAACAGAAATCAAGTACAGGCTTACTGAAACATCGCAACCGCCTCTCGTCTCGTCTATTTTTGATTGAATTTCAACCACAATTTACGTTTTCGGATTATCGTTCTATAAACTGAAAGTATATATATAATAGTTTGTCACTTTGAATCCCTGAACTTGTATAAGTGAGAGCAAATACGGACTGCTAGCAATAAAGAGATGATATAGATTACATTCAACATACGAAGTTAACTTAAAGAACGTTTTTCAAAAACAAATTAAAAAGGGATTTTACAATTTGTGTAGATGAAAAGGAATTTTGTGTTTGTTTAGGTCTCGCAAGAAGTACGTCAAGACCAGCCCATCGACTGAATCCGTTAAAGAACTGGCTCGTAAGTAAAACATATCTACATCGACTCATTTTAAAAGCGATATTTAATCAAACAAAGATCCAGCTACCCTAGGGGCTCGTACTCTTGTGAAGTCGATAAATGCTATGACTTTCTAGGACTTGTTGAAAGTGGCTGAACCATTGTGCAAGCTCTAAAAGTTCTCTTTCCCAGGAAACTTCCGTTGACCACGAGTAACGTAGATTCTGGGTACGGGATTAACGAATATCACGGTAGCATTTGCATCGTGTTAGATTACAGATTTCAAGATTGTGCCATGATTCTTATTTTTATTTTTTTCATTTTCTTCCACAGAACATGATGAGTTGCAGCTTCCCGTCAAAGTGATGAAAGCTTGAACAATGTTTGAAACTTGTTCTGTATCTTATATAAACATCTAGCACTTCTACATTTAGCATAGCTTTTTGATATTTTTACGGCTTATTTTGCTTAGTCTTGTGAAGCAAAACTCGCTTTAGGATCCTTTTAGTACAGGGATGAAAGCCGTGAATTTAAAGGGTCAAACGTTTTGTAGTTCGGAAAGGGCAAAAAGTAAGTTCCTCAAGAAATCAATTAAATAAGCTTTGAAGAGATATTTCGAGAGAACTGTTACCGACTTTCCCTAGTATTTTATAGGCCAGGTTGGAGACGACGATTATCCGTATCATACATACATGTACAAGATAACTAAGTTTGATAACTTCCATCCGATTGGTAGAGTGCACACACTATACGCGTGCAACATAAATACCGCTAAATAGTGCTATTTTATACTAATTCCTATGTTTTTTTGCACATATTTAGTGTTAGCACACCACCAGAAACTCACAAGGGGATTAAAACGTACAAGAACAGTACATTGATTTTGTTCCATGCTCCGGAATATTCGATTTTTTCGTCGAAAATGTTTTATCAAGTACAATATCTTTCATGCTTCCAAAACCTCACAAACTAAGGAAACGACACATATTAACATGCAAAAAGGAATATCTCTTCTAAAAACTAGTGAAATTTCGCAAATGTTTCATTTACAGCATCAAGCAACCATTTTGAATCTAGCTCTGAGTATCAGATACCGACCAAATATGGTGTCAAAATTATGCTGTGAATATTAAAAAAGTGTGAATATTTCGGAGCATAGAACCTTGCTACAAGTTTCCGAATCCACTTATGAGTTTTTGTTGGTACTGAGCGTTATAAGAGAGCTTCATATCGCTGGCAATCGGATCAATCCTTGTCTACGCATCCAGTGATTGAATTGAATACAAATTCTAAACAGTGAATAACTCAGTTTAATCTCTTAGGTTATAGAAGCACAAGCTTACGTTATTATATGGGTTTTTAGTAAAAATGCATGTCGACAGAATGAAATTACAAAAGAAAGAATGGAAGGGCCTGTTCATGTGAGCTAGGGTAGTAGGAACAATTCTTGTTTTCTAAAGCCATGGGATATATCAAACAAAATAAGAGATATCTCTAAAACCTAATGTGACCGGACGACAGGCTGCTCCCAATCACGAATGATCGACGAGAAACTGTTTTATCTGTTGTTGTAAATATTGTTTTAGCGTGAGCACTTTAATAAACTGATACACAAAATTAAAGCAAACTTTGTTTTTTAAGATTAGTTAATGGTTGATAATTCTGGATATATTATCTAATACTTTGAAATTGATATATATTGTATCGACGTTTTTGAAACTCATGAATGATTTTCAAGAAAATGAACAGTTTGAGGTGATACACATAATAGAACATTCCTGAGATAGCGAACATCTCGGTGCATTATGGTCTAGATTCGGTGCAAACATCTTTTGTTCATTATACCTTTTATGGTATTGTTTGTACTGAAGCTAGACCACAATGCATCTTTTTTATCAAACTCAGAAAAGGCCTTTGATCCTGCTTGCATGTGATGTGCACAGACAGTACAAGTCCATTAGGTTGTCCCCTTTACAAAATCGACCCCACCTGGCTGCCCTGATCACAGAAGCCTGTGGTCCAAGGCCTGGATAGCGCTATCCACCCGATAAATCCCTATCCACCGGATAAATCCCTATCCATCGGATAAATCCCTATCCACCGGATAAATCCCTATCCATCGGTTAAATCACTATCCACCGGATAAATCCCAATCCACCGGATAAATCCCTATCCACCGGATAATTCCCTATCCACCGGATAAATCCCTATCCACCAGATAAATCCCTATCCATCGGATAAATCCCTATCCACCAGATAAATCCTTATCCACCAGATAAATCCTTATCCAACAGATAAATCCCTATCCAACGGATAAATCTCTATCCAACAGATAAATCCCTATCCACCAGATAAATCCTTATCCAACAGATAAATCCTTATCCAACAGATAAATCCCTATCCAACAGATAAATCCCTATTCATCGGATAAATCCCTATCCACCGGATAAATCCCTATCCACCGGATAAATCCCTATCCATCGGATAAATTCTAAAGAAATTCTATAGGATGAATAACTTTATCTATGCTTTGGACAACCGGACCCTGGTGCTTACACGATCCATTTGGAATTATAATAATATTAACTTGACATTGACCACGTTACAAGCAAATTACAAACAGTTAGACGTAATTCTTGGGTTAAATTTGCAGATGATCTCAAATAAAAGTTCGTACCTTGAAAATCATTAAAGTAAGAAAATTGTCACTTTCCCAATTTTTACATTTAAAGGGAGAGTGAAATGTTTTTAAATATGATCAATTTGCATATTTTTGGTCACGCTGTACCATAATCTGAAAAAAAGACAACTAGTGCTATTACATTTTGTGTGAGTTTTTATTACATTTTCTGTCAGTATTACATTTTATGTCAGTTTTTATTACATTTTGTGTCAGTATTACATTTTGTGCGAGTTATTACATTTTGTGTCAGTATTACATTTTGTGCGAGTTATTACATTTTGTGGCGTAACAGGACCTTTGTACAATTACTGTTCAAACTACTAAGGAATTACACTCTTACACAGACGTGGCGAGAAAAACATCTTTCGCCATAAGAGAAAGTTCGGTGATGTAGACGGTAAATGCTACGAGTGAACGTTTTTCTACGAGGGAACTGGTCAGTTTAGTTTAAGGTAATTCCATAGTTTTGCACTGCGCACAGTTCTGCACATATTTCTAAATTTAGAGTTTTACATTTCTTATCATCAATGAATACAGAGCTATGTCTGAGAAACACTTTAGCATGAAAATCCGAACAGTTTTCGCATTTTCAAGCGAAAAATTACGATTTTTTTAAAATTCGCCCCGAGTCCACACTCGGTAAAAACTTGATCTTGATTGAATTTTGGGGATATTTCTCAAAATATCTCGCAAACCAATACGGGCATATACTGTCGCAATTTGTAACACCTGTCGCAATTTGTAATACCTGTCGCAATTTGTAATACCTGTCGCAATTTGTAATAACTTTGTCGCAATTTGTAATAACTGTCGCAATTTGTAATAGCTGCTGTCGCAATTTGAAATACGAAAAAGATGTCGCAATTTGTAATAAACTGTCGCAATTTGTAATAACAATGCCATACGTCAAAAATTGAGACGAAGGAAACCTGAGACATGACTCGAAACATAGTTAATAAATTACCTATACTCGAAAATTGCTGTTTATTGGAAGGAATGCGTTGAGATTTTGATAAAGTCATAAGATATAAAAAGGGATATAATAATAATAATAACATCGTCATAGATGCTCTCGAAGGTTGTTCTAAAGAGGTCGAGCAAAAAGTGAAAGAGCTTGTAGGTGACAAGTTCGAAACCATCATGCGACAAATGCAGAAATCAATTTTGTCTACTTTGACAATTTACACATTGCTCGACATTTAAAGCTGAGTTGCTAGATACTTTCAGAACATTTAATTTAGACAGGTTTTTAGATATATACTTTGAGAATTTTCAGGTTAATTATTGACTTTTTACAAACTTTATTGACTAGTTACAGTTAATGATCTTTGAGATGATTTATTGAACATTACTAGACAATCTTCTTTATTATTTTTAGTTGCGTATATTTAAAGATTGTTAGCTTTACACTCAATTTAATTATTTTTTACAGGGAATTCCATTGACTTTAGTCGATGCTATGGTTGGTCACGGGCTACACCGCCCAACCAAAGCGGTTCTGCTGGCTCATTAATATTCATAAATTTAATTAGTGGTTCGGATAATCGAAGTTCGACTGTACTTATGACACTTAGATTGTTGAAATAGAAACCATTAGGCTTAAATCCATATTAATCAATGTACCTTTTTTGTCAATTCACTCAAAATATAACAGATTTCATTTTAACCACGACTCTAGGTTTCTCAGGAAAAAACATATTGAGATATTGGTCTATATATTTACTGTACTAAGACATTCTAGCCATTAATTATTACAAATTGCGACAGAATTTATTACAAATTCCTTGCGTTTTCGTGCAAGTTGTTTGCTTTTCTCGATAGGGAGTGTAATTAGATATTTGTCAATTATGGTATTCCAAAAAGCATCCAGGAAGAGGAAGGCGGAGATTTTAAGTAATAATGTCAGAAACAGTAAAGAAACAACTTGCACGAAAACGCGGCTTATCTCCGGTGTAATATAATTTATGCTCACAAGTGAGGTCACAATAACAGAGAAACAAAAGGAGTATTGTCTTTAAAAACGATTCACTATTGTGACCTCACTTGTGAAGCATAAATTATATTACACTGGAGCATAGTTAATAGAGGGGAATGGTTAGGAAGCCCGGCAAACTTCAAAGAGACAACTCTTTGTTATGATTTATGCTTGGTCACGTGGTTCTGAAGGTGCACACAATCAGCAGTCTGTCTAAAGCAACAAGGGAGTCCTATGACAACAAACTATATTCTACGTCGATTTTAATGACTTATGTTGTTTTTAGGAAAGTTTTAAGTAGTCAGATTTTTAATGAACCATGTCAGGTCGTAATTGTGAGGTATTTGGTTGTGGTTCATGTCGAAGAACGAAAGTAATTGGCACACGAAAGTTCCCTTCGCCCGGCTGTCAACGAGAAGCATAGGAAATAGCGCGAAGATTGGCTGTAAAAGTCAAGAAAGACATGAGAAATGGACGCCAATATTCAAAACCAGATCAATCACGATCGAGTATATACTTACGAAAAGCATTGTGCACCCGAAGATGTTGAAATATCTAAGTATTTCTTGGGATTTTGCTGTTTTTGGTAGCATAAATAATCGTGGCGCACATAGCAACCTATAGCTAGGCAGCAATTTATGCTATCGCAAAAAAAGGGAAAGAAAAAAAAAATAATGCAAAATTAATGACTTGAACAGAAACTTTAATATTCTTGTTAGTTATTGAATATTAACAATAAATATAATTTTTGTTGCTCTTGATGGAATAATAAGGATTGTCTGGCAAGTGAAATTTCAGAATTGGACTCCATTAATTTGACAGCACTTTCAAACGTTTTTAGTTATACCCGTAATATCTACAGCATATATATTAGTTTTAGATATGTATTGTCGAAATTGTTTGGTATCAAAGATTTTCTTTGTATATTTTGAAATATGCCATATACCTTGCTTTTATCACTCGTGTCATGATCGAGCCTTAATTAATTCTGTGTTAAGCCAACTCACCAGATTTGAAATTAACTTTACTTGAATTTTTACTTTGATGTTTTTCAGAATTTTTTTACAACAATAACTACCAAAATGCTGCCGTCCGGCTATTTTAATTCCTGACAGAATAGTTCCAGTTGTTCAGTCTGTTTGTAGTCGGCTGGCTGCAACGGATGTTTAGTTGCTAATCGTAGCTTGTTGCAGAATGTCTGAAAATCATTACAATTTATAAATTCCAGGTTGAGCCTACAAGAAATAGCACCATTAGATGCTTGATATAGTAGTAAAATATAAATGTTTTGCTTTTCTGGGACAAAGATGATGCTAGTTCAGATGATTTTGACACGAAACTCAGCTTTCTCATGAAAGTTATTCGAGTTCTATGTCTATTGTCCCTTCAAACTCTCACCAAAAATAACTATAAGATGATTATGCGTTCAACATCAATACAAATTATTAATGTTTTGTGGTGGGAGAAAGGTTTTGACGTCAACACAAGGACAACGAAAGGCAAAATTTAGTGTCAGATGTCCGATCAAAGTCTTCTGGCAGTGAAAATTTTCTTCATACACCGTACTCAAGCAAAACTTCTAACAAAATTATGCTGACATCTTCAACCAAATCCGTAAAATGCTCTTCCATTTCTTCATCTTGTTCTAGTAAGTCTAAAAACAGCCTCAAAATCATCGCCAATCAAGGACAAATTCTCTAAACCGTCCGCCATGTTTGTTGTTATGATCGAGAGTGTGCACCCTCGTGATCACGTGACGTCCCTGTTCAACCTCAGATGAATGCCTATTGTTTCCCCCTTTGAAGTTTGCCGGGCTTCCTAACCATTCCCCTCTATTAACTATGACTGGAGATAAACCGAAAACGCAAGGAATTACTAGCGCAACACGCCGTTGTTCCGTTTGCCTCAAATTTGCATATTACGACAAGGCAGCACGCAGGAATGTGAAGATGAAAACAACATCAAAGAACTGAAAATCACGAGAGCGAAGTTGCTTTAGACATGGTCAACTTTGAATTTTGTTTTGAGCATGTTAGAAAACTTCAATCAAATTGGAATTCGAGGATCATTTTGAAAATATAGTCAAAATTGCCTGACAAAAGTTTAAAAAAAGTTATCGACGATTTTTTTATTTCCGAGCGGTAAACGTAATTTTTAGACATTTTGCGAAAAAAATGCTCAAAATTATGTTTACGTCGATGATTACTGACAAAGATCTGTTGTACTATATAACCTGAATTTTTCCAGGAAGGTAGCCTAATATTTGAGCAATATTTGGACGTTATTATAGTGGCATAAGTGTCTTCTTCCCAAAGTTATCGCAACACTAACAAACGATTATGAATTTAGGGGTTAAAAAAATCGTCTCTAATAACTGAAAATCGGCTTGATACAATTTTTTCTAACTCCGTATACTTTGAGACAATTACTTGAAAAATACCGTCATGGGTGTGGTTTTAGAAGTTTAGATCGAAAAGCGCGTAAAATGAGCAAAACGTAAACTTGTGACACCATTGTTCCGTTGCCATGGTAACACCTATGTAAAAAAATACATCATTAAAAACTTGAACCTTTCTATAGTAACTGAGCCAATACTCAAAACTGTGGGTTGGTTTTTGTGCGAGCTACAGTTCTTTGAATTTGGTATGGTCGAGCGTCTCGAAACTATAGGCAGTGGCCTTAAAGTAACTGTTGTCTACATGGTTCCAGCACTTGGCAAAGTCCATTGGGTTACTAGCTGTATTTTTTAGTACGAGGTCTCATTGACTAGTAACCTTTATTCGAACATTCGCGCCAAGCCGACCACAATGCTGGTTGCAGAGACAGACACTGAGGGTGGTCACTGCCAGAGATTTGTTTACGTCCTCAGCGGTTCTTTTACGTCCACCTTATAACATAGTCAGAGTGAAGGCAGACGGGACCTCCGGTTTTACGTCCTTATCCGAGAAGACGAGGCACTGAGAAAGTAAAGTATCTTTCCTAAGGACACAACGTGATCGCCCGGTCTGGGAATCGAACCTGGGCCAGTGGACCCGAAGTCCAATGCCCTAACCACTAGGCCACCACGTCTCTCTCAAAAGTAACAGTATTTTATATTCCTCTTTCACCGAAATTGAGAGAGAACTCGCAAGTACCAGAATTCGTCCACCGTTGGCGATGACTTTGCTTGTGAAGAAAGAGTTAGATTATAAATCTGATCCTAAACCGTTTTTGTGTAGATGCCGCAGAGCTGCAGGCGTAGTGAACCATTTCTCCAAAACACGTTTTGGTTTTTTGTTCCCGTGGTAAAACGCTCTTTTTAACGTTACATCCCTAACTGTTTACAGGACTCAAGAACTATTTTTTAGCTTTTATCATGCATGAAAACGAAGTCATGAATGATTATATAGCGCACGACATGCATTTTTTCACAGTCTTGTTCTACACAATGCCATTAAATCACACAATTTTGTTCAGTGATTGACAGTTATCCTTCATTTCAGCTTGAACGTTCGTCAGTGGAGCTAACAATTAAGCAGTCCCAAGATATCATGGAAATGTTTGTTAGTTATCAATAGTTGCTCGGCCAAAAGCCTTTTAGGCGAGCTGATATTTACAGCATAGAAACGAGAAGTTAACAAAAAAGTGTTTACAAAAAGGACCGTTTGCAATTAGGCAAAAGTACTGTATGATCGAAATCATTTTGCCAAACCCAATAACTCTATGGTCGGATTTCGCATTTAAAGTGCTAGTGACAAATAGTTATTTAGTAGCTTGTATTTGTTAATATTTTGTTTTTTGTTATTTCATGGTTTTCCTGCGTTTGTTCTAATTCGGTAATTAAACTACTGATGATGGTGAAGATTTGAAATCATCGAGCTTCGTTAGTCAATAATTGATCGTACCTTTTGAGGTTTGTGAGGTTTTCTTTCCAGTTGGTACGCCATCTGTTCCAATGTCAATGGTCTTGTTTTGAAGATATAACAAATTAATGCCACATCTACAAAAAAATGCTCCTTTCTGATTGAAAAGCCTTTTTTTTTAATTTTTACCCTCCCCCATACTAGAAATAATAGTATGGGGGAGGTTAACAATTAAAAAAAGGCTTTTTTGTATTTATTGATACTTTTTGAATGACCTTGATTTGTATTCTTAACTTATTTCAAGTTTAAAACTGAAATGATTTTTATAAATATTGACAGATGAGCTTGGGCTGCCTGTGGTTGTTTGGTGTTCGTCATCTTTAGAACCTATTTCCTCTCGTCCAAACTTGAAATAACGTGCCCAGTCTTTTACCTTTTTTGTTTGAAGCGTTTCGTTTTTGTTTGAAACATTTCTTTTTAATTTGCAGCGTTTCGTTTTTTTTTTTATTTGCTGCGTTTTATTTTTTGTTTGTAACGTTTATTTTTGGTTTGCAGCGTTTCTTTTTTGTTTGCAGCGTTTCTTGTTTTGCAATTGTTTGCAGCTTTTTTTTTTGTTTGCAGCGTTTCTCTTTTGTTTGCAGCATGTCCCTTGTGGGCAATCGTACTATCGTTTATACGCAAAGAATCTTGTCGTCGGAGGGGGGCCGAATAAACGCAAATGCGCCCTGAATATTACTTGGCAAATATAAACACGTAATCACCAGGCCATTTTAGATTAAACTGTATCGATGGGAGCCATTTTTATCAAATTTTCTATTGAGCTTGACGATTTTATTCTCCACGTATATTGAACTATCGCTATATTGAACTAGGGCAATAATTATAAAAAAAACAACCTCACTTGATGTCAACCGTTAATTACCTTTACTCTGTGAATTTAACACGTTTAAAAACGAGTATAATACTCTAAGATTATAAAAATAACTTTCAACTATTATCAGATCCAAGTTGTTTTGTTCATTGCTATGGTTCTGTTTTGTCCCAGTGGGAAACAGGCTTTGTTCTCTGCCATCAAACTTTTATAACTATACAATAATAAAATATGATGTCACAATGGTATACTTTGGTCAATCATATCACCGATGCATTAACTGCCTGTGTTTCATAGGCGCAGGACGCGACAAAAGCGACGAGAGGACGGATTGAAAATGAAGACTGTTTTCCTCATCTTCTGTTGCGCCATCTTGGCTGGAACTTTGAACGAAGGTGAGGATTAATTTCTTGTAATATTGTTAAAAGTTCATAAATGTTACACATGCAAAATTTTGATAGGTTTTGTTTGGGAAACTGTTCAATATTGTCTCGTGCAAGCTAAGTGCAAACAACTTTGAAACGGTCTGTGCAGCTTATAAAAGTAAAATGCAAATCGCACAAAAATGGTATGTGATGCAAAATGAGTCTCACGATATAAATCTATGAGTTTCCACAATTTAAACCTAAGAAAACCTCAATATATAAATACTCGATAAATAAAACTTGAAGCTAAATGAGTCTCGTAGGTTATTTATCCTACAATTATTACCAAAGACCTAAATTTTTAAATCGTTTAGCTCTGTCTTTGGACAGTGCTGGCATTTCGGTAGATCATCTGATCATATTATAATTAGATGGTGACATGGTTTCTACGAGGATTACGCATAAAGATATGAAAAAATATATATTTTGATTGTCCTCGGATTGAAGTATCGGACATAATGTGGTAGTTTCAGTCGTCTCGTTTCCTCTCACTTACACTACACTCAATATACTTTGCAAACAACCATTCAGTTTATATTGAGGAGAGGAAAACCAGAGAACCTGGAGGACCCGTGGCACAGTAGAGACACGTACGATCCAAAGCCCGAGACTCGGACCAAAGCGAGAAACGTAACATCTACTTGGCCACCTATGCACCAAATAAATTCTTAAAAGTTACAAAAATGAAATTCTGAACATAGCCAGAAAGTATGACAAAAAGCAAATGGAACGTTTGTAAATCGCTGTGTATTTTCAATCATTATTCAACTTCAATTTTTAAAGACATACGCATCAGTAATTCCAGCGATACGCTGATCGTCTGCGTATATATGGCTTTAAACATTCCATTGCAAAGAAATTAAGAACAGAAAGCTCGAGTGAAATAGTCAATAATCATTCATTTTAGCAAACTGCGAGGCTCTTCAGGCGATAGTGCAGAAAGTGTTGATCCTACAGCTTGTCTGACTCGCTTGAACACTAATTAGGAAAAAAAAAATTTGAAGGAAGATCATTGCTAAGGCTTGTATTAGAACTGCACCAATCTGAAAAGAACTTAGAACTACAAATAAGGAATTGAATCGGCAAGATAGAGCATAGTGTTAAATTAAAGATAATTGTAACATTGTAATTAAAAAAAATCTTTGAGCTAAAGTCCAAGCAAAATAACCGTGAAACTAATATTATGTAATATGTATTGTTTTCTATTGTTTGATTTGCACCGTTTTGCACTACACAGTAAATTGCATTCGTGGATTTATTGAGTATGCTCCATTTTGTTTTTACCGTTCGCCCAGCATGAATAACATCACGTGAAATAAATAGGTATTGTCCAAAATGCATCGTCATGGAGGCTCCAAGGTCATCAATGTGCGTACCATAATCACAGGCAGCCCAAGCTCATTATCTGTCAATATTTATAAAAGAACATTTTAGTGTTTAACTTAAAATAAATTAAGAATACAAATCAAGGTCATTGAAGAAGTCTCAGCAAATACCAAAAAAGCATTTTTATTCTTACCCTCCCCCATACTAAATATTTTTAGTTATTATTTTTAGTTAATATTTTTGGTTATTATTATTATCATTATCATTATTATTATTATTATTATTACTTGTAATGAACATCAACATCCACGCCGAAACATGTTTCCTAAGAATTATCATTATCATTTTATTATTATTATTATTATTATTATTATTCATTATCATTATTATTATTATTATTATTATTATTATTATTATTATTAGTATGGGGGAGGGTAAAAATTAAATCTATTGGGACTTCTTTAATGACCTTGATTTGTATTCTTAATTTATTTCAAGTTTAACACTGAAATGATTTTTATAAATATTGAAAGATAATGAGCTTGGGCTGCCTGTGCCGTAACTAGATACTTGATTAATCAAGAGAAATAAACTGAATAACATTTACAAATAATAGCTGCACGTTCGTTAGCCGCCGGCTATCTTTTAGAGCAAACCTCACTTAAAAACAGTGTTGTTGGATAGGTCCACTAAAATGTCTTAAGGGTCCTGACTACTTTAGAACAACAACGACGATTGAAACCTGTGCCCGCGAGCAATTTACCGCTGAAACCGCCGCGCGCGCGCCAAATCCCGCCAAAAGACAACATAAGAATAACACAAGGAGCCTTCGAAAATTATACTTCAACCAGCCAAAACCCTCATTTTTTGCGCGGGACTCTATATTTTTCTTCATTTTTTCTGAATGATTTTATAATAATCTTTCTTTTGACAAGATTTGAAAAAAATCCTGATGACTTTTCAACATTACACGCGATGGTAAGTAGTTTAGGGTTTCACTTTTCAAAGCGATTTTAAGTCAAAGACGAAAACAAAACTGTAAATTTTGACAAAATTTTAAAACATATATAATTTATTTTCCCATATTTGTATAAAATACCGTCTGGTTGAGATTGCCTGTAAAAACTACGTCAATAGCTTTATTAGTTTTTGAGTAATAAATTTTTTTGTGAAAAATGCATTTTTCGTCATTTGTTCTTCAAAATTGTCAAAACATGGTTCCGTGCAAAAATTTTTATCTCGAAAACGGGCTCTGGACCATATAGATTTCTATTCATTTTTGGATTAATTGATAAATTCTTTATAAAATATCTTTCTAAGAAAAAATTGTGATGACTTTTTGCTTAAGTAATCAGGACCCTTAATTGGTAAATGTAACAAAATATAAACAATTCAATTGTCAAATGTCCCCCATACTAAATATTTTTAGTTATTATTTTTAGTTAATATCTTTGGTTATTATTATTATCATTATCATTATCATTATCATTATCATTATTATTACATGTAATGAACATCAACATCCACGCCGAAACATGTTTCCTAAGAATTATCATTATCATTTTATTATTATTATTATTATCATTATCATCATTATTATTATTATTATTATTATTATTATTATTATTATTATTATTATTATTATTATTATTATTATTATTATTATTATTATTATTATTATTATTATTATTATTAGTATGGGGGAGGGTAAAAATTAAATCTATTGGGACTTCTTTAATGACCTTGATTTGTATTCTTAATTTATTTCAAGTTTAACACTGAAATGATTTTTATAAATATTGAAAGATAATGAGCTTGGGCTGCCTGTGCCGTAACTAGATACTTGATTAATCAAGAGAATTAAACTGAATAACATTTACAAATATTAGCTGCACGTTCGTTAGCCGCCGGCTATCTTTTAGAGCAAACCTCACTTAAAAACAGTGTTGTTGGATAGGTCCACTAAAATGTCTTAATTGGTAAATGTAACAAAATATAAACAATTCAATTGTCAAAACAGTTTTGTAAATATTTTTTTAATAATAGCGTTTTGCTGTCGTCAAATAACCGACATTTGAGGCAACCGGTAAATGCAACATTTGTAATACATTTTTATTTCACATTCTGATTGCAGTTCAATGCCGCAGTAAGAAAGTAAACCCACATCCATCCAGCAGTCCTTTAAAGAAAGGATGGCGATTGGGCAATGGACCATGCATCTGTAAGAGTAAAAACCCGTATAAACCTACTGGGCATCATAGTCCTCACCCTACCGGGCATCATACCGGACATCATAGTCCTCACCCTACCGGGCATCATACCGGGCATCATGGCCCACACCCTACCGGACATCATGGCCCACACCCCACCGGACATCATGGTCCACACCCTACCGGGCATCACACCGGACATCATGGTCCACACCCTACCGGACATCATACCGGACATCATAGTGCACACCCTACCGGACATCATACCGGACATCATAGTCCTCACCCTACCGGGCATCATGGCCCACACCCTACCGGACATCATGGCCCACACCCCACCGGACATCATGGCCCACATCCTACCGGACATCATACCGGACATCATGGCCCACACCCTACCGGACATCATACCGGACATCATGGCTCACATCCTACCGGACATCATCCGCATCCTACAGGACATCACTCTCACCACCCCACTGGACATCACGGCCATTCAACACCTCATCATGGTCATCATACCGGGCATCATGGACCACACCCTACAAGTCACCATGGACACCCTACAGGGCATCACGGTCATTCTACAGGATATCCAAAACCAAAAGGTTTATACAAGCCTTGCGTTTGCGGAAAACGACCAGGTAGGTGACTATTATAACCCACGGTTTCTATACAGAATATTCAGGCTCAAGTGAGGCTATCTAGTCTCCTTCGCAGCCGCTTTTACTGTCGGCCACAGGAAGCCCGACACTAAAAGCGGCTGCGAAGGAGACTAGGCTATCTATTACTCATTCGATTGATGTTTTTTTGTGTGTGTGTAAAATCACAGAGAAAATAGTAAATATCAAGTTCAGGATGAAAGCGCAATGGGACAAACAACTATCGGACATCAAGTCAGCTGCCTTCAAGACGAAATCTCTGTTCATCATGACGAAGGTACAGTAATTCTTGGATAAGATACTCAAATGTTTTTCTCAAAGAATCATCATGTTCTAAAAACTAAACCAAAACAACACGATGGAGAGGGCGAGGTATCAAGGGCATTGGATTAAAACTGTGACTTTAAACACTTTACAAAAGCTACTCACATTTTCATTCCAGGAATATAATTGAATTTAAAACTTTAATTTAATCAATAGTTCTATAGCGCATTTTACATGCCTCAATGCGCTTACAAGTCAAATAAATTCTTGCTAGTCATCACTGCAACTATTCTCTTTATTGTTCTTTCAGATCAAGAAGGTCTTAAAGAAAACAAAACGCTTCACTGCCATGAAATTCAGCCAGGGAAGTATAGTTGTACAGTTTGGTGTGGTCTACGATGTCGCTAAAGACGGATCGATTACAGAGGACCCAGGAAGCGCCTTGAGGAACGCCGTTAAAAACGGAGAAATGAAGGACATGGATATCTATCCGGACTCGTTGGCGGTTTCAGAAAGTTACTCAGGTATTGAACGATAGAAGTTTGAAAATCCCTAAAAGGTCAACTCATGCCCATGTGCAACAGTACACTATGACGTCATTGACGTCTACACAGGAAATCCAAAATGGAACCTTGAAAAACCTTAAAAAATTTATCCAAAACACTTTATCCTTGCATTTCTTGAAAGCTTTAAAAAATTATACACAGTTGTATCACACATCTTGTGATGAAACTCATAAAAGAATTATAAAAAACAAGATAAAATAAAAAATAAAAAAGGAATGTATATATTTTCACTACTTTAATTTGCAGGTGTTAAAGTAGGTGAATGGCACTCGTCTGACCGTGACTGCAATAAAGGCTGTTCCCACCATAGCAAAATGGTCCCACAGGAACGCAACTGTACAGAGATCGATTCCTCCTGTGATGGAATACCGCTGACACGTAAAGTACCCTGTCAGCAGGCTTGTCCTTTACATCATGCAGCTATCAAAGGTGAGCGAAATTTCAGTTCCATATAAAGAAAACCAGATATGTGCATGGTTTAGATCAAGAGAGTATGAGATAAGAGAGCTTATCCCCTGTATAGGGCATTACACTCATCAAGGGATCTTTTCATTCTATTTTGAAACTCAAGTTGTTTCGGGAACGGAACGTGATTGGCCAGTTTGCAGGAGGTGCGGTCACATCGTCAAAACATTTTAAGACAAAAGTGCTGAGATTGTTAACAAGTTTCTAAAAATAGCACGACGAGAAGAGCCCCTGATGGGGTCCGGCGATAAGCTCTCTTATCTCATACTCTCTAGTTTGGATATCTGGTTGTGGCGAACGTTATTGCACGATGTTGCGTTTTGAAAGGTTGTGTTTTCTATATTGACTCGTACTCGCAGGAGCACGACTTTAGCCCAGTTTCAAGTTCGTCATGGCTCAGGATAAGCCTGTAGGTGAATTAACAAAAGAGTCAAGACAAAACCATTGGTATTTATATTGTTTTGGGATTGGTGCATTCCCACGGGATGTACCTCATACAAACGAATGTATCACATACTATCGAGGCTTAGCCTGAGCAATGAATAACATAAAACAGGAATATTAATATATTTTCTTAACAGGGTTTACAAAGGCGAGTAAAATACTGTTGACTGTGGGATTGCTGGTCGCTGCCGTGGCTTTTATCGCTTTATTTATCGTCATCTTCAAAATGAAAAAGTGAGTATTAGTTATTCAGCTCTATCATTTAATATGTTAAATAGCTCTCAGTTGTTGGTTGTGGTGATACTTATAGAAATTTGTTTTATCAACCATCGAATTTTAGAATTTTAAAATTTCTTCTAACACCGCGAATTACGTACCATCTAGTAATTATGCAGCTAGCAGTATAAATAATACCGTTTCTGACAAAGAAGTTCACTGACTCTAATGATGACTACCACACAGTCAGTTGAAACGTCAGTCACACCAAACAGTCCTTCTAGGGACTACTTCCACCCCGAAGATCATGATAATATTGTTAGTTTGACAACTGTTAGTTTAGTTCTCAAGCTAACATTGACAAAAATACAAATGATAAAAAGAATTTCAAAAAGTTTAAAATATGCGTAAAAAAATAAGAAATATAATAGACTGCACGCACTAAAAGTGTGCAACATAAATACCACTAAATAGCGCTATTTTATGCAAGCTCTATTGTTTTCTTTTGTTTAATAGTGCTACTAAATAGTGACAACTGTTGCACACATTTAGTGTTTGTACTCTAGAATGCACGCACTAAAAGTGTGCAACATAAATACCACTAAATAGTGCTATTTTATGCTAATTCTATTGTTTTCTTTTCTTTAATTAGTGCTATTTACTACTAAATAGTGACAAATCTTGCACACTTTTAGTGCATGCACTCTATTAAAATTTATTCAAAAAAATATATATATATTTAAACAATTTTTAAATTACTTGATTTTTATCTTCTGTTTAGATCAAGTCACAAGTACCTCAGTACAAGCCCATCAACAACCTCAATCAAAGAGTTGATGAGTAAGTAACAACAAGTCTTTAGTATAAAAATAGGCGACTTTCATTATGTCGTCATTTCATTGCGACTACCAGCATTCTATGCGAATTCTCTTTCATATTCAAATTCTTAATCCCTTTCGAGATTAAAAAAAACAAACAATTAGTCGTAATTGCTCTACAAAAGAAACTGAGTAAAGCATTCTGCTAGCTGTAGTATATGACGCCATAATACCATGTCATATTTTGAGGCAAGGATTATTATTGAATTGCATAAAAAGTCTAATTTGTCGTTTCGCGTTTGTTCCATAGAAAATGACCAGTTGGACTACAAATGCTGAAATGTCTGATCAAGGGAAGAAGTTGTATACTGAAATGTTTGATCAAGAGAGAAGTTGTTTACAAGAACCACATTTTTACTTTTTTAGAATGTAGAAGAAATCGTTCAGCACAACAAAATATAACAATACACATTCTTGAACGGAGTCAATTTCCCTTGAGCGATATCGATTATTTATCAATATGTATCGATTCGAATTGAATTCGATTTTCTAGAATTTGATTTTCTAACAAGTGCTGTATTGAATTTGAACAATTAGATTATTTAAAGTGTTCAATAATGTAGCGACTAAATTAAAATATAGTCAAAGCACAAAAATGTAAATAAATTTCATTCTTACAGTCTGTTTTTAATAAAAATCCATGACAATTATGAAAAATCCTAGCTTTTGCATAATTATTTAATTTATTTATTGGAATGAGGAAAATATTAAAGGATACTTTTATTAATTGCATTTTAATCCTTCACCAGTAGAAATCTTTTAATTTTTATCATTGTTTTTTAAAAAAGTCAGGGTAGAAACTATTACAACCATTATCTACAAGTCAAAAACTATTTTTGTATCTTTGATACTTCAATATTGTTTTATTTATTTTTCCAATAATTTTCATCATTCATATTTATTCATTCATCTTTAAAAAATTATCTATTTTGAAATATAGAAGGATATACAAAAGGGATATTTATAATTTTCTTCATCTTTTGAATAATTAATATTTACTTACAAGTAGAATCAAATCTAGAAAATTAAAAAAAATATTCCTAATATAAATTCTATATAAACAGGTTCTAAAATTCGCATGACTAGTAAAGCATTTTTTCAATAAGCCATAATAATATATTTGGGTTCTGCATGTTCGCCCTGCTAATATTTATTACAAACCCACTCGTAATAGCCTGACATTTTCTTACCCGGCAGTCATTGCTACAAAAGCATTTCCCCCGGTTTTTTTTACGTTTTTACAGTGAATTACGTACAGTAGTGGCATCGATTTACTCTGTTTTCTTTTTGTAACCACAACGTACGTTTTTGCAGTGAATTACGTACTGCAGATGCATCGATTTACTCTGTTATTCCAGTAACCACAACGGACGTTTTTGCAGTGACTTACGTACTGTAGATGCATCGATTTACTCTGTTTTCTTTGTGTAACCACAACGTACGTTCTTGCAGTGAATTACGTACTGTAAATGCATCGATTTACTCTGTTATTTGAGTAACCACAACTTACGTTTTTACAGTGAATTACGTACTGTAAATGCATCGATTTACTCAGTTATTTGAGTAACCACAACTTACGTTTTTGGAGTGAATTAAGTACTGTAGATGTATTGATTTACTCAGATATTTTAGTGACCACAACTGAATCGTTTTTGCTGCGATTAACTGAGAGAGCATCGAGTTACTCATGTATAAGTATAACCACTGCTCAGTGATTTACTCAGTTATTTGAGAAATTACCGTAATCAATCAACATGGATAACTGGTGAACCTAATTATTCAAGAGATTATTACCAATGAATTATTGAAGGCATTTTCAGTAACTACTCATCTATATAGCGATAAATGATTGTATATACGTAATGATAATCGGATATATACCAATTGTCTCATAATAATCAAGGTTTTTTTTAAGTGAGTAAACTAATTCAATAACTCCTAAAAGTCTGTACTTGAGTACTAATATAATAATAAAGATAGTGTATTACTAATTTATAATAATAATAATAATAATATTAATCGACAGTACCAAATTGTAATCTCTTATCTCTACGTTCATCCTGCACTTCAGCTAAGTCGTCTAAATCGTCAAGATCCTCAATTCCCTTCGGACCAATATCGTCTTCCTTTAACTCTGACTCAAACATTTGTTGTAGTAAGGTTTCTGCGTTCTTTTTCTGCTGTTTTGGTAGACAGAATCTCAGGCCCATGTCCAGCGCACATTGTTCTAATGATATCTGCGATCGCATCGTAGAGTCCTGGCCGTTCTCTTCAGCGTGTTCGTTGCCAATGAAGTCTTTGTCTAAAGGTCTTGTGATTGATTCAGCACGTACTTTGATTGGTGAGCTGTGGAGCAAATGAACGAATAAATGATTGAAAGAATGGATGGATGGGTGTATGAATCGATGGATAATTGACTGAAAGAATGAATGACAGAATGAAGCTGAGGAGTAAATGAACGAAAAAATAATTGAAAGAATGGATGGATGGGTGTATGAATCGATGGATAATTGACTGAAAGAATGACTGACAGAATGAAGCTGAGGGGTAAATGAATGAATAAACTATTGAAAGAATGGATGGATGGATAATTGGTTGAAAGAATAAATGATTGAATGACAAACGAATAACTGAAATAAAGAAGACATTTTTTCCACTGAACAAATGAAGATCGAGGGGTATAAACTGTGATAATTCCGACTTACTCTCCAACTCCAACACCTTTTTCTTCTATTTTCTTTTCGATGACAGCTTCAAACTTGCCATGCGTGAACGAGTATTCCAGCATGAAAGCTTCCAAGATGAACGCTACGAAAATACTGAACAGAAGAACACTATCATTAGGTGGGGATCCAGCCTTTTGCGAAGACCTGATTTATTTTTATAGATAATTCTTTTTATTTAACTTTTCACTGATAATCAGCAATTTTTTATTAGTGCACCCCCCCCTTTCAAAATTTCTGGATAATTTTTTTGTTAGCGCACCCCCCTTTCCACACTGTAGCTCCGCCTCTGATCGTTATTAAACGCTGCCTCACCAACCATAAAACATAAGCACCTATTTTTTCTCAAGTACTTGAATGACGCAAAAAGATAAAATGATAGAAGGTCTTCCATGTTCATGATTTTAACACCCTACTTCACATATCACAAAATCAGGGATCGCGGAGTATGTTGAAAATTGGGGGGGGGGGGGGGGGGGGGGGGAGGGGGGACGAAAGCCAAATGATAATAACTTTTTTTTCTTAGGTCACAAAGAACAAGACATCCACGGCGTGCATCCACATTAAAAAAAATGATAACATTAAAAAGAAGAAAAAAAATTGAGGATAATTATTATTTGGATTAGTTGTATTTCTATTCTTTAGCGCCAAAAAGTGAGGGGCTACAGCCCCTCCAGCCACTCCCTCTCCGCGGTCCCTACAAAATGCATGTATCCACAACTAAAAGTGCCCATTTTTGAAATGACACCCACCCACACTAGCTCTACATTCTGTCTTTAACAGAACATATCATTCGACTCACGTGTTGTTTGCTGAGGGGTGAAAGATCAGAAAAAATTCTCGTACAGCTACGTTTACTAGTCGCACGTAAGATGGTACTAAGTATCAATTTACTTACTTCAGTACTACGATGACACATATCAGATGGAATGACATAAAGTATATCCTGGCAAATTGGTTGGTAACGAGCACAAATCCTTGAGTGATAACTAGAGACGTTGTTAAAGAACATAAAAGCAACTTCTGTGGTAATGTGTGTGAAAAAATCCTTGAGTTCGTCGTTTATAACGCATTAAATTCACAAGATATGGATCCCTTTGACGCAAAAGCAGCCCCACCTGGAGGTCAAAACAAAAGAATTTTCCTCTCTTGTGAGCTGAATATCCATTATTTTGTCCACCAGGTTGAGCTACATTCCAACGAACTGCAAGGAGTTTATTACGTGAACGCGCAGATATACAAATTTTATCTTCGAGTGTTTGAATAATACTTCACGAATGTTTTCATTACTTCATAGAAACCGAAAAGTTGATTAAAAAATACTGAATGTTGACCGATTTTTAGTAGTTATGACTTTATGATATATTTAACATTTGAAATTACCGAGTTTTTGACACTGCGAGAAATCATGGTATGTATCTCATCACTGGTGCAGGGGTTTCAACGCTCCTCTCGTGTTTTCTCAACACCTCGAGTGTTTCGATCAGAGTATCAAACACCGGTAAAATTGTTTTTGATTTGTTAAATAATAAACAAGGATACCATGCCATTGATTGACTACTGTTAAATCAAACAGTATCTTGAATGACTTTAAGATATCATTAAAGTTGTTGTTACAGTAACGATCGGTGAAGAAGTCCGAATCCTTAAGCTTGATGTTGCCGCAGAACATTGTTGTAGTGTTCAATAATCTTGTAAAGTTGGCTTGAGGTTTGGATGGATAGCTATTTGCTGAGACCAAACCACCGAATAGCTCCATACCAACGATGGCATACATGTAGTACAGGATCTGGAATAAATTGCATGAATGAAAAGAAAAATGAATTAATGAAAAGAAAAAGGGATGAATGAAAAGAAAAATAAATGAATGAAAAGAAAAATGAATGAATGATAGAAATTGAATAAATGAAAAGAAAAATGAATGAAAAGAAAAAATGAGAGAACAAAAAGAAAAATGATTTAATGAAAAGAAAAATGAATGAACGAAAAGAAACATTAAAGAATGAAAAGGAAAATGAACGAAATGAAAAGTGAATAAATGAAATGAAAAATAAATGAATGGAATACAAAAATAATGTTTTAGATACTTACAAACATCGTAGTGCCGTATATGGCTATTGCAGGGCCTATCTGCATAAGTGTACCAATAATAACTTGAAACCTACACATAAAAAACACACGAGACCATTTAAACCACATTTGACCAAATGAGTGTTTGACGAGTACGACAGCTTTATAATGGAAACAATATCCTCATACCTTTTAACGTTTCCAATAATTTTGACAAGTCTTAAAACTCGAAGAACCATAAGTAAATCAAGTGCACTTTGACTGGTCTGAACTGAAAACACATAAATAAAAAAACAATTTTTACATTATACAGACAATTTCGTAATTGGAAAACAGTTGACTGTATAGTATTTTGACCGTCATTTCTAAGAACAACTCATTGGCGTATGTAAATGAACCATTTGCCACTCATGAGAAGTAATTTTACTGACTGAAATTACAAAGTTGAGGTACCTTCAGTGTTAGGAACAAAAGCATAGAAAGTCAGGATGGAACTTACGTGAGCTGTAGGATGATTCAATGATAAGAGCCAGTGTTGCCACGCCGATAACAAGAAAGTCAAACCTATAAGGAAATGTTCAACGTTGAATGACACAAAATGCCAAATCCAAGCCTTTGGCCAGCTAATACGCTTTCGCAAGAAATTGCAGTGCAAATGAATTTGAAGAGACCTTTTCAGTTGCCCCTCATAGTCTCACAATAGCATGCTAATTATTCTTTTTGACTTTGGCTGCAGCTTGTACAAAAAGTCCTAAAAAGCTGAAAGCGAACGCTTGGATCTAACTTTTATCCGGAAGACAAACTTAATCCAGGCCTCGCACAACAGGTTCCTGATATGGTTTGTGTTAGCATTTTGCTAAAGTACTCAAATGCTTTTTTTAAAGAAAAAGTCGCGCACTTGTTGGTTCAGTAGTAATTTATTCATAGTAATTTATTAAACAGGGAACATAACAAAATTACTTTTTTTAATACAATATCGCTGTTTCTACCTACTACTTACCAGTTCCAAAAGCTTCTGAAGAACTCCTTGAAGCCAAACGTATAGAACTTCAGCAAAATTTCCAGGTTGAAAAGAGCTAGGAAAGCAACTTCCAGTTGATTGGCATCAAGGGCAATAAAAATTGCATTGGCAAAAATCACAATGTCGAAAAAGTACACGAAGAACCTGAAACAGACAAGTAGAAAATCTCTTTTTTTACATATTCGTTGTATAACCAACAGCCGTTTCTCGTAATTTCGGCTCGTGTGGCACGCTCATGTTATAATGGTCAGTGGATAAAAATATGCTGTGTTCCCTTGATTCCATGGTTCGGAGGTTGTTATAACACTGTTTATAATTGTCAGATTTGTAATAATCTACGCTTCTGAAAACGATTATTGACGATCCAGAAAATATAAAGGTCAAAACGAAGTCTGTTTTGAATTGAAGGGTTGAGATACGTTGAATAAGAGATTTGCGTTATGACGTCATATATTACAACTGCCAGAATGCTTTGAATGCATTCTTTTGTAGCGCAATTAGCAAAAATTGTTCTGTTATTCTGCAAAGGGACGAAGCATTTGTAATATATACAATATGACAATATAAAAATATCAAATGCTCTTGGCGGGATTCGAAACCACGTCTCCGGTATTATAGAGTCGTTTTCGTATGAGTGGGAAACAGCACCTTCCGTATCGTATCGCAGTTTCTAAGAAAAACATTTGAATTTCCTGCCGTAACGTAGCGGTATCGTAGCCGTACCGCTTCTCACTCATACGAAAACGGCTCTAGTCCTATGTGTCAACCATTACTCCACAATACCAACCACACTGACAACGTAGTCGGAATATGAAGGATCCCAGAGCGATATTATGTTGCTACGTGTAAGTGGAACACAGTAAATAAGTGAACAGAGAGAGTCGTTTTCGCATGAGTGGGAAACGGTACGCTTACCATACCGCCACGATACGGAAGAATATTCAAATGTTTTCTTACAAACTACGGCTAAGACTAGTTCTGTTTACTACTCATACGAAAATTATTATATGAGACGTTATATAGTAAAATAGTTTATGTGTTCCGTATATGAAACGAAATAAAGAATGGGAGATCTTGAAACCTCTCCCAGTCTGAATAATGCACAAAAGATACCATAGCGACACTTGAGCTGACGTAATCCTTTGTTATTCATGTGCCAACCAGACGGTGATTGGCCGTTATTTCAATAGAGCTTATTGTAGTTCTGGTTGGCACATTAGCATAACAATTCATTTGTTTATAAGCATGAAGTATCGCTATACAAAGGGTGTCATCCGCAAAGTGTTTAACTCTGTTGATCAAACCGTTTGGAAGATCGTTTACGTGTATCAGAAACAATAAGGGACTAACACTGTTCCTTGGGGAACTCCAGAAATGACCGAGAGGTGAAGATGTTGCACATTCACAGATAACCTTTCGTAGTTGCTTAGTTAGAAAATAATTCATCCAAGACAGTAAGCTTCTACGGAAGTAGCTGTAAATGTGATAATAAGTTGTACACCGTTGAGTGATGATAGCGATAACTGACGTTTCGGATGTTAGTCTTTCGTCGGAAATAGTCATGCTGAAATTTTTTTGGACGAGGTTGGTAATAATAGTGGAAGAAGTAATGCTGTAATTTCTTTGGTAAAGATTGGTAATTCCTTTTCAAAGATTGACGAATCACGGTCTGTGTATTTTTCCGATAGGTTTAAATACAGTCTATAGTCAATCTTGATAGTTTAAATCCTTAAATCCTTAAGAATTTGCTACTTTTTTGAAGACAAAACAATCATTAACTTTATGCGAATTAAGATAAACATTTAACAGTTTCAAAAAAACTCGGACACGATTTTGATTTCTTTTGAAAATGCATTAATGAATTATTAATGAGCTTTGAAAATCATATTACGATAATGTTACGTTGATGTTTTCTATGATGCTGATATATGCCGACGATTATGAATTGATAACGTTACGTCATCAAAATAATGTAGATTGAAGTGTTTTTATTATAGCTTAAAGTTATCAAAACTAATAGACAATCCAGCATCACATGACGCATCATTACCCCAGACGATTGTCAGGTGTGACACAAAGCCTGACGTGACGTGCCACAAGTAACCATGGTGATCTATATCAACGGTACATTAATTAATTTCCTTGGGGAAACTCCAGAAATGAACTAGAGGGTGAAAATGTAGCACCTTTACAAATGGCTTGTCGTACTCGTTACGTGAGAAAACAATTCAATCTAAGACTGTAAGTTTTTACGAATGTCATAATGCTGTAATTGTTTTTGGTAAGCGTTGGTGTGGAATTTTGTCAAAGATTGATAAAACACGGTAGGAACGTTTTTCCGATAACTAAAAACTCACCTGAACAAAAGAGAAAACCTACATATTAGATCGCTCAGAGACAAATCGCTACTGAACCTTCCAAATGCAAAGTCTAAAATGGGCCAGTTCTCGTTTGAATTCTCTTCTGCCAAAGCTTGAAACTCGTTGTCCAAGGAATTAAAAGAACTAAAATCTAGCGGAACTTTTAAAAATCGTTTATTTCACTATGTGTTAGATAATAACAAAAAGGAACATATTTGCACCATAAAAATCTGGCATTTCTAATTCCTTTTAAGTGTGTGTTTAAATACATTTTGCATTTCATCCCGTTTCTAATTTTTATTGTTATTATCTATATTAGCTTAGTAGTGTCAAACTTTAATATTTTGCTGTTGTAAACCTAGAATTAGATGTCATTTATATATTATCTGATCACCAGTTAATATGCCCGCGGTCCTTTCAGTTTTTCAGTCTAAATAAAACCATTATTATTATTATTATTATATAGGCGCAGCACAACTAATCATGTTGATCTATATCAGCAGGACATTAATTGTTACGTATTTTGTGATGTTTTCCAGCTCAGTGATCGGCTTCCTAGAAGTGAAGCAGCAAAATTGGAATAAATTATAAGGCAAAAATATGTCCTCTGCCAGCATCTTATCGTTAAATGACGACTGTTTGCTCCACATCATGCCTAACATAGATGATCCTCGATCGTTCTACAGCTTTGCTGTGACTTGTAGTCGTCTGTTTAAACTTTCACTAACAGAACAGAGCTGGCATATTAATGTAGCGAAGAAAAAAATGGAATACCACGCTCAGACTTTCTTAAGAGAAATTCGACCAAAGCCACTAATGTACCTCAATCTTAAAAGTTTAGTAAGAGGAGTTGAACGAGCGTTCGTGATATACAAAATAATTCGACCTACGTTAGACAACGTGCTTAAAATATGGCGAACCAGAGGACCTGTGGCAGCAGAAGTTTTTACTTGGATTACAGACGTAGAATGTACAGACAGCAGAGAAGCTGTAACACAGATCTACTTCAATGAACACATTGACAGAAGTCGTATCACACTATATTTACCACAACGTTGTGAGAGGATAAAGATTTTTACAACATTCGACCATCGCGATGACGCTATTATTTTGACGATAGACGTTTCTTTGGGTTCAAGAGAACTTACAGTGTCTGGACATTTCAGCGTTTCTGAATTGATGTATTTTACATGGAGCGAAGAGAGGTTGTCAAAAGCAACAAAACTACTACAGCCTGCCATCGACATGATACAAGATGAACTGGGAGAAACAAGCCCATCGATTAATGGGAACTTTTTGCTCTGGTTTTGTTTCCTGCCCAATTCGCTTTTTATGGACCAAGACGTCTTAAATAGGAACGATCCTACAAAGTTATATTTTAGTAATGGTAGCAGAAACAACGAGCCCACGATCCACTGGATCCAGCCGAGTTTACAACGTTTTGATAACATGGCAGACGATGAATGGGAAATGAAAAACATATGCGAGTCGAAACATGTGAAAAAGATGCTCAAGTCATATAACAGAGTTCGAAGAGCTGAACAGTTTCATAATAAAGTCTCTCAAGACACATGCTGCCTTGCCATTGGACCAAATCAATTATTAGAATTGCTGTATAATTGATGATGCTCTTGAGACTGGTCATTATTAGTAAAATAGACACAAGTGTAAGCGCAAGAAATGCCATCACTGTAGTCACTGCTAAATGTGCAAAAGTGTAAGCACAAAAAGAATGGAATGTTTTGATTCCTTTGCTTCTTATGCTTGCGATTGCGATTGCGATTGCGTTTGCGCTTATTTCACAAGCGAGGACAGCACAAGAGAAGTGTCAAGAGACGTGTGTATGTTTGATCGCTAATGCTTGAGTCTATTTCACAAGCGATGTGTCTCAAACATTTTTCATTTTTTTAAATAGAGATTTATGAGTGCGCTATATAAATAAATATTTATCATTATTTTTGAAGAGAAGTGTATCTGTTTGATCGCTTATGCTTGCGTCTAATTCACAAGTGAGGACAGCACAAGAGAATATCAAAAATAAAACCTTTTTAGCTGATTTTGTTCTAAATCTGAGTGCTGTTTGGTGGACTGAAAAATAATGGGAAATGTTTCATATTCTTACCTAGAACTCTTGATGCAATGTAACGCGTGGAATTATCGTGGAACTATTATTAAACCGTGGAATTATTATCAACTCATATATTTACTATATTTTTTATTAATTTACCTGTGGCATACGATCAGTTTCACTTTGTTGCTAAACCACGACAAATATATCTTTGGAATCAGTCTTTCTAGAAAGTGCACTTGATCAGAAACTTCTAACACTTCTATGTTCAACAGGTCTGCGATCATCAGGAAATTTTCACGTCCTGAAACGAGAATTAATTGCATTTATTATATAACATACAGTGTTTCTCTCATATGATAAAAATCGTATCAACACATGTGTTCAGTGGTGATATTCTTATTTATCAATTTGGATTTTTGTTCGGCCAATCACAAAGCGAGATTTACTTTTTAAGTTATATAATAAACAGAATAATACATGGTCGCTTGGAGATATGAAATTTATCTTCTTGTGTTCAACTCGACATCGAGTTGAACACTCGAAGATAAATTTCATATCTACACGTGCCCATGTATTATTCTCTATTTACTGACACAGTTGAAATATACGAACGTTAGTTTTCGATTTAAAACCAGACATGTTAACCATAATGATATAGATTGTATTCCCAAATTTCGAGCTACTCGGTCTGTGATTGAGACCTAGTCAAGAGCACGATGCATCGGTTCAAACACTAGACAATGTCATCCATATACACTTTTTTCATTCCGAATGGATGGTATGGTTGGTCGAGCGATGAAAGCGCTAGTTTTATACCATATAAAATATTATAAAAAATAAAAATAAAATAATATATATTTTGTTATTGTTTTATCGGCTCTCGCGATAGATGAATGTCTCCGGGTCGTTTTTTCCTCCCACGGCAAAATGAACATAGCCATGCAAAGATGTAAAATAGTAATTGTAGAGGTACAGCCAAACACAATATTTTGAGGAAAAAAGCTAATCATCCATCCATCCTTCTATTCATTCATTCATCCATTTATTCATCCATTCTTTCATTAACTGATTCATTCATTCATTCATACATTCATTCATTCATTCATTCATCCATCTGTTCATTCATTCATTCATTCATTCATTCATTCATTCATTCATTCATTCATTCATTCATTCATTCATTCATTCATTCATTTATCTATTTCCCAACCTATCATTCCATTGCCAGTATCGTCCAAGACTTGCCAGAACAAAGCCAGCTTTGCTTTGCTCCATTTTGGTCGAATTTCCTTCATTAATTCCATGAACGTTTCCTCTGTCAGTTGCCATCTTTCGTTGTGTTTTTCTTTGAGCACGTCAAAAGCCTGTTTCAACTGTCGACGCTTTCTGTAGACTGCCTTCCGCACTTCATTCTACAGACAAACAATATACGCAAATGGATAAGTTAGTGAATGATGAAGCAAGTAAAATAATGGACGAACATATCAACTAATGGATTAAGAGTGAGAGAGCGAGTGAATGAATGAATGGATGGATAAATTGATGGATGAATATATGAAAAGATTAGTAAATCAATGAATGAGCCGTAGAAAAAATGAATGCATGAATTGAGGGATGAAAGAACAAATGCATGGATAAAAGAATGTACGAATTCATAAATGAAGGGAATCAATGGATAAAACAGAATACTGCGTAAATAATATTCGAAAACCATTCAATTATGAATGTTTCAATTATCAATAGTGTAAAATTCAAAGTATGCAACAAAATACTATACAGTGTTGAATAATCAGTTTTCGATTTTGCACAAGTGTTGAAAGCCCACAAACATCATCTTTACCTTGAGATGTTTTCTGTAGTTTTTGTAAACAACGGCCAAGAAAATGCTGACAAAAATATACATACAGATGACCAAGAAGACAACAAAGAACAGAGCTGACCATGCAGTGTAGTCATACGCTGGCATCCTACACATGAACACAAGCAATAATTAGTAGGGTCTAAATGTGTGTAATACGTTAATGCACTGTATTGTGTTGTGTTGAGGTGTTAAGTTGTGTTGTGTTGAGGTGTTAAGTTGTGTATTGTGTTGCGTTGAGGTGTTGAGTTTTGTATTGTGTTGTGTTGAGGTGTTAAGTTGTGTATTGTGTTGTGTTGAGGTGTTGAGTTGTGTATTGTGTTGTGTTGAGGTGTTAAGTTGTGTATTGTGTTGTGTTGAGGTGTTAAGTTGTGTATTGTGTTGTGTTGAGGTGTTAAGTTGTGTATTGTGTTGTGTTGAGGTGTTAAGTTGTGTATTGTGTTGTGTTGAGGTGTTGAGTTGTGTATTGTGTTGTGTTGAGGTGTTAAGTTGTGTATTGTGTTGTGTTGAGGTGTTAAGTTGTGTATTGTGTTGTGTTGAGGTGTTGAGTTGTGTATTGTGTTGTGTTGAGGTGTTAAGTTGTGTACTGTGTTGTGCTGTGATGTTTTGTGATGAATTGTGTGTTGTGTTGTGTCTATTGTGTTGTGATGTGCTGTGATGTTTTGTGTTGAATAGTATTTGTGTTGTGTGTTTGCTGTGTTGTGTTGTTGCATTCCATTATGTTGTGTTGTGTTTGTGTTGTGTTGTGTTGCATTGTGTTTTGATCTGCCTCTGGGGGGAGCCATAACCTGCTTTCCCCGTACTTACCCAACATCAGGATTATTAGCAGTAGTAGTTAACACATACAGGGAGAAGTATACATCAATATAGCGTGCAAAATATGGCTGGCCATGGATGTCTTTAAGACCTCTGTTAGAAAACAACAACAGCAACTTCATATGTAATTAACTACGACAGTTTTAATGACAATCCCTTGAAAAATCCCTTTGGCTTTAAAATTTAGCATTTGCAATGGAGTTGTCAAGGCAGAAGGGAGTTTATTTATTATCAATCTCAGTCAATGCTCTTTTTTGTTGGGAAGTGAAAAGTGTTTGATTCAAAAAGGTTTTTCAAATAAAAAGCATGTCATTAATTTTATATAAAAAAATCAGCCATCCTGGACAGTATCAGGTTGACTGAGGGCAACAAATTATATTTAAACTTATTGCAAGTTGAAATATCTGTTGAACATCCTCAATGTCTTGCACAGATGTTTGAACAGGGGATTTGCAACTCAAATTGTATCTAAGGCCTGATGTGCAAGATTTAGGGAGATTGAAAAAAGTGGGGGGTGGGAAGGGCTCAACGGTGATACAGGTGACATTCATGTTTTGTAATCTTTTTCTTAAATGTTCAGTGTTCACATGATTTTTGTTGTCCAGTATGACCGGGTTTGTACACACTGGTTTCTGTGAGCCACAAATAGAGCTGCTAATAGGAGAAGTGTCATTCAGCCCAAACCATTACGATAGCACAGTCTTAGTTATTTTCCAACTGACTGCAAGAGAGAAATTTCCACATTACTTTTTGTTGTCCGCGATGACAGGGTTTGTACATTACAGACTGACCTTTTACTAAACAGCTTCACACCAAGAAGTGAAAACAGTGCTATCATTAATAGCAGCAGAATAAGTACATTTGCAATCTCTGGAAGGGTACGACGTATATTACGCACTGCTCGACGAATCTAAATCAACACAATGAATATATTAGACAATAAGCTCCAGGAATGCTGGTCTGGAGTGATATTTTCAACAGAGGGAGACAGAGTCATCAAATTGCATCCTAACCCATTTGCTAACATGTTGAACATACTAATATGTTGGTGGGCATTTAATCTTGTGAAATAGAAAAAGTATCTTTCGAGGGGCATAAATATTGCAAAATTATCATGCAATCTGTGTACGTTTTTCTTTGCTATTTAACATAGAATGTATACTCTCACCTGCCGTCCTTCACTAATATTTACTAAATACAATGGTCTCAATATTCTAGTCCATCGTGTAGCATGTGTGTGAAGACCAGCTTCTCTAAATATCACATACAGTATCATGTCTAAAAATGTCAGCTGAAAAAGACAGAATGTAACTGAATGAAAATACATTATTTTGTCATCACTATTAAACATTATAATGACAAGAAAAAAGGGGGAAAACACTTTATTAGATAACTTATCTACATTGTGAAATGTTAAGGCAATAAACCATGTGGGTTCGGCTCATGAAAATATACATTGAGCATGTGCAGTAGACAAATGAGTCGTGACATAGCTTTTAGGCCTCAATACTGGAAGATGCCCAATTTCCAAGAACAAAATGTTTGCCACTTGCAACTAGCAGCCATGGACAGCTGTTATCTAGTAGTACATTGTGTTTGAGCACCAACTTGCACTGACCTGCACAAAGATACTTGTAGGCAGTTTATTTACATTCAAAATGTTTACAAGACAGTATATGTCTTCCTGATCGAGTCCTTGTTACAATTACAGGGATGGTGGTATAACGCGATTATGCCCCCCCGATTTCGCATAATCGGTCTAAAATCGCATAATCCGCGTAATCGCGAAAAAATCGCATAATAAGCCAAAATTTTCACAAGTTTGAGTAAAAAACAAGCAAACTATCGTTACTTCTTGAATAAAAATAAGAAAAGAAAGGTTTTATTTTGTAAACAAATCTCGAGAAGAGCCTTAAAAACTCCACAAAAACAAGCCAGACTCGCGCGATTTTTCGCTTTACCAAAATGCTTTCATATGCCAAAAATTACACACTTTGAATTGCAGGACAAGTTAAATATCAATAATATTTTAAAAAAATATAAGAATACATAGGTTTTCTGTGTAAAAAACTTGAAAAAAAACATGAAAAACCCCATAGTACAATCGAGACTCGTGCGATTTCAACCTCGTCCCCAGGGCCCCTCTTCTTCGCTATTGACAAGATGGCGGACGCTCGAAGAAAGACCCTGGCAAACAGTGGTTTGTCACGTGGTCAAATACTCCAAGATTTTTGGAGTATTTTATTGTCACGTGATTTTGGGCCACAATGGCGGTACAGTGTTTTGAAAATGTTCGTGAGAGAGGACTATGGAAAATTCAAGTTGATATAAAAGAGGACGGTAAAAATCCAGTCAAAAACTGAAACTCAATGGTCATCAAAGTCGTGTTGACTAGCGATTACTTCGCTTGGATTATTTTTCAGCGCTGTTTTTAATCCGATGAAAAAAGAAAACAGTTGGCCACACAAGATATGATCGAGGGATACAAAAACATTTCAGTAATGGATCTTCGTAATCAGGTTTAATACAGTAGTACGGGCTATAAAATGATGTGCTTAAACGATTCAAATTACGATGTATAGATGTATGTGCTAGAATAGTTTCTTATATTTTTTTCCGCCTAGCCTGTGGAGTAACTAACTGCGGACCGGACATACATATATCTGTAAATCGAAAATGATAAAAACTTGTAATAAAGAACATGATTGATTTATTTTTTGATTGGTACCTAGTGCTTTAAACGGTTTAATATATTTGAAATTACTCGTGCAATACCGCATCAACTGGTCATCGTCTGACAGCTGGAAAAAAACTATGAAAACTTAAATATGTTTATATGGTTATGATGTGTTCGTTAGTTTTTCATTGTCTACTTAAAATGGATTTTAATAAAATGCACTTTTGTTTATGTGTGAAACTCCTACTACAAACTGTTTCTAATTATGTTTATTATTTTGTCCAATCAGAAGGCATGTAAGAACGAGCCAATCAGAATCCATCATAAAGCACTGTTTGCCAGGGTCTTTCCAACCTCGTCCCCAGGGCCACTCTGTTCGCTCTTTTTTCAAAATGGCGGTCGCTCACACATTGACCCTGGTACCGGCTGGTTTGACACGTGACTGTCGGCCATATTGATTTTATTGGTCACGTGATCAAAATCTCCAAAAATCTTGGAGATTTTGATCACGTGTCAAACCAGCCGGTGCCAGGGTCAATGTGTGAGCGACCGCCATTTTGAAAAAAGAGCGAACAGAGTGGCCCTGGGGACGAGGTTGGGGTCTTTCTTCGAGCGTCCGCCATCTTGTCAATAGCGAAGAAGAGGGGCCCTGGGGACGAGGTTGGTGCGATTTAACGTTTATCAACAAGGCGTCACTCGTAATGGCAGAGCGTAGACTAGAACTAGTTTTGTTTTAGCGGCAATTTTAATTGGTTGAAATGATCCAATGAGCTTTGCTGTTATATATCTGAACAATTTCATGTGCTTAATTACAATAAATTATTCCAGATTTATGCTTAATTATTCTATTGTAAGATGGATAAATTTTTATTTATGGGCCATGCAGATAGAACTTTAGTGGTCTCAAAATAAGGCAAATTCAGTATTTTAGATCAGGCTTTTTAATTGTGTAGTTAAACTTAATCTTCAGGAGTCTATTTAAGACAAAGTCTCATAACAAAGATGAATTTATCGCGATATTTATCCTTTGATTCGAATTACGCGATAGCGTTGCATGACACAATTTTTACCTAAATATTTCGCAAATGAATAAAATTTTTGGACCCATATTTCTACAAAGTATTTTAATAATCGTTAGCTATAACATATAGCGGGTATGTTTCAATTCGATTAAAAATGAATTTGTCATACTTTTGATGACGTCACTTGAAAACGAAGAATACCAGTATTTAAAGAAAAGTAGAAAATAGGGTGTTATGTAATAGTTATGTACTAAATATAACTGACTGGCTAAAAACTAGACTACACAAAATAAATTTAGCATGATTGAGAACTATTTGAACTTTTTGAACTAGTATTGAGCAAGGCTATTTTTTATAAATCAGTATGAAACAGTTACTAACGGTAATGTTATTTTACAGTTCATGTTATTTTTCAAAATTGAATACTTGAACACAGCTTTGTAAGTATGCGCATGTTTCTTTTGGAGTCGTTACCATAAAATGAGAAATATTGTTTGTTTTTTTGTTTGCCTAAATATTTATATTAAGAAAACCTTTCAGTTAATTAAGGTACTAATGAAAACCTCTCTCAGGACAATGTCTATAGATGGTACAAAGCTTATTGTTATTAAAGAGGTTATGCTGTCAGATCTGTATATTAATAAATCATTAATATGTTTTTTCATGTTTTCATTTGACTTAAAAAATATTCTAAACTTAAAATGCTCACAAAATGGTTTTATACAGTTTTCTGTAATATTGCATAACGTTTTGCAATATTGCGCAATTTTTCCGCATAATCAACACTTTTTCCCGCATAATCAATGATTTTTTCCGTATAATTTTATCAGAAATTCCGCATAATTTTGATTTTTTTTCCGCATCATACCACCATCCCTGCAATTAACTATTGTAAGAAGCTGGTCACAGCATCTTCAGGAAAGAACACATCATGTTTGAAGAAGATCAAAAGACGTGTCCTTCTCAAGATAACAATTTTTTTGTAACTAAGGATTATGATTATTTTAATGAACTGAATATATCCATATTTACAAAAGCACCAGAAGAATTCAATATTGTGTTTGATGCTATTTTACTTAAATAGCACTTTATAAATAAATATTGCCCTATATAAATATAATATATAAATAAACATTGTTATAGATTTTTTAATTGATAAATTATTATTATTATTAATTATTATTATTATTATTAAATTATTACTTACAACTATCATGCTCAACATGATGACATTCTTTTTGTCTTTCCAAAACTTAACTCCTGCCGCAAAAGACCAAACGTGGAACAATCGCAGTGTAAACACAAATAAACAGAAATATTCTAGAATAAACGTTGCCTGCAAAAGTTTAAACAATAAATAATTAATTATCATGAAAGTCATCTTACAGTCAACTCTTGTTATTGGGGACACCCTTGGAACTGGAGCCTTGGGTCTATAATAGCAAGGCATCTATATTACCATGGTTTAAAAGTGTTATGAACTTGAATTGAATGTGCTTTATATTAAGCTCACAGTCAGTTGCAAAATTAGTTGGGACATTACCAGGAAAGGATCCAGGATTGATTCCAGGAGGGGGTGCATCATCTTCAGGAGGGGGGCAGTACCCAGTAAACATGAAATATTGAGGTTATTTTGGAAAAGTATTGGATAAAACAAGGACTCAAAATTTTTCCAGGAGGGGGTGTGCACCCGGGTTTTTGAAAACTTGTTTCTATGCATATAAAATGCCATACCCAATATGGTAGTTCAAGGCCAGGGACTGCTGGTTCTTCAAATAATGCTAAGCACAGTATCAGTATTCCAAACAGATGAACAATATAGGTTAAGTATTTGTTGTTATAGATCTTGTAAAGCCTGTGAAAATGGATACACAATTACATAATATACATTATTCATTTTATTTAAAGATAAGCTGGTCAAGATTGAGACATGTTGTATGAGGGTGTTTTTAAAAGCACAAGCGCAAGCACAAGCAAAAGAAAAAAAATATTATGAATCTTTGACAACACAAGCATGAGCATAAGGATGGAAACATTTTGATTTTTGTGTTTGTTCTTGCTTTAGGTCATCCTTGGAAACCCGTGTGGTATGCTCTGTGGCTCGAAACTCGCTCCCAGAGGGCGACAGAGCGCCTGGGTTTCCAAGGATGGCTTTAGGTAGATACTAGATTAAAGTTGATTAATTTGTTCTAGATATGGAGGCATCATTATTTTTATATGACACAATAAATTCCTTTACTTCTGATTTTTATTCTCTCTTCCCTTTTTTTTTTTTTTTTTTTTTTTGAATAGGGAAAGGAAAAGTACTATTCCAGAGTGGGAGGGGTGGAGTGGGGGAGTTAGGCAAAAATTGCATGCAGCCATCCATAGCTTACCTTAATTCACGTGGGGAGGTTGAAAAATATCCATTACCACCTTTAACAGCTTCTTCAACTAATATTCCAGCTAGTAGCATTTGCTGGAAAGTAACCAAAGATATAATACTAATATTTGCCAAAGCAACGGTATATGAAGTTATCCTCCACTAAAGTTGAAAACTCTTAATAAATCTTCTGCACCTTTTCAAAAGCTCCACAAAACAATGTGAAATTATAACAATTTCCAAAAGAGAAAACTGTTGTTGGAAATAGAGGGGGTAATTATTTAAGTTTGACATTTAGTTTGAGACCTCTCACCGTTTCGCGAACTCTTTTGTCCACCCGAGTTTCATCCGAGTCTGGCTCATTTTTCAAGTCTATGTTGATGAATTCGGTCTTAGGAGTGAAAGAAACTGTTCGAAAATGTTTACGGAGCTCAGCCAAAGCATCCTCGTCTGAATTTTCCAGCATATTTGGAAGAGAAAAGTTATAAACAAAGGTTATAGTTCTGGAACTTATGTGCCATCTCGTCCGTGTCCCGAAGCTGAATAATTTACGGCTTCACCCCTCCCCCCACATTATAACATTTTGGCGGCAAATTTTCATAACGAAAAGTGCTGGATTTTTCAAAAGAAAACCCAAATCCCCCCCCAAAAGTTCTTGTAAGAGCTTGTAATTGTAAGAGCTTGTAATATAGTATGATATTAAAAGTATTTTTTTAATGGGCTTGTCCACATCAAAGAAAACGTATAAGGTTACCGTTCAGAAATTTATGTACAACGAGGTGAAAGCAAAATAACCTTTTTATCTTACGGACAGACGAATTGGTAATCAAAAACACTAGAAATATAAAATTATATATTTAGTATTGAGAATGAAAATAGGCGAACAAAAAATCCCCATCACTACTCCCAGGGGATATTGTTACATAATAAACAACAAGGAAAGGTTACCTAGCAAAAATCAAAATGGCGACGATAGCAAGAAGATTATGTCACAGATTTGCAACCAATACATTGTATTTTACAGCACGTAGACAAACGTCAACTTCTCTAAATCTACCAAAAAGAAATCTTCATTACATACGACACAGTAATGGCTTTAATTGCGATTTGAATAGTAGACATTTTAGTGATGAAACTTCGACAAAAACTAGTGAAAGCTTCTCGATTTCGATCAGTGATAGCTGCGTCAAGGTATGTACATGGTCTCGAGTTTCATCGACATTATTTGTTTTTCATTGATTATAGGATCTTGCTAAAGTCAGTTTTAGAAGAGTTTGTTTTGAGATGGAAATCTCATAAAACAATGTGGAGTTCTTACAATATGTCCATGAAATCAAATCCAAATAGTGATTACCTAATAGTTCTTATTTAGTGACTATTTAGGTGCTATCATTCAACCAGAACAGTCAGAAAAGGCAAATAAAAAGAAAAGAAAACAAGCCTAATTGTCTACAATAGTACCTGATAATACATAACTATTAGATAAAAACTATTTAAAATAGCCTTTTTTCATGGACATATTGGAAGCACTCGATATATACATGTAAACAGCAAGAGAAATAAAATATCCAGCAATATATAACAATGACTTCTATAGGAAATTGTGTGATCATGAATTTTTGTTATTTTGACCAAAGGGATCATTTTCTCCAAACTAAAAGACAACAGTTGTATTCTGTAACAACACCAAGATTGAAAACTGATGTGTTGGACATAAGTCGTTTGTGAGAGTAATTAATTTTAATACTGTGCTTTTATATTTTTAGCAACTGAAAAAGATAATGTCAACTGACAATGAGAAGGATTCATTTCTCAGAGTTTCGGTTGAAGGTGGAGGCTGTTCTGGTTTTCAGTACACGTTTGATCTGGACACAAAACAGGAACCAGATGACAGGTAAAGATAACATCCCTACTACCGTTATCATTGAAGTGTGACCTCTGAAGTCCAAAGTCTCTTTTAAAAACATTTCTTAGAAAAATCAAATGCAGATTTTGGGTTGAATTAGTTGTTGTTGCACTTCAATGATAATGGTAGTAAACTTCAACATTATATAACTTTAGTAATGTTTGAAAAATCTCAGTCAACCAATGAAAACATTTCTTGTATTCAAAGAAACAAAAACATATCTTTACCTTCCTGTGTTACATTGTCAAAAAATATCAAACTAAAAAGTTTGTGTGAGAGGGTGGGGAGCTGCCAGTTGCTGAATGTTTAATTACAGCTAATAAATTACCTAATTTTTTTCTTTTTTTTTTTTTTTTTCAGAGTATTTGAAAGAGAAGGAGCTAAAGTTGTTGTTGATGAAACTTCACTTGAAATTTTAAATGGATCTACAATTGACTATCATGAAGAGCTGATACGATCCGCATTCAGAGTGATTGATAATCCCAAGGCTGAAATGGGCTGCTCATGTGGGGTGTCATTCTCTTTGAAGATTTAACAATTAATTTTAATTAATTTAGGTTTACAACTATTTTACAAAGTTGCAAAGCACTTATAACTGTTAGAACAATGTACAGTATCTTTATCAACCAAGTGATCCTTCTCGGATAAGGACATTAAGCCAGAGGTCCATGGTGTACTAACCTCGTTTGGGAAAGAATGTCCTATTGACTGTTAGTACACCAGTGCGTAGAGCACAAACCCACAAATTAATCAATCAAGTGAAGCAATTCCAGACTTTCAATTCCTGTATAAGTGTCACATTGAACAGTACTTATGTTCTTTGCAGACCAGAAGTTGTGCAACAAGCTGTATTGTTCCAATCTTTTTATTTGCAAACAGACATCAACATGTATTTCTAAAATTTTGTGGTCTTTTGTGGGTTACAAATACAAAATCCACCAAGCTGCCTTATATCTCTGGTGGCATTTTTATTGAACTATAAAGATCCCAAACAAGAATCTTCTTAGTAGGCAAAATAGTTTTTTTTTGTTTAAATGCAAGAGGAATGTGATAAATTGGCCCTAGTAGACAATTTATCTCAACCTTTTTGTTAACATGTGTTTAGCTATGGTCAGACACATCTCTAGTACTAGATCTTCCTATTTGTCAGACAGGATGATCCTAGTACTAAGAAGATCATAGAACCCATAAAAAATCTACATAGAAATGTCCATGGAAATGCAATGCAGTAAACGAATGCAGGAAGGATGATTCCTCTGCTAGGATCTTCCTAGTCTCATGTAAACATCGCTAATAATTCAGAGATTGAGACTTTACTCCTTTTGAATATCAGTTTTGAAATTGCATAATTTCAATTAAATATCAGCCCTGAAACAATTTTGCCCATAACATTTAACAATATTTACAGAGCAACCACAGTTATTTCACCATACACTTTATTTCACGAGCGCGCGCTTGAAACTGATGGTTGAGGTTCGTATTGTTCTCCTTTTTCTTGGCTTTTTCTACTTTCTCAAGTAATGGTAAGTTTCATTCTATGTTCAAGCTGGAGGTTAAAGGTAAGTGCATTGTTGATATGTAGATATTTCTTAATTTGCTGATCGTTTTTAAGTAGTTTTCTGAATTTATTGTTCGATGAGGGTTGTCAGTTGTGTTGAATTGGATTTCTCTATAACTTTTTCTAATTTTTATTTCATACAGTTTTTGCTGCATGATTTTTCATTATTATGATATTTTATTGCATGGTGGTATTTTTACGTCTGTCATTAGAGGAGTGTTATTGGATAGGTTGTGGTTTCAGTTCTTTGTTTTAAATTGATTCGCATTCCTTTTTTGGCATAAGCTCCTAAAGGTAGGTTTTTATTGTCTTTTTTTGTGAATAGTATGTATATTCATATCGTACATTATCATATGTTCTTGTGTAATTGTTAATTGTCAATGTTTTTTATCATTTTATTATGCTTGTTTATTATAAATTGACAATATGGTAGGTTTTTTTTTTGGTTTTTTTTTTTGTTGAATTTTAATTAGAATTTGCCGTTATAATTATTATTATTTGCTTGCGTTATTCGAGTTCATTTAGTCTAATGTGCGCGCGACTGGTACTCTGGCTTAGCGCGCGCAAATGTAGTTTACCTGTTTTTGCGTGCGCTTTCATTTCTTTTTTTCTTTTTTCTATCTATTTTATTTTTATTTTTTTCTATCTATTATTATTATTGTTGCTGTTGTTATTTTTTATTATTATTTGTTTGTTTGTTTCTGACCTCAACTATTGGTAATTCAAAACGCGCGAGAAAAAACCCTAATCCTACGGTGTAGCCAGCGTGCCAAGAGGATGTATGGCAGAGGGGAATTTCTGTCTCAAACGCAGGCTGTGGTTTGGTAACCTTCTCACTGGCTGTGCATTGTCAGTGAGTGACTGATTTTGATATGCACAACAACAACAAATATTTTTTATGGTAAACAATCTTTTATCTGCGCGAGCGCCTTTGCGGCAGCACAGCAATAAATGGATCTACTCCATAGATTTTTTAAAATCATTTTCTTCAACAAAGGTTCGCCAACTTAGTTCATCTCTTTGGCGAAATCTCACTCAGCTCGGTATTTCTCGGGTAAAGCCTACAAGACGCGGCTGCAGAGGAGGCAAAAGGAGATCACAATTGCATCCATCCGCTGAAATTATGAGTGATCAGCACATAGATGTTACCAGTATAGAGCTTTCACGCCAAAGGTATCTGCATACGGATTCTATCCCAAAAACAAGAAACTACAATAATCTACTTTCCGTTTCGCGATTTATTCCTGACAGGTACAAGCCATCCAATATGAGATTTGCACTTTGGAATGCTCGCTCTATAATAAACAAGATTGCTTCTTTGTGTGATTATATTCTAACACGTCAACTTGATGTCATGGCTTTGACCGAAACATGGCTTAATGGTGATGATCGTGATTCTCATACGTTAGCTGATATATCAAGAACACTGGGTCATTACAACATCACGCATATTCCTAGAAAAAACAGACATGGAGGAGGTATAGCTTTAATTTCTAAAAATGGACTTGTTGTTAGTAGAAATAACCATCGACCTTTTCAATCCATGGAATGCTTAGATGTGAATGCCAAATCTGGCAGCAAGATTACTCGCCTTTTTATTATTTACCGTCCACCACCATCTTCAAAAAATAAATTAACAACATCAATGTTTTTCGATGAATTCAGCACACTTCTTGAAGTTGTTATGTCCTCATCATTTTCCTGTCTCATCTGTGGAGATTTTAACATTCATATGGACATGTCTAATGGTGAATCTCTACATTTTCAAGAAATGCTTCATGCTTCGGGTTTGAAACAGCACGTCGACTTCGTTACTCATTCCAAGGGTCATACGCTGGATTTGATAATCACCAACAATGATGATGAAGTTATTTCCAGTCTTTGTCCGTTTTTTGATCTTCCATCTGATCACGCAAGTATTACTTGCAAGATTAATATGCCTCGTCCAATGCGTGTGCAGGTCTGTAAGAAACACCGAAAAGTATATGCGATTGACGTAGATAATTTCACTGAAGACTTAAAACATCTTGGATTTATCAACGATCCGCCATCTACACTACCTGCATTGGTCGATTCTTATAACAGTGAACTGTTGAGTCTATTGGACAAGCATGCACCTCTAATGGACCGTACTATCTCTATACGTCCCCATGCACAATAATGGTTTTCGGATGAACTAAGGGTCCTCAAGAAGGAAAAACGTCGGCTTGAGAGGAAATGGGTTAAATCGCGCTTGGAGGTGCATAAGCAAATGTATGTAGAGTATTCAAAACGCTACTATACTGCTATTCAACAAGCAAAAACGGAATACTTTAATAAAAGAGTTTCAAATTCCAATCAGAAACAGCTGTTTCAATTTGTTGATAGCCTGCTTCAAGTCAAACATGCACCAATTCTTCCAAAACACGACACTGCTTTTGAACTTGCTCAGCGACTCAACAAGTACTTCTCTGAAAAGATTCAAGCACTACGAACTGAGCTTGACAGTCAACCAACAAGGGATCTTTCCTTACAAGTAAATGAGCGGATCTCAGAAACATTAATGTCTTCCTTTGAAGTTGTATCTAGTGATGTTGTGATGAAAGCCATAAATAGTGCTCCTTCAAAATCGTTCTCACTTGATCCAATACCAACGGACATATTAAAGAAATCTCTTGGTGCACTACTACCATCCATTACATCTATGGTTAATCAGTCGTTACTAACGGGTATTTTTCCATCACAGTTCAAACATGCACTTATCACACCATTGATAAAAAAGCCTGATGCTGACCGTGAGGTACTCAAGAACTACAGGCCTATAAGCAACTTACCTTTTATAGGTAAGATAATGGAACGAATAGTGTCGACTCAGCTTAATTACCATTTTTTGGTCAACGACCTGTACAGTACTTTCCAGTCTGCATACAGATGCAATCACAGCACAGAAACAGCCATGCTTCGGATAGCAAATGACATAAATTTGGCGTTGGATAATCATGATGATGTTATTCTTGTACTTTTGGATCTTTCTTCTGCATTTGACACCATTGACCATACCATTTTGGTCAATAGACTTCAGAGCAAATATGGGATAACAGGTACAGTACTGGACTGGATTAAGTCTTATTTGGGTTTACGAACACACTCAACTATCATCCAAGATACATCCTCTGATGCTATAAGACTGACATATGGTGTCCCACAAGGTTCGGTTCTGGGACCTCTTTTATTTTCCTTATATGTTGCTCCCATTGAAGATGTTATATGTGCTCATGGTCTCCAACCTACGATGTATGCCGATGATACGCAAGTTTATTTGGTAGTCAAAAGATCTGATCCTATACCAGCTTTAACAAAAATAGAAAATTGTGCAAAAGATATAATCAGCTGGATGATGAATAATAAACTTGTCTGTAATAGCAGCAAAACTGAAGTTATCCATTTTTCATCTCGTCATCTTCCAAGTCAGGCCATTCGATCTATACATATTGACGACAATTTGATTTTGACAAAATCAGATGTTCGTGATTTGGGAGTGCGACTGGATAATCATCTTACGATGGACATACATATAAAGAACATTTGTAAATCTGCTGCTATTGCATTGCGTCGTATTGGTAACATAAGGAAATACTTGGACATGGGCAATACAGAAAGACTAATCCATGCTTTTGTGACATCTAAAATTGATTACTGTAATAGTTTATTGTATGGTCTTCCAGAGAAATACCTTGGAAAGCTGCAACGAATCCAGAATTCTGCTGCTCGTATAGTTACAAAAACTACGAAGTCCGAGCACATCACCCCTGTTCTACGCAATCTTCACTGGCTGCCAGTGTCTAAGCGTATCATTTTCAAACTTATGCTAATAACCTTCAAATCTGTCAACCTAATGGCTCCCAAGTATCTGACAGATCTTCTTCAAGCATATAGACCAGGTCGATCACTTCGCTCATCAGCCGATCATTTACGCTTGAAAGAACGAAGGTTTAGAACTGACAGCTATGGTGGCAGGGCTTTTAGTGTATGTGCTCCAGGATTATGGAATCGGATACCACTTGAGGTACGTGAATCGCCATCGTTAGATGTCTTCAAGTCGCGGCTTAAGACCTATCTTTTTGAAAACTTAATTTAATTATCTTTACCATTGTTATCATTATATATTTTTAGTGAATAGATCATTTATTATAATTTTGTAAATTAACAATTGATAAATTGTAAAGCGCATCGAGAAATATTGGGATGCGCTTAACAAGAAATAAATTATTATTATTATTATTATTATTATTATTTCATTTGTAGTAAATACACAATGGAATTACCAAGAGTGCAAAGAAAATAAAACTCAAAAACTCTGATTTTGTATATTGAGAATATTCAATACTCAAACTTGCTAACTCTGAGAACATAATATGAATTTATTATTGTTCTTATTGTCCTTTTGTTCCTTTTGATAATATATATATCTTTCAGGAAATGGATTTTTATTTCAAAAGATTTCCTTTTCAATATATATAATCAAGACATCTATATAGAGCTTTAATATAATCATTCATTTTTCATTTACATCACAACATCTGCACAATAGAAATAAAAATGTAATGATAGTCAAGTCCAATTCTTGATAAATCTAAGAAATACTACAAGTTCCACTTCACAGTCCCTTCCTAAATGTCTCAGATCAATTTCCTTTCTCATCTTCTTTGATGGTCTGTTTTTTGGCCTTGCGCTTCACTCTTGCAAATGGCCCGATACGAGGATCTGTAATAAACTCATAAATAACTTTGGTCCACGAGTTGTGGTGTGGTAAGGTGTCATAATACTCTGGCGCTATCTTCTTAATAAGAGGTAGTCTAGATCCAGGGACGCTTGGGAAATCATGATGCTCATTGTGGTAACCAACATTAAAGGTGACCCAGTTCAAAGGACCATAGTAGGAGAAGGTTTCTTGGCCATCAGCAAACATGTAATGCTCTGCAATGAAGTGGCCAGCGACAGGATGTAGACCCATACCAAGAAGAGATGATGCAACCAGATAAACTAAAAACTTTCCTCCAAAGTGGTACACAAGGAATGCATCAAATGCAAACTGTAGAGACACATTGATGATTTCCAAAGCTGTAGGGTTCTTAGGGTTGACAAACATCGGACGGAACGAATAGAAAAATGGCTGGAGAATCACCCAAAAGAGCTTAGTAACAGAATTGAAGAACATCCTTGCTTCAAAGTCAGTTGGTAGATCAACGTCAAGCTCTTCATCACCCTGGTAACGGTGATGTTCCAAATGCCATTTCTTGAATGAGATTGAACATGGAACACCGATGGGTAGATTCGCAAAGAAGCCAAACAATCGGTTATGTAAAGGCTTGGAATGGCCAAATGCTAGATTGTGCGAGATCTCGTGTATTGCTAGTAGAAGGGCATGGTTTATAACACCACCAACAACATATGCTACCAGAAATAACAACGGCCATGAGAAGTCTTTGGCAATGTATGCTATACTGAACTGTAGGACGACAAGGAATGCTACTTGATATTTGAAATTTGGATCAAATCCCATCAACTTCTTGATTTCTGGATATTTGGCTGAAAAAGAGTTCAATGTATAAGAAACATGTTTTATGTAACAGATTATATATGTTAGAATAGAGGTGTACTTGTATTAGCTACTATAAGTTACAGCTATTATACAACAATATGTTATGTTTCTGACTTTTCCAAAAAAAAATCATATTATCATTGAACAGGGCTCCCACGGTCAGGGAAAAGTCAGTGAAATTTGAATTTTTTCAAGGTCTGGGAATTTGTCAGGGAATTATGACTTTGGTCAGGGACATTTGATAATTCTCAAAAAGTCAGGGAAAAGTTGGGTAATTTTTGTTATTTTTCTCAAATTATTATAAATTCTTTTGGTGAGAATCATGCAATCTTAATTTTAATTAAAAGTTTCCAAAAAAATGTGATATATTATAAATTAAATGTTAATCCCATGGATTTCCTGTATGTCCCTTGGTCATTGAAAAATGGTTTATGGTCAGGGAAAAGTCAGGGAATTTTACTTTTTCAGATGAGAGGGAACCCTGTTCAACTTGTTTGTTTCTATTAAAAACAATGTACATTTAGTAACAATTATTTTCATTTTTCTAATTATTGAAAAATGTGAAGGGCACCATCTGAAAGCAAAAAAATGCACGTGTTATTTAGACCATGCTTTTTACGTGATCATCAAAAGCAATCAACAATATCAAAGTCTTGCTAAATACGTGAAAATCATAAATGTGTGTCTGAGTTTTTATTGAAATCTTTTATTGGAAGAGCAGCCAAGCCTAAACAAAGTGCTGCTAAATACGTGAAAATAACAAATGTGTGTATGAGTTTTTAGTGAAATCGTTTATTGGAAGAGCAGCCAAGCCTAAAGCATATGTTCACACTTGAGTTCTTGATTTATTGTGTAAAGTTCAATGTACAAACTAAAACTCAATAGACCGTTAGTTGGCGAAGTATCAGATTCATGCATGCCGAAATCAAACGTTTTTTTATAAATTCTGTGTCACAATTCATATAAATTAGTTATCATATGCATTTGTCTACAACACACGAATCAGTTATGCAATACAAATTGTGTGACAGATTTTGTCCGACACATCTTTAGCTTGAAGAATCAAAACGAAATTGAAATATTTTACAAAGTGCAAAGTTATAGATAGACTTTTAATAGGATAAAAAGTTTTTTATGTATAGAATAGATGTTTCATTTCTCTGAAATTTGAGATTTTTGATAGATACAGCTGTTTTGGAAATATTTTCTCTCTAGGTTTTTGTCTGTATTATTACAAAACACAAGCCTTATTATTTGCTTCAAAACAACACCCAAAGCACTGTACAAACGGCTAAAAACACAAATCCACTATAAATTTACTCATTTCTGTCATTTTCAATGACATAACTTTGAATATTAAGAGGAGATGTTTATAGAAGAAAAGGATCTTGCGAAATCCATTTCCAGGTTTAGTGTTGTCACAAACCGGTGTGCAAATTTCACTTCTCTAACGCCCAAAATCGTTTATTTTTATAGTCTGTTTAATAGAAGAAAGGTTAATCTTTCTTACCGAGTATTTCTTTTCGTCTACTAGCATGTGGTTCTTCGGTATAAGACCATTCAAAATCTGTACGCGAGACTTGGCCGCCCATTTTGAAAGACAAATCCAGTGGAAGGACGACCAGGCGAGGCTGCAAGTTTGATAACCTTACCCGACCTGTCAATCATGCCGTGGCAACCAAAGAAGGTAATAACAAAATGAAAATGGACCGAAATATAGACAAATCCTTACTTAGATAGCCATCTAGATACATTCAAAAATTTAAACCAAAGATTTGGATTATAAAAAAATTTATTAAAGGGTTAATTTTCTATTTGACAATAATTCAAAGCTTTTAGTTAAAAATATTCAAAACATTTCCTCTTATTGTTCTGTCTATTGTTTGGACAATATTTCAATATTTTCTTTCGAATTAATGTTGAATTTCTTTTATTTAGATTATGCTGATTATGCAGTTAGAACAAAGCCGAATCATGCCATGTACAATACATCTCCTCATCGATCACCTCATTTCGTCTCGGGTCACAAAGTCCATGTGCTTTTGTAGTCCTCCCTCCCCTCCCCTCTCCTCCTTTCCTTCAACCCTTCCCCAGAAAAAATAGCAATAGTGGAAGACTGGTAACTACTCACGTTGTCAGCCATTTTGCAAACATGAGTTTTCTAGCTCGAAGAGTTTTGAACTCAAAATTTCTCCGCAATCCTACTTCTGTGCCATTATGGCTACGGGTAGGGCAATTTAGTGACAAAGCTGTCAAATGGACTGACGAAAAGCTTAAGGAAACTGTAAAAAATGACAAAATTGTGGTGTTTATGAAAGGAGTTCCAGAACAACCGATGTGTGGATTTAGCAATGCTGTTGTGCAAATTTTACGAATGCATGGCGTTGAAAATTTCTCCAGCTATAACGTGCTGGACGATGAAGAGTTAAGGCAAAAGGTAAAAGACTTTTCGGACTGGCCCACAATTCCACAGGTGTACATGAATGGAGAGTTTGTCGGTGGTTGTGACATAATGATTCAGATGCATCAAGAAGGAGATTTAATTGAAGAACTTAAAAAACTTGGAATCAAATCTGCATTACTTGAAAAGGCCGAAGAAGATAATAACAAGACAAGTTAGAATGCTAACGACACTTCATGACAATTATTTCTCGAAGACGAAAACAGAAACCTTTAAGGGAGTGCATTTTGTTGACAGGCAGCCAAGTATTGCATAACTACCCATGAACGCTTTGTACAAAAAAAATGTTGATCATCAAAAAAATTATAAAACTTGTAAATGATTATTTCAAAAGATCTTCTTGTGTTTGATATAGTTAATGGTTAGCACTTTGAGTTAATCATTTTATTCTAAGTACAAGTAAATGTAAGTGACAATGAGCCAAAGGTGCATATTCCATCCAACTTAAACCAAATTTGTTGTATAATAATATTATTAATTATAAAATAATTGAGACACAACACTCACTAAAACACTTGGGAGGAGCACTCCACTGTCGCTTTATGCATCGCCCAATGCTTCTCTCATTCTTTTAAAATTTCTGTGTGCTCTAAATATCAATAGAGCACGCTGCCTTGTTTTCAATTCCTTTATCGCAACCTGTAGCTTGGTAAATTAATGAAAATTAAAGTGATTGACTATTGGTCTTGCAAAGACCTAATTTGAAAGGAACCTTGCCATCTGAAAACAATGCAGCCATGGAACTTTTAGTAATTTCCTTTTTTCAGTAAGAATTCATAAGGTTAATATGTAATCTGGGTGAAGCATTTGCCTGATATGCACATGACTATACCCACAAAGCATACTATAAAGGTCTATTAGTATTCTGCATATGATAACAGCACAGAGGGCACGCACTAAAAGTGTGCAACAGTTGTCACTATTTAGTAGTAAATAGTACTGATTAAACAAAAGAAAACAATAGAATTAGCATAAGATAGCACTGGGTATTTATGTTGCACTTCTTTTTAAGAGTGGGGGGATAGAAATATAAAAACATGTTTTAATTAAAGGCGCAGTAACTGCGCATGTGGTACTCCTATAAAAGCGATCTTAAAATAGAGAAAAAACGTTACGATAGACGATAGACAAGAAGGAAACGTTGTACATTGCCGTAGGAATGTTATTGTACATGGGCTGACTTTAAAAAAAAATCGCTTTGAGAAAGCATCGACTGCACATGTAGTTCCTTCTTAAAATATCGCCATGAAGATAGGCCCGTAAAACTTCAAAAATACTTGAAACGACTTTCATAATGTAAATTAACGAAAAACCGCTTGGAAATAAATATTTTGGTTGTTAAATAAAGATAAATTTCGACAAAAAATTACCACTGATTGGTGTTCTCCTCTGAAATCTGTAAACGGGCCACGCCAGATCACCGAAGTTGTGTGTGGTAATTAGAGTCGAGGCTGCACATTGCGTCATCAGATGTCGAATCATCGAAACACACAATTTAGCTTATCAATCTTCCTAACTACTCATAAAATTTCATTTCATTATTCGTGCCCAGAAGAAAGTAACAGCGAATCGGTTACGTCCACTGTAAAACAGGCTGATTGCTGATTTGTGACATTTGCTATTTGTAAGCCGTGGGATCCCCGTGGAGGCCAGGTCGCGAGGCCGGCCGCCATCTTGTGTTACACTCATTTCATTCACTCATTTGCTGCAACATAGTGGTACTCCGTCTATGACTAGGAGTACCACAAAAATGTTTTGTTTTCAGAAAAAAGTTATTTACAACACAGGGTTTTTTTTTATCTAAAGAAGAAGAAGAAAATAAAGAAATAGACTGAAAGTGTTTTTTAGTGATTTCTACGGGGCTCGATCTCGTGATCCTTTGAATAATAAGCCACAGGGAATTGGCCTGGTCCGCCTGTGATAAAAATCAACATTACTGACTACCTTGTATACACATAAACAATCTTACCTTGCTTATTGAGGTCATTTACACTATATTACATATCATAGTACAGTTTTTGACGGAATTTGGCTTTATTTTAATTAAACTCAAAATTTTGCTGGAATTGGGCTTCCTGTGTAATTTTTTGCAATTTTCAAATCCGTTTTTTGAGGATGTTCCACCAAAGGGATTTTTTGGGACTTTTAGTATGTTGTTTAGCTTACCATAACTGTTCAAACTGCAGTGTCAAAAATTCTTTTGAAATTTGTTCTAACCCAAACCACTGGACGGTACCCTTCCCTCTCTCTCTCTCGCCTAAAACCGCAGACCGCCGGCAACGCAGACTAATTTAGTTCCGGTCTTTCACGCGGTAACGCTAGGAACGCCTGGAAAATTATGAGCAAAATTCATTTTGCCACGAGGTGAGAAGTTGCGAAGATTTCGAGATGCCAAACAGAAATATATACGCATCTAACTGCAACAAGAAATACAACCTTGATTTCAAGAAAGACGCGATCGATTATGCGGAGATACACGGCAATCGACCGGCTGCTCGTGAATTCAAAGTCGATGAAAAGAGAATACGTGAATGGAGAATATATAAACACGATATTGTTTGCTTACTCGACACTGAAAAAGGACATGAGCGATGTAGATTGCTTGGAGGTGGCAGAAAACCCTGCAATGCTGAACTAGAAAAAATCTTACTCGAATGGATAGACAACCAAAGATCTAGTGATGTAAAGATTTCAAGCAAACTTATCATGGACAAAGCTGAAAGTGTCTACCGTGAATTAACGGCAGGCCGGAACAAGTCTAACTTATATTTCAAAGCTTCCAAAGGTTGGCTACACCGATTTTTAACAAGAAATAAGTTGTCATTGAGACGGATGAAAGAACGAAAAAAACAAACGAAAAAACAAAAACAAATTGAAATCAATATAAAATAGACAAAAATTACGTTTACTCAAAAATAGGATATTCATTTTTATTTACAAAGATGGATTTGTTGGATTTTGCCCTTCTTTTGTTTAGTATAAATTTGCAGTCAGTATTAGAAACATAGGAAAGTGTCTACCGCGAATTAACAGCAGGCCGGAACAGGTCTAACGTAGAATTTGCAGTCAGTATTAGAAACATTGGAAACTGACAATCATCAAGCATCCATTGTATATATTGCAATACATTTGTTAGTAAAACAATACATGGACCCCTTGGGCTTCAAACAAAACCTGAATTGTAGCAATATTGGATTATACTAATATGCATTTGATCTTGAAATGCCAATTTAGTTTTGATGTGGTGTTAATTTTAGAACTTGCATCTATTAATAACCATATTTCTCATTCAGCTTGGTACGGCCATCACCAGTTTGATCTGTTAAAAAATGAGGGGAAAAAAGTTAGGTATAAATGAAAAATATCCACTTTGAAAATGCAGTTTTCTGTTTTCAGCAAAGTCAGGCAAGTGATTGCACATCAGCCCTCATCACCTGGGGCTGGTTGCATGAAAGGCCGATTAGCTCTATCCACCCGATAAATCACTATCCAGCGGATAAACTCTAAAGAAATTGTTTGGAGTGGATAACTTTATCCAGTGGATAACTTTATTCAGGCTTTGTGCAACTGGCAGTTGAATGACAACTAACAAATCACAATATTCATCATGAACAAGTTCATACAAATGTGGTACACTTGACGGGAGGAAAAGCAAGTGTTTTAGTGCACAGAAAATGGAAAACAAAAGTAATGGGAAATGTTTTTTCTAAATTAACTTTCTATCACTGAGGTTTGAGTACTGATTTTCTAAAAAGTTGATTTACCAGTAGGGGGGACCCAATCAGAATAATCCTCATCAAATGTGTTCTTCTCTTCTTCACCATTGTCTGCAGTTTCATCGGGTGGCAAAGGGTACATGGCTTTCTTCTTTAAAACAGGCTCCTGTAGAAAATAAAATAATCAATATCAAATTAATTAATATTTATTAATTTTATTTATTAGATTTATTAATATACATGTTATTGTCCTCATTCAACTTTTGGCCAGAAGGTTTTGACATCTTTGCAAGCCCAACCGATTCTTGCTGAAAAATGTTTTGAGAGTCCTTACCTCTTGATTGTCAACATGTTGCTTCCTTTGTCTCTTCTCTGCTCTAGAGCTCTTTTGTGTCTTCACAGCCCCACTTTCCTTCAATCCTTCCAACAACCCACTTATACTACTAGATGGTGCCACTGGTTTAGATTGTGGTGCCACCATTTTTGGCTTGGTGAAAGTTTCAGCTTTTTGTTCCTCTTTTTCTTCTTGTATTTCTATGTCTGGTTGGACTTTACTGCTTGATGTGGTGTCCTGAAAGGTTTTAGGTGCCAAAGGTGGCTTGAAGCTTTTAGTTTGAGCATTGCTGTGTCTTGTCTCAGTTTTGGGGTCAATGGTTGTAGAACTATTTGAAGTAGAGCAAGAGTCACTGGCTTCGGTTTTGGTGACCTTATTCTTGGATGAATCTTTTGGGGTCTTATTCAAACTGAAATGAATGTACCATTGAATTGATGGACAGACAGATGCCAGGGTGGAGGAGCGAATGAAATGAAATGAAAGAAGATTTGAAGGATTGCACTATCATATTATTGTTGAATGAAGAATGTGACAGACAAACAAATGAACGAGACAACAAAAGAATGAATGCAAGTAATGGTCAAATACACAACCAGATGTATGAATACACATGTGTATGAGAGAAAGAGTGGGTGAATAAGTTTGATTTAAAAAAAACAGAGAACATACTTGACAAGAGAAGGAAGAGAGGCAGGCCTTGCAATATCTACAAGCTTGGCCAATCTTTGTCTTTCCTGAAAACATTAACAGCAAATAAAAAAAAACTTGACATGAAGTAAATAATTATTGATATCAAACTTAGGACTATCCAGGCAGAGTGCCATCAGACAAGATATTATCATGATTGCTCCATTTAAATCTCATTATTTAATTTATACTTGACCACTTAAATCTGTACTTTTGAAAATAGATTGTGTGACAGGTATAAATTATATATATGAAAGCTTAGCTACCTACCTAATAAAACACATTTATTAATTAAATTAAATGATGGGTATAGTAACAAAACTTGGCCAATCAAACAGATCATTCAATAAATTGATGTATTCTATTTGGCTAAACTTAGAACTATCTAATTTCATACAATCTTGTTCAAAAGTACAGACTGATTTAAATGGGATGATGTTTATTATAGCTAATTAAGAGCATTTTGATCTAAATTCTGGATTACAATAATTCTGGAATTAATTGGAATTGAATGCAACTACAAACCTTTTTGAGATCAAATAATTTTCTTCTAATCTGCATCCTTGAAGTCTTGTCCATTGACTTGTCGATGTTCTTCATGTAAGAATCCAAACTGTCTTCACTTTCCTCTGCAGCTTTGGAAGCTAACAACAATAAATTCCATAATAGAAATTATAAAGAAATGGACTATAACTGTGTGAGTTTGTGCAGGTCACAATCCCTGTGGCTGGACCAACACTCAGGGTCTTGAAAAATAATTGAGAAATAGCTGCTTTTGTAATTACATCTTCAAATGGTTACTAGGACAAGGAATAAGGAAAATAAACCAGGGGCCAGTTGCACAAAGCCTGAATAAAGTTATCCACTGGATAAAGTTATCCACTCCATAGAATTTCTTTAGAATTTATCTGCTGGATAGCGTTTTATCCACTGGATAGCGCTATTCAGGCTTCGTACTACCAGCTCCAGAGGTCCCAAGGGCTGTATGGTAAATACCTTCTCAGGGTTAATACCTCACCCTCATTAAATAACAGCTACTGTTACATAATTTAAAAGTCTGCCTTTTAACCAATCAGCAATGAAGCTGCTATTAATGTAAATTTTTTTTTTACTATTTATAAATATATTAATTATTAATATTAATTATTTATATATTTTTATAATTATTAATATAATTAATTATTTTAAAGAGCATCAAGATATCCTGGGATATGCTTAATAAGAAATAAATTATTATTATTATATTAATATGAGAGTATGTTCTTGCTCACATATTTTGTTTGAGTGTCACATGCATACACAGTGTGAATTTAAATTCAAGATGTACCTTCCATGGCTTTATGTAGCTTTTCTTCAAAGGATGTAATTTCATCTTCTAGTAACTGTAATTTGGAGCTCTACAAATGTCAAAGATTAAAGAGATGGTGATTTTATAACTAGTGACATTTTGGTAGTGTTAAACTACATTTAATTTTACAAATTCACCACATTTTTGGACAACATAGTTGTCTATCTTCAGGGTCATGTATAAAACATTTCTAGCATGTGCTTAATTAATGAGAAGATGTTTTTGATGCCTGTGATGAGTAGCTGTTTATGATGTTTGTGGTGAGTAAGAGTTAAGGAAATATTGTGTGGTTAACAACAATCTCACCAGGCTTTCAAAAGTTTCAATTTCTTCATTTTCCTTTTTGGCCATTTTCATCCTTTGCTGTCTCTTTTTCTCAACTGAAAACACAATGTTCAATTATATTTGTTTTTGTTTTAATCTGGCAATGCAACTGGTATATACATTTTTAGTTTTTGCTCAGTTTCTAAATTTGGCTTCAGTTGATGTTTATATGGAAATAATGATTTTGGCTGAAGTGAAATTACTTTTTAATTTACCAATTCATGAAATCGATACTTCTGTTTTCCTTTTATTTCCTATCTAACTTTTTGTATTTTTTTCTTTTCAAAAATTTAATCATAAGTTATTATTACGGTACATTTTTTTTAAATTTAAACATATTTAATGATTTGGCATTAGTTCCAAGAGCGCAATGCTCATCAAGGGAGTCTATGCCATAATTTCATTAATCTACTCACTTGAACCTGTTCTATCCAGAAATGTGTCTTCGTCACTATCATAGTAGTCATTCTCTTCCCAATTCTTCATTTTATGCTTTTTACTCTCTGCAAACAAAAGCGGCAACAATAAATGAGAATCTTATGATAATAAAAAAATATGCCTGACCTATACATATTCCAGACCTCACATCAAACTAGGAATCAAAACCCTTTGCATTCTTTGCACTGATAACCCTCTCTTACAAGTCAATTTACCTTCACTTGACAAGAAAAAACATTGTTTGTGCAAATGGAAAACAATGTAACACCTTTGGCTTGTTTAAAAAAAGCTGACAAATAATGTTGTCCTTACCATGAGATGATTGTCGTAGCAGTCCATTCCTGTCCAATAGTTTACAGGCTTCTGCAGCACAAGCCAACACTGCTTCCCTCTTCTTGCCAGTAACAGCAGCCTCTGCATACAATGGGTCACCATTGGCATCTTCAACAGGTAATCTAATGAAACATAACCATAGCTAGATTTACGGCAGTCATTATTTTTCGAATGAGTGGGAAACAGTAAGGTTAGAACACTCAGCTATAATACGGCAGAATATTATAATGTTTTCTTAGAAACTATGGCTATGATATGATAAAATACTGTTTGCAACTCATATGAAAAGGCCTCTATACCTATAATGTAAGGTACTGTTAAAAAAATTAATGTTTTAAAAAGTTGATACATCTTTAGAAAAAAAAACTTTAGAACTTCACAAAATATGTCATGTTAATTTGGGCCATATATTAGGTTCACAAACAAGATGTATTATTTATCAAGAATAATGATGAATTTAAAAAAATGCTTCAGTTAAGGAAACTTGGTCCACCTACTTCTCGTTTATTGTTAGTTATTTGAGACTTGATAGAAAAAAATCATGTTAAAAAAATCGTTCAGTATTTTTGATGATGTCTTCTTACTTGACCCTGCAGTGGTAGACTCTTGCATGTCCTGGACCAGTTTCATCTACAAGATATTCCAATTCAAGTCCTGTATGATTGGCAAAAGGCAAAAAAACACAGTCAAATAGAGTCTCATAATAAAAGTTTCAAAATTAATTTCTGTGAACCTTCTATTGTTATTTAATAGATTTTTTTTTTATTATACCTTCTCTTTCAAAGTAACCACGTAGTGTTTTCTTTGGATCTTTAAATTCATGAGCTTCTGCATCGCCCTCCTCCAGTTCTGAAGCAAATGGGTTGACAGCATCTTCTTCAACTGCATCCTCACCTTATGGAGCAAAATAGTAAATCAGGTTAACCTGTGCACATGAGGTAGGGTATCACAGGCCTCCCAGGTTTGAGTAAATCTGTGTGTGGCTATAATGAGCCAGTAATTTTGGGCTTCCTGCACTAACAAACGTTTTAGATTGGGCAGAATGTGTTCAAATTTTTGCTTCCGAAATGTATGTACTTGATGTTGAAATTTCAAAAATATAGGATTAATAAATTCTGTTAGTTCATGAAGACTTTCAGCATGGTTATTCATGAGATGCTTTATTGGATTTTGGAAGCAATAAATTGTTGCTGTTTCTGGTGAATAGATTACCAAATCCCCAGGAACAAGCTGTATCATCTTCCTCATCTGGTTTCTTTTCTTTTTCTTTCTTCCATTCTTCGTATTCGGTTTCTGTCATAACCTTTCCAACTTCACCAGTTTTTTTGACTGGTTCTACTGAAGTTTCTTCCTCTTCCATTTCCTCTGGACCCTAATAAGAAACATGGCAATGTATTATACATCAAATTGGCATGTTCAATATCATCATCATACATTGTAATCACATAGAAATGTTTTGCATCAAATAGATAGCTTAGATCTATTACAATGCAAAGCTTAAAAGTACAACCAATTACAATCCAAAAAAGAAGATAACAATGGTTTAGTGTCAGCAGGGCCTAAATTTCTTTTTCACTTCAGCTGTTATTTAGTGACATACCTGTAAAATATAGAGCCTGGTACTGCCACCAAACTTGATAACATAACCAACTTGTAGACGATAATACCTCTTGGGTTGGACAACTATTTTGTTAACCTTGGTTCCGTGAGTACTTGCCAAGTCATATAGATAAAACCCTTTCTTCCCACTAGTACTGTCATTGGCTTTATACTGTAGAATTGCATGATATCGTGATATAGATGGATGCTCCATCACAACGTCGCAATTTGGTAAGCGTCCAAAAAGATAATAAGATTTAGTTGTTAGATCCTTGCTAGATATTATACAACCACCTTTTAACAGTTCGAGATAATAATTTTCTTGGGGTATTCCTGCCCATGAGGGCTCAGTGTACGGTATTTCTGGATAGTTGTCTTTTTTGTTGGATTCTTTTTTGGTTGACTCGCTCTTTTTGTCAAGTTGAACAGATGAGGGGAGATTTGGAGGTAGCATTTTCTCTTCTTTGCCATTTTTAGCTTCTTTATTATCCTGTTCATCAACAACATCCCCATCATTATTATCAGGAGTAGTACTCGTTTCTTTTTGCTCTATTTTACTGGCAGAAGTTGATTGGTCTTCATTACAATCTTGCACAGAATTTTTTTCATTTGAAGTATACTTTGAAGGTTGTGTTTCTAACTCCTCTTTCGCACAAACCGTTACCTTTTCGGCGCTCTTTGGAACATCTACCTTCTTCTCTTTCTTTTTGTTGCTGATAGGTAAAGCAGGAGGTAGCATTTGTGTTTTTGCATCCTGCTTTTCTTCGGAAAATCCTCCAGAAACTTTTTCGCCTTCATCCGCCATTTTGTTTTCAGATGAGCAACCGCTGCAAAATAGCGCATCCAAACGCGGACTCATACACTTAGTCAACATCTGCTGTACACGTAAGCTCGCGGGCTTTCGTGGCGGCCATTTTGAAAATCGGTGTGTAAATGTATATGTGGCGCAAAGATTTGCTTCGCTGATCCGCCGATTTCATAATGATGGATGATGAAGAGGCGATCAAAGAAAGTGTTGGCAAACTTCGCGATGCAATTCTTCTTGGCAGATCTGACATTGTCAGAAGCATTCTTTCCACGGCGGCAGAATGTAAGTTTTTGTGAGCTAAAGCTTTTGGTTTGTTTGCCAGCTGTCTTTGGCATTGTGTTGTCTCTGCGTTGTGCATTTTACCGGTTGGTTTATTCAATCTTTCCACAATAACAATGCTTGGAGCTTTTCAAAGATAATATTTCCTTTGGACTATTTGATCACCGAAAAATTACAAAAATCTGATATAAGTTTGTCGAGTGTTGCAAAGCCAATCAAAATATTGTTTATTTTAATAAAAGAAGCTAAAAAAATGTAACAACAATAGAATAAATTTGGCTTTTTCGATATAATAATTAATTAAAAAGTTTCATTTGTGTCCATTGATCCAGGTCAATGGTTTCCTGTCTAGCACTATAACACTAAAAAAAAGAAATTATTATTTTATATGCATTTTGCTATCAAAGAAAGACAAAAAACGAGAAAAGCCAAGCCAGTGTGCATAAAATATAAGTTTAGATAGAGTTTGAAAAATCTTTCAATGATAATTTTAATGTTATTGATCCAATTACTAAATTGCAACAATTTTCTAATTTATTAATTTATTTGATAATTTAATAATTCAATAATTTAGTTATTCAATTAGTTAATTTTTACTTATGCGAATTGTGTAGTTCTTTATTTGTTTATTATTATTATTATTTATTTTTATATATATTTTATTATCAGTGTTACAATTATTATAATACAATTATTCAATTGTACAATAAATATAATAATAATATAGGTATATTATTTATTTATTTATTTCATTTTTATTTAGTTATTTTATTTATTTATTTAGTATATAGGTATATTATTTATTTATTTATTTTATTTTTATTTATTTATTTTATTTATTTATTTATTTATTATTTTTTTTTTTTTGCATTATTAGTTCTAATATATAATTTCTTATTTTACTATCTTCGCATGCATAATTAAAACATATTTTAGCTCGTGCAACTTGTTTGTTATGATATCGAGATTTGAATACTTGTAAATCAGTTTCTCCCTGAAGATGAGTTTGAAACCCAAAAGCTTGGAACAATAAAAATATTTACGTGGACGCAACAAAATATTGTCATATAATTTTCTAAACTTTTTTATTTAGTCCGAGAAGAAGGTGAACTTTTTGGAGATGAAGAAGAGAATGATCCAATGGCAAGGCAGAGGTATTTTGAAGAATACTATGATCCCTACGACATCTTGAAAGTTATGATGAACTATGTGGACAGCGATGCTGGGACATGTTTACATCTTGCAACCAAGGTAACTAGCCTGACTCCGTGAAGCTTGAGTTTCACTAGCAACACAAGTGTGAGCACAATTACAAGAAGAAAAAAAAAAAGATCCTTTGACAGCGTCAGCAAAAGGGTGGAAACATTTTAATCCTTATGCTTGCTCTTGAGGTTCTTAATATTTTTCCTTGTGCTTGCTCTTATATCGCTAGTGATTTTTTTTTTTTTTTTTTTTTTTTTGCTCTGGGGGATCCAATTTATGAAAAGCTGACTATGTTTCAAAAATGAGAAAGGACCATTCACAATGCTTGTTATATTCTTCAGAAGATATTAACCAATCATAGATATTGTCTTACTGAAATGTTTGGAAAATTACTTCCTTTGACTTTCTACTCCAATAGATCTTGCCCACATTCACTTGACTGGCCACAAAACAGTTGATTTACATCAAGGCTGGAATGTATAAAACAGTGAGAGTCTATGGATTTATACACTCTTGCCTCAGTGTAAATCTATTGTGTTGTGGCCAGTGAAGTGAATATGGGAAAGGTCTATTGGTTGCATTTTGCCATTCTCCTGAATGACTAAAGGGCGGTACACATGAGGGAGTTTGCTCCTATAACACACTCCTGTAACATGCTCCTGTGTCATTTTTCAAGACCAGTACACACGAGGGAGCTTGCTCCCGCAACATGCTCTTGGAACAAGCTCCCTCATGTGTATATGTACTAAAGATTTCACACAAAAAAATATGTTGTGCAACAAACATTTTGCTCCCGGGTTTTGCTCCCTCGTATTAAAACCGGTACACATGAGGGAGCTTGCTCCTGAAACAATTCAAACCAATTTGATACGAGGGAGCAAAATCAGGGAGCAAAAGTTTTGTTACGCAACACATTTTTTCGCATGAAATTGTTGGTACACAGAAGGGAGCTTGTTCCGGGAGCATGTTGCAGGAGCGTGTTGGGGGAGCAAGCTCCCTCGTGTATACCGGCCTTAAGAATTAATATGTTTGGTGTTTGAAAGACTGTCAACTTATCGATTTATGAAGCGGCATAATACTGTTTTGAACTGTATGGAGCTTTCTACTGTCCTACAAACATACAAAGCTCATTACATGATTGTATGTGTTAATTAACAAGTAATTAGTATAGTGAAAACTTCAACATGTATGAAAAGATGTGTGTAAAATAATTAATGTAGGGCTAGTGATTGTGAGCGTCCATCTCAGGAATAACCACTATGTGGATGAGATGCGTAAAATATTTGAAAAAATTTAAATTAAATGTATTTAAAAAACTACTTTTTCAGCTTGGCTACAGTGATGGAGTGAGGGCTCTGTTATCAGCTGGTGCAGACCCGACAATAACCAACAAAGAGGGTGCAACGGCCTTTGATTACTGTACTGATAAAAACATCCTTGGTATTTACAATGAAGAACTACTGCAGGCCGCTGCTGGAGGAAAGTGAGTTATCAATGGTGTCAGATTGTAATGTGGTGATTTGAATGACAGTGTGAAGATCATAATGAATGTTGTCAGTAATTGTGCAACAGTTGTGGTAATTTATAGAATGATTTAAAATTTCATAGGTTGGTATGATGTTAAATGAAACAGGTTAGTGTCTTCAACCAACTTAGTTAATTTCAAACGGAGCTTTAAGGCAATTTATTTTGGTCATCGTCAGAGTACAACAGAAACAAACCCTTTTACAACTACAAGTAAATTTTCATTAATAAATAAATATTCCAAACTTTTGTATACATATATTGATAAATTAAATGATGATGTCAGACAACGATGATGATGATGATAATGTGTTTTGATGATAGTGGTAAAATCGGATGATTAAGATGGTGATGAAGATGATGATGATGATGACAATGATGTTGATAAAGATGATGTGTGATATTACCAGTCCAGTGTATACATTGTACATTAGAAGTGATCATCATGATCAATGGTGCTAAAATGATTATTTTGAAGGTGTCAGAGAAGGAAAAAAGTAATAAAACATTCATGGTATTTTTAAATAAAAAAAGTTACATATTAACCATCCAAAAACATATTCAATGGTTAACCTTGAACACTAACCATTAATGATTATTTTGCCATTAATGGTTATGAATATTCAAAAAAAAAAGTTTATATGATTACATGAATGTTTTTTTACATTTTTGTCCTGTGTGGTAATGATGATTGTGATACTAGTACTGGTTAACCAGTATTTCTCTGTACCTATAGTATCCCTCGTGTAACCAGACTACTCAAGTGTGGTGTTAGTCCCAATGCAAGCGATGGTGCTACCAGTGATAATAAAGTTCTACACTGGGCTGCAAGCTATGGTACTGATGAAGTTGTAAAGCTGCTCTGTGGTAAGCCAACACCTACTACTGCTACATGTAACATTATTCCGTTTACACATGTACTTTGTCATTTAAATCTGTAGTTTTGAAAAAGATTGTGTGACAGATATATGTCAAAGCTTAGCCAATCAGAATTGAATGACGTTTTTGATTGGTCAAGATTTGATATATTTTTGTCACACAATCCTTTTGAAATGTACAAATTTAAATGATGCAATTTTATATACTTATTTGTTAAACTCTGTGTTAGTTTTTGTTTGCATGTTATTTGCATTTCCTGTTGCCTGTTTGTGAAATATTATTTGTTTATTTGATTGGTTGATTGATTGAATTGAAATAATCAACCTCTTTATTGAATCTATGCTGCAGAAAACCATGCTGATGTAAATATCCAGAATGCGGAGGGGGCCACGCCATTGCATGATGCTGTCAACAGAGGACATATAGAAATTATTCAAATCTTACTGGAATATGGAACAGATCCTACTATTAAAGCTACCAGTGGGTAAGTTAGATATGGTCTTGTCTACTGTCATCTAATTTAATCTCCATTGCAGTCTGTACCAGAAAGATCGTAGAGAAATAAAAAGCTGTTGTGGAAGGGGTGAGGGGAGGGGTGAAAGAAATGTGGAGAAAGCTTTTTATCAAAGCATGTCTCTTATTGCAATTATTATAGTTGCTTGGTACAAATCTCCCTTCAATAAGAAGTATGAGGTGTCTGTTGGAGAGGCTATGTATTCTGTTTGATATGTCATTGAGAAGTAATTCAAAATGAACATTTATTACTTGTTCTGTTGATTTGATTTTGTAATAAAAAATAAAAGTTATTTATATTTTTGTTTGGTGTTATATTTATTCTCTCTCATAAAACATTGATTAAGTTTGGTTACAGGGAGCAATATTTGCTGTAGAAAGTTCACTGTGGGAATTGTATTCAAAGCCTAGTGGATGTTCCCTAAGGGAGTACAGTAAAAGAGGAGCTACAAAATGCCCTATCTTTCCTACATTTCTTAATAACCTCTCATTATTCTTTCTGCTAGTGTCTTCAAGGGCAAAAGCCCTGTAAATATCGCATCAGATGAAGAGATCAAGTGTCTTTTAGCCAGATACACTAACAGTTCACAGAATGGCAAGAAACCAGTCACTAATGGAGACATAAGCACCAATATTAATGGTGAACCATTATCTGACCCAGGTGATGAATTATTGATAATGATGACAATGATGATGATGACAATGATGATGATGGAATATTAGTGTGTGAACATCTGACAGAACTTGAAATAGGGGCAGGTCAAGGGACAAATTTGCTACTTGACCTGCCAAATCAGACTTTGAAACGACAAGTTGACCTACATATTTTTAGGGAAAAACTTATCTTGTAGATGTATTTAATATAAAAAAGGGGTAATGACCTTCCAAAAATGCATTATTTTGTAAGGTCATCTTGACCTATATGTGTCAGTTCTTTAAGAGTTCAAAGTACATAGAAAGCAGTAATCAGATTGTAATTTGTGTACTTGGAATACATTGTTCTCAGATTGGCCAAAATGCAGTATGTCAATAAATTGAAACTGGTCTTACCTTTGAGTATCTAGCCTCTCACACAGCCGCGTTTTTGTGTTTTGGGGGAATGTGTGACGCGTGACACAAAAACGTGGCTGTGTGAGAGGCTATTGAGTATCACACTGTAATCTTTCTGATTTAGCATTTTGGAAGATGTCAAGTTAACTGTTGGCCAACTATAGTGGTACAATTTATGCATTTTTTTATAATATACTTTTTTGCTATTTTCAGAATCATCTACATCAACTGTGTCTGCTGATTCCAGTCCCTCACATCCTCAGCCATCGCCTACAGTAAGAGCTAGAAATCCAGCAAATGAAACTCCTGCAAACATTAAAAGCTCTCTATTGAATCTACTGTGGCCTCCACCACAGAGAGTACTGGAAATAAGTGGTAGCAGATATTTCCCTCCTGAGATTCTACCAGTTCATATTCATAGACCAGCAACAGGTCAGTACTCAGTCTGCTTCAGTTGTCTCATTCATAGACTGGTGCATCCATGCATTGATTGTTTGATTATTTTATTTATTCATTCATTGATTCATTGATTTATTCATTGATCCATTCAATTGATTGATTGATTGATTCATTCATTCATTCATTCATTCATTCATTCATTCATTCATGCATTGATTGATTGATTCATTCATTCATTCATTCATTCAGGGATGGTGGTATAACGCGATTATGCGATTTCGCATAATCGGTCTAAAATCGCATAATCCGCGTAATCGCGAAAAAATCGCATAATAAGCCAAAATTTTCACAAGTTTGAGTAAAAAACAAGCAAAATATCGTTACTTCTTGAATAAAAATAAGAAAAAAAGGTTTTATTTTGTAAACAAATCTCGAGAAGAGCCTTAAAAACTCCACAAAAACAAGCCAGACTCGCGCGATTTTTCGCTTTTCTAAAATGCTTTCATATGCCAAAAATTACACACTTTGAATTGCAGGACAAGTTAAATATCAATAATATTAAAAAAAATATAAGAATACATAGGTTTTCTGAGTAAAAAACTTGAAAAAAAAAACATGAAAAACCCCATAGCACAATCGAGACTCGTGCGAATTAACGTTTATCAACAAGGCGTCACTCGTAATGGCAGAGCGTAGACTAGCACTAGTTTTGTTTTAGCGGCAATTTTAATTGGTTGAAATGATCCAATGAGCTTTGCTGTTATATATCTGAACAATTACTTGGTCTTAATTACAATAAATTATTCCAGATTTATGCTTGATTATTCTATTGTAAGATGGATAAATTTTTATTTATGGGCCATGCAGTATTATGGGATTCAGCCCATTCACATTTCCGGACTTAATAGAAGTAGAGCAAGTATACCAGTATTTAAAGAAAAGTAGAAAATAAATTTAGCATGATTGAGAACTATTTGAACTTTTTGAACTAGTACTGAGTAAGGCTATTTTTTATAAATCAGTATGAAACAGTTACGGTAATGTTATTTTACAGTTCATGTTATTTTTCAAAATTGAATACTTGAACACAGCTTTGTAAGTATGCGCATGTTTCTTTTGGAGTCGTTATCATACACTGAGAAATATTGTTTGTTTTTTGTTTGCCCAAATATTTATATTTAGAAAACCTTTCAGTTAATTAAGGTACTAATGAAAACCTCTCTCAGGACAATGTCTATAGATGGTACAAAGCTTATTGTTATTAAAGAGGTTATGCTGTCAGATCTGTATATTAATAAATCATGAAGATGTTTTTCATGTTTTCATTTGACTTAAAAAAATATTCTAAACTTAAAATGCTCACAAAATGGTTTTATACAGTTTTCTGTAATATTGCATAACGTTTTGCAATATTGCGCAATTTTCCCACATAATCAACACTTTTTCCCGCATAATCAATGATTTTTTCCGCATAATTTTATCAGAAATTCCGCATAATTTTGATTTTTTTTCCGCATCATACCACCATCCCTGTTCATTGGATTCATTCTTTATTTCATTTTTTCATCCATTCATTCATTCATTTATCCATCCATCCATTCATTCATTTATCCATCCATTCATTCATTCATTTATCCATCCATTCATTCATTCATTTATCCATCCATTCATTCATTCATCCATTAGTTTATTCAAACTTTGATTTATTCATGCATAGGTTTATAATTATTTTTGTCAATGATGACACAATTTATTCATTTTCTTATGATTTTGACATGTTCTTGAACTAAATTGAACTATAGTGTAATCCATGTGTTGTTTTTCAGGCAACCAGTTAAATATATGTTCAATGTGGGACAGAGTTGAGGACCAACTGGAGCAAATTGGTTACAAAATCAACAAAGCTATATCGACAGGTACTTTTTGATCAATATACATTCTAAGATATTTCCCCTAATATTTACTTTTCAATATGTGATAAAAGTGTTTTTAAAACTATTTATATATATAAATTACAATGTAGTCAGTAATGTGCTAATCCCATTAAGACAGTGCTCGATACACTTGTGGTGTAGAGCTAATTAATTACAGCTAATCCTAATCGACTCCTCAACAAAAGATCAGAGCTTATTTCTAAATGCAGACACGAGAATAAATTTTACCTAAGAAACAGTTAATCCACGGACACAATAGCCTATTCTTCACCGCTAGTTCGCACCTCTTTGTAATAGATTTATAACAATACGCCTTTGTAATTACATGTAAACAAATATAAATATAGTAGATAGGGTTCTTTTTCATTAAACACTGTCTGATGAGTGCGTAAGCACGAAACTCGGAGTCACAGTAGAACAACGTGTTTCTCGTCTTTACTTATATATATAAATTATATATATAGGAGGTGAAAAGAATCTTGGCACTGGATCAATTGAATGTAAGATGTGTCCCAACATATTCTCAAGACCTGAAAGCTACAGAATAAATGTAACTTCAACCAAGGTAAAGAAACACTTCATTCAATTTCTGAATATATTGTAAAACTAATGTGTTTATAAGTCACATGAAGGTACTCCAAGGGCAGATTTAGGGAGGGACAGATGATAGGGACATAGTTCCACTGCTCTTGCATGGTCCAAGACAATAAGTCCCAATGAAACTTTAGCCCCTTATGTATATATTAGTTCTTTTTTATTCTCATTAATTACAATATTGTTTAAAAGCAATAAGTATATTAATTATTGTCATAATAAATATAATTCTTTTGATATTATCATTTTAATATATACTGGTAAGTTTACTGGACTCAAGTGCTCACCATAGGTTTTTTTGTTCACAGTTGTCATTAGTAGCAAGTGAAGAAGTGTCCATGTGGTATGCTATCAATACATTAGTCCAGCTATTGAGGTTATTTCAAGACAAAGGCATTCCTGCCATCCAGGTAAGTCCTTCATCTGAGCTATCAGGATTTATTTATATTTTTTATATTATATTGAATTTGAATAAAATATACATTATCTTGTCTCAATGAAGAATAGCTGGATAAAATGCATTAGGTACCAAGATGGTCAATGAAACTGTATGCAGCTTTTTGTGCAATACAAACACACACTATATCCTTTTAAAGTAACACCGATTGTAAGAAAACGTTTATGGAAAATAAAGACATTGTAGACTTTTCCATTGAATTTCCATTTAGATTTTTCTCAGATTTAATTTTCTCTGGTTAACTAATATCATGGAAACACACATGAATGGAAATTGTACCATCTAAGATAAAGACTGTAAGGTTTTACTTGATTGTAAACATCATTCTTTCTGAACGTCTTTTTGTTTGTTGTGATGCAGATCAATGACTGGCCAGATATCCAGTATCGAGGTGTTTTACTAGACGTATCAACTGGACGAGTGCCAAAGATGGTAAGCACTATACTATATACTTGCTGTCAAGAAAAAAAGGCAATAAATTTAAGTAATAGTTGTATCTTGTTTTCATGTAGGAAACTTTACTGTCAATGATCGACATATTGTCAAGTATGAAGATCAACCAATTACAGTTGTACATGCAGAATACGTTTGCATATCAAGGACATCAGAACATTCACAGAAACAATACACCGTACACTCCAAGGTAGTTGGATAGAACAACAATTACACCTCTGCAGATCCAGGATTGTCAGTGCATGATCTCCAGAAGGGGGCGGGGAGGGGGGAACCACCCAGTAAACATGAAATACTAAGGTTATTTTGAAAAAAATGTATTGGATAACACAAGGTCCTGAAATCATTCCAGGGGTGCACCTACGTACCCCTCCCCTGGTTCCACCACTAAGTTACTGTAAGTTGTATAACAATACATGTAAAGGTGACACTGTCTTGTTGGAGCATTTTTGGTTTTGAACACTATGAGTTGTAACTGTTTGATGTTTTGTCAAAGCTGAGGCAGTCTTCATCAGAATGAAGTAGGAAAATTGTGTGCAATGTATGTAAAGTTATTGACTACCATGTTACCATAGTGGCAATAAGTTGTCTGGCTTCTTTCTACTTTTCCTTAGATGGTCAGTTTTTAGAAGAACTTGACACTTCTTTTAGTACTTTGATATTCTTTTGACAGTGACATCATCAAGCTTGACCAATATTGTCATGAAAGATTCATTGAGCTTGTGCCTCACGTGGAGAGTTTATCAGGATTTAGTCAATGGTATGTATTTCAATCTATAGTCAAATGCCCTAATTCACTTTGATGTCACATCAAAACAATCTGTAAAGATCTACTCTTTAAACACATTGGATCATGGTCATCCGACGGTGTCAAATCTACATAAATTCACCTAAATTTGTTCTAAAACATGTATAAATCTTGAAAAGAAATGGAAAAGCCTTTATCTGCCTTGGCTGAAATGTTGACAAAATAACAAGTATCAACACAACCCAATAACCACTAAGGAATCCACAGAAGTAAAGTCACTTTATTTAACATCAGTAGTTCCTTTACCATACGTTATTCTTCCAGGAAGCCGACAGAGGCCAATTTAAATTAAAACTGAAAGTTGTTAAGAATCTCAACTGGCTTGGAGACAAAAAACAGTTGACCATATACAAAGCATGACGGAGAAATTAAATTTTGAGCAAATCAGGACTCAAACAAATACAAATATAATGTATCTGTGGCCAGAACGGGAATTGAACTTAGGAACACTGGATTATGAGACCAACACTAACCACTTGGCCAAGCTGCCTCACTCAAGAAACTCACATTGATCATGTTTTGCACTTCAGGATAAAATTCAAATCGTACTCACATTTATCAGAAATGACCAAGGACTTAGATACAACGGATGATAGGTGAGTCTATTACAAAAAGAAACAAACAAACAAACACAAACAAACAAACACACATAATATACAGTAGGTCAGAGACTTGTCCATATGAGAAGCTTTCCAGCTTTAGTGAATGAATTTGGTAAACAAATTGAAATTATGTTGAAATGAAACAGCTTAGTGTGCAAACACTAAATGTCAGTGTGCTAATTATAGTTATCACTATTTAGTAGTAAATAGCACTATTTGAACAAAATAAATCAATAGGATCAAAAGCACTATTCAGTGGTATTTGTGTTCCACACTTTTAGTGTCTGTACCCTGAAACGGAATAAAAAATTGATACAATCTTTAAGAATTTATCCAGACAGCTGACTTTTCCTATTACCTTTGTGGAATGAGAGAGTCCAGCACTCTCAAGCAAATCCAATAGAAAACTATTTTACACTCAATCTGTAACTTGACTTCCAAACATTCTTGTTAAATCACCAAGCAATGACCATGTTTTTACCAGTCCTGTAACAACCAGTTATTTTTTTCCTGGTTTAGGAATCTCAGCAGTGTTTGCCCATCAAGTGAGGAGTGCATAAACTTTGTAACTGATCTTCATAATCAAATGTTCCCGTGTTTCTCTTCATCAAGGTACAGTAAAGGTTTATTGAAGCATTTTATTGGCCTGTCAAATAAAAGGAGTATTTTTGTATGGTGAAATTGGCTCTTAATTTTTATATTATTTACAGATTTGCTCATGTTGGGGTTGACGTCACAGATGAATTTGGACGAGGCAAATCATATGTTATTGCTGAGGTAAGACAGCACGTCGTTATGATTTTTAGAGGTTTTTAAAATTATAAATTTCTGTCATTTATGCTTACTTGGATCCACATCGGAAGTGGTTGTTGGCGAGCTTCATTGTTAAAATAGTTTTCTCAGATGCAACTCTATAAAAATGTTCCTTGAGAAAATAATAAAAAACCAGGGAATGGTTGCTCAAATCCTGGATAAATGAAGATACCCACTGGATTTGCCCATAGAAAGAGGGCGTAATTTGATGCCAATTGTTAACTAATTGTAAATGTAACATTTTCCTTGTTACATCTTTGCTCAATCCAGGCAAAAGGGAAAAGCGAGCTCTATATAGACTATGTACATCATATGTACAAATCGTGCCAATCACATAGACGAACTATGCAGTTCTGGTCGAATTATCTTCATGTTAACCCTGAAATAATGTGCCATCTTCCTACTGATTCTATAGCCATGGAATATAGCGACAAGGTAAGGCACATTGCTAACCATGCAGATTTCAAAGTCTTTCTTGGCTACACGAGCTGTACTTATTTGATATTTTATAGCACCCATATATCCCACAATGATCAAGGCCTCACTTTAAAGCTATTACTTTTGTGCTGTAAATTATTTCTGGGGGAAACTCTTCCCATTACCAATGGTCTTTATCCCATCACTCGTGGCACGTGTCTCCAAATGTACTATTCGCGAACAATGAGAAAGGACTGGTTACGAATCTTGTCTCCGTTTCGAAAACTGACATGTCGCGTAATCAAAGTCTACGTCAGTTGTATCCCGTCATGTTGACTATTTGCAGATGGAGAAACTTTGTATTTTCAGTGTTGATGCAGCCAAATTTTTGACAAAATTTTTAATGGTTAATAATTTTTTACTTTCTTTTACATTTCATTTTTTGTCTTTCCAGGTTGATTATGATTTCATGAAAAACTGTAAAGCTCTTTCAGACGCCGGGTAAGATAATTCCAGACTTACTCATACCCAGTTCCTTCTTAGCTGCCTAACGGATTATTTTATCCGTTAGGATAATGATGAATGGTCTGGGATCGAGAGTGAGACTTACTGAACTGATCTTAGATAAAATCTCATTAATACTGATATTTCTTATTATGTTTTTTTCCTGTATTTTTCCAGAGTTGGTTTCTACGTATGTCCGGGCAGTTTAACGTGGAACAGGTACACCATATTTTACACTCGGTAATTTTAAGAGAAACTCTTCACGTTGACAAAACACTTTTTATCATGTTTTTAGTGTATGTGGTAATACAGACGATAGTCTAACGCTGATCAATAATGCCGTTCAATCAGCGATCACTTGTGATGCTCTTGGGATACTGTTATGTGATTGGTCACTTCCTGGTCACGTGAATCCCATACAGTTGAGTATCCCAGCATGTCTTGCGACCGCTGGATTGTCGTGGAAAGCAGATACTGAATTGGTGAGTATGTTCTTGTTTGTTTGTTTGCTTGTTTGTTTGTTTGCTTGTTTGTTTGTTTGTTTGTTTGTTTGCTTGTCTGTTTGTTTGTTGGTTTGTTTGTTTGTTTGTTTGTTTGTTTGTTTGTTTGTTTGCTTGCTTGTTTGTTTGTTTGTTTGTTTGCTTGTCTGTTTGTTTGTTTGTTTGTTTGCTTGTTTGTTTGTTTGTTTGTTTGCTTGTCTGTTTGTTTGTTGGTTTGTTTGTTTGTTTGTTTGCTTGTCTGTTTGTTTGTTGGTTTGTTTGTTTGTTTGTTTGCTTGTCTGTTTGTTTGTTGGTTTGTTTGTTTGCTTGCTTGTTTGTTTGTTTGTTTGTTTGTTTGCTTGTCTGTTTGTTTGTTGGTTTGTTTGTTTGTTTGCTTGTCTGTTTGTTGGTTGGTTTGTTTGTTTGTTTGTTTGTTTGCTTGTCTGTTTGTTTGTTCGTTTGTTTGTTTGTTCGTTTGTTTGTTTGTTTGTTTGTTTGTTTGTTTGTTTGCTTGTTTGCTTGTCTGTTTGTTTGCTTGTCTGTTTGTTTGTTGGTTTGTTTGTTTGTTTGCTTGTCTATTTGCTTGTTGGTTTGTTTTTGTTTGTTTGGTTGTCTGTTTTCATTTAAAACTGCTGGAAGACAAGAAAAAGCGTTGACAGATCGCTACTAATAGAATTTATGTAAAAAAAACTTCCTTGAAAATTCAAATGTTGTGCTTGGAGAGTGCTTGAAAACAACCCCTTGAAATTCATGCTGAAATTATAGCACGAATTCTGAATGCTGTCATCTATCTTTTATACGTTTTAGTCGACCATCCAGTCCACATTATCAGACGTTGTCAGTAGACATGCCTTCATGGATGCTACATGTAATATCGGTAAAGCTATCGTAGAACTGGGCCGAGTACAAACTATTTTACTGTCCAATGAAACGGACAAGCCAACACAGGGAATCCATCCAATCACAAATCCACGCGTGGGGACCCTACTGTGGAGAACTTTGTACGATGGTGATATTCCTAACATGGGAAGTGTGGGACTGGAGTCAGTTCAGGTAAATAATAGTCCAGTTTACAATTCTCGTTTATACAGGCTTAGCCTCTCCAGTGTGCGTAAAATATTCAAAAGTTCAATTGTCTTTTTCACACAAAGAGTCCACATTTTCACGGGCTGTTATTAAAGAAAAGAATATATTACATGACATTTAGGCTAAGGCTTTATAAAAGAGAATTCCAAAATGGGCTATTGTAAAGGTGGATGGAGAGGAAAGGGAATGAGCGAGAAAAGGAAAGCACTACACGGTTTGGGGTTTGTTTTTCACTCTTTACAAAATAGACAATAGTCGATTTGCATAATACCAGCATTCTTTGCGAATTTTCTTTCATATTCAAATTTTCAATACCCTGTTGAGATTAATTAAACAACTAGCACTAATTGCGTTACAACAGAAAGTCGGCAAAGCATTCTGGTATTGGTAGTATACGACGTCATCATTCAAATGGCCTATTTCGAAAGCGAAAAAGGAGTATAGGAGAGATATGAACGAGAAAAGAAAACCAGAGCACAGTCTGAGGCGTACACGACATTCCCAGTTTGTGAAATGATTTTTGATTGTTCTTGTTGGTTTGACAGCAAGCCTCACGTCTTATACGCCAATGTCAGAAGAACTACAACTCCGCTGAACTCAAGTGCGCCCACAGTACAGATATCATCAAAGAATTAGACATGACAGTAGATATATTAATATTTTTATGTAGGTAAGCACAGGAAACCCATCATTGGAATTATTTCGATTCGGTGCAAACTGAGAGCGCCAAACATATTTCTCATTGCCGTCAATAAGGTTGTGTTCTACACATGTCAGTACTTGTCCTCTGTGTAAAAATGAATTTAAATACCAATTCTTGTTTATAAATGAGTCTACTCTTTTATCGTTACTTTTTTTTCAGAATTTTACGCATGTTATTATTGGCTAAGAAACAGAACATTGACGTCAATTGTATGAAAGACATACCGCTGATCAATAAGACAGACCTCGCTAATCGGTAAGATAGCTAACGGTTGAAAATGTGCTGCTATGTTCTTGTGCGTGTTTGGTGTTTACTAGAAGCTTCAGTTGAGCAATTACCACCTCCCCGCGACCTGGTTCTAACGAGCAACGCAAATGCAAATTGAAGTCTTGAATTTCCTCTTGCGTTTGCGTTTTTTATCGATTCACACGTGCAATACCCTGCTTGGCAGAGATTTCTCAAAAGAAACCTCTGAAAGGACGTGTTTCGCGCCGTCCAAAAGTTTGGACGAATAAATTAACTCGCATACCGGTTATTGCCGGTTTCAAACTAGTATATGAGTTAATTTATTCAAAACATGGCGACAGCGCACGCACGCTAAATATTTTCGCGCCAAAGCCATTTTGGAAGTGACGTAATGTGATGTTTGTTGGTGTCAGCGTGCGCATGCTCGACAGAACGATAAACACGTCCTTGAAGAGGTTTCTTTTCAGAAATATCTGCCAAGCAGGGTAGATGTGTAAGTGCAAACACAAGTGCAAGAAAATGGGAAATATTTCATTTCTTGCGTTGCATTTTCATTTGCATTTGAGTTGCTCGTGTGAACCATTCTTAAAGTGCTCCATCCATCGGGTTTATTCTTTTTTTTTTCTCTCTCTCTCTCTATTTGAGGCTTTGTCTTCAACAGTCCTTAGTAAAGCGTGTGAGAATACCGTCTAACACTTGTTGTTGGTTGTTTACTAGGCTACTTGGACTTATTACACATTATCAGAAGGTCTACCTGTTGCGGAACAGAGAAGGAGGACTGTTTTCAGCCAAGCAACAACTACAGAAAATGCTATTGCAGCTTATACCGCAAGATAATCAAATACATAATATCTAACAATACCGCAGTTTCTCGGAATCTAAGCTGAATATAGAACTTCCCCGTATTCGCTTGACTGGCCACAAAACACACTCAGGCTGGAGTGTATGAAATACAGAGAATGTTTGGATTTATACACTCCAGCCTCGGTGTGAGTCTATTGTTATGTGGCCAGTCAGATAGCAGTTGTATTTAGATCTCCTTTATATCTCTCATAAACGTACGCAATGTCCAGGACCTTTCTGATCCACTCAATAGACATTGTAAGTAAATTCACGAAAGAGTCAAATTGGTATTTATATTGTTTTTGGATTGGTGCATTCCCAAGGTATGTACCTCGTACAAAAGTCAGAATATATCTTAAAATATCGAGGCTTAGCCTGAGCAATGAAGAACATGAAATTGGTCGACTATTAGTTAATAGATAATCACTGAGGCACACAGCATTCGTGGGTATAATGCAGGCAGCTGAGGGCGCAGCCCGAAGCTGCCTGCATTATACCCACGAATGCTGTGTGACGAAGTGATTATCTAGTATAATTATTGTTCTTTTCGTTGTCTTATTCATTTTCGTTATATTGACTGCTAGGTGGAACTCGCTGCATTATTAAAAATAATGCTTTTAGCTAGAAGCATTATTTTTGATAATGCAGTTTGCTGTTTGTTGAAGTGTGACCTAATGCATTCGTTGAGATAATACTGAGTAAAAACAATGGGTTGTGATGAGAACAGTGATTATATAGGGTTTCACAACGTCCCGCAGTTTTAAGGGATAATAGCGAGTCAAATGATCAAACCATATACATATGTCAAGTGTTCTTGCGATAATTTGCGCATAGTTAAATATAGTTTACGGAGTCCGTTTTTTTCGCGAGGACGAATCTAGCAAAAAAAAAAACAATAGTAAAAAAGAAATCAAAATATAAATGGCGCTAAAACTATAAGAAACCTTGCATGTAATTCAGTTGGAAAACTTGAACAAAAATATTTATAGAAATATATACTAAAGAAAGTAGTATAAACATGTATTAAGATCACACAAAAAGTAATGTAATGAAGAAATTGTAAATAACAAATACACTCTAGAAATGTCAATTGAATAATCTTCTAAAATAACAAAAGATGAACATGTTTTTTTGTTTTTGCCGGTTGTACGAAGCGTGAAAAAGGCATCCACTCCAAAGGATTTCCTCATGATTTATCTACCATCGGGGATTTATCTGATGGATAGAGCTATCCATGCTTTGTATAACATGCTCTAGATAGACAACTATTCTTGAAAAGGTTAATTTTTGTCCAGTGGAAGTACTGATTTAGCGAATAACAATGTAATTTGCATATATAGAGTTTTCAGTTTTCTTGTTTTGAATACAAAGCTGCCGGCTATTTTCGTAAACGCACATTTTTTTATACGTTTAGGCCTACCGTTTACACGAAAACGCTACTTAGCCGAGCATATAGAGAATTTGTCTGCGCATGTCGTAAGTTAATGGTAGAAGCCGCTATAATCACGCGAAAGAAAAATATCTTCTAAATCCCCTTTAATCCCAATTCACAAAAGCTATACTTCAGCTGTCAAAAGTCTCTGTTCCAACCATACAGTGATTGGCCGTTATTTCCGTACGGCTTATTATAGTTCTTATTGTACATTAGCATAACAATTTGTTTGTTCATAACCATGAAGTATCTGCAAGATTCTGCAATATGGCCGCTTTCACAACAAGACTAGGTCGTCTTTGACTGCTGATCAAAGATTTTGGCCAATACTCTATCGAAAACCAAAAGTATGATACTAATCTACGATTATTAAAGAAAGCATACCAAGGAAAAACTTAGCGGCGCATAACATTTAAGCTCGACTTTTCTTCAAATTTATGCGAAAAAATTGACCATAGAGTAATACTGACAAATCTTCTCCGTGCTTGAGTTAGAGTTTATATTTAGTGAAGATAGAAGTATATCAACAAACGCCTGACCAGAAATTTACAAAATTTGGTGGTTCATCTGTATTTTCACAATTATTTGGATTAATCAAGATCATTCTAACTTAATTTCAGGTTCGGTATTCAAATCAGTCGAAATTGCTTGAGAGGAGAAACACAACCATGGCGTCAACAAATATCGCAATATCACATTTTGGCCAATCTTTCTTAAAAAAATAACAATGCTGCGATGTAGAATGTGATTTGACGACTCGCATCAGTTATATTTAGCTTCGGCGCAGCCCCTCAAACATACCGCTTATCATAACTTGCAAAATGCGCAAATAATCTGTTCATCACTCCACAAAATCGATCCTCAATAAGAAATCATTTTGTACCACACAATTCCCGTGACCTACTTCCCTACTTCTTTTATTTTGGCAGCAGTCCTCATACGAATGCAGTAGGTTTGTGTTTTCTTCTTCGTTTTGCGGACTTTTGCTCAAAAATATTTTGAGATCAAAAACCTCCACATTTGCTTGACTTAGTCACAGCACCTTACAAAGTGATAGACTTTAAGTATCCATTTATATTTTCCTAAATTGAAGATCACTAAGATTGCGATTGGAACTCAAAAGTTCCCCGGTCGTAGAAAAAAATGTAAACATGACCGCGGGCAATCTCGTACCCTGAGTCCTCGTTACTTCGGCCAGCGGTTCGAAACAAGGACTCTGGCATAATCCACTGAAAAGTCCAAGGTTTCTTGGACTTCCGGCCGCGCATGCGCCTTTACGGCCAATGTACAAACCGACCAATGGGGAATCGAGATTATGTCAGAGCTGATATTTACTCGGGCTGAAAAGACCCGAGTTATAATTTCGCGTTGGTTTTTTATTATTTTTATTTTTTTTCGATCGGTCGGCATTTTAAATTTTCCGCACTTTGTATTTCTGTCGGCTCCAGGTTTGTGATTGGTTGTATTTATTAATTCGATTGTGATTGGTGGAATCGATCGCCACAGTCTTGAACACGATCGTAGATATCCTAGTTCTTTTATTGACAATCAACTTCAATCTATCTTCAATTTATTTCATCTTTTTTAATGTTTACAATATTAATTTTTTTAATTACAGTATCTTTATTATAATTTCATATAAACAAAGTGTTGTAATGTTTGTCTTATAAAATCCGAGACGTCAATGTAAACGCTTCACAAAACTTCCACAGTATTTACGCATTGCTTACTGTATTTTGGATTGGTGAATACTGAAAAGAAAAAGGAAAAATGTGAAATTATAATTTGGCAAATAAGCAAAAATGATGTGACTGAAGCACAACTCTTGCGACACCGTCGCTTCGTACATAATTTTGATGGAAAACTTTAGTCGAGCAGAATCAAATACCACGATGTTGTGACCTCTAGTCAATTATTTTGATTGTCAGCCGGTGTTTGTATCAGTGAAGTTTGTTGAGGGAATATCATTTGATTGAACATTATGTTTTTGCTCAAAACGATCGGCCATAACTGTCAAGCGAGTTTAAATCAATGGAATTTTAGCAATAAAAAATGAACTTCATCGCTGCTTGAACAGTTTGATATTCTCATAATATTAATCGAAATCCACATTCTTTAGATCTAGGATCATGGTTTGTCTAAACGGTTATTTCCTGTGGTAACAGTGAAAATGTAACTAAAGTTTGGAATAGAACAACAAACTTACTGCGTGTATTTTCATCTTCGGTTCAGTTTAGATTTTCGTCAGTTTTGCTTCCATGTAAACTTTCTTATCAATCAAAAACCATTCCAATTACCTCTTTTTCAAACGCAGATTAGTAATTGATTCATAATTTTCAAAATAAACAGTAAAATTGGAATATTTTTCGATGAAATTTAGTCTACTTTGCAAAGCTTCTCGAGTGATTGTTTTCTTGTTGGAATTGTCCCACTACCCCTTAGTCAAATTTTGTCATAACACAGGAACCCCAACAGGAGAAAAAGCGGTAGATCGTAACAGTGACAAAGAGTATCACAGAAAAGACAAACTAAATGAAATAATAATGGGTGAAAGCTGGTATTGCATACTCAAAACTCAGTATCATTACAGTCACTTCATACATGAACACATAGCTGTTTCGAAAAGTAATAAACATAAAAATGGAAAATTCCTTTATTATAAAAAGCTCAATTTAATCATCTCGGCATAGTCTTATCATGTTTTTTGTGGTACTCCTAGTCATAGACGGAGTACCACTATGTTGTCGCAAATGAGTGAATGAAAGAGTGTAACACAAGATGGCGGCCGGCCTCGCGACCTGGCCTCCACGGGGATCCCACGGCTTACAAATAGCAAATGTCACAAATCAGCAATCAGCCTGTTTTACAGTGGACGTAACCGATTCTCTGTTACTTTCTTCTGGGCACGAATAATGAAATGAAATTTTATGAGTAGTTAGAAAGATTGATAAGTAATTTGTTTCTCTATTTTAATTTTCATTTGTTTAGTTTTAGGTCTTACAAACGTTCAGCGAAACAAACAGATAATTTACATAGGTCAAAGAGAAGCCCGAGTTCACGCAGATATGCGTCTAGTTAAAAGTAAAATCCGTTGTAATTCTGATGGAATCGATATTCAGCATCGATCGGCGCATCGATCAACATACGGCGATATCGTCAATGAAAATGGATTTTTCGTTGTGATATTGTGGAAGTTTTGGAACACAATTCACATATAGTAATGATTATTTATTGAGTAAACATAATCCGAAGGGATTTTAGGTTAATTTGTGATTTTCGACCAGCTAGAAGAGAAATTCTGTCGGCCGTTGGCAGCCGTGTGTGACGAAGGGCGAAACATTTTATTTTTATTTAAAAATAATTTCCTAACTATTGCTTCAAATTTGCTGAAATTCTTTAGGAAGCTAAAGAAAATAGCGATTCACAAGTACAGACTTAATTTTTTATAATATTTTATATATTTTCTACTGCTAAAAACACATCTAGCTTGAGTTTAATTGTGTTTCCGGTTTTTTGCGCTTGCGTGGTTGTCAAAATTGAATGACCAATCAAATTTTAACAAAAATCGGATTATGTCAGAGCCCTTGTTTTCCGCTGCTGGCGAGAAAAAACGCGGGGTCTGAGTATGAGATTGGACCGCGGGCTAAAATTTTCTGACATGCGCAGACAAATTCTCTATATGCTAGCTACTTAGCCGGCTATTTTCGAAAACGCTGAGCTCATCACTTTGGTTCAGTCATAATGAGAGAGAGTAATTCAAACATTTATTCACCAAAATGCTTACAGACGCTCTTCAAGCTACCGAAAGCGATGCGAAAACGATAAGCGTTTATAAGAAAACCCTGTGTAAACGGCTATATTTTTAGCCGGCTAAAAAAATAGCCGGCTTCGTGTAAACGCTGCCTTATATAGTTACATACTTTATTATCATTATGTGATGAAAATATGTTGTACATTTTGACTCATTTCTTTAAAAAAAAAATAGAAAATCATGATATATGTAAATAACTTTGCCCCTCGCTAAATCAGCATTGCAACTGTACAACCATTTCAAGAATAGCTGTAGATATATGTATACAGATACTCTACTGGTCTATAGTTTACTTTAATTGAAAATATATATTATCAACAATACTAATGATTAGATGTGTCAATTAATTAATTTAATATCATTTAATCATTTATTTGTTTATTTATTTCTTCAATTATTTCTACTTTTGTTTAGTCATTTTATTCATTTATTTATATTCTTGATTGGCTTATGTATTTATTTATTTGTTTGTTTATTTATTTGTTTATTTATTTATTTATTTATTTATTTATTTATTTGTTTATTTATTTATTTATTTATCTGTACTAATTTTGTTGCTCTTTTTTTATCTTTCATGAAATCGTTTCTTTTTTTGTGTGGTCAGTTTATCCATTGATTCAGTTATTCATTAATAATTTATTTAATTCTTTATTCATATATTTATTTATCTATCTATCTATTTATTTATTCATTCATTTATTTTATTATGGTTTTCTTTTCTCTCTCTCTCTTTCATTGATTCTTTCTTTCTTTTTTGTAACTTGTATCTTGTATATATTAGTAAGTTTGTGCAAATATACACTTTCTTTCTTTCTTTGCAATCGTTTTTGTTCATTCTTTCTTCTCTTTTGTTTCTCATAGTCAGCATACGAACAAAATGAAGGAATAACGGTGCTCATTAACAGGTTTTCACGAATTAATATCATCGCTTTGGAACCTTCAAAAGAACTATAGATCCCTCAAGACAGAAGACTATTGTTCTCGTATAAAAGCTGTTAATAAGAACTGTAAGCTTTTGAAATAATATCCGTTTATAAGTCTATTTCCATTGGCAAAGTCAAAGTTAGCTGCTTTGTTCCTGTTATAGAATTCAATACTCGCGTATTGATCTTTTAATGAATAAAGTTACATGAACTTTTCTTACAAGAAATGATATCGATTCTGCTAGCTGATTTCTGTCCAATGATTAACTCCTTAGAGCTTCTACAAAAATAGTGATTTAAAATCTCTGATTCAAATTCCGATAATCACCGAAGTGTCGCTTGTTAAAGACTGTGATTCACACTCAAAAAGAAATTTACAACGTGGGTTGCAATCATAACTTACATCTATCACGTGATCAGACTGACTATTTTTAACTTCACAACACACTCCCGCCCTTGATTGACGCGAGTCAATCAAAGCGACTAAATAATGTTCAACTTAATGTTCAAATAATGTTCTCTTGTAAAGCATGTTTCACAAATGTTAATGGTACATAGTTTTCCTTGGATTCCTTCCTTGAAGGTCCTGAATGCTGATCTGATTGTAACTCAATTGGATATAACTTCTGTACAGGTCTTGATATTTCGACAGCCTTTCCTTTGTTGTTGTGCACCTTGACCTTGGCTGCACGTACCTTCTTATCTTTACCAGTAAGTAGACGATGTACCCTTCCAAGTTTCCAATTTTGTCGCGGTTTCTTGTCTTCCTTTATACAGACTATGTCTCCTTCATGAATAGTTAAACCGTAACTTTGCCTTGGACGATGGTGTTCTCGAAGCTGTGTAAGATAGTCAATCTTCCATCTATTCCAAAAATGTGTCAAAACTGTTTGAAGATATTTGTCTCTCTTCAAAGCATCTTGCGCACTTTCACTGTGACTTAAACCTACATTAGACGGTTTAGATAGGAGTCTCTTTCCTAGTACCAAATGTGAAGGTGTTAAAGGTTCGCCACCATCTTCGTTTAAGTAAGTTAAAGGACGAGAGTTCAAGACACTTTCTACTTGGACGACTAAAGTTAAAAGCTCTTCATATGTCAACTTCGCATTGCCTAAAGTTTTCTTTAGACATCGTTTCATGCTTCGGACCAATCTTTCAAAGAATCCGCCCCACCATGGTGAACGGGCAACGTTGAACTTCCACGAGATACCTTGAGATGACGTAAAATTCTTTACTTCTCTACTCTTGAACGTTTTACTATTGTCTGATAATACCTTTGACGGTATTCCTCTTCTGCAAATAAATCTTTGAAGACTTCGAATGAAAGCGTTAGATGAAGCATCTGGAACAAGATCTAGGTGTACTGCTCTGCTGCTGGCACAAGTATATAAAGCAATGTATGCTTTGTTCATATGATTGGAATCTGAATAAATGTCCTTTACGAATAACGGACCAGCATAGTCAACGCCAATATTAGTAAAGGCAAAATCATCATTCAGACGGAACTCTGGAAGAGGAGGAGACTCTACAGTCACATAGGATTTTCCTTCTAGTTTTCTACAAACTCTGCACTGTGACAAAACTCGTTTAACTGACTGACGTCCTTTCACGACCCAAAACCGTGACCTTAACTGTGCTAGTGTTTCTTGGACGCCATTATGCATTACAGCCTTGTGGCACAATCGTATCATTAAATCTGTGAATTCGTGTTTACTTGGCAGAAGCATGGGAAATATTGTGTCATGAGGCAATGGTGCGTTGTCAAGGCGACCGTGACAACGGAGAATTCCGTGTTGATCTCTCTTCAGGTTCAAGGATTCTTTCATCTGTGAAAACGTTGACTTGTGTTCAATTTCTTCTTGTACGTCTTTAATCCAAAGTTTCTCTGCAAAGTTTATTTCAACGTCACTGAGCTCAGACGATAATGTTTCTTGATGTTCCATTCGGCATTTAATATTATTTACAAAACGAAGAACATAAGCAGTTACTCTTATGAGTCGCAGAACAGAACTATACTTTGAAATGGAAATCAGTTTGCTTAGCTGTACACTTGGTTTTTCACTCTCAACTGCATTCATAGCTGTGCTCACATTTGTAGACTTTAATTCTTGCTCGTATTCTTGATTAGTAGCTTTGTGATTGGGTGTTTGTGGCCATTGATCGCGTGATTGAACTAAGAATGTCGGTCCATTCCACCACTTGTCTAGTGACTAGATCGGAAGCTTTGGCTCCTCTAGATGCAATGTCCGCAGGATTTTTGTCAGTCGGACAATATTTCCAAGAATAGGAAGATGACAACCTTCTTATTTCAGTGACACGATTCTGTACGAACTGCTTAAACTCCTTTGTTACACCTTGGATCCAACTTAGAGCAACAGTAGAATCAGTCCAATATATGACATCGTCGATAACTAATACTCCATTTAACGACAGCTGTACACTATGAGCTAGTTTAACAGATATCAAACACGCTAATAGTTCTAGTCGAGGTATAGTACAGTTCTTCATAGGTGCTACTCTTGTCTTTGCAGCGACGAGACTGCAATGAATTTCTGTTTCGTGTTCACAACGAATATAAATGCATGAACCATATGAAGTTTCCGATGCGTCTCCAAACACGTGCAATTCAATTGATTTGACGTCGGAATCGAATAGATGTTGACAATAACATCTGGCTAATGATATGTTCTCAACCTCTCGTAGATCATCTGTAAGAGATTTCCATTCATCTTGTAATGATTCTTCAAGTTCATCGTCCCAACCAGAATCGTTCTTACAGAGGTCTTGAAACATCAGTTTAAACATGAGTACAGTTGGTGAGATGAGTCCTAATGGATCAAAGAATTTGGCCGTAGCACTAAGTACCATACGTTTGGTAACCTTTTCGACATCAATACCTATTAGAGGTTTCACAAAGTTATATTTGAATTCATCTTGATCAGTGTCCCATAACTGACCTAGTACTCTTGGACTGGATTCACTAGACTTTGGTAGCTGATGTTCTGTGTATGCTTCTTCTTCTTCCAAGACTGAAGGTTGAGTAACTGGAGATGAGTTGACTTCAGTAAATTCTTCACTATCGCTCCACTTATTCATCAAGTCTTCAGAATTTGTTGTCCATTTCCTGATGTTGAAACCACCTTCAGCCATTGCTGTCTTGATTTTGTTCGATAGACGAAATGCTGCTTCGGAATCTGTTGATCCCGATGCGTAATCATCTACATAAAGAGAGCGTAGCACTTCATCGACGAGTTCTTGGTCTGTATCAGAATATTGACTCATGTGATGTCTTATTGTAGCATTCAGAATAAACGGACTTGACGTGACACCGAAGACGACGCGTTTGAATCTCATTTCTTGTATGGCTGGACTCTCGCTGAATGGGTCGTCTACCCATAAAAATCGTAAGTAATCGCGATGTTCAGGTTTTACAGAAATGTTCAGGAAGGCCCTTTCAATGTCTGCAACCATTGCAACCTTATGCAATCGAAAACGAAGTAGTATATCAAAAATCAGAGGTGACAGTGGAGGTCCTGATAACAAACAGTCGTTCAAACTAGCACCGTTACCACGTGCTGATGCGTCGTATACAATTCGTAACTTTGTCGTTTCCTTGTCTGTACGAATTACTTCACGGTGTGGCAAATAGTGAACAGTACCACAGTCAGGTGAACGTTCTTCTTCATCAGGTACAGGTTCTATGATTCCCTTCTCTAACTGTTCCTGGATGATTTCGTTGTATTCTTTCATGACTTCAGGCTTGGCTCGTAGTCTTGCAAGGAGATTCTTTAACCTTACCAAACAAGTATCATAGTTATCTGGTAGTATGGGATGTCCTTCTTTAAAGGGTAACTCTGCTTGGTATCGTTCTCCATCAAAGTGAATAGCTTGATTGAATTTATCATATACAGACAATTCGTCGTCTAGAATCCCTAGTGATTTTAATTCCCAGAACCTTTTTAGCTCTTGCTTGACGTCATTAAGTTCCCCCTTCTCTATCTCGGCTGTATCGACTTCAATCTTGAGTATGTGTGTGGAATTCAATTGGACGGAGGATTCAGGATTTCCTTGACTATCATGTGCAACAGGTCCAGATAACAACCATCCCAATTTCGTATAAATAGCTGTGGGACCTGGTAAATCGATCTTTCTTATATTGTTAGTTACAAAGTTCCAATAATAATCAGCACCTAGTAGTACATCGATTTCCACGCTTTCTGGATTCTCTGGAATGTCTGCAAGTTCCATTTCTTTAAGGACAGGATATTTATCAACAGCTACATTAACAATTTGATTACTTAGCGGTTTACAGATAGATGGTACACTATACGCATCCACATATAGTTCCATTCCTTCAATACTGGTGACGGACAGTTGCACTAGTTCACACGTGGTCAATTTTGTTTCTTCGCCAAATGTTTTAATTATCAAGTTCTCAGTACATATCGGTTTCAAGTTTAACTGTTGACTTAAATTATTTGTTATATAAGATCGCTGACTGCCCGAATCAAAGATAATTCTTGCGTTCACTTTCAAATTTGGTTTGTCAGGACGACCTACTGGCGCGACTGCTGTCTGCAATAGAATTGGTGTGTTCTGAGTAGTGTTGCAAATATTATTTGACGTCGATTTTTCATTGGATTTAGCAGTAGAGTTGGTGTTTCTGTCCGGTTGTTGTTTAGCTTGTTCCTTTATTTGAGATTCTTCTGAATCTGCCTTTTCCTTTTCGCACAGAGCGGTGTGATGCTTTCCGGCGCATTTTTGACAAACACGTGTTGAGCGGCAATTTCTTGCTACATGTCCTTTTCTCAGACAGACATAACACCGTCCCTTCTGTCTCGCAATCGATCTGCGCGAAGGTGAATCACTGTAAACATTGCATTTTACCGAGCAATGATTACCTGAGCAAAAACTACAATAAACATCTCGATTTCGCTCGACAAGCAATGCTGATGCTGTTGCTGGGGTAGATTTCAAGTGATGTTGAGATTTTGGCATGTTGGTGCGTGTGTTTTGATAAACTTGATTGTTGACTTTTAGCGCTGCACATCTTTCGCGCGCTTCGAGTTCGGCTTTGATTACTTTCATCAATTCTTGGATATCAAATGAATGTTCCTTGTCGAATTTTCTACTGATTATTAACCTTAATTCAGATGGTATTTTGCTCATTATGATAGGCGACAGCAAATTTCCGTACGTTTCCGATTTAATGTCAAGTTTTTCAAGGCTTCTAATGTTTATTTCTAGTTTATCATATAAATCTCTCAGTTTAGAAATTTGTTCAATCTCAATTACCGCTGGGAGTTTTAGCAATGAATCCATATACGTCGATATAAGTAATTGAGGATTGGCAAATCTATCCTTTAGGATATCTACGGCTAATTTGAAACCGTCGTTCGACAATGGAATGCCGTCAATTGCTCTTGCTGCACTGTCGCGTAAACAACCCTTGAGATAATTAAACTTATCAACATCTGATAGTTGGTCGTTTTTGTAAATAGCTGTTTCAAAAGTGTCCCAGAATGTTTGCCAATGGGTAGGGTCACCTGAGAATTCTTTTAGTGTTAACTTAGGCAGTTTTGGTTTCAGTTTAGCACTTTCGTTTGCGTTGTGAATTTGTGTGGACGTGGCGCCATTTTCGCTTGTTGTTGGTTGCGATCCGCCAAGACACATTTCTATTCGTGCTAAACAACTATAAATCGTGAACAAAAACTCACCAGACTCTTGAATTTCCTTTTCTATTTCGTCCTCTTTGATGATCTCTAATATCTGTTCGTCTAGTCGTTGCAGTGTTTGCAATTTTTCATCGAGCGATGACTTTAGTCCTGCGAGTTGTTCACGTTGTTTTGCACTACCATCGTACGAATGACATATCTCGTTCGCTTGTGAAATAACCTTATTTACGTACCCTTTATGTCCGCCTCTCACCTTTCTTGCTTTGCCTATTTCCATTTTGTGATTGATTGAATTGAAGCCTGTTTTTCAGTCGACGTTTTCCACAGTTGTTTATCCGGCTCGAAGGACCATGTTATAGAATTCAATACTCGCGTATTGATCTTTTAATGAATAAAGTTACATGAACTTTTCTTACAAGAAATGATATCGATTCTGCTAGCTGATTTCTGTCCAATGATTAACTCCTTAGAGCTTCTACAAAAATAGTGATTTAAAATCTCTGATTCAAATTCCGATAATCACCGAAGTGTCGCTTGTTAAAGACTGTGATTCACACTCAAAAAGAAATTTACAACGTGGGTTGCAATCATAACTTACATCTATCACGTGATCAGACTGACTATTTTTAACTTCACAACAGTTCCTATATACATATCATAGGTTTCATGTAACGATTAGTTTATGCCTACAAATATCTTGCTGATCTTTGCTGCACTTTATAAGTAATAGAGCGAAACCCCTCTATACCGGACCCTCAGTTTACCGGAATTCTCTCTATACTGGACAATTTTTGTGGTGCGGAAATTTCCCCTATATATCTTTTGTAAAATGTACCTCAGTAAACCGGAACCCCCTCTAAACCGGAAATTTTATTTGGTCCCAGTAGAGTCCGGTATAGAGGGATTTCACTGTACTTAAAATGAGCCAGGACGATTTGAATGTCGTAGTTTACAAATATTGCTCCATTGGCAAGTCATTATATATATCAGTAATACTGATTCTAAAAAGATTTGTCTACTGTATGTAAAGCTTATAATGCGTTTTGAGCATGCGTTGAATTTGATTACATCAAAGACGACCGCCTAATTAGATATTGTTTAAATTGTTTCGACACGTGAAAAACGCCTGAGAAACTACGGGCCTTATGTCTGAATTCGTTCTGGTAAATTACTCACGCTGGTATATTTTGACTTATTATTAAACGTTTCTTGTGATCAATACATCAGTCTTGCCGCTCCATTACTTATTTATAACTTAATCTTTGTTTAACTATATCAGTCCAGCTTTTATAGCGCTCTTTCATTATGATTTACAAATTGCGCATCGTACTTTCACTGTCTGGCTTTGCTACCAGAACTCAAAATGGTAAGTGTTTAATTTTTTTAATTAGATATCCAAAGCCCAGTAAAAAGTGTGTTATACGCATGAAATCTAAAACAGCATTAATCGATTTTTCGATGGGACGATTTTTTAAGCAATAAACCTCTTTAAAATTACTACCTCGAATAACATTCTTGACAGTATCCTGTGATCTTCTGCTCTTACAGTTCAACATACTATAGTGAATTTTTATTTTCTATGTTCATACTAAATATATGCTACTATAGCAACCGTTTGAGCGAAATGAATTGATATTTGTTTTATATTATTATCACTCAATGTATTTGAGTTCTATTTTAATTTTTTAAAGGAATTGTCATGGAAAGCTCAAACCCATTTCATATATGACATTCATCAAAACACATATGCTGTAGCAATTTGTATCAACACGAACATGCAAGCAGACGTTGTAAGTGGGGAATGGCGCTTGGATTCAACTGCATGCCATCTGTAGATTTTCGTGTTTTTTTCGTTAAAGACCACTGATTACATTTTGCCTCCAGCAGCGCGCTTTTGTCATTTTGTATCCAACAGGTTCGGTTCCCATGAAGTCTTTTAAAACATCTTTAAAAAACTACGAACGCTATTTTGCAACTACAGCCAAATTCGATGTGTCAAAATCGATGGGTCTTTTGTCGACCGTCAATTTTAAGGGCAGAGTTGCTTTCAAATTAACCATCGACGTTTCAAAAAAGACCAAAATGAAAACAGAGTTTTTGTGTAGCGGTCTACTGTATTAGCTATGGTTGTATCGTCATTTTTTTAGCATTGGCTTATTTTTCTTTTGCTGAAAAACAGCTTTCAAAAGAAATATTTGAGATTGTTTGAAGGCAATGTCAACTTTTGCAGCTTTTTCAGAAAAACCCAAAAGGAACATTCAAGAATATCGACACCGGAATTAAGAGAAATAACCAATATATTTTTACCTGGTCACAGATTGATGCCACTGTTATCTATTTCTGTGCCGTTCAATTGTTGCTATGGCAACCATCATACGCCACTACTTGTAGTAATGTACCATACCAAGTGCCTGGTTTCGTATTGGTCAATCACGTGATCCAGTCCTTCCAAGGTATCAGTTGCTCAGACAGCTGTCTTGACAAATGTTCAGGTAACTCGTCGTGTCACAGCATCAACTGGTACAGTAACACAGGCTTGTGTCAGATCAACCGAGGTACTCACCTCTCCTACCCTGAAGGGCTTCTTCCAAACTCAACTGGACAGTACATGCTGTACAGCGGTCGCCCCATGGTTACCTGTAGCAACAAGTATTGTAGTGATGGAGAGATCTGCATGATGGAGAATGATGGAAACGATTATTGGTGCGACGGTAAGTAGGCTAAACCTACTGCACCAACAATGTCGCTATGAATTTGTCCTATTGTCGTTAAAGGTCGGTACACACTAGGCGCCAAGTTGCAGCGACAATTTTTCCCCGTACTAAGTACTTTTGTACTAAGTATTTTTGGAGAAAATTGTTGTTGCCGCGACTGAATTTTGTCGCTGCGACTTGCCGCATGAAATCCAACCAGTTGGATTGTTGAACCAGTGCACACTGAGGCGACTTGTCGCGGGGGATAAGTCGCTGCCACTAGTCGCCTAGTGTGTACCGGCCTAAATGGGCTGCAGTAAATTTACTGCTACTATTCTGATATTAATAAAATAAATACTAAATAAGCTAAATACTAATGTATATTTTGCACACTTTTAGTATTTCCACTCTATAATACGAATAGCCTATTGGTATTGCAGACACCTACTTACGCGCTATTTCGCTCCCTCTTTATCTTAGACAGGTGTGGGCAACCATTGGGAATGGAGAACGACCACATAAAAGACTCACAAATAACCGCGTCGTCATCCAACAACAACCAAACTTTGCCCCGATGTGGACGGCTAAATACAGACAAGTCGTCTTGCAGAGGTGCTTGGGTCTCGGAAGGGACAAAAATCGAAGGTGAATATCTACAAATTGATCTTTTGAAGCCTTATATCATTAGCAGAGTAGCTACACAGGGTCGAAACACTGCCGACAAGTGGGTGAGGAAGTATTATCTCAGCTATAGTCAAGACGGTATTGCCTGGAAAACATACAAGTATCAAGGCTTCAACAGGGTAAGTACGGTTTCGTTTACTTTGATAACTGACCAAAATTCTGACAATGCCAAAAATTTATAAGATATGCCTGTTGTGATGAGGGAATTGTTCCGGACGGGTTCCGATTAACGCTCGTAAGGACGTTTCGTATTATTTGTGTGCACGTGCCCATTTTGTAACTCTGCCATGAAATGCTTGATAATAAAACTGACATCTAGGTACTAATTTTTCTCAGATGGATTTTACAGCCAAACTCATCAAATCTAATATCCGTTTCAATCCACTCATCAAATCTAATATCCGTTTCCATCCCTTTATTTAATATGGATAATATATATAGAATAGAGTTTTGTTAAGTGTTTTCAAATTTTCAAAAATACAGGAGGAGTTCATTGGTAACACCGACGCTCAAACTGTTGTCACACGAAGACTTCCCATCCCACTCAAGACGAGACTTATCAGAGTCGTTGTCATCGACAGAGTGGCTGAAAGAGCAGCGATGCGACTTGAACTGTATGGATGTATTGCAAACTAAACTAGACTCACAGAACGTTTGATCACCAAATAGAATGTTTGATCTAAATATAAATGCTTCACGAGAAATGGAATTACCATTCTCATTGAGGCAATGTGAAAAGAGTGTCGATCATGAGATTTTTTCTCCGTGAATAAGCGAATCTCGATGTACAGTCCATAAACTCTCCCAAAAAATCTAGCCAACGTACACATTATTTACGTCTATCGGTTTAATTGTATTAAATAAAATGCTAATAAATTCTGGTGTACCACAAGGATCTAAACTAGGTCCTCTACTGTTTTTGCTGTCTTTTAATGATATTATGAACTGCTCCTCATTGGTTTAGTTCCATTTATTTACTGATGATAAAATATTATTTACGCAGATAAATATTCAAAAACACTTGAACAATACATAATTAACACCTTTAAAAGATATTTTCCAAACCCTCGCTTGTTGGTATCTTTTAGGGTTGAATAAGAAACAAACCTTCACTTTTAGACAGCGCTTTTGATGTTTAGATTAATAAGTATATAAATAAAGCATCATTCTCGTGACGATCCTTGGACTATATTGACAATTTCAGGTGTTGTTATTTCCTTGAATCCATCTGTTTTCGTTCAGCCACTTTTTTAGTTTTTACTTGCCATCAAAATGGGTTTTGAAAGCAGTTCCTAGAATGTTTTATTTATCAAAACGAAACTGTTGGTTTTGGTGGACTTTTGAAATTACTTTTCGTCATTGTTGATAAGTGGCACAATGGAAAAGAATTTATAGTTTGGAAAACAAGGGTGAACTTGTTATCTCTAGAGTTGCACTCTGAGGAAGTCCATCCCAAACAAACACTATCGTATTCTCATCAAAGAGCATTCTTGATAAATCTTTTTTTACTTCATAACTATTATCATTATTCCTTAGCATATCAAGCTTACTGGTTCCTCTCCCCAGGAATGGGGAGGAGCAGGGGTAGACTGTCTTCAGGAGAGGGTTCACTACAGGTTAACATGAAAAAATTGAGCGTATTTGGGGAAAACAAGGACTCAAACCCTTTCAGGAGGGGTGGGCAACCCCAGTGTCCCTCCCTTACATCCATCACCCAGAGCATCCTTCTAAGAGGCAATATTAGGATGTAACACCATAAAAGGGTGCCTTATGCAAGCTGCAGATATGAAAGGGGTAAATTTTGGTGACCAATGACCAAAAGAGGCAGCTGTTTTCTCATAAAAGGTATACAAAAGGAGTAATGTTGCTTGCAATGCAACACATTTTTTACTGTGCTTGATAAAAGGTTGAGATTCAGGAAAGAGGATCCACTATTGACTGGTATCAATTATGTTGAACACTTTAAGCATTTGCATTCTATAAATATTAAATTATTATAAATTATATTAATTATTACTTATGTCATTCTCCTTACTTGTACGCCTAATGTGACTTCACGTCATGTCCTCTGGATTCTTTCTGGTGCTCCTCTCCATTCTCACGCTGCCACTTCCACACTTTATTAATTCTTTCTTCATATAGCTTTGTACACCTCGCAAACTGATGGGGAGAAATAAGCTTTTCGGTTGCTCTGTGTGCCAACTTTTCATAAACCAACTGTGCACATATTTTTGATGTCCTCGTCTGTTTACTGTGGAAGGGATTCGGCTTTTGCTCTAAGGTCTTTACAAAAGATAGCAAAGTTGATAACCTGTTGGAAACCAGATCTATGCAAGAGACCTGCAACGTGTTGATTCAATAGTAAATAAATGAACCCCATGAACTTCATTGATGGAAGATTAAGATTTCAAAATATCCATACCATAACACAGGAGATTTTTTTTTTTGGGGGGGGGGGGGGCACTGTGATTTCCATAATTGATACATATGTTTACAACAAATTATCCTTTGTAGTGTCACTAAACATATCAAAATATATATTCTGTAATCTTAAGAGCAAAATAAACTTGAACTTGAACCTTTGGACCTTCTATCCCTTCAGAATTTACAAACATCTACTGTGGCACCCATGAAACAGTGTTTTCAAAAGGTAATGTGGTAATAGGGCTTATTAACAGGCAGACTTGACAGACAGATAGACAGACAGATAGGCAAATTGACAGACAGACTGACAGACAGACAGACTGACAGATAGACTGACAGACAGACTGGCAGACAGATAAACAAACAGACAGACTGACAGATGCACAGATAGACAGATTGACAGAATGATTGACTGACAGACAAATAGACTGTCAGACAGACAGATAGACAGACTGACATACAGATCGACAGCCAGATATATACAAAGTAACTGAGAAGTAATTAGCTAACAACTATACCTCTGACATAGTCAACTCCAATTTTACAAGATTCATTCTCTGAAAGACTTTTGAAGCTAATCACAATTCCAAGATCTTCTGCAACAAAGTCTTCCTCTTTGTCATCGAAATAAACTTCAGAAAACAAGTTTTTGTCCTCACGTATCACCATGTTCTTGAAGTTCTGATAAACTGTATGGCTAGTTAGCAAGTTGAGTACTTTTTTCACTCTTGAAGCCTCAATGAACTTCTTTTCTATCCTCTTTACACTTTTCTTGCATCTTTGCAGAGCACTTTCCTGGAATTGTCTCATACCATATTTACATACTGATACATCTTCCCAAATAAAGCCTTTTGAACCACCATAATCACAAATATATGCATGTTGGCCAGATCCTTCAAGTGGTAACTCAGTAAGGTCAGCATCTTGCAAGCCTATACCCAGAACAAAAATACTGTCATTCATTACCTAAAGCCATGTTCACTCAAGCGATTTTTTTGTGTGGGGGGGGGGGGGGGGGGGGGGGGAGCGATTATTGACGATTTATTTGACGGCGATTATTACTTCGACTTTCAGATTTTTTTAAAATATTTTATGCTTTTAATATTTTAAGCTTTAAATTAAACAGTATATAGTAGCTACTTTTGAGGAATGCACAGAGAGAACATTTTTTTTGTTAGTTTAAAATTTCATTTGAATACGATAAATCTCACCCCACATTGTCTTAAATTTGTCCTTCTTCAGGATAGTCCGTGACAGAGGCCAACGTCTTGAACATTGATTCAGTAACGTGCACCAGTGATAAAGATAGTCTGGTAAATTGAACACATCACAGTGGAATGTAAGCTGACATTTCTCCTCGTAAATATGCTCCTGGACGACATTGTACTTCAGAGTAGAGTACTTGATAAAAGAAGGACGAAATTAAAATGGGCCTGTCACTTTCAAGAACACCACAAAATCATCCTGATAAAAAAAGAATAATGTGAAAAAAGTTCTAATGATATTATTTTAGAACTTAAAGTCAAAGAGTTTTGGAAAGTTTTCCAAATAAGCTTTTAATAGAAAATCTCATAGGGAATCTTATCTGATGACAAATCTATCAATTATCTCGATTATATGTCAAAATTAACTTGCCAAACAGATTAAAAAGAAGCAAGGGAATGTTTTGAACATGTAGAAGATTAGCTTTTGACAAACAAATGGTAACAAAAACAAAACAAAAAGAAACATGACTCAGGTAAACCAGAAAAATTTATGAAACAAAGCCGTCTCCACCGGACCAGTCGCTCTGGGTTTGCTCCTGGATTTTGTTCTCTTCGTTGCTCAACATATTTTTCTTTGGTACACGAGGGAGCTTTTCTCTGGGAGCATGTTGCGTGAGCGTGTTACAGGAGCAAGTTCCCTCCTGTGTACCGGCCTTTAGGAATAACTGTGTAAAGAGATTTGACGTCCATTGTGAATAAAAATTTAGAATCGGAATGAAAACGAAAATCATTAAAAATTCCGAGAGCGTGATTAAGCGTGTCTTTTATTCAGAGAATTCAGAGTAGATTTCAATATATACTTGCTCCGGTAATGTTAGCACATTTTAACACAAACATCACATGACTTTAGTTTTAAAAATATCAATCTAAAATGAATTTCCAGAGAACGCGGCTTCTATCAAATTTCTCTACTTAATAAAGTATCGATTTGGCGGATTTTTTGACTGGGGCCTCGAATCCTGCCAATAGCATACGGTATTTTACACTTATCTTAGTCCATTTCACTTTATTCACTGGACGCATTAATTAAATAGTACTGGAGCTTCCTTACTAGACTCGCATGAGACCATACGTCACAAGTAAACTACATTATTTATGACTCAAATCCTTCGGAAACTCAGTAAATAAAACTGTGACAGATGTCATTTCGAGTTGTAACTTGTAACTTCATTTTTACACCGTCTCCCTGCATTATAAGAAAATAGTTAAAATGGTAAGTTGTTTTGGGAAACCTAATTCGAGGCAATTAATGTAACATTCCTGTTTAATTTAGTATAATTGCTTTATTATTCCGGTACATCTTTAAAAACAATTTTATTTCTTTCCTCGATTTCGTTTAGTTATCAGACTTTTGAAGCCGAATCCTGAGTTTCAACTTGTTGAACTTCTCTCAAATCCGAACTGTAAATTTGAGGTCCCCAGAGCATAAAGTTTGTTGGAGTAAAAAAGTTATACTAGTTTTATTGAAGTTCATTACTATCAAAACGTTACTTTTCCATTTGAGTTAGCTAAAACGTCTAATCGTCTAGAGCCGTTTATGAAAAATTCCTGTAGTTAAAAACTTCTTACTATAGATCTTTATTTGTCAAAACACCTGAAGCGTACCCGGCTCCAAAAGTTCATTATTGGTTTTATTAATCGAATATTGAATTGATTATTCGATTCCAGTAATCAAATTTGAAGTCTTTGTTTTGTCAAGAAATAATTCAGAGTTTCTAGACAGTTTCATCTTTCAGTATAAGATTTTCAATTCATTTTTTCTGTTTCAAACGGCGACTTGTTGTTTCGAATATATCTATGCCGAAATAGTTAACTAACTCAATAATGTATGGTGCTAATTTGCCAACTTTGGGAGTAGTTAGCGAAAAAATTAGCGAAGCGGCGTAATACGTCAGATCGGTAATCTCATATATTTATCGATGCTCTGATTTGGATTTTACTTTGAGATGACATTTAGAAATAAAGATGGAATAGATCTTTTTTTCTATCACACTAATACTTTTTTTGCATTTCATTTTTTGTATTCTTTTGTTAACAATTGTCCTTGTTCTTGATCATATCATAGTTAGTAGAAGTTTGCTTTTCTCGATAATGAGTGTAATTAGATATTTGTCAATTATAGTATTCCAAAAAGCATCCAGGAAGAGGAAGGCGGAGATTTTAAGTAATAATGTCAGAAACAGTAACGAAACAACTTGCACGAAAACGCAAGGAATTACTAGCGCAACACGCCGTTGTTCCGTTTGCCTCAAATTTGCATATTACGACAAGGCAGCACGCAGGAATGTGAAGATGAAAACAACATCAAAGAACTGAAAATCACGAAAGCGAAGTTGCTTTAGACATGGTCAACTTTGAATTTTGTTTTGAGCATGTTAGAAAACTTCAATCAAATTGGAATTCGAGGATCATTTTGAAAATATAGTCAAAATTGACTGACAAAAGTTTAAAAAAAAGTTATCGACGATTTTTTATTTCCGAGCGGTGAAAGTAATTTTTAGACATTTTGCAAAAAAAATGCTCAAAGTTATGTTTACGTCGATGATTACTGACTAAGATCTGTTGCACTATATAACCTGAATTTTTACAGGAAGGTAGCCTTATATTTGAGCAATATTTGGACGGTATTATAGTGGCATAAGTGTCTTCTTCCCAAAGTTATCGCAACACTAACAAACAATTATGAATTTAGGGGTTAAAAAAAGTCGTCTCTAATAACTCAAAATCGGCTTGATACAATTTTTTCTAACTCCGTATACTTTGAGGCAATTACTTGAAAAATACCGCATTGGGTGTGATTTTAAAAGTTTAGATCGATAAGCGCGTAAAATGAGCAAAACGTAAACCTTGTGACACCATTGTTCCGTTGCCATGGTAACACTTATGTAAACAAAAAATACATCATTAAAAACTTGAACCTTTCTATAGTAACTGGGCAAATACTCAAAACTGTGGGTTGGTTTTTGTGCGAGCTACAGTCATTTGAATTTGGTATGGTCGAGCGTCTCGAAACTATAGGCAGTGGCCTTAAGGTAATTCCGTAGTTTTTCAATGCGCACAGTTCTGCGCATATTTCGAATTTTAGAGTTTTACATTTCTTATCATCAATATATACAGAGTTATGTCTGAGAAACACTTTAACGTGAAAATACGAACAGTTTTCACATTTTCAAGCGAAAAATTACGAATTTCTTCAAACTCGCCCCAGTCCATACTCGGAAAAGCCTTGATATTATTGAATTTTGAGGATATTTTTCAAAATATTTCGCAAACCAATACGGGCACCTATCTTTTTGATTTCATAATATCATTTGAAATCATGTTTTTTAAAACACATGTGATTGATGACAAAATTCTATGGCTAGATTTTTCGATATTTCGAAAATTGTTTCGTTCAAAGCGTTAATGAGGCCTGTACAAATTCGAACATTTTGTTAATTTTTGCTTTATTTCTCTTCGCTGTTGAATTTTAGTGAAAATCTTTTGCTTTACATCGGTAGCCCAATGTATAAGGAGCACATTTAGGTAAATTCCACATTTTTTGTATTGACCAAGCTCAGTCAAGAGATACTTTTATGTATGATGCCCATTTTCGAATGTTAGACGCTAAATTGACAAAAGTGGGTATACTTTAAACATTTTTCTCGCGAAATCCAATACGGTGACCCCATTTTTTTATTTCAAATTTTTGATGAAAAACTCAAAATATTTTACTGTAGAAAGTTTTATCAAAATTCTATGGCTAGTTCTATTACTACGGAATTACCTTAACCTTGTTTTCATGTAATTGAAAGCGATCGCTCGAGAACGGTCCCAAGCGATCGAAAAAAAATTCGATTATAGGGAAACCAACGTTTTTCGATTCCACGACCGTTTTCGATCCATATATGATCGCGATCGAAACGGTTGTATATATGATCGAAAAACTTTGGTTTCCCCAAAATCGAATTTCTTTTTCGATCGTTTCCGACGACCGTACTCGATCGTTTGCGATTATTTGGAAACCAGGCTTTGAGCTTTGATAGTTCACTGCATTCCTACTTAGCGTTAATTAGCATCATTTTACTCATTATCTTGATTCTGATTGGTCGAACGCGCGCAGATAATTCGTGATATCCTGTAAAATCGGCAGAATAACTCTATTATCCGTACGTTACCTAGGTTACCTACAAATTTCGAAATTATATGTCAAATTCATTCGGCTCGCGCACCGTCCGGGTGAGCTAGCTTTGCATACTGCATTCATGAAGTGGAAAATTGTCGGCACGTTTTGCATCGATGACTGATGAAGAAATTCGTTCGTTATAAGATGGAAAACATGCCCAAAATACAAGAAGGTCAACTAAACTATCAACTAAAATTTTTGCTGATCATTTTTTTTTTTAATTCTGTCATTTGAAGATTATTGTTTGGACATTCAAATACTGGAAAAAACATTATGTCATCATCGCGTTTTGGTTTTCGAGGTATAAAACGTCAAAAAGTGCGATTTTTCAGTTTTTCGCGCGTTTTTACAGAAAATCTACCTCAATCAATAAATTCAAATCACTCCCATGCATTTAAAGAAGAAAAGCAAAAAACTGTTTCGAACTATAGGTATTGAGTTTAGAAAACATATCAAGATAAAAAATCCATCCAATATTTTATAAGTAGTGTAAAAAATAAATTATAGAAAGCAAAATATCTTGGACTTTCGGCTGCGCATGCGCCTTTACGGCCAATGTACAAACCGACCAATGGGGAATCGAGATTATGTCACAGCTGATATTTAAATGTAAAATTCGTTGTAATCCTGATGGAATCGATATCCAGCATTGATCGGCGCATCGATCAACATACGGCGATATCGTCAATGAAAATGGATTTTTCCTAGTGATATGGTGGAAGTTTTGGAACAAAATTCATAGATTGTAATGATTATTTATTGAGTAAACATAATCCGAAGGGATTTTATGTTAATTTGTGATTTTTGACGAGCTGGAAGAAAAAACTTGTCGGGCGTTGGCAGCCGTGTGTGACGAAGGCCGAAACATTAAATATTTTCCTAACTATTGCTTCAAATTGGCTGAAAATCTCTAGGAAGGTAAAGAACATAGCGATACACAAGTACAGACTTAATTTTTTATCATATTTTATATATTTTCTACAGCTCAAAAAGGTCACAAACATCTAGCTTGAGTTTATTTGTGTTTCCGGTTGTTCGCGCTTGCGTGGTTGTCAAAATTGAATGACCAATCAAATTTGAGCGAAAATTGGATTATGTCAGCGCCCTTGTTATCCGTTGCTGACGAGGAAAACCGCGGGATCTGAGTTTGAGATTGGGTACTTCCGTAGTTTTGCACTGCGCACAGTTCTGCGAATGTTTCAAAATTTTTGCTATTATGAATTTTATCGTGGATTCTAGTCAGATTACGTTTGAAAAGTGCTTTGAAGAAAAAACATGGACAATTCAGACATTTTCAAGCGAGAAAACGCGATATTTCTGTAACTCGACCCAGTCCTCTCCCGGTAATGTATAGATTTTTACACATTCGAGGTCTTTAGACGGCGATAGCACGAAAACGAACTCGGGCACCTATCTTTTTTATTTTCTTATTTTTTTCAAGAACTATGTTTTCTCTCACATTTCTAATTGTCAATAAACTTCCATGTCTAGTTTTTGAGATATTTCAAGACATGTGTCTTGAATAGGCACTTCGACTTCCATCAAACACTATACTCTAGAAATTTTGCATTTTTTGGTTAGAAAAAAGGTTTCTTTGATCAAATAATCACATGATTTTTATATGCACATATCTTTATGGGAAAATAGCAAAATCAAGAGAATTGTGTATGTCTAGAAATATTTATCGACCAGTAATTCATTATTTTGGAATTTTGAATTTTTGGAATTTTACTCCCAAAATGCAAAACATGGTACTTTTCAAAAAATTCTCGCGAGAAAACGAGTTACCATATTTTAACCCATATTTTATTTCATTTTTTAAAAAGAAGCAACTCAAAAAATATTATTGTGGAAAGTTTCAAGACATTTCCATGACTAGTTTTATTTCTACGGAAACAGAGAAAGCTTTGTCGGAACCAGAAAATAAACAGGAATTAGGTACCATTGCTAAGAGTGAGTTTCATAAGCAATTATTCACAAATAAAATTTCATGGTTTTATATTTTTATGTTTAGTATTATTATTGTTTCTTTCACAAAATTTATAATAAAGCAATTATTATCCATTCGGTTTTCGCATGATATCGTATATTCCCGGGAGGGGACTCCGATGGTAAACGATCGGGGATGCTCTTCGTATCTTTTAGGGTTTAAAATATGAAATTTGCCAAATTCTCACTTTTTGGTATCTTTTAGGGGTCGGATAGCACTGATTAACTAATTTAATAATTTACGATACCATGCTTCAACCTCATCCAATAATTGCTTATTATCTGTTAGCGGATATTTTAATTTGCACTTTCTCCGTTCTTTGATGCTCAAAATTAAAGTGTCGGCGAAAGCACAAAGTTTTTATTCGTTCCTCTGACAAGATGTACAACTTCCTTTCCACCAAACTCCGTCTCACATAATTAGTTATTTATCAATCTTATTGATTAAATTACAGTGTGACATCAATTTGATTCTCTCGTGTGTTGCCCAACTGTTACTATGGAAACCACTGTACGCCATCACTTGTGACAACATACAATACCAACTGCCTGGTTTCGTATTGGTCAATCACGTGATCCAGTCCTTAAAAGGTATCAATTCTTCAGACAGCTGTCTTGACAAATGTTCAGGAAACTCGTCATGTCACAGCATCAACTGGTACAGTAATACAAGCTTGTGTCAGATCAACAGAGGTACTCACCTCTCCTACCCTGAAGGTCTTATTGCAAACTCGACTGGACAGTACATGCTGTACAGCGGTCGCCCTATGGTTACATGTAATAACAAGTATTGTAGAAACAAAGAGATTTGCTTGTTAGAGAACGATGGGGTAGATTATCGCTGCGAGGGTAAGTAGGTAGTTTGAACCAGCACATAAAGCATATTTACTTGGTAATGCATTTGTAACACGTTACTCACACTGCCATATCATAAAATAGGTCAAGTAAGATAGTTAAATGACAATGGAAACTGCTAATGAAAGTAAACAACAAAATCTCTACATGTTTCTGCATGGGTTTTATATGCACACACGGGCATATCTACGTATCTATCACTAAACAAAGCAAAAATAGTTAACAACTGGAACACGACAGAAACGTATAGGAGAAAAACAAGCCCTCACAAAAGGCGTTGAGTTTTAAAAGGCGTTGCGCACCCCTTGCACCCCAGCTGCAACTGTACTGACTCACATAACAAGTGATCGATTCCTTAGAAATCCACTTGCATGGGAAATGAGTAATATGCGAATGTTTGTGAAGTATGCAAGCATACGTTAGACCTAAACCTATCACTAAAATCGCCTTAATTATGAGATGATCTTAAGTGATTATGTTTAGGGGATCTTCCGAAACAAAACGCGTAATTTCAGGCAATTGTAAGGCCTGCATGGCTGTTAGTTCTAAAGCTAGGCATCTAAAACTACTAGCCGGACTAAAACGACGTATTGCTCAAATGAGGATTGATTGGAATGATGGGATAGGTTATCGTTGTGAGAGTAAGTAGAAAATTAAAGCTTATTTCAAAACATGGGACATTTGGGCTGCGACATTTTAACATAAGGGGGCTTTCATTTATTAGCACATGGGGTGGGGTGGGCAAAATTGGTGGGGGGTCAAGTTTTTTTAGAAGCCTGGTAGGGGGGTTTCACAATATAGAATGTGTTCTGAAGGAGAGGTTAGGAATTTTGTGCATCGTACTGTGGGGGGGGGGGGGGGGGGGCTGTGATATCATTAGTAAAATACTATGGGGTATAGATAATGTATGCAGACTGCTACACGAAATTTTGCCCGACCCCACCCCATGTGCTAATGAATGAAAGCCCCTTAAACACAAATAGCGTCCATCATATTTATCACATATGGCACTAAGACTCAAGGGTGTGAGTATTATTTAAAAAACGAATGTTTTAGTGTTTCAAAACACGAGAGCACAGTGCATTTGAAAGAACGTAGCAGTTACGACATGCGCATGGTTTCTTGAAATTACATTTCAAAACAATGGATAACATGCGTGGTTGAAGCACAGGTATCCCGCACGAAAGACAACATTTTTTTAATGTGAATTAAAATTCACATGTTCGAAAAATTCTTTAAAGTGGCTTAATGGTTTTAATTTATCTGCACGCGAAAGAGCGAGAAATACGTGTTTGTTAGGATTGAACGGATATCAGAAGGTAAAATAGCATTCACCCAAAACCGCCAAAGTTGTCATAAATATGCTTAACTTCAGTAACGATTAATCGATTTCTTGATCTCCAGCAAATTGTGACCAACCACTAGGACTGGAAGACGATCGTATCTCCGACGCTCAAATTACAGCGTCATCTTACCACGGAGTGAGTTTCAGACCCCAATGCGGACGGTTTAAACAAGCAAATTCATCGTGTCAGGGTTCGTGGGTACCTAACAGCATGAAGGCCGAGGGTGAATATCTACAAATTGATCTCCTCAAAGCCCACATCATAAGTAAAGTTGCTACACAAGGGAGACGCATCATAGACAGGTGAGCACAAAGAGACATTGTCTGCGCATGTCATAAAACTTTAGTTCGCGGAGTGTTTACATTTTTTCTACCACAGGGAAACGTTTGAGCACCAATCACTGTATAAGTGATCAAATTAGGAAAATATAAATGGCACTTATAGGCTATCGAGGCTATCACTATGTAAGGTGCTGTGACGCAGTCAAGTAAATTTTGAGAACATTGATCTCAAGATATTTTTTAGTAAAAGTCCGCAAACGAAAAAGAAAAAGAAACCTACTGAATTCGTATGCAGATTGCTGTCATCAAAGAAGAAATAGCAAACTGCTTTTTTAACAAATGAAAATCAAAGTTCTTGGGAATTGTGTGGAACAAAATGATTTCTTATTGAGGATCGATTTTGTGGGATGATGAGCAGATTATTTGCACATTCTACAAGTTTTGGTCAGCTTTCCTTCCTGATAACCGGTATGTTAGAGGTGCTGTCCCAAAGCCAAATATAAATGATGGAAGTCATCAAACCACATCGCAGAATTATTATTAAAAAAAACGCTGCTGGCCCAAAACGTAATGTTTCAATATTACTTTGGAGAAAAATCTAACCAATACTCAGTTTGCGTATCGCCAAGGAGGAAACTGCACAAACGCCCTACTATCCATTCAAAACGAGGTCTACAAACATCTGGACGATAGTCATTGTTAAGCTGGCAAGAAAGCTAAGGACATTAGGATTAAATATCTACCTACATAATTGGTATCTAAGTTTCTTGAAGGAAAGACAACAGCGAGTGGTATGGAGTAATTACGTCTGTGAATGTAAAGCAGTCAACAAAGAGACGACTCAAGGAAGTGTCAGTGGACCTTACCTTTTCATTGTATTTCTGAATGACCTAAAAGTTTCTTTTAATAGTCAACCATTCATTGTAAAATACGCTGATGATTCAACTATCATTTCTCCAGTTTATAAAAACTGTGATATATCAGCTGATCTAGTGAATCAAGTTTTACGTTGGACAGAAGATAACGCTATGTCATGTAATATAAGTAAATGTAAGGAGTTAGTATTTTGTAAGAAGGGTGTAAGTGGGAGTTCCTTTGAGAGTGTGGCCGGAATACCTAAGTGCGACCAATTAACCATCCTGGGGATTACTTTTGAATCGAATTGTCGATTTAGTTCACATGTAAAAATCAAATTGATGAAGGCCAACAAGTGCTTGCATGTCTTAAGATCATTAAGAAAAGAGGGGTACAATCAACAAGAGATCGATCACCTTTTTATCAGCCTAGTAGTACCTAATCTTACTTATGGCTTATCAGTTTATGGTGCGTCAGAGGCCGAGCTAACAACAGTACAGGCATTTTTGGATAGATGTTTCAAGCGTAATTTCACTTCGGACACTCTAGACATTCGCGAATTATTAAAAACACAAGATCATAGAATTCTTAAGAACGTAACGTCTGACTGTAATCACCCTATATATAATTTATTACCTAAAATCAAAGACACTAACTATAACTTGAGAAGGGACACAGTAGTGAAACCTCATGTACGAACCACCCGCTTTATGAACATATTTTCAAATAGACTAATTTTTAGATATTAATTCATTGTAACTTAAGATATGTGTTTTTATCTTTTGTATTAATGAAGACTTATTATTATTATTATTGTTATTAATATTTTTTCGTGTCTTTGGTGTCTTTGTTGTGTCTCTCCTCTCAAGCAATATCGACTGATTTGAATACCTAACCTGAAATTAGGTTAGAATATTAATACGAAGTTTTTCATTGGAATGCTTTCTTTAATCATCTGAGATTAGTAATATACCTTTGGTTTTCATTAGGCTTTTGTCCGAAAACTTTAATCGGCAGTTAAACATGACCTAGTCTCGTTGTGAAGGCGGCCATTTTGCAGCATCTTGCAGATACTTCATTTTTACAAACAATCAAATTGTTATGCTGATGTGCCAACCTTCTATATAAGCTCGACGGAAATCATGGCCAATCACTGTATGGTTGGCACATGAATAACAAAGGTTTGCGTCAGCTTTATGTGAATTGTCACATACCATTCAAACTGCACAAACCGTTAAGCCTTGTCCTCACTATCGCAAAAGCGCAAGCGGAGAAAAACAAAACAATTTCGGGATTAAAGGGGATTTAGAAGGTGCTTTTCTTTGTCCGTTTGTCTTTAATTTTGCTTATGCGTGATTGTAGCGGCTTTACCATTAACTTACGATGTGTGCACACATATTCTCTATGTACTCGACAGATGGACAAAGAAGTACTATCTCAGCTACAGTCAAGATGAGATTAGCTGGCAGACGTACAAGTACAGTCGAGGTGATGGCAGAGTAAGTCTACTGCGTGTGGGTCGTTGATTTTTGAAAGTAATTGCTTAACATGCAATTGTGAATCAAAATGATCATCGATTGATTCTCTAAATCGTTTACTTTTTAAGTATTACGACAAAACAAATACGCGAAGCCTCAAATACAACGAAAAAAAAAGATATGATGTGTTGTGTAGCCATGTAAATCACATTTTTGAATGTGAAAAAAAAAATATTTGATGGATTTTTCAATATAGCGTATGTTTTGTTTTCGCAATCTCATACTCAGAGCCTGCGTTTTTCCTCGCCAGCAGCGGATAACAAGGGCTCTTACATAATCCAATTTTTGCTCAAATTTGATTGGTCATTCAATTTTGACAACCACGCAAGCGCGAACAACCGGAAACACAAATAAACTCAAGCTAGATGTTTGTGACCTTTTTGAGCTGTAGAAAATATATAAAATATGATAAAAAAATTAAGTCTGTACTTGTGTATCGCTATGTTCTTTACCTTCCTAGAGATTTTCAGCCAATTTGAAGCAATAGTTAGGAAAATATTTAATGTTTCGGCCTTCGTCACACACGGCTGCCAACGGCCGACAGAATTTCTCTTCTAGCTCGTCGAAAATCACAAATTAACCTAAAATCCCTTCGGATTATGTTTACTCAATAAATAATCATTACAATCTATGAATTTTGTTCCAAAACTTCCACAATATCACTAGGAAAAATCCATTGTTGATCGATGCTGGATATCGATTCCATCAGAATTACAACGGATTTTACTTTTAAATATCAGCTCTGACATAATCTCGATTCCCCATTGGTCGGTTTGTACATTGGCCGTTAAGGCGCATGCGCAGCAGGAAGTCCAAGAAACCTTGGACTTTTCAGTGGATTATGCCAGAGTCCTTGTTTCGAGCCGCTGTCCGAAGTAACGAGGACTCAGGGTACGAGATTGTTGTTTTCGTAATTAGAGTTTGCGCAGTTATATGTCTATTGATGCACAGACTAGGACCTACAATCTTGCTCCAGCACTAAAAGTACACATTATAGTTTTTTATATGACTATAAAATTTAATCTTCTTTCGGGCGAAATCCAGGACTACAAACAGGACTAGGTCCAACTTTAATGATTTATAATAACAAATTATAATTTTACTTGACAAAACAGGAGGAGTTCATTGGTAATACTGATGCTGATACCGTTGTCACACGAAGACTTCCCATCCCACTCAAGACAAGACTTATCAGAGTCGTTGTTATTGACAGAGTTCCTAACAGAGCAGCGATGAGACTTGAACTGTACGGATGCATTGCGAATTAAAAAACGTTGACAATGACAAGCTTGGCAAATCAAAGTGGAAACAGGTGTCAACAAACGGATGAATTAATACACAGTCAAACTGTGGAGCACTGAACGAATAATTCACAACTTATTATAAAATTCATAAGTAATCCCGTGGGTATGCACTAATCCAAAAACAATACAGACATCAACGGTTTTGTTAAATTACCTACAATTGAGGCTTAGCCTGAGCAATGAAGAACTTGAAACTGGTAATGTAACAAACAACTAAAACTTAACAATAAAAATATAATGTTCATTATATAAAAAAAGATTGTATGATTTTATAAAAGCTTACAGCGTGCACCCGTCTGGGAAATGGATTAGTTCATGCATGATTAAATTCAAGAACAATAAGAAATTATATAAACTCCTCTCAAATTCGAGTTTTTCTGTTAGCTTGTTTTTTGTATTATCAATTTGTTTTTCGTTCTATTTGTTTTTATAAAATTGTTTTGGTATTTTTGAAGGCTTTCATCGACCTGAGAAATTATTTTTGTAACAATTGTCTTGTTATTGTAACTTGTTATCCGGACTGGATAAAGTCTCAAGATATCGAATAGTATCTATATATGAATATTCCTATCGGTAATTTCTGGGGTCAAAAAATCAGAGATTGATTGATTGAAGTTAAGTGTAGAATGTTGTATTTGTGTGTGTTCGACAATTATAATTACTTTGCAATTCATTATTCATGACTCAAACAGCCTTGTATGTTCTAAATTTAATATACTCTGGCAGATGTCAGGAGTTGATTAAGATTCAATTTTCACTTTTTGTGATCTTTCGACGCACTTTTGCAAACTCAAATCATCGGAGTTTCTCAAGAAAGAGGCAAAAATGGTAAGTTGTTGGGTTTTGATTTTCTCATGAACATTTTAAAGTCGCTACCTTGATCATAATCATATTCTTTTCTTTTCTGCGACACATCGTAACCTGTTCATCAGCTCGATTCTCACGGAGGCCGACGACATGAAATTCTGTTCAGTTTACAGAATGAGAGAGAGAGATGGCTGAATCAGATTTAGAGACACGAGGCCGTTAAGTTGATCATCTTCAGTTCTGATACAGTACGAACTCAAATTATGTAACTTGCCCTAAAACGCAAGTTTATGTTTTCCATTAAAAACTCAATACTTTTTTTGTTTTATCGGGAGAAATTAGACTTTCGATAATACAATTCGCGCTACATTTCTGAAAAATCGTTGGGGGGGGGGGGGGGGCTCCATGTGCTACCTAAGGTACACCTGTGGTAAAAAAACATTTTGTTATCGACTGTTATTTATCACATACAGTGTCACGACTATTGGTTACTTTCTTGTGTTGTCCAATCGTTGCTATGGAAACCATCATACGCCATCACTTGTGACAATGTACCATACCAAGTGCCTGGTTTTGTATTGGTCAATCACGTGATCCAGTCCTTCCAAGGTATCAGTTGTTCAGACAGCTGTCTTGACAAATGTTCAGGAAACTCGTCGTGTCACAGCATCAACTGGTACAGTAATACAGGCTTGTGTCAGATCAACAGAGGTACTCACCTCTCCTACCCTGAAGGGCTTCTTCCAGACTCGAGTGGACAGTACATGCTGAACAGCGGTCGCCCCATGGTTACCTGTAGCAACAAGTATTGTAGTGATGGAGAGATCTGCTTGATGGAGAATGATGGGATAGGTTATCGTTGTCACAGTAAGTAGAGATTCACTATTTAAAACATTTCTTTTGTCTGAGTATTGTGTTCTGGTAGAGTGACAGTAACAAATAGTTAGAGTGCATGTACTAAAAGTGTGCAACAGACATACCACTAAATAGTGCTATTTTATGCTAATTCTGTTGTCGTCTTTTGTTTAATTAGTGCTATTTACTACTAAATAGTGACAACTGTTGCACACTTTTAGTGTTTGCACTCTACTACTAAATAGTGCTATTTTATGCTAATTCTATTGTTTTCTTTTGTTTAATTAGTACTATTTACTACTAAATAGTGACAACTGTTGCACACTTTTAGTGCGTGCACTCTACTACTAAATAGTACTATTTTATGCTAATTCTATTTTTTTCTTTTGTTTAATTAGTGCTATTTACTACTAAATAGTGGCAACTGTTGCACACTTTTAGTGCGTGCAATCTACTAAATAGCTACTATTTGTTAGTAGAGTGCAAACAAAAATTTGCGAAACTTTAGTAATATTAAATAGTGCAATTTTACGCAAATTCTATTGTTTTCTTTTGTTTAACTAGACGCATAACTGCGTGAACTCGGGCTTCTCTTTTTATATGCCACAGCCTGCGTGTAATCTTTACCTAGAGTTGTGCAAATCCTTGTAAAAAGCCAGACAATGAAATCAGTGAGAAGCCATAAGTTAACCCCAGTTTATAGATCATATCCGAAAATCGAAAAAAATTCAAAACGTTAACGGTGATCGTCGGAAGATTGTAAAATACATCCTAAAAATACCTAGTTTTTATACTCTCTATATTATTATAAGCTATGTTTACATGCACTCCTTTAAGCAGGGACGGCGGAGCAGGGGGGGCTGGGGGGGCTTTAGCCCCCCCACTTTTTACAAAAATGAGATATTTTTTTTCGTGTAAGTTAGAATGCAAAAAAATCGAAAAAGACAGTTTTAAGCCCGAAACAAGATTGGATTACCTGTGGTTACTGTATACGCAAGGAACTGGCACGAGGAATGTATAGCGCATGTCATATATTGCCATGCATCATATTTCTGTCAAAACTTAAGATCGTCGATGGATATCTTGCCAGATATTGTTCTTTCCATGATATTCAGTTATTTGGATGCTCCTGAAAGGATTTGTAAAGTAAGCCGAGTGTGTAAGAGGTGGTATAGCTTAGTCAATAGTTCGTCACAAGTTTGGAAAAGTGCTGATTTTGCTTATTGTAGGAAAATTACATCCGATGTGCTGACAAAATTTATTTACCCTGGAACGACAATAGTTCTGCTGAATGAATGTTGTTATCTGGAATGGGAAGATCTTAAGGTAATCTTAAAGAAGTGCAAAAATATTCACGTTTTGTCCTTGTCTTGGATTGAACAAAAATGTCAATTGGATATCACTGAACTCAGAATAAGTCAATTACGTTACTTAAATCTGAGCAGTTGTTTGCTATCTGATAAACAATTTCATGAAATTTTGAAGTGCAAAAGCCTGTCAGTACTGATTTTACAAGCTAGCAAAGGTATTTCTAAAGAGGCATTTGAATCGTCATGTTTTAAAAGTCACCATCACCTTAGATTATTGAATGTTGCCTATGTTCCTGAAGCTCTAGAGCTGTCCACTGTATGGCATCTTTTGCAACACAGTAATAATACTGTTAAATTAGATATCACAGGCCACAAGTTGAGTGATGAAGATCTAGATACGATTGAAAGGATTGACAGTACCACTTTCTCAAGGATTGTTGACATTGATGATTATAGGCATTTGTTGTATTGCTGAACTGACGGTGAGAAAGAAAAACAAAATTGCCTATTTTCATTCCATGTATAAACTATACTGAGAAAACATCACTAATGTCCAAAATAAGTCCAATCAGTAACTATTTTTATAAAGTAAGCAGACAAACGGAAGTGCCAGTTACTACTGATGGACAGACATGTACAGCACCTCAAGCCTCTTCTGAGTCTATCAATGTCCCTCAAATCGATCAACAGACATTATCAGTGTCACAAGACTCTATCACTCTCCCTCAATTGCAAAATCAGAATGTTTCAGAGTCGAGTCAGGATATATGTAAAGCAGCAAATTTAATTCAAACACCCAACCAGCCAAGTAATATTAATTTTCCTAAGAAACTTTATGGTAAGCAATATAGGTCAGTTCAAAGCACGTGGTTTAAAGAGTTTCCATGGCTCCATTATGATGAAAAGAGTGACTCTTTGTTTTGCTACGTTTGTTCAAACCAGTATCTCAAAGGTAACTTAGCGACTGCCAGATGCAGCGATGGAGCATTTATTTCGAATGGCTTTTCAAATTGGAAGAAAGCACTGCAAAAATTCAAGGAACATCAAACTTCAGAGTGCCATAAACTTGCAGTTGACCATGAGATTGTCTTACCTAACACAAACCATACCATTGTTGATTTGTCAATTAGTAACGCACAGCAAATAAGAAAACAAAATCGTCATTACTTGGCTAAAGTAATCGAAACAATTCAATACCTTGCAAGGCAAGGGATAGCTTTTCGAGGAGATAATGATGAGGAATCTAACTTCTACCAGCTCTTAAAACTACGTGTAAAAGATGACGGTGTTTTGGCTAGCAAACTGAAAGATAAAGAGTACATAAGCCACGACATTCAAAATGAGATAATTGGTCTCATGTCGAATGAGGTAATGAGAGACTTATTGAGACAAATCGCAGATAGCTACTTCTCTTTAATATGTGACGAGTATACTGACGTTTCAAACAAAGAGCAACTGTCGTTGTGTTTAAGATGGATTGACAGTGATTTAGAAGCTCATGAGGACTTTCTTGGTTTTTACCAAATACCCAATATCAGTGCTGATACAATAACATTGGTAATTCAAGATGCTCTTACACGGCTGACCTTGTCAACAGATAAGTGCCGTGGACAATGTTATGATGGGGCTAGTAATATGTTGGGAGCAAAGACAGGTGTTGCAACAAGAATTCAGAAACTGCAGCCAAAAGCCTATCCAACACATTGTCACGGACATTCATTAAGCTTGGGTGTGAAGGATGCAGCAAGATCTTGTAAAGTCCTATCTGACACGATGGATACCTCAAAGGAACTGATAACTCTTATCAAGTATTCACCCAAGCGCGAACATTTGCTAGGCGAAGCGAAGGACAACATAGAAGGAGAGAGTTGCAATGAGGAAGACGAAATACCTGGTATAGTTAAGTTTTGCCCAACAAGATGGACAGTGACGGCTACATGTTACAAACGCATTCTCGATAACTATGCATCACTCTTCAAGGTATGGGATACATGTCTTGAAAGCAAAATTGACACTGATACTCGGGCCCGAATTCTGGGATGTCAAGCACACATGAAAACATTCCATTATTTCTTTGGTCTTCATATAAGCCAACGCCTTTTTGCGCACACTGATAATCTTTCGAAATCACTGCAAGCCAAGCGGATTTCAGCAACCACAGGGCAGAAACTTGCCTCTCTAACTCTTTCAACGTTGGAGAGCATTAGGAATGATGAATCTTTTAATTCATTTTACGACGTTATTCTAATAAAGGCAAAAGAACATCAGTCACTCTCAGAGCCGAAGTTGCCAAGAAAACGACGCGCCCCAACACGCTACGAACTGGGTTCAGGTGAGCCACAATATCCAAGCACACCTCGGGACTATTATCGTGCAATATTCTTTGAAGCACTAGATTGCTTAATGTCTGCTATTAAAGAACGATTCAAACAGCCAGCGTTTCTTGTTTACAAGAATTTGGAAAGTCTACTCGTCAATGCAGCTCATGGAAATGACATAGCAAAGGAAATGGATGAATTGTCATCACATTTTAGTGGAGATGTGTGTCTGCCAACATTAGAAGCTCAGTTAAGCACATTCAAAGTGATAATATCAAGACTTAATATAAAGGTGGAGTGTTTTGATGACATCTTAAGCGCTGTCCAGTCTCTCAGCGAACATGAAAGACATTTTATTAACCATGTAATTAGAATCTGCCAGTTGATACACGTGAATCCAGCCACAAGTTCTTCAGGTGAACGTTCTTTTTCTACCGCTAGAAGAGTAAAAACCTGGCTTCGTTCAAGGATGCAGCAAGCACGTTTTTCAAATCTAGCTATCCTAAATACCCACAAGATTAGACTCGATAGCATTTCCCTTGTATCTGTTGCAAATGCTTTCGTTGCACTTAATGACAAGAGAAACATAAATTTTGGATCATTCACTGTGGACGATTTTAATTAACTTTGTGATTGAGAATGAACAAAACTTAAGTTAGTAAAAGTTATCAGTGTTCTTGACTGTTTTCATATATTCCAGACGTTTGTTTGTCATATAAGAACATAAGTATCAAGGATCTAGTTTTGCTCTTATATATTCTTTGTTCTGCTACGTTTGTTCAACCCTGTATCTTAAAGGTATTAACTTAGCAAAAATAAAATAAAAAATGTCCAAAAAACCATTGTCAAAGTCACTCAAAATGCTGGGAATCGCATCTCTGGTATTCTCAACTTCAAAATTTCCCGGGGAGACATGCCCCCGGAACCCCCCAGAGAATCGCGCCTTTGGCGCTCGTGAATCTGTGATCAAAACTAGCCCCCCCACTATTAAAACTGCTCCGCCGTCCCTGTTAAGCTCAAATGCAACATTATTGTGTATGCTTTGAAAATAACAAATCAAGTGATGTAATGACGATAGTTCCAGAAGTACACAATTACCTTGAGTATGGCTTCTACCATATAAATCTCTTACATGAGAGTCACTATTTTGAACCCTTCATTGCCATGACAATATACAGCAACAGCAGTGCACCCCATTGTAAGTATAAAACTGTTGTAATTGTCTGATATCAAAGAATGAAATGCCCTTCGTAATGAAGTACAGTAGTTGTATCCCTCTATTGTCTGATATCAAAGATTGAAATGCCCTTCGTAATGAAGTACAGTAGTTGTATCCCTCTATTGTCTGATATCAAAGATTGAAATGCACTTCGTAATGAAGTACAGTAGTTGTATCCCTCTATTGTCTGATATCAAAGATTGAAATGCCCTTCGTAATGAAGTACAGTAGTTGTATCCCTCTATTGTCTGATATCAAAGATTGAAATGCCCTTTGTAATGAAGTACAGTAGTTGTATCCCTCTATTGTCTGATATTAAAGATTGAAATGCCCTTCGTAATGAAGTACAGTAGTTGTATCCCTCTATTGTCTGATATTGAAATGCCCTTTGTAATGAAGTACAGTAGTTGTATCCCTCTATTGTCTGATATCAAAGATTGAAATGCCCTTCGTAATGAAGTACAGTAGTTGTATCCCTCTATTGTCTGATATTGAAATGCCCTTCGTAATGAAGTACAGTAGTTGTATCCCTCTATTGTCTGATATCAAAGATTGAAATGCCCTTCGTAATGAAGTACAGTAGTTGTATCCCTCTATTGTCTGATATTGAAATGCCCTTCGTAATGAAGTACAGTAGTTGTATCCCTCTATTGTCTGATATTGAAATGCCCTTCGTAATGAAGTACAGTAGTTGTATCCCTCTATTGTCTGATATTGAAATGCACTTCGTAATGAAGTACAGTAGTTGTATCCCTCTATTGTCTGATATTAAAGATTTTAAAGCCCTTCGTAATGAAGTACAGTAGTTGTATCCCTCTATTGTCTGATATCAAAGAATGAAATGCCCTTCGTAATGAAGTACAGTAGTTGTATCCCTCTATTGTCTGATATTAAAGATTTTAAAGCCCTTCGTAATGAAGTACAGTAGTTGTATCCCTCTATTGTCTGATATCAAAGAATGAAATGCCCTTCGTAATGAAGTACAGTAGTTGTATCCCTCTATTGTCTGATATCAAAGATTGAAATGCCCTTCGTAATAAAGTACAGTAGTTGTATCCCTCTATTGTCTGATATCAAAGATTGAAATGCCCTTCGTAATGAAGTACAGTAGTTGTATCCCTCTATTGTCTGATATCAAAGATTGAAATGCCCTTCGTAATGAAGTACAGTAGTTGTATCCCTCTATTGTCTGATATCAAAGAATGAAATGCCCTTCGTAATGAAGTACAGTAGTTGTATCCCTCTATTGTCTGATATCAAAGATTGAAATGCCCTTCGTAATAAAGTACAGTAGTTGTATCCCTCTATTGTCTGATATCAAAGATTGAAATGCCCTTCGTAATGAAGTACAGTAGTTGTATTCCTCTATTGTCTGATATCAAAGATTGAAATGCCCTTCGTAATGAAGTACAGTAGTTGTATCCCTCTATTGTCTGATATCAAAGAATGAAATGCCCTTCGTAATGAAGTACAGTAGTTGTATCCCTCTATTGTCTGATATCAAAGATTGAAATGCCCTTCGTAATGAAGTACAGTAGTTGTATCCCTCTATTGTCTGATATCAAAGATTGAAATGCCCTTCGTAATGAAGTACAGTAGTTGTATCCCTCTATTGTCTGATATCAAAGATTGAAATGCCCTTCGTAATGAAGTACAGTAGTTGTATCCCTCTATTGTAGTCTGTTGATTTCCTGTGAAACTCTCACTACATTGAAATTCATAATCATTCTCAAATACATTTAATATTGGTGGTAGTTCATTTTGTAAAAGAAATGCTTGAATGAATGAATGAATGAATCACCTTTATTTATTCACGGTAGTTCCATCAATTTTAAAAATTGCTTTCCATGGGAGCCGTGAGTGTATATATAAAATTCATTTACAATATGTTCTAAAAATTTATATGTATATACAATCTTAAATAATCAGTTATAGTTTTGTAATTTACGTTTAAAAGTATGAAATGTTTTTTCCATTCTAGTTGAAGGTGGCAAGCTATTCCAGGTTTTAACACCCTCATATCTAAAACTTCTTTGTAGAGCACTTGTCTTTGCCTTAGTGAGAGTTAACTTGGTTTCACTCTCTCGAAGGTTATACTTGCAATTGTCTCCTATGATGTTATAATCAGAGCTTAGATAAGAGGGTGCTCCATTATTTAGTACTTTAAACATTGTACATGCTTTGTGCTTGAACCTTCTTTGTTCTAGGTTATCCCATTTTAGTGTTTGGAGGATGTCAACCGACCTAATTTCATAGTCTGACTGTGTAATCACTCTTGCTGCCCGGTTTTGCAATTTCTGAAGTCTGTCTGACAGGCCCTTGTTACAATTACCCCAGACAATATCACAATAGTCAAAGTACGGAGTGATAAGGGCATTATATATTGTGATTAATGTTTCATATGGAACAAAAGGACGAACCTGTTTGAGGGCACCGATACCCATTGAAACCTTTTTGGCAATAAGTTCAATTTGGTCAGACCATGACAGTGTTTGATCGATTAACACTCCTAAGAGTTTTGTGGATTTTACTCTCTTGATATGGGTATTTCCAATTTTAATTAGAGGATGTGTAGGGATAGAAGCTAATTTAGGCTGAGATCCAATAAGCATGTATTCCGTTTTTGTAACATTTAAACTCAGCTTATTGGCCATTAGCCACTCCCCTACCCGGGTCCCCTACATTTTCAAGTTCATTGTTAACATTTTCCTCCAAATTCTTTATGTTGCTAGAGGAAAATGTTAATGATGTATCATCAGCATACATTCTAGGTTTAGCTTGTTCGACACAATGTGGCAGATCATTTACATACACAATGAACAATAATGGACCTAGGGTGGATCCCTGAGGAATTCCACAGGATATGTTCATTGGATCAGAAAAAACACCATTTACAAAACATTTCTGTGAACGGTTGCTTAAGTATGAATTAAACCACTTTAAAGCATTGCTTGTCCTGCTGATTGAGACAATCTTGAATACAACTGATTTCCAATATTCATTATACAGACAAGATCATTCGAGGAGTGAATTCCATATTTATTGTTGTATATCAAAGAACATAAACTCATTGCAACACATAGCCTCTCACACAGCCGCGTTTTTGTGTCACGCGTCACACATTCCCCCCAAAATGCGTGACGCGTGACACAAAAACGCGGCTGTGTGAGAGGCTATGCAACACATTGTTGTCCTGCATTTTGCCCAAAAATAGCAACAGTTCCTTGACTATATGGTGATGTTATCGTTTTAAATGGATCAATAAGCAATGTATTGTAAGGACCTGGATTTTTTTCCACATCAGCGAACAATTTATATTGACAATAACTAAAAACATTTGTCCTACTTTTGTAGAGACACGAGTTTGTTACAAGAAAACAGTGATATATTCTTGACAGCACTGGCGTGTTTCTGGTTGATTTGGATTCGTTTTGGGGTAGAATCTGCCCTCTCAAAGGAATGTAAACAATGCAAAAAAGGTCGAATTACGCTCCAACCACCCCTCCCAAAGATTAGTAATTTTAACTCCTCTTTATTCAAATTACTAATCTTTGGGAGGGGTGGTTGGAGCGTAATTCGACCTTTTTTGCATTGTTTACATTCCTTTGAGAGGGCAGATTCTGCATATCCCCTGGAGAAAGCGATTTTTAGAACTCTACTGGCATTTTTGTCAAAGATTGTGAATCTATGAAGCTAAAACTCGGACAGAATGTAGGTGGATTATTCACCTCTGGTGTGCCAAAGTTTTATTTGAGAAGGATATGAGGAAGATAGTGATATTGGGCCGTGAGTGAGAGTAGGTAGGTTTCTTGTTGCCTGCCTTTGAGTTTTCTTTCTACATAGGGAACGTGTTCAAAATCCGAATCGCTTGAAACTACCCCAAAACGAATCCAAATCAACCAGAAACACGCCAGGAACGTTAAAAAACATTCAATCTTTATTAGTATTATAGTTTTGTATGATATAATTCAGATTTTTGTGAATTTTGAGTGAAAGTTTCGATTTACAGTGAAATGACCGTTGAATACTCGCCACAGGAAACCCAACCGTCCAAAAAAGGAAAATGTGAAACAAATTAATAAAAAAAAAAGAATAACACAAAATGGTAAGCCTGTGGTTTGTGCGTAAAGAAATCACAAAATCAGCGATAAACTTGCATCTGAACTAGACTACCGCAGTCAACTTGCCAACTCCGCGCTTGCATGTGATCGACGAAGTGACGTGCGAATAGGCATGCTCGATTATCACCAGGGTTACGAATGACGTCATACTTACTTTTTGTGACTGAAGAACAAAAACGAAAAACACTCCTCAAATTATACCTCGGGCATTCCTTCGGAAGCCCGAGTAATTAGCGCAATTTTGTACTATTTAGTAACCAGTTTTTTTCGGAATTATTGTGTGCACTCTGTATAGTTTGTTAATTTTTAGTTTATGGTTTTCTGCGTTTGCTCTAATCAGCAAAATGTTTTTTTTTTTAATATTAATATTCTTATTAATTAACAAACTAATATATATATAAATTACAATAGTTCACCACTACGAAGATAGGAAACCCTAAATATATTGATAAATCAGTATTAACTAAATTCCACCTACACCCTAAATCGTTCCACTAGAAATTTCTTTTGTATAAATTACACATGTTTCTTTGTTTATATTTATTGATATTTTTTCAACTCCATCAACCAGTCAGCATAATCTTCTATGCCGAATGGTTGATGGAGTTATATATCAAGGAGTATAGAACAATCAAATATTAAAAAAATCAGCAAAAGTTGCTTTAATTGATTTTACACGAGTATTTGTACGCATTTCAAAACTCTTTCACAGTACTGGTCTTTCTTTGTTTTATTTTCATTAATGATTCATGAGTATTGGGGCAGTAGCACGGCATCCACGGGCGGAGAGAGTACAGTGCATGTTAGTCACGTAACAATAATTTAACCCTAACCGTGTATTCTCTCCGCCCGTGGAGTATAGTATCCTCCGGTACAGCATCAATAAGATATATACAAGTTATACTGCCATTCTTCTTCTTAACAAAACTTGTGTAGAAATTAATGCCCCCTGAGATTGCTACCTTTAGCATGCATGTCATTAATTAATTGAAATTCTTTATAGTGGCCCGATGGTTTGAATTAATTTGCTTGCGAAGGAGAAATTCGTGTTTGTGAATGTAGTGGATACTATAGCGATGTTCACGATGTGCAAGTCTTTGTCAATCATGCGCCAACCAGACAGTGATTGGCCGTTGTTTCAATAGAATCTTTTGTGATGAGATTGGCACCTGATTAACAAAACAACTCAAAAACAAAACAACTGTGACGTGTTGTGTTTGTAAACAGACAATATCGTTATAGTAGCTTACGAAAACGATCAAAGTTGTTACAAATATACTTAGTTAACTTAATTGAATAACATTTATCGGTTTTTTGATCACCAGTAAATTGTGATCAACCACTGGGACTGGAAGACGGTCGTATCTCCGACGCTCAAATTACAGCGTCATCTCACTACAACGTGAGATACAGACCCCAGTGCGGCCGGTTTAAACAAGAAAATTCATCCTGTGGTGGTTCATGGATACCTTCCAGCACGAAGACTGAGGGTGAATATCTACAAATTGATCTCCTCAAAGCCCACATCATAGGTAAAGTTGCTACACAAGGGAGACGCATCACAGACAGGTGGACAAAGAAGTATTACTTGAGCTACAGTCAAGATGGGATTAAGTGGGAGACGTACAAGTACAATCGAGGCAATGCCAGGGTAAGTCTACTGCGTGTGGCTCGTTGATTTTTGAAAGTATTGCTTAACATGCAATTATATTATTAATCAAAATAACGTCTAAATTTTTTTGGGAAACTTTTAGATGGATTTGAATTTTATTTTTAAATGTGATTTTTTCCGTGATATACTATTTTTCAAAACATGCCAAGACTGAAGTACACATAATAAGAAAAAATGATGTGTTTTGGACTCACATTCTAAAATTTTGAAAGACTTTTCCAAACTGTTTTTTAGCAAGTGGAGTTTAATTTGAGCAGTTAATATATTTGTCTCTATCGATAGACAGACTATATGAGAGCAACCATCTTGCTACCGCACTAAAAGTACACAATGCAATTTTTTATATGAAAATAATATTTGTGAGCAATTAATATATAAACATATGCGCCGGTCGAAGGAGGGATTTTTAATAATAGCTTATAAATTTACTTTACAAAACAGGAGGAATTCATTGGTAACACCGACCCTCAAACTGTTGTCACACGAACACTTCCCATCCCACTGAAGACGAGACTTATCAGAGTCGCTGTAATTGACAGAGTTCCTGACAGAGCAGCGATGAGACTTGAACTGTATGGATGTATATCCAATTAAAACGTTGACAATGCCAAGCTTTGCAAGTCAAAGCTTCTGAAGACAAAAGTACGGAGATTGGTAACACGTTTCTAAAAATAGCACGACGAGTAGAGCCCCTGATGGGGTTCGGGGATAAGCTCTCTTATCTCATACTCTCTTGATCCCTACTGTACTACTTTCCATATGGATAAATTCGATCTAAAAGGCACTATAAAATAAGAAAATAACAACTTGTAAACATAACAAACAACTAAAACTAAACAATAAAAAGATAATGTTCACTATTTACAAAAAGATTGTATGATTTTATTCAAGCTAACAGCACGTTAGGGAAACGACTTTGGTCATGCATCATTTTAAATAAAACTCCTTTCAAATTCGATTTTTTTTTCTGTTAGTTTTTGTTATTACAATTTAATTAGCTTTTGCACTTTGTTTCGCTGGCTGTTGAAAAACACTCTACAACTACATTAGAAGTCAGCAATTACAAACATTTAACATGACCATATCAATACTTGACGCATATAAAGCGACTACGCTGTAACCACATGCGCCTATTAGACGCCTATTTTTTATATTATCAATTGTCATTCGGTGTATTTGTTTTTGTAAATTTGGTCTTGTATTTTTGAAGGCTTTGATCGACCTGACAAATTAGTTTTGTAACAATTTTATGTTATTTCTGACTGGTTTTCTCGACTTCCATCTGTATATGAATTTTTGTATATCGGTAATTTCTGGTGTCAATAAATTGATTAAAATCAGAGATTGATTGATTGAAGTAAAAGTGTTGAAGTTTTTTTTTATTTGTGTTCGACGGTTATATTACTTTGCAATTCAATTCATTATTCATGACACAAACAGCCTTATTTTTCTAAACTTAATAAACTCAGGCAGATGTCAGGAGTTAATTCGATTCAATTTTCACTTTGTGTGAACTTTCGACGCACTTTTGCAAACTCAAATCATCGGAGTTTTTCAAGAAAGAGGCAAAAATGGTAAGTTGTTGGGTTTTGATTTTCTCATGTACATTTTAAAGTCGCTACTTTGATCATAATAATATTCTGTTCTTTCTAAAAAAAATAATTTGCTGATAAACGTTACAGTAAAATTTTTGAAAGTTTCTTTTCTGCGAAACATCGTACTGCCTCTTTCTCAGATCGATTCTCGCGAAGACGGACGACATGAAATTATGTTAGGTTAAGTTTACAGATTGAAACAGAGACTGCTGTTTCTGATTTACGGATACGAGACGGTTAAGGACACTGTCTATAGTTTTCGAGACGCTCGACCATACCAAATTAAAATGACGGTAGCTCGGACAAAAACCAAACCACAATTTTGAGTATTTGCCCAGTTACTGTAGAAAGGTTGAAGTTTTTAATGGTGAATTTTTTGTTTACAGAAGTGTTACCATGGCAACGGAACAATGGTGTCACAAGTTTTACATTTTGCTCATTTTACGCGCTTTTCGATCTAAACTTTTAAAACCACACCTATGACGGTATTTTTCAAGTAATTGCCTCAAAGTATACAGAGTTAGAAAAAATTGTATCAAGCCGATTTTGAGTTATTAGAGACGACTTTTTTTAACCCCTAAATTCATAATTGTTTGTTAGTGTTGCTATAACTTTGGGAAGAAGACACTTTTGCCACTATAATACCGTCCAAATATTGCTCAAATATTAGGCTACCTTCTGGTAAAACTTCAGGTTATATAGTGCAACAGATCTTAGTCAGTAATCATCGACGTAAACATAACTTTGAGCATTTTTTCGCAAAATGTCTAAAAATTACGTTCACCGCTCGGAAAAAAATATTGTCGATAACTTTTTTTTAAACTTTTGTTAGTCAATTTTGACTATATTTTCAAAATGCTCCCCGAATTCCAAGTTAATTGAAGTTTTCTAACATGCTCAATAGAAAATTCAAAGTTGACCATGTGTAAAGCTACTTCGCTGTCGTGATTTTCAGTTCTTTGATGTTGTTTTCATCTTCACATTCCTGCGTGCTGCCTTGTCGAGTAATATGCAAATTTGAGGCAAACGGAACAACGGCGTGTTGCGCTAGTAATTCCTTGCGTTTTCGTGGAAGTTGTTTGCTTTTCTCGATAGTGAGTGTAATTAGATATTTGTCAATTATGGTATTCCAAAAAGCATCCAGGAAGAGGAAGGCGGAGATTTTAAGTGATAATGTCAGAAACAGTATGAAAACAAAAATACACCATTAAAAACTTCAACCTTTCTACTGTAACTGGGCAAATACTCAAAACTGTGGGTTTGTTTTTGTGCGAGCTACAGTCATTTGAACAGTACGAACTCAAATTATGTAAACGTGTTCTATAACGCAAGTTTATATTTTTCCATCAAAAACTCAATTCTTTTTTTTTCTTTCATCGGGAGAAATTAAAGTTTTGATAGTACAATTTGCGCTACATTTTCTGAAAAAAATCGGGGGAAATGCTCCCTGTGCTATCTAATGTACGGTTAAAAAAAGCCTCATTGTTATCGACTGTTATTTATCACAGTGTCACGACTATTGGTTACTTTTTTGTGTTGTTCTATTGTTGCTATGGAAACCATCATACGCCATTACTTGTAACAATGTACCATACCAAGTGCCTGGTTTCGTATTGGTCAATCACGTGATCCAGTCCTTAAAAGGTATCAGTTGTTCAGACAGCTGCCTTGACAAATGTTCAGGTAATTCGTCATGTCACAGCATCAACTGGTACAGTAATACAGGCTTGTGTCAGATCAACAGAGGTACTCACCTCTCCTACCCTGAAGGGCTTCTTCCAGACTCGAGTGGACAGTACATGCTGAACAGCGGTCGCCCCATGGTTACCTGTAGCAACAAGTATTGTAGTGATGGAGAGATCTGCTTGATGGAGAATGATGGGATAGACTATCGTTGTTACAGTAAGTAGGTTGAACAAATTATATTTACAGTAGATATATAGGATTTGAAACTACCTGCACACAAGGTCCGTTTGGGTATTATTGATCTGGGTTATACATAGCTTGTTTTTCTTGACCAAATTCACCATTGTTAAGCCCAACGTGAAGTCTCATAACTCATTACTGCCTTTTTTGTGGTCAAGTGATACGAAAGTTCGTTCAAACTTAAGGTTACAAAGAAAATAGTTTGCGTGGCGGCTCTTGCGGAGGGTAGGAAAGGTTAGGTATTTTTGTTCATTAAACCCTAATTTCAGTTTCGAATAGAGTGCAAACAATAAAACCATGACACATTAATTGAATAGGATCTACAGGACGCAGTCCATGTTTTTCCCTTCGAATCGATGAAACTCCTCCTTATGACGAAACGGTTTCAAAAGAGGAAGCAATTCAAAAATATCCTTTTGCTTCTCTAGATTCCTAATCCAATCTGCAGTCTTTTCAAGATTGGGATCCTCATAGTTCTTGTCCGACAAATTATAATGAGAAAATAACGCAATAAGAACCGAATCGATCGTTGAGGATCCTCCATCCATGAGAGATTCAACTGGATGACGGTCTCTACAATTTCTAAGAAATGCCATTTTTTTTATAGCGGAGCACCATAATTAAGAAAATATAACCATGGAGTTGATTTTTGATGGTTCGACCCAGGCCACTCCGCGCATCCGTAATCCGTCCGTGCCCATTGAGATTGCATTTTGGCGCGTAAAATGAGAACATTTCGACGCGTGCGGACACAGAATAACTTTATCATTATTAGAAGTTGTTAGAGTTTTACTGAAAAAAAAGTAGAGTATCCAGTAGAGTATCCAGTGATTAATTTCATTAAACTCGAAAAAAGTCTTTTTCAACAAAGATGAAGATATTACAACTTGAAAAAACAAAGTGAAAACTTGATTAGCATGAACTAACAGCTAAAGGAGTTTACTTTTACAAGTTTGCGAGTTGAGAGAGGCTCAGTGGATTTTTCGTGGATTCTTCGTGACGTTTTTCGATTATTGCTTAACGACTAATCTACTTGAAGTAAAAAGATCGACGGTGAACAAAAGTGCATAAAAACAAAAACACGAAAATTAGACATTTTCAATGGAAAAGAGGTGAGCAAAGCCAAAATGAACACACACGATCACCGATGAAAATAGCCATGTTGTCACTCTGTACGTTATATACAGTCAATATATTCGTCGTTGACTACTAAGGACTTTTACTTCAATATATTTGGGACTTAATAATTTCTACGTGTGGCTTCTAAAGTGGAAGTTTGTAAACTAAATAGAAAAGTTTTATTTCCGAGCGATTTCACCGTCAAGCCGAGAACTCGTGATTAAAATGCTGCTTTCAGACACAACTTTAGCCGACAAAAAAAGTAAGGCTAAATTAGCATTAAATCAAAAAACATCACAATATTTAAATAAACCAAAGAATAAATGGTTTGAGTTTTTTTTTATTGATAAAAAGTCTTCAAAATTATTGATTTTGAGAAACTAGAAAACTTGACTAGAAAACAATATTCGACTCAAATTTCGAAGAATCGCAAGAAACCCAATCAAAGAAGCATAGGAAGCCCAACCAACAAATCTCAAAATCTATGCGCATCCGCCGCGGTAAACGTCATTTTACACGTTAGCAATAGTGCTGCAATCTGTAAAACACTAAGAGTTATAGCAGAATAAATATTCTAACAAATAATCCGCTACAAGCGTACATGGGAGTAACTACATGGTCTCTTTGAGCGACTTTGACTATGCTGACATTGCTGTGGGTCATATGTAGAATGCAGGACATTATCAGTCACATCAACGTGTGCAAAATCAATATAGCAGATCCTACTTTACTAGTATTAATTTACAATGATTTCATGAATCTCTTGTTTTCAAAAATTTCAATTTCCACGAGTTGCGTTGCCATTGGCAGCTTGATTCGTTCAATTTGATTCAATTTTTCTATTCATAGTCGACACCATTTACAGGGATATTTTTGTTTTTGATGTATGAAGATTTGAGATCCATGACATGGAACACAAAATGGTTTCTGCTTCCCATGGGGGCAGATTTGAGATCCCTGACATTCTTTGCATAGTATTTTTGGTCTCTTCTGAATACAAACTCCTCTTTCTCCACATCGAATACAAGAATATTTATGACTTCCATGCTCGCAGATTTGAGGTCCTCCTCCACAACCCCTGCATCGTGATTTCTGCTTCCTATGAACACATATTTTTTCCCTTGACATACATGAATACAATAATTCACATGACATCTTCCATGAACGCATTCAAAACTTCTCCCATGATTCAACACTTCCATCAACTCCAGTTTCAATTTTTCTAGTGTGATGGCTTCCTGTTGTTGCTGTTATCCAATCGATTATTATTATTAATGACATGAAAAGAAGGACTGGGAATACCACCTTGGAAACCATCACCTCGAATTCAATCCTTAGTTGCACCATTTTTTCTTCGTTTTCATAAATCATTTTTGAATTCAATTTTTTTGCGTTAGAATCGACTTTGCATTTCCAATTCCAACACAATGAAGGAGGAAGGGGACGCTCCTTCGTCGCTAAGGAGATCGACCTTCAAATGTTGAACAGCCATTTCTATGACGTCATCGTGACCTTCAAAAATTGAATAGGCATTTCTAGGATCTACAAAATATTGAACAGGCTATTCTATGATGTCATATGATCTATAAAGGAAGTCATGATGACGTCATCATGTTTTTTTTTCTTTTTAAAAATCATTTTTATGCTAGAATCCAAAATATATAATATATACAAATATATTCAAATCCCTATACAATTATTCAAAACGCGACGGAATCGGCCTATGTGCACTACTTCTTTATAATGGCTGTATGGTTTGAATTTATCTGGACGCGAAGGAGCAATTCTTGTTGGTGAGAATAGAATGGATACCACTAAAGCATTGAAAACGACCAACGTTGTGACAAATATGCTTAATTCCAGTAACAATCCATCGGTTTCTTGATCTCCAGCAAATTGTGACCAACCACTAGGACTGGAAGACGGTCGTATCTCAGACGCTCAAATTACAGCGTCATCTCACAACGGAGTGAAATACAGACCCCAATGCGGACGGTTTAAACAAGAAAATTCATCGTGTGGTGGTTCATGGATACCTTCCAGCACGAATGCTGAGGGAGAATATCTACAAATTGATCTCCTCAAAGACCACATCATAAGTAACGTTGCTACACAAGGGAGACGCATCATAGACAGGTGGACAAAGAAGTATTACTTGAGCTACAGTCAAGATGGGATTAAGTGGGAGACGTACAAGTACAGTCGAGGTGATGACAGAGTAAGTCTACTGCGTGTGGCTCGTTGATTTTTGATATTAGTGATTAATATGCAATTATATTATAAAAATAACGTCCAAAAATCTGAGGAGGCAAGTCCACTTTTGTCACCTATGATTTGCAGAATGATTTTTTCTTTGGTCTCAGCATAACATTTTTATTGGGAAACTTTTAGATGGATTTGGATTTTAGTTTTAAATGTGATTGTTGACCGTGATACACTATTTTTCAAAACATGCCAAGAAGTACAAATTATAAGAAAAAATGATGTGTTTTGTACTCACATTCAAAAATTTTGAAAGATTTTTCCAAAATTTGAGCAGTTATGTCTGTCTCTATTGATAGGCAGACTATGAGAGCAACAATCCTGCTACCGCACTAAAAGTATACACATTACAGTTCATATTTTTGGGCAGTTAATACATAAACATATGCGCCGGTCGAGGGAGGGATTTATAATAATAGTGTATAAATTTACTTTACAAAACAGGAGGAGTTCATTGGTAACACTGATGCTGATACCGTTGTCACACGAACACTTCCCATCCCACTCAAGACGAGATTTCTCAGAGTTGTTGTTATGGAAATAGTTCATCACAGAGCAGCGATGAGACTTGAACTGTATGGATGTATTGCGAACTGAGAAAATGTTAATAATAATAATAATAATAATAATAATAATAATAATAATAATAATAATAATAACAATAACAATAACAATAACAATAACAATAACAATAACAATAACAATAACAATAATAATAATAATAATAATAATAATGATTTAATGTGATTTGTAAAGAGGATTCTCTTAAAATTATCACATGCGCTGTGAGAATGACGGACTCCGGATTGCGGATATCCTTTGCACGACTGAAAAGTTCTAAAGGTCTTCAACTTGAGGAAATGACGCTAATTTAAATAAAATTACTGCTTATTTCTTATCATTATTGGAAGCTCACAGTACCTTTTGGTCGATAAATCTACATACGGAATCGGGTACGTTTTTTTTAAGCCTACACTAAAAACAGATGCGACATGAGGCTTAGTAGTGTATATATTATGTATATGTGTGTAAAATAAATATTTTTTAACCACTCGGCCACCCTTGTTTACTGAAATAAAATGTTTAGCCAGATGAAGATATAAAATCGATGTTTATTAGTGTCGTTTTCACAGGTTTATTGCAGGCAGTCAATAAAAAAACGTGATAATTCTATCATGCCATGAAGAAGACATTCTCATATTTTAAAAGATGGATTTCCTTGGAAAGTAGTATGTACAAATGAGTTCATGCATCAAATCAAATATTAGACAACAAAACAACCTCTGCAATAAATAGGCAAAATAAACAAAAATACAATTGTCACGGACGGCAAGGGGGGTCAAAAACACAGCTACAATAATGTGTTTGTTTTGATTATATCTGGGCTGCCTGTAGTAGCGACTGCTCGGAAATATATAGTTTATATATACATAGTACAGGAAGCCCAGTGTACCAAACCAGAAGTGCGAACAAAAGAGCAAAATTTCCTAACAGTACATCAAAACAAATTGTTCTCTATTTTCATATCTCCATAAATCCTTCTGATATTGGGGGTAATTACTATCATTTAAACCATTTGCATTGGAACAATAATTGATTTGAATTGCATCATAAAACCTACTCCCCAAAACCAAAAGATATCATGGTTATTGTCAAACCGTTGAATTACGTTGATGTGCCAGCCACACAGTACATTAAAAGATTCTATTGAAATAACGGCCAATCACTCATTGTCTGGTTGGCACATGAATGACAATGGTGTACATAAGTGTGAGCGAAGCTATAAGTTTTGTGTAAGACTGGATAAGGCAGTGGTTGTTGTGTTGTCTATGATCCTAATATCAAACCAAACTAACACTACTTGACCAACCCAATCTTCTTGGCTTCTGTTTCGTAGATCAGCAACCGCCACATTTTGACGACAAACACTTCTGCTTCTTCGTCCAAAACCTTAAATAAATTAACAACGTGTGTTATAAAGCAACAATGCTTGTTGAAGGACCAGAAATAAAGTAAAACAAAAAACAAAAAAAAAACAAACAACCAACTGAGATAATTGTATCAATATTTGAATAGAATTCGAATTCACGTCAGTGTTCATATGGGCCGAGATGGACTAGGGACAGAAGGTTTAACAAGGACTTTGGAACAACAACAAAAAATGACTTAAAGAGCTCATGCCAATAGACCAGTTTGGAAATCTTCATTGCTCTGGCTAAGGCTAGTACTATAAGTTAATTAATTGATAAAAGAGTGTAGACAAAATCATTTTGGATTATTGTGTGCAGTCTTGTGTTATCTGTCTTCATTTTTTGGAATAAAAGAATGTATCACACGCTACTGAACGTGTTACGTCAAAAAGGACCCCGAAAATAGATTCTAATTTAGTATCCACTATTTGCCCCCCTCCCCCCCCCCAGCATGTACAACAATACTTTTGTCTCTAGGTGGTCTTATGAATGGTTGAATACCATCAGCAATGAAATCACGACTGGTGGTGACAATCTAGTATAGTGTTAGGTCAGCTACAGAAACAATCACCATAAAATGGCAGAGGTCGCGAGGAATTAGCAAAGACAATAACTTACCATAGATACATCATCCAGAATACTCTTTGGTGAACTACCGGCAAGAACCTGTTATTAATTATAATGATATTAAATTACATTATAAAACTCACGGTCAGTTATAGTGTATGATCAATAAGTGTGATTAAGTTGGAAGCCAACATCGCTCATGAAAACAGCCTGCAAATCTCAGTGATTCTAGAGTGAGAATTGCACTGCAAAGTTTGCTAGTTTAAGTAGGCCATGAGACCGATTTAAAAAAAAATACTCAATGAAACACTACAAAAACCTAAATCATTATCAAGATGACATCAAACATCTGCCTCAATGGCAAATGGATAAAATAGAATAGAATAGAATAGAATAGAATAGAATAGAATAGAATAGAATAGAATAGAATAGAATAGAATAAACAGTCATTACCTTTCCACATATAAATTCTGTCAGTGTTGGTTCTTCTTCACCGATGTACTCTATGATTTTCTTATTAATCCAAGGTCGTATTCTATGATCAACTAAATTCTACAAAGAAAAAATAGCCAAACAGAACATTCAATCACAAACAATCTCATTGATTTCAACTAACATTACATACACCACAGTTTGAAACAAGTGTTTTTTCCTTAACATTCCCTAACCCTTGAAGAAATCTTGAAACAGATGCACAAAGCCTGGGCAAAAATTATCCATCAGATAAAAGCTGCTTACTTCATAGAATATGTGCATAATTTATCTGCTGGATAGTGATTTACCCAGAAGATAGTACTTCATGCATCTGGCACCAGAACTACAGCATTTGAAACCAGGGGGTCATACACCCTGGGTTTCCGAGCAACGCACCACTAACATTTAAGGCATACTTACAAAAAATCCAGTTAACTTCCCATCGTCGTGACGACCATGTTTTCCAGCCGATAGCAGTGTAAATGTGTTGCTTATTATTTAACTATTAGTTCTACTAGAGCACAAACACTTGATGCAGAAAAACTGAATTGACACTTAAGGTATTGAGAAAATTACAGTCTATCTTTGAATCAAGTGTGTGTAGCATTAAAAAGTATATATATTTTGCTGGTATGGTCTGGTATACTCACAACTACTTGGCACCTTTAAATTCTGCTACGACAACTGCTGCTTCACCAATATCAAACCAAGCAGGAAAACCCTAATAACTTCTAATAAGTACTAATAAACAACACCAACATACCTGGTCAACTATGCTCCATTCCAAGTTATATGCAAACAGTTCGTCTTTGGCTGTAGGTATTCGTTCTATAAGTAATTTGATGTTTCGTTTTTTGTCTTCTGCATTTTGGGCTGCTGATGACTCGGAGTCTTCTTCATAGTCGATGGGAATTATTTTACGTTTGTTATTTGTGGCTTCTGGGTTGTCTTCCTCATTGTCACCGAACACTGATTCAAGTTTTTTTCTGTTTGCTTGATTTGCTGCTGTTGATGGCTGATAAATAAAGGGTTCACATAATAAACAAAATGATTGATCGGTCTGTTAATTTAAGGATCCTTATTTTGACTTATAGCCAGAAAACTCTTTCAGTAGAAAAAAATCAAGGTCGCCTGTTAAAAATTGCCATGGTACCTTGTAGACAACCATCATCTGATTCATTTTTTCATGTTCATTGTTAATTCTTTTAAACAGTCAAAAATAAGCCTATCACATTATAGTCAAAACACCTCAAGTGTACCTACCAAAACTTCATTATTAAATTCATTATTCGAACATTGGATTGATTATTTGATTCCAGTAATCAAATTTGGAAACAAGTCTACAAAATTCAAATAATGTATTTGGAAAGAAAATCCTAAATAAGCAAAATAACATCTTCCTTCTGTCAAAAAAACTTCAGTGAGTTTCTACACAGGTTAATATTTTAGTTAGTTTTAAGATTTTTCTGACTCAAATGGTGATTTCTTGTCTTGAATGCATTAGACTAGTCGATTTCAAAATTGAATATTCAAATCAAATAATCAAACCAAGATTCAAAGAATGAAATCAATAATGAACTTTTAGTGGGTACGCTTGAGGTGTTTTGACTGTAAAACAAAAATACCAATAAGATTACAATTTTGATGCAACTTCTACAAATCAGCATTATTTAAGGTACTAAAATGCTTACCAAATTAGATGGTAGTTTCATTTCAAATCCAAAAGCTTTCTTAGTAGGTGGTTCAGTGTTATCTACTCCATTTTCGCGTGTTCGTTTTGGTGGACCAACGACAGGCTCTGGTTCAGGACTGGGTGACCGTACTACAGGGGCCGGCTCAACCTGACAGAAAACATAAGATGATCATTGGTGATTTTTCCTGTTTATTTTAATAATTGAAAATGATGTCAAAGCTTGTTTATAAGAGATATCGAAGTGCCAGTTCTACAGAAAGTAGGTAAGTAAGTAGGTAAGTAAATAAGTAGGTAAGTAAGTAGGTAAGTAAGTAGGTAGGTAAGTAAGTAGGTAAGTAAATAAGTAGGTAAGTAAGTAAGCATTAAACAGCCAAGTATAACAAATCACTGTCAACAGGCTTACATTTACACTGCTAGTATTTCCAGAGGCAGGTTTAAAAGTTGGTAATAATGAAGCTTTGAAATTATCATCTTCGTCTTCCTCTTCCTTCTTCATCTCCTATAAAGCAAAAATCAGGTATGTTAGAGAGAAATTGGATTGACAAGTGTGTTTGAGGATTTTTTGACAGAGTGCTGATTAAGGTGCTTAAAGCAGCCATGCAGTTTGCAAACATGAGTGATGTTATGATGTTACTGTTGCCATAGACACACTGTTGATCACCAGCAATGTCATCAATATCATCATCATCACCATCATTGTCATCATCACCATTGTCATCATCATCAATATGACCAACATGATCATCCCCATTGTCATCATCATTGTCATCATCAACACCATCATCATTATCAATACATTGAAAAACATTCAAACATCACCATCATTATGACAATGATTGCTATCATGATCATCATCAGCATCATCACCACCATCACATACATTGCTATCATCACCATCATCATCATCAGCATCATCATCACCACCATCATCACATACATTGCTATCATGACCATCATTATCAGCAGCATCATCATCACCACCATCAACACATACATTGCTATCATCACTTTCATCATCATCAGCATCATCATCACCACCATTATCACATACATTGCTATCATCACCATCATGAGCATCATCATCACCACCACATACATTGCTATCATGACCATCATGAGCAGCAGCATCATCATCACCACCACATACATTGCTATCATGACCATCATGAGCAGCAGCATCATCATCACCACCACATACATTGCTATCATGACCATCATGAGCAGCAGCATCATCATCACCACCATATACATTGCTATCATGACCATCATCATCATCATCATCATCATCACCACCATCATCACATACATTGCTATCATGACCATCATGAGCAGCAGCATCATTACCACCATCATCACATACATTGCTATCATGACCATCATGAGCAGCATCATCATTACCACCATCATCACATACATTGCTATCATGACCATCATGAGCAGCAGCATCATTACCATCATCCCCACCACCACTGTCATCATCATCATCAGCATCATCACAAGAATTATCATAATCACAGCCATCACAGCACCTCTGGTGGTTCATCAGGTTGTACATCTACAAGCCGTTTTCGTATTTCTTCAATTTCTTCCAGTTCTCGTTGTCTATCTCGTTCATCTGCTTCAATTTCCATTTCCCTTTCTCGTCGTCTTCTTGATAAAGAACTACCCCTGAAACAAAACAATGAACATTAAATAACTTATCACATTCTGGAAACACAGGGGTGGATCCAGAGATTTTGACAGGGGAGTGCACTTTTTAGATTCCAGTAAAGGTGACTGGAAATAAAAGAAATAATCTATGGGAATAAATTAGGCCTTTTCCAAAAGGGGAGGGGCAGCAAAACCAGTCCTGGAACTGTCTTGGATCTATTGCAGAAACATAAGATGAAAGTGAGATGCTTAATGGACCCATTGCATTTTTTTATCTGGAAATAAAAACAATGGAACATTTACATGAAAAAAAAATTCCCAACTGACTTAGGCATTTATTGTTTTGTACCCACAACTTTGGTATAAAACTAGATCAACACAATTATGAGGTTACTTACTTGAAGTATTTTGGATCATCTTTTTCATCATCATAGTCCTCTAAGAACTCTAGTAAATGTTTGCGCTCTCTTGCCTGCAAAGAATGCAATAAATATTACATATTACTATAATGATTTGGCTGTCAACCCCCCAGCCACTTTTCAACATACTCCACAGTCCCTGACTACTGTATATACATAAACAACACAACAAGATGTTTTGTTATTTTGGGGCAACCTTACTTCAAGTGGTCAAAATGAACAAAAAAACAACTTTAAAAAAATCTTACCTGCTCGTCTTTCTTTTCTTGTTCTTTTTCATATTCCCGTTCATATTCCCTTGCTTTCTTTCTTTCTCTTTGTTCCCAGATTTTTAAACGCTAATAAGGAGAAAAATTTTTAAATGCAGTTCAATCTGTAAGTTTATGAGATTTTCAAACTTCTGTGACAGGGCAAACTAATTTGGATTCTAAAATTGTCAGGTTTATTGTTTGTCGAGAGCTGTAACAGGGTAAACTAATTTGGATTCTATAACTGTCAATGTTGCTTGCAATAAAGTTAAGTTGCTCTTTGTTGTAATAAAGTAAAGTAAATCAGATAGCTTCATACCTCTTGATAAGCCTGATCTCGTTCTCGCATCTTTCTCTCAATCCTCCTCTTCTCAAAAGAATCAGAATCATCCTTTGTGACCCGGTCCCTATCACGATCCCGTGTTCTTTCACGATCCCTATCCCTGTCACGGTCTCTATCTCTGTCACGCTCTTTGTCACGGTCTCTTTCCCGCTCTCTATCACGGTCTCTGCTTTTTTCTCTGTCACGATCACGGCTTTTTTCTCTGTCACGTTCACGTTCAGGTTCACGTGGTCTTTCACGCTCTTCACTTCTTTCTGGTTTTTGTTCTGAACTTTTGTCAGGCTCTTGGTCTTTTAATTCTTTTTCGCGTTTTTCCTTTTCTTCCTCACGCTTCTTGTCTTCTTTCTGTTTGAACAAAGTGAGTAAAGACCAACAAATTGTGAACATGTGAGTGGTATTGCTAATACTACAATGCAATATAAAATACATGTCTTCTTACTATATTCCACAGCAAAATAACAAGATACAAGAATTACACTGTCTGTATATTATTTTCTTTATTTCTTGTTGTGTGAGTGAATGGCAAATGCCTCTTGCCAGATGTAAATGTGCACAACCAAAATGGTCTAGGTAATAGTGTTTGAAATGCCAAAACTACTGCACATATATATTATGGATATGCCATTAATAAACCATTATTATTATTATTTTTATTATTACATACTAGAGAACCAATCATCCACTATCTTTACTTTGTACAAGTAAGGTTGATGCCAAAGAAATTTTATTAATAAATCATTACTGATTAAATTAGTTGACTATTTCTCGCTATCATTGCAGCCAGTGGTTCGTTTCAGTGCAAACTACATCCAACAAGTCATTTTACTATTTCTCTTCCACAGCAGATGTTTCATAACTAATATTTACCCTGTAAGAGTCTCTAAAACTCTTTATTTCTCTTGATACAAGAGACTTCTTATCTTTATCCATATCAAGCCCTTCCAAGTTCTCCTCTCTTCCACTATGGGACGGGCGGATAACTTCAGTATCTGCAATCATAACAACATTAGTTTGGTGGATTCCATCTTATAAGCCAAATAATTAATAGCCTTTTTATAGCATAATTTTATGCAAATCATATTGATGAATAGACCTTCCCTGCTTTCGCTTGACTGACGACAAAATAATAGATTTACACCAAGGCCAGAGTATATAAATCAATATATCTCTGTATTTTATACATTCCAGCCTCGATGTAAAATCGATAGTTTTGTGGCCAGTTAAGCAATGGGGAAGGTCTATTGCAAGCAATACAGCAAAAACTGTTTGAGCGTTTAATGTAAATGTTTTGATCGTTTGTTTGGATGTTTTTTTACTCAATTAAATGTCGTGTTTCCAAGTAGATCAGACATTGTTTTACTTGTAAACCAATGAAAAGTCTTTTGTGATGGCTCTGCCTCTAGAAACGTTTGACATCTCACATAACGGAAGATTTAAATTGTCTAAAGAAACCATCAAAATGTTCTCATTAAATGCTCAAACGGTTTTTGCTGTAATTTAGAATAACGATTATATGAGCTTGCTACCACTATAGCATAGAAGGTCATGCAGGACCCACTTCGCCTTCTTTGCTTTTCCTGGAATGTGATTTGTGTAACATGGGAACTTACATGTGTTAAATTTTCCATTAAGGACATCTGCATTATCATTTAATAAACCCATCAGTAACCTTTTACATCTCTTATCTTCTGCCTGAAAGTAAAAAATTGACATTCATTGTAGTCATCTAATACAAATTAAGAGAGAATCTAATGTTGGTTTTTGTAAAACAATAATTGTTTTCATCAAATATAGATGTGCTAACCAGAGTTTCCTCGTCTAGTTCATCATCGTCATCAGCTTCTCCATCTTCTTTCTGTACAAAAGTAATAAATTAATAAATAGATAAATAAATAGATAAACATATAAACAGATAAACAAACAAACAAATGAATAAATAGTTTAATAAACAAACAAATAAATAAACAGATAAATAGATAAATATACAGTGAGATAAAGAAATAGATACACAAATAAATAGATAAATATACAAATAAATAAATAAATAGATAAATGAATAAATAAATGAATGAATGAATGGATGAATGAATGGACGAATGGATGAATGAATGAATGAATGAATGAATGGACGAATGGATGAATGAATGAATGAATGAATGAATGAATGAATAAATAAGTAAATAAATAAATATAAAGTGAACTCAGTTCAAACTAAAGTGAGGCAATTGTTATAAATTATTATAAATTACTGAGTACATTGCATTTTTAATTTCATGGAAATAAAAACTAAGGGAAATCTCTGATATAATAATTATATGATCTATGCTGCACAAGTGAGGTTTGCAGAGGACAATTTTCCTTTTGTTTCTCCATTATTATGACCTCACTTGTGAGAATAAATTATATTACATGGGAGATAACCCAAAACTAGTTGACTTTTGTAGCAGGGTTTGTGAAACACTTTTAACATGCAATGAATTTTTCCATACCTTGTCATTGCCAGCTTTCTTTTTTCCTTTTTTACTAGCTTTGTATTCATCTAGTAAAACTTTGGTTTTAGCATCTACTTTCACCTGGTGAGGTCAAACCAATATCATTATTCTGATAACTTTTTGTTTAGTTGGTTAATAAGTGTTTTTTGACAGTGTGTACATGAAATGCTGTGTCTTTCTTTAAGATTGAAATGCAATACTGCATTGTCCATTACAAAGGATCTTTTGTTTTCTTGGTGTGACAACTTTTATTTTCACAAATTCTACAAAATTATTTACAAAGTTAAATATAATAAATGAGAATACAATCTTTGTATTTCCTTGGGTATTGGAGTATCACAACCATACTTAGGAGTCATTTGTGGTGTCATCAGGACTACGTTCTAAGTAGATTTCTGCAGTGGAAGGGAAACTGAAGGACAAGAATATAACTTCTAAAGGCATGAGAGAGAACAATGCATCAATCAATATTGCATTTCAAACGTCTGTCACTCAAACATGAAAATAAAACCATGACAACCACCAATATCATGACCACTAAAGACACCCATGCCAAACAAACTAGTTGTGGTGATTTGAATCAGAAGCTAAAATATACATACAAGCGAAACTAGAATTGTAGAAATAACTTTTATTAACTTACAACAAGGCTTTTTTCACCAACTTGAAGGTTGTGCATAAGGCGAATGGCTCTTAAACTAGCCTCAGGATCAGAGTATTCACAGAAACCAAATGCTGAAAATAGCACAAAAAGAATAAAATGAATAAACACTTGATGACTAACAAATAAGCTTGTTAATGAGTGAATAAACAAACAGAAAGAAAAATCACAAAAGAACGAGCAATTAAGTAGAAGAATGGATGGATGGATGAATAAATGGATGGAAGGAAGATGTATGAAAAAATGGATGAATAATAATACCTTGTAATTTTCCATTTGCTCCTTGTACTCGTTTCCAACTTACTACAACCCCACATTTCTAAGATAATGACAACAACAATAGATGAGCAACATAAACAATGTTCCGAGACAATGTCCACTTCTTGGTGGGATGATTGGAATATTAGAAGGTTTGCAGGATATCAAGTATGTTTTTTTTTCTGCTTGTACCAGTTGCTTGTATCATGCAATTTTGTATGGGACTTTTCCTGGATGATTCTTCTTGATTTGCCTGTTCTTTCAATCCTTCCTTCTACTAATCAGAATCATTTTCTAGCAGTCTCTCTTATTGGTAAGATACAAGTATTTTTTTCTTACCATCAATATCTGTCTTATCATGGCATCAGAAGCCCTGTCTGTGATGTTTCCTACGAATACTGTCGTAGTGGGATTGGTTGTAGTTTGTTGCTGCAATCATAACATTACATAATATTGTTAATAATTAATAATGTAGTTAACTACAAGCAATTATTGCTCCCAATTAACTTGGTGACTTTATATGTGACCTACAGAACACTTGCTTATCCTGCTCATAACTTATAATACTTTCTTCTATGATCTATTTCAAGGGTGATTATTTTCCGAATGATAGAACAAGCTATGCACAGCATGTTGCATCCCAGGAAATAGATTGATAGCAGAGAAAGTACTAAAAATCAAAACAAAGTTTTAAAACAGGAAAAAAATCAGTTGTAATTGCTATGGTCAGTAAAATAATCTTACTGGTTTGTTGCTCTTCTCAGCATTAGTTAAATTAGTTTTATGGTATGGTGGTCTTGAGATACTTGAGTGTCCACTGTGGGGCTTGTTTCCTGTTGGCTAAAACAAGCAAACATTGAATGAACTTTATTGTTATTGCCAAAAACCAGAACCCCATAAGTGGATTGAAACTTGTAGCACGGTTCCATGCTCCAAAATATTCAGACTACTTAGCACAATTTTGACACCATCTTTAGTCAATACTTGATACTCTAGGCCCGGTTGTTGAAAGCTGGATTAGTGCTAATCTAGGGTGAACTCTTAAGGTTTTCTTAAGATTTAACCCAGGTTTAGAGCTAATTGAGCTTTGAACAACCCAGCCCTGAACTTGATACACAACACACTTGATGCTGCAATCAAACATAATGCAACCATTCGTGGGTTTTTAGGAGAGATATTCCTTTCTGGATGTTCATACATGTGTTGTTTACAGATTTTAGGATCACTAAAGATCTGATTTTATTTGAGAAAGTTTTTTCAAAGACAAAATTTAACATTTCAGAGAATGGAACCAAAGCAATGTACTGGTGCTACAGTCATGTTTCAATTCCTTCCGAGTTTATGTACATTATCAATATGGCCTAACTACATTTGATGTTAAGTCTTTTTGGATTACAGCATTAAGTTTCTTTGTTATGTTGATGTTTCATCTACACAGTAAACGTCTTTAAGGAAGAAGAAACCTCATCTAAACAACTAAACAACAAAACTAGTGCTCAAAACCTAAAATAACCACCTAGTTAGGTACTCGAAATGGTAACTGCAAACCAAAGTTTCAAATCAACTATACTGGCATGCAAGGTCTGATAATATATCATAGTTATGAAATGTCGTTGATATTCTATCTGCATTTGCACTTACCATAGGTGGTGGTGTTGGCATAAGTCCTCCAGGTGGCATTCCTGGTATTACAGGAGGTGGTAATGGAGGAGGAAGCACCCCTAGCATTCCAATAAACATAATATATTAGTAAAGGTAACAGGAATTTTTTTTAATGGTTAAGAGACCATTATTGTGCATCTTATACTATAAAGGCATAACAGCTATTTCTTGGTCCACAACTTATCTACTAAACATGATCAATTTACATGTATATTAGAAATAGTCCATGATTGATCGATTAGTATGATTAACAAGGCTGCAAAGATGACATTAGAACAATATGTCAGAAAAATTAGATTGATAATTTAGTTGATTGACATGGTATTAAATAAAACAAGTTAGTATCTTCCATAATATTTTGGACAGTGACTCAAATGATGTTTCAAGGCAAAAAAAAGCTCTTTTCTTGCATTTTGCAAAATAAATAAGGGCCATTCTCATTTCTCAAAATAACTCTTTACAATTCTGTGATTAGAGTGGATACATCATTGGGTATATCACATTTACTTCAAATTAATTAAATAAAAGGGAGTTATTTTAGTACTCAAATTCGTAAAATGTTCAATAATCATGTTGAAGATTCCTTAACCATGCGAAGTTCACTCAACTCACTTTTCATATTCAAAGTTTTACTAACAAGTTTCTCTCTATAAAAAGGATACTATCTTCAAATCACAAAACCAACATGAGTTTACAAAAAGCATGAATTATTTCAAGTTGAAAAGAAGACAGTCGAAGGAGAGAAAATCACACGTGCAAGACCACAATGTCGAGTCTTCATTTTCACTTCAACCAACTTCAAACATCGCTCTATTTCACACATATATAGCCATATTACCCACTAAAAGTCTTTGTGACTATATCTAGTATTGTTTAAAGGATATTCTAATGGTTTCAATATTGATAATTTCACTTTACCTGCGGCTTGTGCCGGCAGCGGTGGTGGAACTCCAAAACCTAACCCAGGAAAAGATGGCGGCACTGGAGGTGGCGGAATTGATCGTAATGGAGGATTACTAACTGAAGGTTGTAGTGCAGGTAATGGAGGGACTCCCAGGCGTTGCTGCTGCGGTCCACGAAACGCCATTTTGATAGAAATAAGAAATAATTTAGCGTAAAACTATTAAGTTCTTTACAATAAAATCCAACATGGCCGCCAAAGAGATGTAATTTGAGTGGGCCTCGTTATCGCGCAACTAAATATTTAGTGTTGGGGGAGGGGAGGTAGGCTTTTCAATGTCAAGCTTTATTTGCTCAAATAACAGACAAGATTTTCAGTTTTGAAATGAATTTTATTAAAAACGTTTTCATTTCTGTACTTGTTAATGCTAATTAATTTAAAACAAGAAATATATCCTATAAGTTAATATGAGTTTTGATACAAATATCAATTCTGCTTCAAGCAAAATGTCAGTGCTGACCGTATTGTGAAGATAAGTTTTCAATTTTCAAATGTAAAAAAAATGGGATACTGAGCCAACATATGCTATTCCCAAGTGCAGGCTTTAATGACAAACACTATTGTCAGTTTCTAGTAATTCCAAAACAATTAAATTAAACTTTGTTTAATACTATGGGTTCTCGAAAACCACTCAAATTTTTGCTATTATTGATGAACTTTTACTTCAGAAAAAGTTGTTAGATCATAGTTACTATGGTTATATTTAGAATGAAAAATGTACTCCCTGAAAACAATAATTGTTATTTATCATTTTTAATTATTTTTAATTTCTATTTTTATTATTTATTTATTTACTAAAACATTTGTCACTAGAACCCAACAACAACACAATACTCTAACATTCTAGTTGAATGATAGTGACAAATAGTTGCTAAATAGCTTCTACTTGCGAGAATTTAGTTTGTTTTGATTCCATGTTGTTGTTTTTAATTTTTTCTGTGTTTGCGCCAAACATTAAGTACATTATAAACCAGAGCATCTGAGATTAAACTTTTTTTTTAGGTTAGGAAAACAATCCCTTTTCGACTATAAATCATGATGGAATTAAGTCTATCTTTCTACTTAGTCTAATTTTCTCTAATGTTCTCATTTACAGTCCTCATCAATTCCTCGCTCTCTGTTGTCTGTGTTGCATCCGGAAAAATTGTCATTATAATTGTCTACAAAACAGCGCACACTATCATATTCCACCGTGTCAGAATTTTGGAATGCATTCTGATTGGCTCTTTCTTACACGTAATTTGATTGGCTCTATATGCTCTGCCCAGTCCTTTTCAGTTGTTAAGAATCCCTTTCTTGCTTATAATATTACACATGCTACTCAATAAAAAAAAATAATGAGAGCTTGTCTTGTTACATGTTTAAACGGAAATATTTTGCCACACTTCACTCAAAAATACAAGCCCTGTTCCAAGCAAACAACAGACTTGTGAGAAGAGAGCCTCTATTGATCCCAGCAAAACGTTTGACTTTTGCCAAAGAAGATTTAATGTGAACCTCAACGGTTTTGACCTTTTGAACTCTGTTAAAACAGCCAATCAATATTTAGTTCAATAAAAACACTAAGGGGGTCTCAGAACACATTTTTGTGCGCTGCTTCACAGACAGTGTTAATGAGAGAAAATACCGGATGCAGCGCAGGCTAAGCTTTCTGTAAATTATATCATGTTAGCTTTGTTTTAATGAAGTCAGCTAAAAGTTCCTGTAATTCATTGGAAACACTTATTTGGTTTCTGGCGATACTAAGGAAGTCTGTATATGTCTGCGTGTCTGCACTGTAGTCTGTTCTTGTGCTGGAAACTGGTTTGGGGGTGTATTTCTGACTTAGTGATGTAATTCTCTCAGCAATCTTCAATGTTTCCTAAAAAAATATAAATAAAAAAATAATGACCAGGGGTCAGTTCTCCAAAGATTGGACAGTGCTATTCTATGGATAAATCCCTAACCAGCAGATACATTGTTGGACATAAACTCTACGTGGTGGGTCATCTTTATACATTGCTGTCAGTGTAACTCTGAGCTTTATGGCACAAGTTAGAGAAGTGTCCAACCAGCACCAAAATTAACTACAGTAATTCAAGATTTACCAAACCCTTCAATAATATCCCATCAAATTATTATAGGTCCTTGTAAAATAACCAAAATAATCTGAAAAAAATTAAAAATCTATAATAAATATAAAAAAATGAATTGGAAGTATTTTTTTTTTGTGATTAGTGTTGAACTCACAAGTAGATCTTCTAGTTGGTCAACAAAGTTCAAGAAGTCTTCTAGAGATCTTTCAAGTCTGTGTGGATCTTCATCTGCAGACTTGCTATCAAACAAGACAACCAACCATTTTTATTCAATAAATATGATTAAATAATATAGTAGTTGAAACATTCCTGACCACAATTCGTCGCTTATTTAGCTCCATGTTGAAATTGCGAATCCCGTGTGTTACAAATACGGCGTGTGTTTGTGTACATCTAGCTAGAGGAATATCTCATCTCTTTGAGCAGACCCTCAATCCTAAACATAATTCAAACCAGATGACGACGTTTCTAAAACTGTTAGAAAAGCAGTTCAAAGACTACTTACCCCGATTCATCGCATTCCAAATTTTGTTGCGATGCTGTGTCGGCTTGACTCAACAAATTCTTTTAAAAGCAACGAAACAAATTATAAACATCTAAAACAATCTCAGGACAGTAGTAGAAGCTATTGATATCGCAAAACGAAGAAAATTTAAACGACAAAATATAAAAAAAACATGTTAGCTTATGAAAACCTTCAATATTTTCGAGTGACTTGCAACTGAAGTCACCAAAACAATCGCATAAAACTCAGAAATCAAACCAATAAAACATAAAATAACTTTACCACTAAGGCAATTTCGACATGTTGGATAAGTTGCTTAAGTCTGTTCATATGTTCAGCGTGTGAATCTTGAATCATTTGCGTTTGGCCGCTGCTTTGGCCTCCACTGCTGGAAGCCGCCATATTGAATTTGTGATTATTGCCGAAGTTTGGACTTCCTGTGGAATAAGTTGATCAGCTGAACCATGCGGTTCACGTTGAACGAACGAATGAATGATGAATGAAGGCAAGAAGGACAGGTAAAAAGAACCGGCCAGCTGCTCAGAATAGGGAAAAGCCGCCACTTTGCAGTGATGAAACGGTAAAAAAATCATATATCTTTTCAAAATATCCTCTTTTTTCCAGTTAATTTTTCACATTTACTCGCCTACATTGTAGTCAGCACCCCCTTCCTGAAACCAATCCTGGATCTGCCCCCGCTTTATGTATACACTAGCCCCAAAAGGTAATAACAGCGAATGCCTATTCCCGAGCAGCAGAAAAATCACCTAAGGCTGCGGCCACACTAACCCGGATAAATTTGAAACCGCAACTATTTCTGACCCGATCCCTTCGGCGACCTTCCGGTCCGTCGACCACACTAATACGCATGAATCCGAAACAATTTTGTGCTTATTCTATAGTTTAAAGAACAATTTTTGTCACGGTATCGGAACAAAAGTAGCGTTTTCAAATTTATCCGACATAGTGCAACCAGGGTCTAATTCGTTTTCGCTTGAAGATAGTATGGCGACCCCAAATTACTTTTTTCATTTTCACATAAAACAAATTAGTTTTTTATGTACTTTCAGTTTGGTAACAATAACACGACACTGTAAATGTTTGACATTTTTTTAAAATTAGATTTATAATAACGATTGAAAAAAATTATTTTCTATACATATAGTATATAATATTTTTGTATGAATTTAAAAATTTACAATAAAGTGTCAAAATCTAATGACTACCTAGTACTTTTAAGGCCGATTTACACGGTACGATTTGTCGTGTACGACTTGTAGTATACGACTAGTCGTGAGGTTTTGAGTCATGGCTCAAAATCGTACGACTAATCTTAGGTCGTGTACGATTAGTTGTAGGGCCATTTACACGACACGATTTGTGCTACAACTAGTCGTATACTACAAGTCGTATACGACAAATCGTACCGTGTAAATCAGCCTTTATAGAGCATCACGGAATTCTGTGGACGCTGACCAAGTTTGCGGGCGCGTTTTTTGATTTGTCACAACGAAGCGTTTATCAATGCAAACTTTAGAGCCTTGCTTTTCAAGCTTTTTTGGCTAAGATAGTAAATTTACGATGTCTTTTAAGACGTGCATGATACCGTTGGGTATATTGATAAAAGCCTCGAGCTTTGTGGAATTTCGCGTATCGTAGATTCCATGATTTCTATGTTTTCCTGGCGTGTGTCTTCGAGAAACTGTTCCTTTTTACTCCTGTGTTGTCAAAGATATCAAGATCATTTTACGCGAATCTACCTTCCAAAGCGGTTATGGTTGTTTCATTTGTTTTAGTCTTGCAAATGTTGTATATTTAGAACATGATTGCGCTGAAAAGAGCATCCAATAACCTATCGATTCACCTATTGCATGGTTAAACTAGACCAAGGATATAATGGAGCCCACTCACGATTTGAGACAACTTATCACCACAGATTTTAACAATCGGATTGCTCAAGGGTAATTTGAACAATTGTATTTTATTAACTAATGTCATAGAAGTAGGCTAGGCTCTAAAATAAAATATCTGTGCCATTTAAGCACATGATAATTTAAATTCAAAATGACAAAGACACAAACTTCAACTTTTTTAAAAAAAATGGTTTTGAACTTGCATCGAGGCTTCCAACCAGTAAGAGAATGTATTTCACTCTCTCTTTAGTGCTTATTTTACTGTTCTGAAGTACTTTTGTTTTGATAAAAAATACGCTTTCACTCTAAAATTCATGTTCAATATCAACTGGCGTGGAATTAGCATATTTACGATCATGTCTTTTTTACTTTGTATTTTTTCTTATAACCTTTTTTATCCCATACAGTGGGTAATTTCATGTTGTCATATGTCTTGCCTATCATCCTAACTAATATACACTGTAATCGACACTCTCTTGTCCAAGAGTTTGATCATAACAAAACTCTATATATTTCATTTTTATAACAGTAAATACTATGAATATTGAATTCTATTTTATATTAAATCTGGAACAGAAACCAATACCAAAATCATTGTCCTTAACGTTTGGACACTATATTCATTTGTCATTTGAATTATATTAGAAAAAAAATACGCTAAGGAGGTTTTTGGTGATGAATGTAAAGCGATACTTCAGCTGACGTAAGCCTTTGTTATTCATGTGCCAAGCAGACAGTGATTGGACGTTATTTCAATAGAGCTTATTGTTGTTCTGGTTGGCACATTAGCATAACAATTTGTTTGTTTATAAACATGAAGTATCGCTATCGTCGAGGTCACGCCGAAACATGACGGTAAATCATTTTTATAGCTTTCCACATTTCTATAGTTGAATTATGCTTCGAACACTCCTTGTTACAAACGACACAGAAACAAAATTTAGAAGAAATTGACATTAAAAAAAGCTGAAACGAGCAAGGCTATCGCCGCGATCTGTGGCGCCATTGCTTTGAATTTTAAATTTCCCTCCGCCACAGGAAACCCGCGCATAAACTTGTGCTTAATAGTACGCATGGTCAGTAGAATTCCGTGATGCTCTTTTATAGTGTAAAAAAAAGGTTTCGATTAAGGAGCCCAATGACTCATTATCAGACCCTAGTACAATACAAAATCACTAATGTCTGCCCTTTTTATTTTATCCTATTTTTGCCTGAAAACTTGAATTCGAGCTACAATAGAGCGTTTTCACATAACGAGCTAGCTATCTTATGCTAATGAGTTCTATAAAATTGCACGTGGGAATGTACGCTTTGGCCCAATGAAAGACAATGGTAAGTTTGATCAGACAGCTTATTATTGTAAATGTGTCACTTCTCGTTGTAGGATCATAAAACTGTTCGTTTTAACAACTTTATTTTTGCTTGTCGTGCACCGTAGTGTACATATCTAAGTGCTACGCTCATTAACAGAGCTCATCTAGCTCATTAGCAATTTTTTTAAATTTATTAGCATAAGATAGCTCGTTGCATGAAAACGCTCTGATAGACCGTTTTCACATAACGAGCTATCTTATACTAATGAGTTCTAAAAAATTGCTAATGAGAATAGCACGTGGGAATGTACGCTTTAAATCACAAAGACAAAGTCAATTTTGATCAGCTTATTATATATCGTTAACGTAAACGCGATAATCAGCTGATTGAGCTTTCCTTTGTCTTTGTGTAACAATCCTACATTCCCACGTGAAATGCTCATTAGCAGAGCTCTAATAGAGCGTTTTCACATAACGACCTATTCTATGCTAATGAGTTCTAAAGAATGTCAATGAGCCAAAGGAACACTGATAATGAGCATTGCACGTGGGAATGTACGCTATGATGCACAAAGGAAAAGGAAAGCTCAATCAGGTGATTATCGGTTTGCGATAATAAGCTGATCAAACTTGCCTTTGTCTTTTTAAATCAAAGCGTACATTCCCGCGTGCAATTCTCATTAGCATTTTTTAGAACTCATTAGCATAAGATAGCTCGTTATGTAAAAACGCTCTAGTGACTAACTAAATTGTTGTATAATTTTTAGCAAGGGTATCTTGATGATCGATTGAGAACTTGCACGATCTCAACCAATCCAATTCCCTGCATAAAATCCAGTTTAAAGCGACTGGCTGAATTCCTGTTTGATTGTTTTCAGCGTATCTGGATCGCCCATTACATCAATAGCGGTCATGGCCAGAGATTTAGCTGCAATAATCGTCCTTTCGTGTGCAATATCAGTAGCTGCCGCAACAGCAAAGTCCACACTGTGATTGGGAGCAGAAGTTCCAATGCTATAAAACGGCTGTATAGATGGCACAAGGTGAGAAATATTTCCCATATCTGTCGATCCCAGTGGCATCTTATCCTCTTCTTCTCGCGATAAAAACTCTACACCAAGACTAGAGGCGTGTGTTTTGTAGATTTCAGCAAGTTTGGTATTGATGTTGAGGTCGAGATAAGACGATAAATTCACCCAGTCAATATCAACACTGCAACCTGAAGAAAGAAAGAAAGAAAGAAAGTCATTCGGTCAGTAGAACAACTCGATGGCATGTAATTAAACATGAAGTTTGCTCAAAAGAGCATTACATCGATCGTACACTTTTAAAACTACCACCAGTTAATGTAATTCATGATACTTTAAATTCAAGGAGGTATACGTTCGCGTGCTGTCCACAGAATGAAACATTTCGGCAGTTTTTATACGGTTCTTCTCTTCACAAGTACTCCTTATAATATGTTGGTTCTGTCGCGGAAAGTGTTCAAAATATTGACCATGCATTTCAACGTCTGCCTTTCGACCAATCACCAATCGAGCAGAGTGGTCCACCAGAAGGCTCTTCCCAGGTCCCTCCTCCTGATAAACAGGCTAACGTGAATTGTCTTTCATATTCAAATTTTAAAATTCCTGTGGCTAGAGACTAATAAAATAAATTGCACTAATTGCGATACAAAAGAAAGTTGCATAGAAATAAACGAATAAATAAGTGGTCATTCTTTTCGAAGCAAGCATCGAGATATAAACAGGTCAATTTATACCAACCTGTAGCTTTCGCCGCAGCTTCAAAGCAGTTAGTCGTTTTTAGAGCCAGTTCATCGATATCTGCTTTATTAGGCGTTCTCAAACAGTACTCCAGTTTGCTCATGCTGGGGATTATAGTCGATTTGACTCCACCGTGCAGAATGACACCATGCACCCTCCACGACGGCTTCATTTGCTGTCTCAATGCACTGACGTTGTTGTACGCCATCACCGCTGCGTCTAGCGCGTTAGTCCCTTGCCATGGGAACAACGACGCATGCGCTGAATAACCTGGAAATTAAACAATCTGGTACCCTGAGTCCTCGTTACTTCGGCCAGCGGCTCGAAACAAGGACTCTGGCCAACCTCGCCCCCAGGGCCACTCTGTTCACTCTTTTTTCAAAATGGTGGTCGCTCACACATTGACTCTGGTACCGGCTGGTTTGACACGTGACTGTCGGCCATATTGATTTGATTGGTCACGTGGTCAAAATCTCCAAAAATCTTGGAGATTTTGATCACGTGTCAAACCAGCCGGTGCCAGGGTCAATGTGTGAGCGACCGCCATTTTGAAAAAAGAGCGAACAAAGTGGCCCTGGGGACGAGGTTGGGACTCTAGCATAATCCACTGAAAAGTCCAAGGTTTCTTGGACTTCCGGCTGCGCATGCGCCTTTACGGCCAATGTACAAACCGACCAATGGGGAATAGAGATTATGTCAGAGCTGATATTTAAAAGTAAAATCCGTTGTAATTGTGATGTAATCGATATCCAGCATCGATCGGCCAATCGAGCAACATATCGGCGATATCGTCAATGAAAATGGATTTTTCCTAGTGATATTGTGGAAGTTTTGGAACAAAATTCATAGATTGTAATGATTATTTATTGAGTAAACATAATCTGAAGGGATTTTAGGTTAATTTGTGATTTTCGACGAGCTAGAAGAGAAATTCTGTCGGCTGTTGGCAGCCGTGTGTGACGAAGGGCGAAACATTAAATAATTTCCTAACTATTGCTTCAAATTGGCTGACATTCTCTAGGAAGGTAAAGAAAATAGCGATTCACAAGCACAGACTTAATTTTTTATCATATTTTATATGCTAAAAACGGTCACAAACATACAGCTTGAGTTTATTTGTGTTTCCGGTTGTTTGCGCTTGCGTGGTTGTCAAAATTGAATGACCAATCAAATTTTCACAAAAATCGGATTATGTCAGAGCCCTTGTTATCCGCTGCTGGCGAGGAAAAACGCGGGCTCTGAGTATGAGATTGGAAATTAAAAAAATATATATATTCTCGTACCCAGAGCTCTTTGCGGGGAGACTTGTTCAAACCCTCGTGTGTAACAAGCATTTAACGCAAAAAATATAAAGGTATAAAAGGGATTTAATAACTGAAGCAAACCTAGCCTATAAACATTGTTTGTCTGTTATTCTGTTGTATTAAAGGAAGGAAAAGAATTAAAGTGAAAATAATTTTCGTGCATACGAATGTAATGAGGGAGAACGAAATTAAAAAAAAACATTCTTTGCGGGGAGACTTGTTCGAACCGCAAAGACCTCTCGGTACGAGAATGAAGTCAAACTTGCAAATAAGTGCAAAGCTGATTTTCATGAAAGCTAGGGTCAGTGTAGCCTCTCACACAGACATTATTAGCCTATGAAAGCCTGTGTTAGAGGCTAGGGTCAACAAGGCATTTATATTTAGACTGATTTGCCTGAAAAGAAGTTAAGCGTGTGACATAAGACATGAAATAACGATAGCGACGCAAGCATAAGCAAAATTTAAGATAAAGGGACAACAAAGAAAAACACCTTCTAAATCCCCTCTAATCCCAAAATTCTTATGTTTTTCTCCTCTTGTGCTTATGTGCTAGTGAGGACAAGGCTTTAAGGCCGGTGCACACGAGGGAGGGAGGTTGTTCCTGAAACACGCTCCCACAACATGCTCCCGGAGCAAAGCTCCCTCTTGTGTACCAACGATTTAACGCGAAAAATATGTTGCGCAACAAAAGGAGCATAATTAACCCCTGAGCAAACGTCTTGTTTCGCACCGGCTTTTATGACTCACGGTTACGTTTTTGGATGTATACGTTGACCTTAATGAGGCCCTCTTAACAACGCCCTGAACCTTCTCGCATCCCCTGTTTGTAGTTAGGCCGCTGTCCATTGACAGTTGAACAGCCAATATGTGAAAGAAGCCAATTTACTTCTGATTTTTTTCTCGTTTTTCTTTTTATCTTTCTTTTTCTAGACTAAGTCTTATTTATAATTTGTTATATTTTTTCCTTAGTATTGTGTGTATATCAGTGTGCATTATTTGATTCTTCCTGATCGAAATATTGTAAATAAAAAAGTGGCTAATTGAATTTTTCAGGTTGGTCCAATTAGCCAATGCCTAAAAATTCGGATAAATAATATATATATAGATGTGCAAATGTAAATATGGCATGAATTTATTAAATCTTGAATCTTGAATCTTGATTACGGAATACTAAATAAAAAACGCTCATTACCTTTGTAAGTGATATAACCAAATTTTGTGGCTAATGATCCCACAAATGCTGCATCTTGTGGATAGGGATGTACCATCATACAGAAGTCAGGCTCTTTAAAACATCCTTTCTCAATCATAGCTATTTTTCCTCCTCCCATTTCTTCTGCCGGAGTCCCATACACGACCAGACGACCCAATTTATTGTTGGTGGCTGCCAAAGCCGCTTGGATGCCTAGAAATATGAAAATAGACATGCAGTTAAAGATGACAGTTTCCTGCCAGCAGAGTCTCTTTGGTTTGTGAAGCCTGATGAGAAAAAAAGAGAATCATAAACGAGAGAAGCTCCGCTAGCAGGGAAATATCCCAGTTGAAAGCGAAGCCTTAGGTACCCTGGGTACCAGAGGCCGCGAGGGGCTGAGAAAGAGACGAAAAAGAGAGGCAGCCTCTGGTCAAACGAGTAACGAATCTCACTTCCATGAGTTCAGATATTGAACTCGGATTGTGATTGGCTCTTGAAATAATCTCAGTCAAAATGTGTTTTCATTGGTTCCTTACACTAACTGGTTTTGACCTCTGAGGGCATCAACGTATTCATGTTTGCCAACAGCAATGGTCTCGAATTACTTACAAAATTGTTCCTTTATTTTGATCAGAGAAACATTCAAGCCGTATCGTGAAATATTTTATATGTCAAACGTTACAGCACTTTCTTTTATATTAGACTTTTTTCCCACTCTTTAAAGCTCAATATATCTTCCAAATACTCGACTTGATGTGCGAACGTTTCAGGACATGAACATGACACCACTGAACAACACGGTATCTCAGATAACATCGGCCAGACATGGAAGTGAGATTCGTTACTCGTTTGACCAGAGGCTGCCTCTCTTCTTCGTCTCTTTCTCAGCCCCTCGCGGAATCTGGTACCCAGGGTAAGCCTTAGGCAATGTCCAAACTAACCCGGATAAATTTGAAAACGCGCAAGTTTATTCAGTTATGGCCTTCTGTCCACACTAATCCGCAAGAATCCGAAATAACGTTAGGTAAATTATATTGTTTCGTTAGACATTTTTCCATGATTGCGGATTGATTGTTGCGTTTAAATTTCAAAATTGTCCGGGTATTGTTGATATGGCCAGTGCTAAAGCGAGTGTATTGTTGGACATCAACATCAAGAGAGTCAAATAAAAGGACTATATTAACAAGTAAGCAAAGCGAACGAACAAACAAGTAAGCAAAGCGAATGATTGATTGAATGAATTAATGAACGAACGAACCAATGAATGAATGAATGAATGAATGAATGAATGAATGAATGAATGAATGAATGAATGAATGAATGAATGAATGAATGAATGAATGAATAAATGAATGAATGAATGAATGAATGAATGAATGAATGAATGAATGAATGAATGAGTGAATGAATGAATGAATGGATGAATGAATGAATAAATGAATTATTGACGAGTAATGATAACACACAATAAAATTAGCAAACCTACACCCAATCTAAAAACGAATAACAGAATACATGCATAAATTATATATAGAAAGATCAATGCACATTAGAAATATTCGCAACTGAAATAAATAAAAAAAACCTGATCTCTGACATCTTTTTTTCTATATCATAAAAGTAAAACCATGGCCAAGCGATGTAAAGTAAGTTGCCTGCGTTACTCCAAGTGTGAAGCTAGTTATCATAATTGCATCACCCCTCCTACTCTCAAAGTTCTCAAGCATTGTATTGCCTTTGACCTCAGTTCACGCTTCGTAACGTATTGAAAGCGCATTCATCATTTCTACGTTTTAATATTTAGTGTATTGGATGTTAATGATATCTTTTTGATGAAAATGCAAATTTGTTTAGGAAGTTCGTGTTTTTTTGTCAAAGCTCTTATATGAATACAAAATACATATTGTCTTAGAAACAAAGGAAGTATGTAAGTGCAGATCACATGATGCGCGACACGGCCGTCAAAACAAAACCAAAACGCACTAGGAAATCATAAGACTGACCAAGACTTGATCACGTAAAATTTCACGCTAATAAAAAACTGAAATATATGTGAGTTTTAACTAATCATTAAGACTTTTTTCAACATAAAATATGATCCAAAGAGTTTTGAAATAATATCACCGGCATGTTTATACGGTTGTGACTTGGTGGCATCGAAATTATGTAATATTCAAAGTTTATTTACAAAACAGAATATTGATTTGAAATTTCGTCAACAAATCAGATATAAAACTTTATACTAACTAAAGTTACAAAACATCTTTCTTTTAGACAACTGAAAACGATTACTAGTACTGCTTGGCAAGAAATTAATTTGATTATCATGAAAAATTCTACCAGGGCTCCCAGCTGACTTCAAGGCCGTATGAACAATCACCTCTAGAAAATGTTTTTAAAAATCACAGTGAGGGCTCATATTTAACATCTCTGAGAGGTTTACTGTCAACAATTGCAAGTCAGAGACAAAAATCTATCAGAATTGTTCAAATGTATAATCAACTCTCGACTGAGCTTTCCACATATCTAAGGGTACGGACCATTAGCAAAACCAGGAAGGGATCGGAGGAGGGGGAATATTTTTGTGTTATTTACTTACCTAGAGCAGCTCCAGCTCCTGCCTCAGCGATCAAATTATGTCCACAAGCATGTCCCACATCGGGAAGAGCGTCATACTCACAAACTATCCCAACACACGGTCCTTCGTCTTTACAGCCATAATCCGCACGAAAGGCGGTCTCCAGCTTCCATTGAGGAGTAACGTTGAAATCATTGCCCGTAAAAAAGTCTGTTAAAAAATTGTGGCTTTTTATTTCCTCGAAGTTCGTCTCGGGGTTTTCCCATATTCTTTTGCTAAGTTCGTGTAGTTTTTGAGCATTTTCGTCGATTGTCCGACACGCGATCGCTTTCAAATTGTCCATGGTTGGTTAGTAAGAGTATAATCTTCTACTCGAATTTCTATCGCGAGTCAGTGATATTCTAAAATGCACAGCTTGTTCATAATTGCGTGACAAACAGGAATAACCGGTTTTGTATCAGAAATAAATATTATCAACATATATCAAAATAAACTTAACTGATTTCATCAAATTACTTTAACTACAATGTGACTCAACTTCATTAATGAATGTGAAAATACTTTTCATTTAGTCAGCTCAAAAACTGATTCATTTTTAATATATCAATATATATCTCTTTAACTGTCTTTTGGAATCAGAAATTGTTCCGTGAAAAAATACAAATTAGTGACTATTGACTATTATCGTGAAATGCTTGTTTTGAAATTTTAAATCTGACAAATTAAAAATTTAAAAAAAAAAAACGCAAACATTTCCAATGTACTGACGACAACCGTAGTCAGAAAGTAAATTCAACCAAATTTTTCAAATTCACGAGGAAATAAGAAAATATCCAGTAGCTGCCGAGTCAAAATATTGTTTTACTCTCAACGATAAGTAACTAAATAACTGACCTTATATAAAACTTTGCTCGACTGATATTCGGCAACTGATGTGTTCACGAAATAGACGACGAGGTGAAACTGAATGTGTTAACTAATGATGACGTCATAGTCTACGTTTCGTGACCGGGTGTCCTTCATACACCATTTGCCATAAAGGAGGAAAATTGATGGTTGTCAACCATTTCCAGGAGAGTGAGTGGAACAAAAGAGTCCACCAGTCACGGTGGTGGTTTTCTTTTGAAAAGTCCACCAGCATGGCGGTCATGTCTTTTGTCAAATTTTTAAGAAAGTCAGCGAAGCATTATGGTACGTATTGGTAGTATATGACGCCATAATGTAAATCGTCTATTGACTTTTTGAAATTACCTATAATTTTTCATTAAAGAAAGATGAAGAGAAAAATATCATACATGCCCTATTTTTATTTAAGATAAGTTGAACACTGTAAATATGTACGCATAGAATGAACGTAGTAAAATTAAAGTATTAACTTATAAATGCGCGGTTGTGTTGTTACCGCCAAGAAAGAAAAGAAGAAATATATATATTTCTATGATGAAAGTGCAAAGGAAGCTGCGTATGTTGGACTAGTGAGACCCTTACTCGAATATGCTAGCTTTATCTGGGATCCATATACAGCTTAATCATGAACTAGAGAAAGTTCAACGACGTGCTGTACGTTTTGTCACTTCAGACTTCTACAACTTCGCCGGAGCCTGGTGCTGTTACTAAACACCTAGACGATCTTGGATGGCAACAACTTAAAGACTGTAGGAACATTAATTCACTTGTCTTGTTAGACCAGGGACTTAATACGATGTCTTCCCTACCGCTTGAGGGTCTTACTAAACCTACCCGATCGTCTCGTCACATGCAAACAGAACATTTCAACGTTTATAAAAATAGTTTCATGCCAAGAGTTGTAAGCAATAGATAAGCGTGTTGAATTAGACGCCTTTAAGCACGTTATTTCAGTTTGAACACTATACATGCGCTGTGCAATAATATGTATTAACTCATGTAGCACAATATTATTAAAGTGAAGTGAAGTGAAGGTCGGGATGACATGGATTTGTGGTCGTTACACGGTGTACTCTGTCGTTCAAAACTGGGAGAGAGGGTGAAAGTTGCCTAAAACTCGCGCAGAATTGCTTTGGGTAAATCGCCTCATTTGTACTGTTTATTACCGCTTTCTGACACTTAGCTAAACTCATGAATAATTAATTAGTGATTTTCAAAGCAAATCAATTCCCGTCGTGATGACGAGTTTTATACTGCTGTTACAATAGACAATTTCATATATATACTACAACTACCAGAATGCTTTGCTTGCTTTCTTTTGTAGCGCATATAGCACAAATTGTTTTGTTTATCTCCAAAGGAATTCAAACTTTGAATATGAAAGAGAATTTGCAAAGAATGCTGGTAGCCGTAGTAAAATGACGCCATAATGCAGATCGCCTTTTTTTTCTACATTGTTTTGCATATAAAAATATCATTGCATTTTTTTAAATTTAAAATACGAATCGCGAAGCCAAGGAAACATACAAGTTAGCAAATATTTAATATTTAGCTATCAATTACTTTTAATCAAAAATATCTCATCTGTTTATTTTTCGCATTGGCTGATGTCAGTCTCTGAGCCTGTTCTTCTATGGTCAGCAGCGATTTCCCATTCAAACAAAATGGCGGCAAGTCATATTGGAGTACTTCGTGCAAGTTGTTTTGGAAGTATACAGATAACAGCTACCCAAGAATACATTGCTTGTGTAATATTAAAAACTACTGTTGGTATATGGTGTAGACAAGATTTTTCAAAGCAAGTATGTGCCGTATTTTGAGACTAGATGAAGATAAATTTTAACCAAATTCCTCCACATTAAATCGGCCGTGCCATTAAGCGTTTATTGTATCCGACTTTTATCAAAAGCTTTGCGCTTATTATTGTATAAATTAATCAAAATATCCTTTAAAAAAGATAAATTTTAATATTTGAGTTCTGTTAAATTATGATAATACGATTCTTTCCTTTTATTTCGATTGTAAAGGTAAAAGCGTTTACGTCTTGGCAACTGTTGCTATGTGACAGAAAGAACATTTTTCGATATTAATATAATACAGGTGTGATGCATATATGCCAAGGGTGAATTGTGAAATATATGTGTTTGTATAAGTTTTAAAAATGTCCTAAAATGTGGAGGTTGATGTTTAGAAGTCCAGAAATTTTAAAAGAGGGGGGTGGGGGGCACTAATTAAAAAAATACTGATAGTCAAATAAATAGAAATAAACCAAAAGGGGGTCATCGTTCGCTATTGTTCCTCTTGGATATGCCTCTGTGTACCATTGATTTCATTAATTTTTTTTCATGTACTCCATCCTGATCTTCCTTATTCTTTAATAGTTTGGGCTTCCTGTTTCACATAGCTCTTTTAAAAATATGTGTTTGCACCGTCCCCTGTCAGGTTATCTCCACAAAACAAGCGTAGGTTGTTTGTGGGTGGTTGGGTGGCGTGTCACGATGTAAACGGGTCTGTGGGGAAGCTAGACTACACATTAATTAATAGTTAAACTGTTTTTGTTTTAGCTGTTAGAGTTTTCAGGACACACTAAGATCATAACATGCTTATGCTTTGGGAAGAACCAGAAGAAACAACTACTTTGCTCTGCATCAGAAGATCACATCCATATTTGGAATGTAACCAAAGGATACAGAAACTACATGTTGGGTTGCCATGGTAATCACCATTTCCAATAATTCATGTGTTTTATTTTTATTTAATTAGTTTTATTTAAGTAGATTTGTTACTATCTTCTTTGCATCTTTAGTCCTTCCTTTAGGCTGCCCACTATTACTGAATAAACTACTGATGACCATATTTAAGTGTGGCAGGATGGGACCTCCAATATAACGCCTTTATCTATAAGAAGACACAAAGTCTAACAAAGCGTTTACAGTGAGGACACTCGAACCATGAACACTTGTCTTTATTTGGCTTTTCATTTTTTAAACATTCTACTGCTTCAAATCCTCTAAAAAAGTATATTTGATTGCAAATAAACTGTGTTATCAAAGTGTCAGAAAATGTTTTCAGATTGATTCACTCAAAGGAAGCATGTTAAAAAAAGTATAAAAAAGCACAATGTGTTCACGGTTCGAGTGTCGCTGTAAACATTGTAAAATCTTTTCTTTTCTTAGATCCAGCAAAGCCATTGTGTGTTGGAAAAGACTTAGGATATGTACAACACATCAGTTTTAACTCCTGTGATGTATTGATTTCTGTTTGTATTGACAAAGACATCTGGATATTGAATATAGAGGTGCATACAACCATGTAATACTTAATCATAGGGCTGTCTGTATGAAGGAATAATATTCTTTTTTTTAAAAAAAAATTGTTTAGATGTTATAATGTATTCATTGGTTTGTTCATTCATTCCTCCATTCATTCCATTTATCAATTTGCTCATTTATTCGTTGATCCATCCATTTTTTATTCACTTATTTATATATTTATCTATAGTTTGATTCATTTATTCATTCATTTATCCTTCCATTTGTTATTTTATTCATCCATTCATTCTTTCATTCATTCACTCATTAATTAATTAATTAATTCATTCATCCATTAATACATTCACTCCTTTTTTCTTGAATGAATTCATCAATTCCAATGACTCATTCATTTGCACATTAATTCATTAAGTTTATATATCACTTGTCCACCCTCTCATTCATTACTCTGCGTGCAGAGCTACTTTTCTACCCCTTTTCTCTTCGTTTTTCGGCGGGGGAGAAAAGTAGCTCTGCACGCAGAGTACTCATTCATCTGACATTTGTTTGTAATGTTTTAGACTTGCAAACTTGACTCAGTTCTAGAGGGACATATAGGTCAGGTGAACCAAGCAGAGTTTTTTCCTTGGAATGAATTTATCATTGTCTCAATTGGAGAAGACAGAACCTTTAAAGTAAGTCAGACAGTATCCATCAAGGTTCACTTATTATTATGTTTTTGGTAGATGTTTGTTTTTGGATTGATTGATTGTCCTTTTTATTGATTGATTGTTTGTTTGACTAATGATTTGTTTGTGTAATCAGTATGTATTTATTTATTTGTTTAATTATCCATTTATATGTTTATCCATTAGTTTATTTTCATTTGTTGTTTTTGTGTATGTGTGTTTATCATATTATTTAGAATACTTAACTTTTCATTCATTATTCCAGACTATGTTCAACTTTTCGTATTTTATTTTCATGATTTTTAGTTTCTGACCCCTACAATTTTTAGAAGTATACTTCCCGTTTTTTATAGATCTGGGATATACAAAACTCCTGTCTGGTATACCAATCAGCTGTTGTGTCAGGTTAGTTTAGATCAACTTTGGTGGGTGACTTGCACTAAGAGTTTGTTTCCACTGAATAAAAAAAGTACTTGAATTGAACCCAATGCTCATCCTTCACAGATTTTATATAATATGAACAAATAGTGATGGGAATAATGCATTAATGTTGGAAATCATCGGAATGAAAAATGCCATCTTGAATTGGTGAGCTGCCTGCCATTGCTTTTTTCATTGCTCTAGCTTCTTCCAACTCAATTTTGCACTCTGTGTCTTCTCTGCTCAAAGTAAAAGGAAGCTTTGAGCAACAAGGAATTTGGCTGTGCATGTCTGAATGTATGTTTTGTATATCTTTAAATAGGATTTCCATTTGTATCACTTGCTTATGATAAAGTACAGCAGTGTATGGTATTAGGAGCAACAGATGGCAAGGTAATTATGATGACAACGATTTTGCCTACATCTGTCTGCTCATTCATCCATCCACACATCAATCCATCCATCCATTCACCTATCCATCCATTTACTCACTCACTCACTCACACTAACTTACTCACTCACTCACTCACTCACTCACTCACTCACTCACTCACTCACTCACTCATTCACTCACTCACTCACTCACTCACTCACTCACTCACTCACTCACTCACTCACTCACTCACTCACTCATTCATTCATTCATTCATTAATTCATCCATCTTTCTATCCATCCTTCCATTCTTCCATCCATCCATTCGTTTGTTTGTTTGTCTGTTTGTTCATTCCTTCATCCATCCATCCATTTATTCATTATTTCTGTCTTTCAAGGTAAGAATGTACGATCTCAAAGAAGGTAGTGGATTCCGCTGCCTGCATGAGATGGATGTCAGTCAAAGAGTGGTGAAATTGTTAGATCATAGATCTGCATCTGTCTTCTCAGAACAGACAGGTAATTACAGTAGGTAAAAACACTCGAAATGTGAGCACTTGTCTTCATTTAGGTTGTTAGTTTCTGAGCTTTCCATTGCTTTGAAATTTCTAAACAAAGTAGGACTGAACTCAAATTACACTGGATTGTAAACTTAAGGTGAAAGTCATTTCTGATCAATTCACTAAAAGGGTGCAAGTTAAAAAAGCAAGAGTGTCCTTATTGTAAAAAACATAAAACAATGCTATTTGTACCATTTCAATCAGTCTGTAATGACCATTTGAATTTTTACTTTTCAAAAATTAGTTTGTGTCAGACATATTCCAGAGTTCAAGCCAATCAAAAAACATCATGCTATTAAGTGGAATTGAAATTCTGATTGATTGAACAATTTTAGAATTTACTGTCACACTTTCTTGTTCAAATCTAAGGTTTAAAATAATCATGTTTTAATTAATTAATGGAAAAGGGATTTCTTCTCTTATGCAGCTCCTGCGGTGATAAGCAGTCGTCCTAAATGGAGCCAAGATCCTAGTCAACATGATAAAGAAGCTACAGACAATGACAGCCATGATCAAGCAGAAGCTGGTTTTGGCATCCTTGGGTTGTTCTTTATCATGATGCCGGGACAGACATCAGGCAGTAATGAGATGGTAAAACTACCTTTTCTGAATAACCCAACACAAGTAGAGTAAGTAGATAAATAGAAAATTAGAATATTTAATTCACCTATATCACATTCTAAAGAAGAATTTTGTTAATCAGAAAAGCACCTATCAACAAATCAATTCACCGATTGAAATTATTATTAATTATTTCAAATGTATGAGATCAATGTTGAAATAATTCTGTACGTCTTAAGTTCCAAACACTGACAGAGATAATGAATAATTATGTTATTATTTACTGTAAGAAGATATGAATGTTTAAGTTACAATTATTTTTGTGAACAAATGTTTTGTTAAACCAGGCATGTGGAGCCTCATTTTCATGATAACGCAACTTTTTTCATAAAATTCAACTAAAACAGAAATCTTCAAAAACTCATATCTTCATTGGGTTATGAGCAATCTTTTTGAAACTTAAAGTTTGTAATTAATTGCTATTTTTGCTAAAGACATGTGTTATAATTAAAATGTTCTAGTGATATCTTCCATGTGCCGTCTGTCCTTGTTATTGGTTTGACTACATCTATTATACTGGTCAACTGTAATACATGGGATATTCTACACTTGATTGACTTTAAAGGTATTGTTCTTCCTACTGACTTGGATCTAGCTGATAACACAGTGAAATCATTAGGCAGACTCAGTTGCATGGTATTCATGAAAATTACTATCATGTCAGTCTTTTGAGTGTTGAAGTTCAAGTTCACTGTTTAACTGAAAGTTGAGTTGAAAATTTCTAGATACAACTTAATTAACATATCAGAGAAGAATGTTTACAACTTTGTGTGTGTGAAGTGTTCTTTCATAGTGCTTAAATTTGTTTAATCCTGTGACGCTATTGCTGCAAGTGCAAGAGCAGATGCAAGATCAAGGAGAAAATACTAAGAACCTTCACCAACACAAGCATAAGATGGAAACATTTTGATTCTTGTGCTTGCACTTGTGTTGGCAAAGGCTTCTAAATAATTTGTTCCTTGTGTTTGCGTCTACTCTTGCGTTGCAAGTAAAAACCAGGTTTTAACCAGGCATCTCTTATATGTGCACACTCTCTTTACCTGATTTGTATGATCTTAGAATAAATCATGCGCTTTGCTGCCCTCATTATTCGTGTTCATAATTAGACTTATTTAGGGGGCTTTCATTTATTAGCACATGGGGGAGGGGGTCTGGCAAAACTTCATGTAGCAGTCTGCATATATTACCTGACCCTCCTAGTTTTAGTAATGATATCACAACCACCAGACCATATGACGACTCACAAAATTCCTAATCCTTCCTTCAGAACACATTTAACATTGTGAACCCCCTACTAGGCTTCTAGAAAAACTTGCCCACTCTAAAATTCTGCCGACTCCCCCCCCCCCCCCCCCCCCCCCCCCCATGTGCTAATAAATGAAATCCCCTTATATGGCTATTTCAGAACCAATGGTGTCAAATAATGAGCTTGACCCTGTCCAATACACACTGCCAACTGCAGGGTTATATGCCTTTACACAAACGGATCAACAAGAGCCTTCGGTGAGACACATCAAATTATTGCATCCCTTTTCATGACTGTAAATAACATTCATACCACTGTGAATAAGTCTAAAGGATGATGACATCTAAGTTAGCTCAGTCTGTGTGCCATAAAATTCTTCTCATATATTGAAGTAAGAATAAGCCTAAGGAATAATTTATACATTTTCCAAACTCTGTACCTTTGGGAATTCAGGAACAATAAGTAAAGAACAAAAGCATTGCTGACAAGAATAATTATAATGAGATGCTTGAAATCTGATCACATTGCAGCCCCATTTGACAAATGTTCAATGTGGCCACACTCATTTCTGAATTATAATTACATTTTTTTTGTTAGGATTTGGTCTGGAAGATAGTCAGAAGGATCACAGAGGCTTTACTTGCAAAAGCACATTTTTTTTCATTTCCTGTAATATTCATTACTCATGCATTGAATTTTCTATATTATGTTATGTTTGTTGTTATCAACAGGTTCAATGTCTAGTTGCAAGTCTATTCCATAATGCAGTTCATGTGGTCAATATTGAAGTACCAACTCATCAGCACAAGGACATGGTAAATGTACAAATTAATTTCTTTGTTGCACCGTGTACTTTTGAATTAGATTGTCACATATATATTCCAAAGTTTAGCCTACCAGAATGCATCAGTTCATTGGATATATGACTTGATGTACACTTATCTTTCTCTAAAGTACAGAATGAGATGGTCAAGCAATGTGTTCCATCCAGAATTTTCTTTTTATTCTACAAAAAGAAAACGGATGCAATGCAGGTCAAGCAATGTTCAAATGGTACAATATTTTACCTTGGTGAAAGTGATTTAACAAATTAATATTTGTATGAATGGAGTTTATTTAATATTTACACAGGCCATTTCTAGTCGTCTTTCTGCATCAGTTGGTTTGGACACAAATGGCGTTTGCTCAACCGATGTGATCAGAGATGAGCAGCCATGTATTGGAGCTGAAGCTGGAATCTCTAACACAATTACAGTGTTGTCAAGGTAACAATGTATTAATCACTGTTTGGTAATCAATAGAGTCATTTTCACATGACTGGCAAACAGTATTGTGACATAAACATCATCAAGATCACAAATGTGCTGCTATTAATATTACAGCAGATGATTTCTTTTTTGCTTGGAAATTTCAGTGGCTATGATTCAATACTCAGTATTTATAAAGTGTTTCCTACTCAGATGAAAATGACTCTATATGTATTTGTGTTGTATCAGCTAAAGCTCCAAGAGATATAAAATACTTAATATGGCGATTACCATGCCTATAACTGTCATAACCATCATCATCTTGCCATGACCATTTAACATAAGCTTCACAAGTATGATAGCTGGCAATAGCTACCATATTCCATATATCATTAAAATGATAGAAGGGATATTTTTTTATTGTAGTGCCCCGTTGTGTGCCAATTCACCTTTAAAAGCAGAACTCATGCCTAAATCACAATCTACAGCAACAGCAGCAGCAGCAGCTGACAAGAAGAAAGGTAAGGAAGGTATTGACATTTATTTGGTAAATTTGTATTAAATTTTAAGGATTCCCAATTCATGATCATAAATAAATCATCCATGAAGACGCTTGCTTCCTGCTAATAAGATTTGATATAATTTAACAATCCCTCCCAGTCTTATGTTTCCACCAAATGCTGCATTTTACAGTCATTTAAGGAGCAACTTCAACTTCCCAGATTAGAAAATGTCTCTGGCTGAGAGTGACGAGAGAACTATTCATTCAATGCTGTGACCCAGTTTTGACTCAAAAATCAACCCAGGTGGAAATGTGAACTGAGTGACATCTCAAGAATGATCATTATATAAGATGTTGAAATAGTTCTTTTTGGTTTAATTAAATTATAAAATATACAGAATAATATATACTTATAATCATATGTTAAAACATTTCCTATTTTTTTGTTAGTAAGTTCAAGGAGTAAAATACAGGATCAACCATTGACATTCAAGTCCAAAGTAAAATCATCAGGATACACCAATGCACCAAGGTAACTTGAAGTGAACAACTTGTTCCAGGACAATATGATTATCATCACTGGCATCATCAAGAGATTGATGTCGTCATGACAATCTATCATCATGAGATTGATGTCGTCATGACAACCTATCATCACTAACATCATCATGAGATTGATGTCATCATGGCAACCTATCATCACTAGCATCATCATGAGATTGATGCGGTCATGACAACCTATTATCACTAGCATCATCATGAGATTGATGTCGTCATGACAACCTATTATCACTAGCATCATCATTAAATTGATGTCGTCATGACAATCTATCATCACTGGCATCATGAGGTTGATGTCGTCACAACAATCTATCATCACTGGCGACGAACAACATCAACACCACCACCAACATCATGACCAATGGCAGCAAACAACATCATCAACACCACCACCAACATCATCACTACTGCCATCAACAACATTACCACCACCAACCTCATAATCACCAAATGAATGTCCATGCACACTGACAACATCTTCACCACTGCCAACAAGTTCAATCATTACAAGGTTAATTACATGAATAAATAAAAAATATGAATTATATTAACTACATTCACCCCCAAGTAGTAAATCTAATAAAGATCAACATCATTACCATAGATACTGCCAACACCTCCATCACCTCCAGGAACAAGATCTCAGCCAAACCAACAGCAATACAACTCTTGTTCACCTAAATTAGTAGTACTACTGCTAATCATGAGAAGTTTAGGTGGCTTTCATTTATTAACACATGGGGGAGGGGGGTGTGACAAAATTTCATGTAGCAGTCTGCATACATTATCCGATCCCCTAGCATTTTAGCAATGATAGCATAACCCCCAACATGAGGATCCACAAAATCCCTAACCCCCATTCAGAACACATTCAATATTATGACACACCAACCCCCCACACACAATTCTGCCGACCTACCCCCATGTGCTAATAAATGAAAGCCCCCTTACATGCACCGCCATCTCAGGGGCGGCGGAACAGTAACAGCCATGGGGGGGCACTATAATCCCCCACCCCTCCCCTCCCCATCCTCCACCCCAAAATCACAAAACAAGTTTTTTTAACTGTGTAAACTCATGCATTAATGTCTTTTAACCAATATTTTGTGGGGGGGCCGAGCCCCCCCAAAATATTTTGTGGGGGGGCCAGTGTTACCCCGGCCCCCCCGGTTCCGCCGCCCCTGCATCTTGGTCTATTTTCCTCTAAACACCACCATTCTATTATCTACCATTATAGGTCAACAATGTTCTCACCCAAAACAAGTACCAATAATAAGAAACCAGTATCTCTAAAGAAGACAAGGTCATCTGGTGGACCAACACTTATCAAAGAATACCCTATGAATAGTGACCCACCAACTATGATTAAAGACAAAGTCACTCTTACCAGCCAACCTACTGCTATAAACTGCATATCATATAGCAATAGTGGACGACATATTGCCTGTGCATTGGCTAATAAAAGTGCTCAAATTCTTCGCTTACCTGTTAGTAGTACAACTAAGGAAACTGTGTTAACAGGTACTCGCTATTCACACTTTCAAGTTATCATATTTACTAATTACAGCTCATTATAGCTATAATCGTTGTATCGCGACCGAGTGCCTTTGTCTGACAGAATAATTCAAAATCCAGTCAAAGCTGCAAAGTTTGCAACTTTGTACTGGATTTTGTATTATTCTGTCAGACACCAGTGATGCTGCCTTGGTGGAGCAACAGTTGAAGTTGCATCAAAAACAAAATCCATTCCAAGTTGCAAAGGCACCCGGGTCGCAATGCGACGATTTTAGCTGTAAAAGTTCATGAGTTTTAAAAGTTGCAAAGGCGCCAGGTCTAAATGCAAACGAGAGAGACTCTGCCAGCAGGGGACCCATTTCTTGATTGACTATTGCTTAATGTTATGTAATGTAATGTAGAGCTTATATAGCGCATTTCACCAAATGTCTCAATAGTTATACGCTTTACAATCTCTAATATTTATAGTATGTAATCTGTTTTTGCAAGCATGACATTGATTAGAAGTTGGTAATTAGTATGTGTTAGTGTAGGCCTATTGACTGAGGATGGTCCTGACCTGTTCGTCCCCCTGTGCTTTGTCATGTTTAAATTCATGCTAGTTTAAATTTATGGTTAATAATGATGTCAGGGGATGTCAAAATGCCACAAAGATGAAGTTGTGCTTGTTTATCTAAATTTCTTACCAATTTCATTTCTTTATATTTGATATTGATTTGTTTTTGTTATTACTGTGAGTATTTTCTGATAGGGCATAATGGTTCTTATTTTCTGATAGGGCATAATGGTTCTTATTTTCTGATAGGGCATAATGGTTCTTATTTTCTGATGGGCATAATGGTTCTTATTTTCTGATAGGGCATAATGGTTCTTATTTTCTGATAGGGCATAATGGTTCTTATTTTCTGATAGGGCATAATGGTTCTGTGACCACCGTTCACTTCAGTCACGATGACAAATGGCTACTGTCTTCATCAACTGACAAAACTGTCCGGTTATGGAGTCCAGCACTGTCAGATCCTCTTCTAATTTTGAATACCATCAACAATAATTTCAATACAGAAACCAAAGGAAAGGACAAGGTGAATGGTTGATAATTACATAATATGCAAATGTCAATCGATGCTAATAAATGCGAAACTGGAAAGTGCTTTTTTTTAAACCTTAATTTTCTCCCGGATAGAATCCAGAATCTCTAAATTGGAAGGGAAGATGCGCGCAATGTTTTTTTTTTTTTTTTTTTTTTTTGGAAAAACAATCTCAAGATCAGAAACGACTGGGATTGACAGCTCTGTATATTGTTTCTTATAAAATTAATACAGATAAGGTCAATTTTGTTGTTGTTTTTTTTAAAAAAAAAATTTTAAGATGGTTGCCATAGAATAATTTTTGAGTAATATAAGCAAATGATAGAGACACTCCTCAATTGGTCGGGTGTACTATGAAGGTAATTTTCAGTTTCCCCGGGTTCCTCTATTATCAAACCTTGTGCAACATATTTGTTATCTGCCATCAATCAATAATTATTTCAGTCATGTTTTGTAAAACCTTTGTAGGACAATCCTCCATTTTCCCGTGAAATTTCTCAAACATCCTTCTATTACATGGACAAGTTTATTTTAATCAGCTGCGGCAATGGACTATACTTGTATAAATACCATATAGACTCTACCAAAGATGATATCAAAAGGTTTGTTTTTCTTGATACAAATTTATTTGAATAGACCTTCCCAGCATTTGCTTTACTGGCCACAAAACAATAGATATCACAGTGAGGCCGGAGTGTATGAAATACAGAGAATGTATGAATATTTATAGACCATATCCATTTTTACCTTCCATGCACTTGTAAAAAAACACTATTGAATGCAAAGGTTAAAAAAAAAACACTTGCCCAGCGTGTATATGATCTGTTAAAAAATGATTCGAAAATGCTATGTTTAGATGCAATTTTTTTCAAAGCCCGACAAAAAAAAAAAAAAAAAAAAAAAAAATCCAAGTATATGTGGACAAGGCCTTAGTAACCATATTTCTTTTAGATATCAAAGCCACAGTAAATACAAGCTGGTAAAACTTTTTACTCAAGAGCGAGCACAGAATATCACATGTTTCTCATGTGTAAACAGCTTTTACTCATGTATCCTTGTCAGTAGTATTGTTGTTGTTTGTTGTATGGTTGTTTTCTCTTTTGTGTGGTTGAGAGGCCATTGCGCTATTGAGGCCCAACGGCTTTTTCACAGCTCACAACTATCTACTGCACATGATCAATCTAAAGTTAGATTATTTTTAAATCATTTAATTGTTAGTAGTCAATGTAGTCAACAAAAACTGAGCTAATTATTTAATTTGTTTCATGATATATTTAACTTTTTACCAGTCTGTGAATTTTTTTCTTGAAAGAAAATTCTGGATGTAATGCAGGCTATCTATTTATAAGGCAGCATATATTAATAATAATTATAACAATATCTTTTATTTAAACACAATGAATATTGGCAGCATAGCTGATGTGGTCATGTATACACAATTATACAATATTCAGTCATCAAAATTGACATCAACATTTTGTATTTATGATTTAATAGAATAATTGATTCATCCATTCATTTTATTATGTATTCATTAAAAAAACAAAGATATAAGCAATTATAAAAAGCTGGAACCATCCACTCATTTGATTATTTGTTGATTAAAAAAATAAATAAATTGTGGAAATGCCAAAACTAGTCACAGATCTACAGCTAGTCTTTACAAGCTGCAAACTCTTAAATTCTGTGAGCCAAAGCCATCATTATTCAGCCAGCAACTTGTCATTTATCGTTTTCAATGTGGTTCATGAGATGCAAACTATGTTGGCTACACAGCTCACTGTTTACATTAAAAAATACATTTATGAACAATTATGGCTAGAAAAAGAAACAAGCTTGTTGTCAGACCTGAGTTCTCTGTAGATATTGTATTATGCTGTGGCTCTAATAAATCCATTGAGGTATTTGATATGAATGTGGGACGTAGTGTCCGTGTGATTATGGATGCACATACTAGACCAGTACACACCATATGTCAGAACCAGGTATAGAATAACTTGTTGATTATTGTGATAAACATTATTTATATATTAGTACAAATAATAGTAATCACCATCACCGTCATCATTATAGTTGGAGTATGTCGATACAAAAAATCAGTGTATATATTGATTTCATTATTCCATTGGAATATTCAATATTCAGTGATGACACAATGGAATTACAGGAATGCATGGAATGCAAGGAATTCAGGGATTGGAAAATTGAGCAAAAACACAAGCTTAAAGTGGAATTTTTTTAACGGAATTTTTTTAACAGGAAGCCACTGATTGATGTCTTGTTATTTTACCAATTTTTATAGGGGTCTGTTTTTTCATCCCATTCCTCTGAGGCCTATGACCTGTTTTTAACTGCTGCAGTTACAGATGGCATTAGACTGTGGGATCTTAGAACAAACAGGTTAGGACACAGACGTTAGGATTAATACTTAATAAATTAATATTAGTACTCAATTAAATTATGATATCTGTTTGGCTTACATTTCGGTTTTTGTTTATAACTCATTGTTTTAGAGGTTTGATATGCATTGACCATTTTGGAATGGTTATTTTGTCTCTGATCTATAGCCTCACTCTCATGCTATTGAATTTGTGGTGATACTACTGGACTGTCAAATTGGTGTCCTCAACTGTCAAAATAGTTACTGAATGATTCAATGGATGAACATGGAAATGATACTATGATTTTTAAACTCACTACTGGAATGTGACTGTTTAAAAAAAACTGAAAAAGACATGAATGGGATTTTATTTTCATGGTCCATTAATGTTGAAAAGCCATGAATAACCTGCGATTTTATTTTCATGGTCCATTAATGTTGAAATGCCATGAATAACCTGGGATTTAATTTTCATGGTCCATTAATGTTGAAAAGCCATAAATAACCTGCGATTTTATTTTCATGGCCATCAATGTTGAGAAATTTTAAAGGCCATGATAATCCTTGGATTGTTTTCCATGACCCGTTAATCTTGGATTGAGAAATTTTAAAGTCCATGAAAAAGCTTGGATTGTTTTTCATGGTCCGTTAATTTTAAAACCCCATGAATAACCTGGGATTCCATTTTCATGCACAAAAGTATCAATGTAAGATAGGCTGCGTTTTTTGTTTGAAGTCAATTTTCATCAAGGGCTGCCATAGTTAACAATTTCGCCATGCTATCTGATAACATGTCCAAATGTCATAGTTAATAATTTGGCCATGCTGTCTGATAACATGTCCAATACTATTGATCTCACTCCAATTAGGATGACCATACTTCTTTCAGGTCACATTGCTACCAGAACAGTTGAAGTATATAATGATATAAAATTAATTAATTAATTAATTTATTGCTGTATTTTCTACATGCAAAGGTGTGTTCGGCGTTATGAAGGTCATGTGTGTAGATCACATCCAGTTGGCATAGCAATTAGTCCATGTTCACGATTTATAGCTGTTGGTTCAGAAGATAGATCGGTAAGAATACATCACCCAATGATTATTACTACTGTTGAAAGTTGTGTGTGTTGCTCTTTTGAATATTTTTGAGGGTTGTAATTTCAAAGTTAGCCGGATCCCCCTTCAGTGGTAATAAGTCCCCCCCCCCCCAATTCAAAACATGTTCTGCGCTCCCTACGTTACCCAGACTCTTAAGTATGTCAGTTTTGAAATTAAATCTCTATTTCAAATTCCAAAATATGTAAAGTATTGACCTGGATATTTGTAATAAAGAGATGTTGATCTCAAGCCACAAATTATTTAAGGTGGTTGCACTGGCAAATATTGTTTATTTCAGAAGGAATTTTAAGTGAGATAATTATCATTCAAAGAAAAATAAAGCTCATAGATGGAAAGTTTAATAATTATAGATTTCAATTTTGTAAAATTTGTGGTGTCATGAATAGACAGGGGGGGGGGGGGGTTACTTGGCTTAAACAAAATATAAAAATTTGACTTTAAACTCGTTTTATTCGTAAAATATATAAAATATGCTTCCATTTTTTTCAAAAAGTTAATCCTTGGAAGGAAAAGAAGAAAACTGTGCTTGGGGAACATAATCAGTAAAATATTCGCGTAGCTATTAATTACTTATATTCCGTAAGACCGGAATTCTAAGTGATCGATATGTCAGAGTTCCCCAAGCACAGATTTCTTTGTTAACATCTTATCTTTAATTCGTGAAAGTTTCATAACAAAATTCTCGATCAGCGCTAAGAAAAATGAATCTGTCTGACACCTATTGTCAAAAATCCTTATTTTGTTGTAAAATATGCCATTTTTTCCTTCGAAATTGCCTTGATTATCTGCACAATAAAAATTTTGCCATTTTAAATCAATAACTGCTGATCAGAATGCTTTCAACAGCAAGATATTCGAAGATATTGTTTTCTCGGCCCAGTCTCCCAACTCGGTAGAAGACCTTAATCCTTTGTTTTTCCTGTAAAATGGCTGAACTTTCGACGCTAAAAATGATATTCTAATTATTAAAACTTTCGCCAAAAACCAAAAAAACATAAATTAGACATGAAAAGCAACTATCAGACTTAATTTGAGATGTTTCTAAAATGGTCATTTTCAGCCGGTGCAACTACCTTAACTATTTTTAAATCATGGAAATCGGAAAATGTTTGGTGCAATCATTAATTGTTCATAACTTGATTTTCATATACTTTTCTTGATTGAAACAGACTGTGACATTCCTTATTTTCTGCTTTTTCACTGTCTCACTCAATAAGACTATTGTTGTAACAAAAGTAATCAGAAAGTGCCAGAGTTGCTTTCAGTGGAAGCTAATGTTATCATCCTTGGTTCATTTGGGTCTGCTGTTTCAGGTGTATATCTATGATGTTCGCAGGACATCTTTCTGTCACCGTTTAACTGGTCATACAGATGTTGTCGCTGATGTTGCTTTTCACCCTGCTAAATCTGAGGTATTTTGTTCTTATACAGTCAGATATGAAACCAGTTCATAGTTAACAAACTGCTGTCAGTTCAGTGATTTTATCCCGAATCTTTTGCTTTGACCACTTTTCTCTTTTAAAATACAAAAGAAAGTGAGGAATTCGGATAAAATTGCATGGGTACTGAAAGCGATTTTTTAACAATGAGTGTCCCGTCAAATTGAAGAGCTTTTCATAGATTAGTGTATCTCATCCAATTGAGCTAGAAAGTGAATATTCATTTGATTTTTGTTTTGTGTTTGATATTCAGTTAGCAGCAGCCTCATTAGATGGAAAAATGAAATTCTATGCTGAAGAAGCACGTTAACCATATTGTCTGGTAATTCCTAGAAAAAAAATGATGATTAAGTTATAATCATTATGATCATCGTTATCAACATTATTATTTTTATTGTAATCATCTGTAATATAATGTTGACAATGACCATTCAGTGTGACTAATTCTTAAGGTAAATGTATAGTATAAACCTGACACTGGTTTTTGCCCAGAATCAAACATTAAATACAATTATATAAATAATTTTCATGATAATGAGTTTTCATCATCTATTCAAATGTTAGCTGAAAGCATCTGTTAGTGAGTATATTTCTATGATATATGAAAATAAATTAAAAAATATAAAAATTAAATTTCTATTTATTATCATTGTTATTAAAAAAAAATCAATTTCAAATATAAAAATCTTTTTTTATTTTTTTAATTTAATTGTTATATCAGCAGAATTAGTGACAACATCACTACTGTCAACCACATCACATGTACTAATATTATCATAATTATAATCACATCATTAAAATGGCTCTTGAAAAAATGTAAAATTGTTAAAACAGAAAACCCAAGATAGAAGCAGATTAACCACTTAAAAGTTCTGTTATTGTTGAAGTGCAACCTTCAAAGCTCAAACTCTCTTTAATTTGCAAACTCACATTTTGACGGCCGTCAATCAAAACATTTTCTGAGAAAAATCAGATTTTGTGTTGAATTAATTATTGCTAAGAGAAAATTGTTCTTATTTCTAAATATTCAGTTTTTATTTACGATTTTTTAAATTGATTGACCTCAGTCAAAATGTGAGTTTGTAAAAGATAGTTTGAACTTTGGAGGTTGTACTTCAACGATAATGGTAGTAAGTGAAAGGTTTATCAAAGTTCTGTTATGTATTTATGTCATTGTCGTTGCTTTCACACGGCTGGACTAAACTCTGGTTGACGTCACCATCAATGACATGATAGTCTCCTGACAATTTACACCTAAAATATCCACATACTTGAAATATTACTCTCACGATCTGGGACACAATAACAAATACAACAGCTAGGGCACAAATAACTGGAAGGACCATTAATAAGACAATCTGTACTGTATCTAAACTAATCACTAGTGACTTCAGGGGACCTTTTGGTTCGTGGCCAATTGATATGAAGCTTGCTTTGAAGAAATTTATGGTTGCTATGATGACAAGGATAAGCAAGGACATTGTCTCTATGTTGTTAGCAGCATTAGCCGTGAACGGTCTTGTGATGCTATGATGATAGAGTATAATCACACATACAAGCACCAGCAATAGTCCCTTTAAGGAGGGGTTGTGTACAAACACATGGATCAAGATAATCAGTAATCTTCGAGATATTAATATGCTCTCCCAATACATACTGGAACCACGAAACGGACCATAAAGAACCTTAGTGACACATATTTTCCAGTCTGAAGGCTCAGTTGCTGGACCCCGTCTTTGGTTTCTTTGCAGTGGTCTTCTGGCACCTTGACTTGATTTGTTTTCTGATTCCTTGTGTGCTTGGTTTTCTCCAGTATTTAGTGAATCCTGTTGCAAAGGACTTTGTGTGTCCCTTTGTGGACCATGACATACTGGTACCTGGTCTTGTTGAACAGTTTCTGGTGTCTGACTGGTCTCTTGTTGTATCTCATTTTGTGGTTTGCTTTGTGATTGATTTATAGTATGATATATCTGAGGTCGTTGGTCAACTTGTTGTTTGTTGTTCGGCTTGCATACCCCACACAAGTAAATAATTAGTTTGAAGGCTATGTAAGGCAGAGGTAGAACACACCCAAGTAGAAACTCCTTGACAGAAACGGTGTCATTATATAACCAATGAGAACCAAGTGCAAGGGTAACGATGAAGGGAAAGATGACCACACCAACAAATCCCATAAGAAGATACTGCCACCATTGGTAACACACCACATCACCAGAAATAAACAAATGCATTTGATCACCTATTAGCTTACAATTTAACAGTCGAAGAGATGTAGTTGCAAATGCCATGTATCCTAGCAACAGTGTTTCCACACTTGCTGCAAGATATGGTCCCTTACTTGGAGGTGGTTTAGACTTGCATTTGCACAGTAGACAGTGACAGTAGTAAGTCACAGTGATCATCAACAACACACCAAACACTTGGGTTGTGAAGAGAAACTGTTTGGAGACAGCATTAAGGCCAGGAAATGGACAAAGAAATCCGTTAGAAGAAATGCGATACTGGAAATTGAAAATCCCAATCACTGGCTGTACCATGTATTTTTCAACAGTAGTAGTGTAAGATGTGGAAACAAGAAGCAAGTTGGCTATTTGATAGAAATAGAACACTATCTTTAAATATCCACCACCACTTTTAACACCATCACTTTTGCCTTGATCAAGCTGTGAGGGTTTGTCTGCATTCCCAATACTCTTACTTCTGAACCACAGGATTTTCCTACTGAGCATGTGCAGTAGATGAGGCTTATAGATTAAATACAATGCCATAAGCATTACCATGGCAACAACCACACCCAACATCCAGCTGTCATTGCATTCATTGTCATGACGACAATCTGTCGACAGGATAGTTTCAGTATAGTTTTCTTTACAATGACCACAAAGTGTCCCAGTTCGGTTGCCTTGGCAACTGTTGTAATCAAGAAAATCTTGTTTATCCGGTTGTTTACAGTATCCCAGAGGGCATAATGTAAAATTAAGTTCTGTGGGGTTCTCTTTTACTGCATATCCCCAGAAGTTTGTCTTGGCTGAAATGTTACTGTTGCATTCAGCTCCAAATGGGCATGTCAAGCACTGGAAACCGCTGACCACATTCATGCCTAGGCTGTGTCCACGCTGTAGACTGTAATAATCAATAGAGCATGGTTTGCAGGTAAAACGAACAATAGCCAAAGCTATGTAACATTCAAGTGATTTATACTGTGTATCAATTTCATATGGAATATTCAAACCATTTAATTCACTTCCTCTTGGACATTTGATTTTTGTTTCACTGTTGAATATGATGTGGTTGGAGCTTGCAATGGACAACAATGTTTGAGATTCACTGTTTTTTGATGTGTTTGATTCTAAAGTTGAATTGAATATCAACAGAGGACCATAGCTTTGGGAGCTTATGAACATACCATATCCAAGGCCATACTTGGTAACATTTTCCAGGTCTTCATGATCTGAAACTGTTAATTTTGAGTGTTTCTGTGTAAAGTTTGAATCAATTAATTTCAAACTGGTTGAATCTGAAGTGATAAAAATGTGGCCACCTTGGTATTCTGCAAAATTATCAGTAAAAGTGCAACTCTTTATGATATGATTACCTCTTGAGAGAGACAACGCTCCTCCATTTACAGCAGTATTATTAATGAATATGGAATCCTGTATTGTAATGGTGCCATTATATTGCCATGTTCTGTGAGAATTTGATGTTTTAATGGAATTATTTTTAAGAGAGTGCTTGCCAAGCCAACTACATCCAGGATCTATTACTGTATCTTTCCCAAGTTCAACTGAGATTGCCCCTCCTTTTGTTTTAAGTGATCTGTTATCAAAGAACTGGCAAGAGTTAATGGAAATATTGCCTCCTGTCACAACCAGATAGACAGCCCCATTTTGGCCAGAAATGCAGTTTTTAAATGTCACATTATGTAAGGTTGCATTGGCAAATCCTGTTGCTATTGCCAGACATCCTCCAATTTTACCCAATGATTGACTAGATTCAAACACACTGTTTGTTATTATTACAGATATTTTAAATTTCTTAATGGTAAATATAACAAAGGCAGGGTAAAAACCATTAAAATGTTTTAGTTTTGTGTTATTAATTTTTATCAACCCTTCTTCAATTGGAACCAGAAAGAATGCAGATCCCTGTGGTGATTGGACATTCTCAACCATCACGCTTTCAACAGTCAAGCTTGTGATAGATTGTGCAGTTATTGCTACACCTGTTTGATCAATGCTTCCATGAATGTTAGTAAATGTTGTATTGACAACTGTAATGAATTGACCATTTTTACTGAATGCTACATTGAGAACACCAAACACAGATGAAATATCATATACGGTGCTATCCATTATCTCTACGGTGACACTATGTGCACCTATTCCTGCAACACTACCAGTATTAGATACTGTAACACGTTGCAATCTCAAAGAAGCATTATAGACTTCTTTTTGTTCAAAACATCCATTAAAGCCAATGTCAAAAACACCACCAGGAATGCTTCGATCAACAACACAGTTGGTCATTTCAATGACTGCTTCTTTACTTTGAATGACTCCTAATCCTCCAGGGCCCTGTGCAGTGTTGGATTCAAAGTGAGAGCCATGTATAGTCAGCAAAGCATGTTCATTAGTGTTCAACCACAACACACCCGCACATTTGCCTTTATTGTCTTTGAACAAAGAATTTTGTATGTCTACTGTTGCTGTTTGACTGTTGATTGACAAACAGCTTCCTGCTCCATTTACTGACCCATTGGTACCACTAAAAATTGTTTGGACTATGGAAACTGTACAGACTTTGCTGGACTCCAATTGCACTACTCCCAAATAATTTCCAAGGTCGAAACTAGTGAATGTACTATTCATAATCGAAAGGGAACTTGTGTTTTCAATATTGAGAGTAATAGCAGAATAAATGCCTTTATAATTTGTATGAAATTCTGTGTTGTTTATGATGAAATGATGGTTGAAGCTCCCATAAATAGAGATCAAGCTGAACACATAGGTTACACTGTTTTTGGTTTCAAGAAAAAACACTTTATCAAGTGTTATTGATGTAAATGCATTCTTCAAGTTCATATAGATCAGACCATGTAAACCAATATTGTTGTGCTTAAATGATACATTTTCCAGAACAACATCACAAGCTATATCCCCTGGTTCATATTCACCCTTTGATGTCACATAAATACCTGATGCTTTGTCTGATAATGAATAATGTTCATCACACCATGATTGAACAATGCTGCTGTTCTTTATTACTATGCTAACACTGATTGGTAGCAATGATTGTGTAATAAGAACAGCCATGCAGGAACTGCTGTTCTCACAAATGGAATTGCTAAATGATATGGTAAAATTGCTTGCTGACTGGATATTGATTGCTTGTCTGGCATCGGTGAAGACACATCTGTCTATATCAAGACTGATATCATGTGCTTCTACTGAAGTGTTCATAAACTTGATGTTCGTTAAGCTAACCCTGGTGTCAACCTTGTGGGCATTCTCAAATCTTACACCAGATCCTTCCTGGCACTTGACATATACAATTGAATTGACACCAATAAACACCACACTCTTGTTGGAATAAATTCCTGGAAATGGTAAACTGGGTGACTTGCAAGTATAAGGCGTTGTCTCTGACCCAGTCCCATCAATGTATACTCGTGCATGTTGTGCAGTGCGCCATACTCCCATTGATATTGTTTTACAGGGAGAACTGGGTACCAGGCCACATGTCGGTGTATCATGCCCAGTTTGTTGATATACAAATACATCTGTATAAGTAGAGAAACAAAATCAATGATTTACTTGTAAATCTATATTTTAGTAGGTACTCTGGAGTCAAAAGTATAGTAGTAAAGTGGTTTTCAGAAACCAGTATAAATTAAAGTGTAATACCCTAAAGTGTATTTGAAAAACACTCTATTATCATTGGAAAACTGGGAAAAAAAACTTGGGTGTGAAAATTTTCAACCCTCAAAAAACTACCTAAAAAAAATAAAAATCAATCAATCAATCAATCAATCAATCAATCAATCAATCAATAAATAAATAAATAAATAAATAAAAAAACAAGAACTCCAAAGCCTGTTCTCTCAAAGGATTACTTTTTTGAAAACTTTCTGCAGTTGCTTGTTTCCATACCATATTGACCCCCTCCCCCCAAAAAACATTGATGAACCCCCAAGGTAAGGTGTAAGCTATTGATTAGTACATTTTTTTATCATATGTCAAATTAAAATGAATGTTCTTTTGTTGTGCAAACTGGTAGCAGTGACTACAGCTGAAAAAAACAAAACAAAAAAACAAACGAATAAAAAATAGTAGAATTAAAGATAGATTTTAAGGGAGAAGTTAGGTGATGTACCCTCTCCCCCCTCAGAGAACTTTGAAATCTGTTCTGGCTTGTTTTTTTGTTCCATGTATGCATAATTAATATTTAACCCATGTAGACCCTTCTACAGAATGAATATTTTGAAATGCATTATTCTATTTATTTTGATGTTGATTATTTAGAAGGTTTCAATGGATACCTTGGATTTGTGGAGCTGAGAATGTCCAAGCCAGTATTAATAACTGTATCCATAATACCAGCTTCATGAACAAGTTTAGAGTTTTCATGATTGTCGACGTCTGTTTGAACTGCAGAAATAGGTTTTCGAATTTCCTAAAATACCTGGTATAAATTTATCCTCTAGTGTTTCATTTACACAAACTGAAAATAAGCTTTGCACCGAACAAACTCATTTTCGAAAAAAATTAGAATCTTCACCACAGGAATCCCGACTGCTAAAGAACCACAGGAAACCTACTATAGTGTTTTTACAAGGCGTGACTCTGACGTATCTTGACGTAAAGTTTTGACGTAGTAGACAATTGAGGTTGCCGGTATTTTCTCGAAAGAAAACTGACTGATGTACATATTTGGATGCACACGCGTGACCCATGTCACGCTCTGTCTTGATATCGTGACATTTTAGCAGTTACCGTTTTGTTTTCATCTGGACACAAAGTGAATAAATGAACAAATAAATGGAGAAAGTACTGAGTGAATGATACAATAAACAAATAAATGAAACAACGAATGTGCTAACGAATGAGCGATTAAGATCAATGCATGATAACCAACTCATAAAATATAAAAAATGGCAATTTTTTCGACGATATTAATTTCTGTAGAAAGGCACCTTAACTTAATTAAATGAATGGCTAAGCGGTAAATAAACAAACAAACTAAATTAATCAACAACTCCAATAAACAAATAAGTGAAAGAACCAATTGACTAAACATCCAGTGAACGAGCGATCCCAAATAGAAAAATAAAAATAAAATAAAAAAATGAAAAAGAAGAAGGTTTGGTTGTTACATCAAAAAATTAGCAATACATTAGATATATTCTTTGTTTTTAGTTACGGATTGTGGAACTTGCGTGAAAAGAAAACAAAATGCCTTTATATGTTACGCACACTAATCGAGGCTTAGGGACTATTGTCCATGAGTTAGCTCCCTTTAAATTCAGAGGCCTGCGGCAGAGCGTGACAGCTTCTGCAAAGTTCGCGTGACCATCGGACTGGGAAGACAGTTGACAGTCGGCGACTAGAGAGCAAAGTGCGTGGGAAGAATATACGGCTCGCCCTTCCTGTATCCTTCATAGTTGGATAACGTCGTCATGTTCTTCCTTCTTCTTCTAATATTCACATGTTTGCAAATATAAATACATAATTCATAAATCAACTTTGTATTAAACTCCTTTTTTCTTATGAGAATCAGCGCCGATTCATGAACTCAGCATTTAAATGTAACAAGCTGCATTTTGTCAACATGTCTCTCAGTCTGTTTTTCGGAATAGAACTGTTTAGTGAAATACTTTGCAGTGTCATTTTCTACAAAGTATGCCGGCTGTCAAGAAACTGTTCGTTCATACACTTGACACCAAAAGTAAACAACGACCACAGCTTCCCGACGAGAATTAATGTTGCAAAATGTTACGAAAGGTATTTTTGATTTCTGTGACAAATACTTGCGTTTCAATGTGCCATATTTTTTGTGAATTTTTCAAAAGTTGTTGTGCAATCGGCAATGTAAAAAAAACACTGTATTGTTATTGTCCCGAGTCATGCGCAGCCGACCTAAATCCGAGTATTTTCCCGTCGAGGAACATACTAAATTCACAAGCGAAATTTTCCATGACAAATAGTCCATTCGATTAACGTGTTTAATATGCATTTTTATCGAGATATTCAAATTTTCTATTTATTTTTCGGGAAAAACGTGACTTTTTTCACTCTTCTCCAATTTTCGCGCTTCCGCTAAAGAAATCCAAATAATGCCTAACCCCTCTCCCCTTATTACAAAAATTGTCTGTTATTGGTCACGCTAGACTGATTATACACCGGAAGTCGAATGTCAAATGTCAATCAAACCCTTATATGGAGTTGTTGTTAAGAAAGTACCTGTCACATTAATACCTTATTTGGTTCGTGACGTCATATGAGTGGCGTTTGTCAGGTCACGACACGGTCGAATTACTCCATCAAGGTATTGTTGCCATTGAACATTCGCGAAGCAAGCAAATTTGTTTCTAACTTTTACTTTCGCTTTTCTAACACTTGGACAATCGCAAAGCTAAGGAACATAACAACAGTTACCTAACGAAGGATCTTATGCGTTAGATGTGAGAATTTGAATTTTTTTGAGTTGAATTCGGACAAGAGGCATCCTGACTAATATAAACGGTGAGTTGATCATGTTTTTTACCGGTTCAGTTCGAAGAAAAATAACTACCTGTAAATATTCTTGACTTTATCTTTTGTATATGTGATCTTTTGGGAACTTAGTGCAGTTATTTAAATACCAGTAATTTGATGTATGGTTTCTGTTTGTTGATTGTTGGAGCGATTGTATTAAAATTGTGTAGCCACAAAGTTAACGATGTTCATTCAAAACGGCCACTTAGTGGCGGAGGGACAAAGTATTTTTCGCTTAGTTGGACATTTTACGCCATGTTGTGCAACCAAATCCTCTCGTGAATCCCTATTTATGGTAGAATGCAGACTCATTCATGTGTTTTCGTGTCTTTTTTTGCAGAATGATAGACGAACGAGGACACGGGGTTAAACGAAAACTTAGCGATGTTGACGACGATTTACAAACTCGTTGCTATCAACGCCAAACTGTCTTCAACATCTCACTATGCAAACTACGGAAAAATTACTGCAATGGAGAGCCAATGCTCAGTAAAACAGTCCTCATTGCGAATACTATCAGGATGATTGAGCTTGAAATGGCAGAAGAGAAAGAAAACACAACGTATTACACAACAACATCACGTTCAAGTCCGTCACAAGAACTTGGCGCTCGAATCGAAAGCGACGGAAACATTGCTGGTCACAAAACTCGGGAGACACTTGCTAAGCCTTTGGACTTGGTGAATTTCGAAGAGGAACTTGATTTACTTGGCGATAAGATTGTTCGTGAGCTAGGACTTGATTTGAGCAAGAGTTACGAGCGAAAAACTACCATTTCTTACGAAGAGGTGACCGACACCAACAACAACCCGAGCTGTGAAAGAACTGTCGATGCGGATAGTCGTGATTCGAGTCCTCCCGTCAGTTGTAGCTCACTTTTAGGACTCGAATTGACTGATGAACTTGAATTTGGAGACATTGATTTATCGTTGTATGATTTTGATTCAAGTGGATGCTCTGTCTTGCCGTTCGAAGTTGAAGAACTATGTGCTGCTTGGGGTTTGACGAGTGCCTTTCGGTGCAGCAACAGCGTGAAAAAAGAAAGGACTGTCAATGAAAACTTCGACGAACTGGATCAAGTAATGCAAATCCTCGTTGGTTCATAACATAACTACACACTATTCATAAAATAAGTTATTTTTCACTATTCGTTCAAAAAAATTGCCAATTTCACTTGCTTAGCATTTGAAAAGTTTCCAATGTCGGTATATGGCTTTGAAGTGTCTTCTTTCCCCAATAATGACTGCACTTTATAGTACATTTTTGGCGAAAACTTTACAAACTACGTACTTTGCTAACCCTTTTTCACTATTTCATATACTAAAAGAGATTATTTATATTTCAAAAAGCTAGTCCTGGCCGTTGACACAAATAAATATTTTATGCCAGTTTAAATGGTCAGTAGGTTCTTATTTTTTGCACCAAAATTTAGGAATATATTTCGCTAAAATAACACTTCAAAAGCATAGTTTATTTAACCCTACCTAAATTGTATTTTAGCTCTCTAGAAAAGAAATTTTTATGTTGATAAATTGTGTATAACCATTGTAAATTATAGTGAATATTATGTGTAATAATGAAAGCAATACTAACTTTGCTTGCCAAAATTTGGCGGTTTTTTTTTTCTCTAAAATTTTGCTGCATAGTGCAGAATGTTTTTACAAAATTATCCTATAGATGTACAAAGTATAGTTTTTGTATAGAAAGATATGAATTTTTTTTATCAAAAACAGTGAATATTTACTAGACATTAGTTACAAAATTTGTAATAATAAATAAAGATTCTTTAAAAATGATCTGGCTTCTAGTTAATATCCATTTTCCTGTTTTCTTGTGTGTGTTTATTTCTTGAAAAAATGTATTCTTTGACTTGAGTTGAGTTGAAAAAAAAAAAGTGTCTCTTTTTCCAACTCAAAGAGCATGCTCCTAATTTAAAATTCAAATTTTAGAACATCCTAAAGCATTTTACCATGAGTTTAAGTTCTTCCTGCTGCAGTTAAAAAGCTAAAATTATACAAAATCTCAACTGACAGTTTATGCACCTATTTGACTTCTAAACGCTGAAGCTGTAACATTGTTAGTATAAATTGAATATTTTTCCATGTAAACAAGTACATTTCTATGACAATCCGTAGTATGAATGAGAAAACATTTTAAGTGTAAATTTGAATATAATATACTACCCCAAATGACAACCAAAAGTCTAAACCATTCTTCAACAAGATTTTGTTTATTTTCTACAAATTGTAATGTTACAGTTTAGTGTTGCTAATTTCTAGTAAAAAAGTTGTTTATTATTTATGACAAAACATTGTGAAATTGCTTAAACCTTCAGCTTTGTTGTTTGCTATTCAACTTTAGCTAAAATAACATTGATTTGATTTCAATTGTGAATTAATAAGAATGTTTCAAAATTATCTTTCATTCACAGAGGATAGTTTCAAATTTTCATGAATCTGGTCATATATTTAAAAAAAAAAAAATAGATAAATTTTAGTTTTTGTGAAAAATTTGATTATTTTAACTTGAAATATTCAAATACTTTGCTCAATTTTACCAGGTTTGTTGTTTACTAAGCATTATATGATGGGTTATCTAGTTGGTGTCGGCACATTTATTCAGCATCTATAACACTGATAAACATTTGTAACAAAATGTAGCTGATAATCTCAGAACATTATTTGTGATTTCAATCCATTTTATCAATTACTTTACTCTAATGGAGTTGACTTCCAAGACTACTGTATTGATTTTTTTATTATCTTTCACAGTTAAAAACATTCATATTTGTTTCAAATAAAGTTGATAAAATAGCGGAATGATAGATTGGGTAGTTAGTTAGGCCCTATTTCCATGGACATTTTCTGTGATGGTTTAATACCTTGAATGAAGAAGTCATTTCAATAGCTGGGGACAAGGACTTCCTTACAAAGCGAGTATTTTAGGGTCAAAAATAAGACCCTTGCACATCTTTTAGGGTTTTCAGCCGACTCTGTATCATTTTGGGTATGATTTCTTGAAATTTCTTCATATACATCTGTACATGTCTGCAAACGTTTGGGGAATTGTCCAAAAAACAACGTTTGATACATCTCAATCAACTTAACAGTACCTACCTGTATTTTAAAAACTGTGTATTGAGTACCCCCCCCCCCCTTCCTCCTCTCATACATTTGAGCATCATTGAGTTTGATGGTAGACCTTAGCCACTCTAGATTTTTCAGAATAGTTTCATGCTATTGTGCAGATCCAGGATTGTTTCCAGGGGGTGCACCATCTTCAGGAGGCGGATGCACTACCCAGTAAACAAGAAATACTGAGGCTATTTTAGAAAAAAAGTTTTTGATAAAAGAAGGACTTTAAATCCTTCCAGGAGGGGGTGCGTACCCCCTGCACCCCTCCCCTTGATCTGCCACTGATCCTTGGAAACCCAGGCAGAGGGGGGGGGGGGGGGGGGGAGGGGTTAGAGAACAATACTGAGCAGTTTAATTCTAAATTATGTGTATGGGAGCGAGTTTTAAGGAACAGAGTATACTACCAGGTATTCCGAGGATGGAATAAGTTGTGTATGAGTGTATTTCTTTGATGATGTAATGATATGAGCAGCAACGTTCTCTGGATTCTGTATCTTGAGACATTCTTTGGTGTGCTTCCCCATACTGAAGAGCATCAAAACAATCTAGACTAGGGCATTAATAAAATGGAATTCCCAAGTCTTCAAAGATGGGAATTGCATGGGAAATGTTCCCGTTTAATAGGAAAAATATGGGTCAATTTGAGCCCAATATTGGGTTTTGTATCACTTTCCCAATGATAACCCAAAATAAACCCATTGTGGGAATCTCAGTTTTTTCCCCGTGATTGATGACAGATTAACAGGTTAGCTCAGTTGGGAGAGCGTTGGCTGTTAACCGGGAGGCTGCGGGTTCGAACCCTCAACCAGACCATCACTCAGGGTCTTTAAATAATCGAGGAGAATGTTCTTCGATTTATAATTGTTAGGCTTCGCGTCTTCTCGGATAAGGACAATAAACTGGAGGTCCTGTCTTGCCACAGTACACATTAACCATTAACGGGGGGACGTCAAAGAACGACTGAGGACGCAGGTAACGACCATCCTCGGTGATAGGCCTACACTAATACATACTAATTACTAATCAACCTCATGCTTGTAAATCTGGATTACATACTATAAATATAAAAGATTGTAAAGCGCATTGAGACATTAGGTGAAAATGCACTATATAAGCACTACATTACATTACATTACAGTCATAACAAAGCATATCTTTGGAATAATGGGAAAACCATTGATATAAATATTGAACAATACTGGTCCAAGTATTGATCCTTGAGGAACACCAAGTAATATTGAAAGAGAATCTAATAAATAAGTTCCAATTATGAAGTGATTGACCTCTGTTTGATAGAGAACTTTTTAACTATTCCATTCTAAATGATCAATTAAAAACAATTTAAAAAATCACTTATTTGTCGCTGTTATTTTTTTAAACATGAATATCATTAAAATACACATTAATCTTAGAAAACTGTGAATGCTATTTTTGTTAATTTAAAACCATGTCCAATCATCTTTATTCATGTTTTTAGACCTTGAATCCATACTAATCATCATGAATCCCAAACAATTTTATACAAATTTTATTGTTTCACTCAACATGTTTTTTTTTTTTTTTTTTTTTCAAATTTATCTCGGTTGGTGACAAGCCCAAATTTGCAATAAAACCACAAATGAGTACTTCAGACATTTTGTATGAATATTCTTAAAGTGAAACAAAATCTGCTTGTTTCATTAGTTTATGCTGTGATCATTGCAAATTCACAACATAATTATAAAATGAAAGGCTGCTTTTCATGTTTTGATTGTGGCTCACCACATTAAATCCTTAGTTAGGTGAAAATCACTAACCAATCTTATTACTTATCAAGATTGGATTTAATTCTTCATTAATTAATTATTAATTCTATCAGAAGAATTTAATAAAGTGGATAAAAAGTTCTTTAAAATTACTTTTTAAAGGGTGTACTATCGTGTTGTGCTCAAAAACAGTTGTAACTTTGGAGGCTTCAATAGAATGTGATGGTGGAAAATGTTGTGAAAATGTTTGGAGAGAAATTGCTTAACAAGTTAATAAACAACGAAGAAGTTGCTACTTTTACAATCGTTGAACTCATTTTAACATTTTTGATATCATTTAGGCATATTTTGGAACAAATGGAATGTTGATTATCATTTTAAACTACTTGATAAGTGTAAGAAATGTTTAGTATAACTCATACAGTGGACACTCCAACCATGAGCACTTGATTTTACTTAGCTTTTTAACTCAAATGTCCAAGTAAAAATGTTTTCAAAACAATTTACTTAAAGGATACTTGTTAAAAAAGTGTCAAAAAAGCACAAAGTGTTCACGATTCCAGTGTCCTCATGTAATTTGAAAAATGACATTTTTTCTTCAGTTCAAGCTTTTGAACTCTGAAAAATAGAGATTGAATATAATTTTTTTTTTGAATTTTCAGCAAACATCTGAATTTGGAATGCTGTTTTCCCCAGTGTAACAAAATAAATAAATAAATAAAGAAAGAAAGAAAGAAAGAAAGAAAGAAAGAAATACATAAATAAATAAACAAATACATAAATAAATAAATACATAAATAAATAAATAAACTTGTAGCGAGTTTGTCAAGACTTACAACTGCAGAAACTCAAAAGTGTCGAAAAGGAGAATTATAAATTAATTAAAATAGACTTACATAAATTAGTCAAATCTAATGAATAGTTAAATACTTAAATTTTCAAATCATTTTTTTATTTTTTTATTTCAGTAATATAATATCTTGTAAAATCATTCGTAATGTATAATATTTCTAATATATTCTATCTTATTCCATATATATTTATATCTAATTTGAATCTTGCGTACAGTTGATTTTTGCAATACATTGTATTCAAATATCTCGGGATACTTATCGATAAAATGGTATTGGATTTGCTGCTTTCGAAGTATCATTTTCAATCGTGGTGCTAAGTGATTATGAATGTTACTGATCGATGTGAAGAGGTTTGTGGCATCAGCTCGATATATATAGAAGATAAACTAGCTGACACGATACTCTAAAATCACTCGCAGACTTTCAGTAAAAAACTCAAGTCTCTAACGCACACACAAAACTATGAAAAACACTGTCCAATTCGCTAAATATAGACGGCTCTTTCTCAGAATGTAAACAGTCATTTTGAAAAACTTCATCCTCTAATTCTTCAGTATAAAGAGCTTGTGAAAGTGTACAATTTTCGTTACAGTTCTGTACATAATTTTGATGCGGTTCATTGATTTTTCGACTGCAGAGACACGCGTCGCTGTTTGCCTCGTTGAAAATCCTTTTCTTCCTTTTTCTAGACGGCGGTAGAGGTAAATTACCCGAAATATTCGCGTCCAAGTTCATAGACATAGCGGTTGTTAGGCCAAATGGCATTTTGACGCCATATAATTCGTTGTGAACTAATTTAAGAGTGTTGTTTATGAGTACGGAGCGCCGAAGACAAGATTCGTGATCTTCGACTTGTCTTAGCTTTTCAAATGATACTTGGATTAAGAATTTACCCTCGCACTGCGTTTCAATGGACGAATTGGGCAAAGTTTGACAATTTCTATTAGTAAAACTGAAGTGGTTTTCTTCTTGAGTAGCTGGGTTCGTTTGTTGCTGTGGAGTTTCTTCAGCTCTGTAACGCTTAAGTCCTCGTTGAGATTTGCTCTCCACTTTACTCGGATAACCATCTAAAAACATAAAAACAGTGAGAAAGATGTGTGAACTAGGTATCAAAGTGTTGATATGTGTTTACTTATCAACCTTTGACTTCATACAAAATACTAGACACGTTACAATGACAATAATAAGACAATCAGACAATACTGTTTGAATAAAAGCACCAGTCAATGATCTATCAATTCTATAAAACAACCCAAGTCAAGATCAACTTGTAATTATATATATATCATAACAAACAATTCATTTCGCTCAAACTGCGAGCTCAATTTACACAATGATCATGCAACCAGATAATCATTAAAATACCTTGTTCGGTCGATTTGCTTCCACCACAAAGAAATTGTAAATCGTCAGCCGTTGCACTATCCCAAGTATCTGTCAAAAACCCATCGATTACACATTGATCTTCCATAGTAAATGGCGAACAAAAACTCGACGATGATAGGATAGCAGTCATTTCACATAATAACAATTCCCTTCAAAGAGAAAAACGCAAGAGGTTAGCGCACGATTAACAAAGTTTAACACGACGACAGCGGTTGAGAGACTTTTTAGATTAAATTGCTTTACACACGCGCGCATCGTTTAAAGTCATTGTATATTGAAGTTTTGCCGAGCCAAAGACATACCTCTATTAATAATATTAACTGTGAGTTGGTAAGTCGAGATTTTCACGCTTCATCGATCTACTACATAGAGAGATGTGTTTGCTGATCTTGTTGTCTCGATCGACTAATCTTACTAATCAAACTCATCATCCGTCATTAGACCGAAAAAGCGAACAACACGCTATCATTTCAGTTAAGATCACATCTCGACATTAATCACAACTAAACCATATCAACGACGATAGCTTATTCACTACGAAGATGACGATGGTTGAGCCCTGGTACCGCCAGATGGTTTTTCAAGGCGCCTGAATTTTTCTTCACTACTAGCTCAGTTCTAGCAAGCTCGAAGCAGCTTCGGATTCGAATCCTTGGCATTTGATTGGCTTCCGAAGCATTCGGCGGGCCTGCCATTGTTATAAATCGTCAGCACACCTGCCTCTTGTTTTGTCTCTCAACCAATCAGATTGCTTGTAGGATTTCCGTATTTTCAACAAAGGCAAGGCTTTACCTGTAGCCAAACTAGAAATTTGTCTCATTTGAACTCAGTTTTCTTGACTTTGCTTATTAAATATTTTATAATACAATCGGAAAGCGACAATCAATCCAATCGCGCGCCTTATATAATTTTGAAAAAAGCTGTGCTTTTTTGGGGGTGCCGATGCTAGAGACGTTTCGTGCAGTTTTAGCAATTTTAATTTTCCCGATGTGTCCGCTCACAACATGCTGCTCAAATCAGTTTGGTACAAAGACGGAAAAATCTACTGGGGATTTCTGTCAATACAAATTTGTTTTAAATGTTGTATTTAGTGCCGCGATCGTACATCAATATTGCCATTTCTCTGTGGCTTTATTATATGTTAGTTTATTTTATCAGTATTTTGCATTCAATTATCATACTAAACAGTCAAGTATCTAAGGAAAAAACACGAGTTTTTCATCAACTTCATGAATAAACAAACACCTCTTATACAATCACATTTTGATGCAGTTAAATTGCTGGAATTATTCTGTAGTATTAGCGTAAGCATTTCCCGGGAAATCCACATAAACTCGAGCAGTTTTTATCGATCCTAGTAGACACCTGCCGGGCTTAACTAGCAGGAATTATGCATCTAAAAGATGTTTCCCAGTTTCACCAAGGGAAATACCGCTATATTTCTTTTCTTTCAATAAATACCAGTTTTTTCGAAGGATATGCTTCAATTGAGCAGCCGTTGGGATTGATATGGGGTCGCGAGTGCCGAAATTTAGTTATCAATGAGTATATTTCAATTCGAATGCTGAACGACCGCCACCATGTGCCCCGTCTAAGAGACAGCTACTAATTTTGATCGTAAATATTGAAATTTCTGATGTCAAATTATTAATAAAAGCGAACTATTTCCCACGGAGGAAGGAATCTCAGCGGTTTTAATGATTTCATAACCCAGTCACTAGTTAATGAACGATGTTGTGCATTTTGAAACTATTAGAGAGCTGTAATACGCAATTCAAGTCAATACCATCAAAGCTAAACAAGTGGTGACACTTTTGAAAAACAAAAAAACACGAAACGGGTCAACAGCAAGAGTTTTTCTTACTTCTCTTGGGTAATTTCAGGTACTTTTGCGAAGCGTGAAAATTCATTTTTTTCACTATCGCCGCGCGTACTATCTCCGCGCTAAAGTAAGCACAATTGTTATTTCATTAAAATATCTAGTTCTAGCACTTATTATATATATTATAGCTTGTAGGATCATTGTATTGCAGTTTAATACTCATAAGCTTTGCACTTACCAATAAATAGGTGGAGATGTTGATAACAATGTAACGTTCTGAATGTTGAATGAAAGGATCAATGCCTCAGTCACCGAGTCAACCGCCGCTCTCGCTAGAAGTGTGTGCCGACTAGCTGGACCACAACTTGTATAAATTTTGCATTTGATTAACATTGAATTAATTAGACAGAATTTTGGCATGGATGTCTTGATCTCAGTCGTATATCCCGCCGTAAATAACACCAATAAAATAACAAAACTTAGCGTGGTTTCTCGCTCTGGAATAAAGAAATTTATAGTTATTAAGCGCATCGAAGGTATTTTCCAAGGGTTGAGTTTTGTCGCTAGGCGAAACCGGTTGGCTACAAGCACGCAAAATACATGCGATGTCAGTTCATTGATTCACTGTTATCAAAAAAACCCTTTCTGCAAAACTCACTAGATTTGCTTCGCGGGTTTTCAATTTAATGAAAAAATGATCATCTCAGTTGTAATTACTTTTGCCTGAATTATACCGAGATTTTTGCGAATCGGATAATTTTGAACTCCATCATTTGTAAACATTACTATGACTTGATACTGACCTCACGCGTAGTTCGCAAGGAAGTAGATATCAAAATTTGCGATGAAAATTAAATGACATGTAAAAATGAAATGAAGTGTAAGATAGAGATACGCTGACTAGGTTATGAAATGAAAATGGTAAATAGGATGGATGAACAGAAGATGAAATAATAGAAGAGACTTTAGAAAATGCAATTCTTTACTCATTCACGTATTCATTAATTTCGTTTGCGTAACAATCCATTCATCCGTTTCTTTTTCATCCATTTATCTATTCATTCATTCATTTGTTCATTTATTTATTCACCATTCCTTCATTCTTTCTCTCCTTTATTTATTTATTTTTTCATCCATTCATTTAATCAATCATTCTTTCTTCCATCCATCCATTTTCCATTTCATTCATTCATATCTATTCACTACTTCTGAACTTAGTGCAAAGTCAGTCTGAACGATTTTTAAACTCGGAATTTGTTATACATTGGATATAAATAACATACAAGAATGTTCGGCATATATTAAAATATATGCCGAACATTCTTGTATGTTATTTATATCCAATGTATAACAAATTCCGAGTTAAAGCTAAAATAAAATAATTTCCGACTTACAAACTCTTGAAGGTAACTCACGTTTTGAGTTTTGTCTGAAAAAGTGCTGAGCGGCAGATTGCGTGCTTTTCTGATGGTTTCGCAACATTAACGGTATAATTGAAACACTTTTGCACTAGAATGGCTTCCGCAAGCCATTCAAATGCGAGCTAAGCTAGCTTTGTGTAATAGCTGGTCATGTCCACCGTGTGAAAATGATTTTACGTTCTAATGACACGATTTGAAAACTTTATTTTCTATCAATTTAGTTTGCACTGAAATCTTTTGATTTGTTTGTTGGACCATTTTATTGATTAATTTCATCCTCAGTTGAATAATTCATTTATTTACATATTTGTTTAACTGATTAACAATTCAGTTGATCTCGTTATTTGATTATTTATTCGTTCATTGTTTAGAGCGCAAACAATAAATACTGTTTAGTACAAAATAGTGCTACTCAAACAATAGAAAACTATAGAATTAGCATCAAATTGTACCATTTAGTATTACTAATTTTTTACGGGTTATTGCTTGCACTCTTTTATTGGATTTACATTGTTTTTTGTTTTTTTTGTTTTTTTTTGTGTGTGTGTGTGTTTAATTATACTTGTGAATTTCTAGAGTTTTAATGGTTCTACCATGAAGCAAACCTGTTATTTTCTACAATTATTGCTTGTGTCTTGAAGGAAATTGCTTCAGAGGAGCTATGTAAGTATAAGGAGTAATGTAAATGAACTTTTCGCACAAAAATCTTTAATTGTTTTTCAAATACCACGCGACCCATTTATGGCTCCGTTGCCAGTTGCAGACGTATTGGAAGCCTTTCCTTCGGTGAACCACAAATGATAGGTCATGATACGTCTTTAACGTAGGCTGACCAATTGAAGTTGAATTAAACATTTAATTTGAAGTATTGTTTATGTTATATAGTGCTTTCTTATCTGATTTTAATTCGTATTGTATTAATCTGATTGTACACAATGTCAGACATTTTACCAGACAACTGTTACGAACAATTTGCCTACTTTTATTGCAATATCATTTGTTTGCTTCTAAATAAACTTTACCGAAATAATTCCACAACCCTTGGGGCGGATCCAGGATTGTTGCCAGGAGGGTGTGAATCATCTTCAGGAAGGGGTGCACTACCCAGTAAACATCCGGGGGGACTCCTGAGGTAAGCGATCGGGGATGCTAGTCGTATCTTTTAGGGGTAAAAATCAGCGATTTTGTATCTTTTAGGGTTTAAAATATGAAATTTGCCAAATTCTCACTTTTTGATATCTTTTAGGGGTTGAATAGCACTGAAACTCCTGATTTTGGTATCTTTCAGAGACGAAAAATTTGCGAAGCCACGCCCTTTTGGAAAACGTCAGGTATCTTTTAGGGGTATTTTTGAAACTGATTCCGACGAGCATCCCCGATCGTTTATCCCCGGAGTCCCCCCCCCCCCGGGGTAAACATGAAATAAGGTTATTTTGAAAAACTATTTGATAAAACAAGGACTCGAAATCCTTTCAGGAGGGGATGTGCACCCGCAGCGCCCCTCCCCTAGTTCAACCACTGCGCCAGCATGTTGCACTGCCACGGATGGCATTTCGCACTTGAGTCAAGAGTAAACAATGATCAAACAAATAAAAGCACACAACTGATACGAAATATTTGTAAACTAGCGATTTTTATCGAATATTTAAATAATTAAAGTCAAAGATAGAAATGAAAGTTTTAAAGATGTCAATGTAAGACAACAAAAAGTACGCAAGACGTGGTTACTGTAGAATAATCCTCATTTTCATGATGTAATAGATTTACAAGAATTGAACAGTTTGGCACGTGTACGACGCGAACTATATCCTTGATATCACGTGTACTATACGTGTCGAGTGTATCCTTTTTTGGGAGCACAATAAAATATGCTGTTTTTGTTGCACAAAAAAGATAAATCGCTTTTTAAAGAAATTCTAAGCAGTGGGTATACCTGACTTTTACCCTACGAAATTGATTGACGGTTCAGAAAAGACCAAAATGAAAACAAGCGGTTTTGACACGGTGGGTCGCGATACAACGAATTTAGCTGTAATATTTCACTTGCCGCGAGTCCGGAACAACAGCTTTGTTGTTTTGCATTGACTAAACGTACAGTGTAGATCAATATCCTTAACTCAACTGATAACACAGTATCATATTAAAGCAATCACAAAAAAACAATAACATTGTTTTAACATTATTTTTAATCTTATTCTACTCTGTTGTCTTACTATATAAAACTAAATTGGCCCTCATAGAACATGAGCCCACCAAAGAGACAATCCAGCGGTTGAAAGCGAGGCTGTGCGGTCATAGTGTTTTGATTTTACAAAAATCGACTACGAACAAGCTTACCGTGCCAGATCTTAAAAATAAATAATAAATCAAAAGAACGTTGAAAAAAGTCTACAAAACGTATGTAAGGCCCCAATTTGTACATCGACAGTCTAATCCTGGACTGTAAGAGAGAAGTTTTTTTTAAATCCCGTGGGTTTTTTGAACTGAAGCCTCACACTCACGACAGTGCTGCTGGGTGGTCTGCTTGGCAGGCTCAACATCGATGTTAAGGCTGCCTTCTCTTTTATATCATCTTTGTTTGAAACTATTTCTTATACGTACATTTTCTGTTTCGACGTTACACGTCATTATAGAGTGGTTTTGAAGTGCTTTTCAATAACCCGTGAAACAAAGTGTATCGATCAAAGTGTATCGATTAAAGTGTCAAAGCCACATAAACACAATAGAAAACATAGAAAATTCGAGTGTAAAGCCCTGTACCTACCCGTTGAACGTTTGGCCACGTTGTGCAGCGCGATTCAATAAACTGAACAATGAAAAATGTTCAGTGGGCGGACAATATTTAGTCGCTTTCATGCACCAACATTAACCGTTTGATCGGGCTTTGTCGTTTGTCAGGGCCATAACTGCTCTGAATACGCTTGTATTTCACGACTTGTTAAAAAACACTTAAATACAACATTACACTAAAATGTTTTCTAACGACTTCTAAAGCTATTTACAAATAATTATGTCGTATAATATACAATGATTATGTTGGAATTGTCTCCACCATCATCATGCCATCCCCACCCTCGAGATCACCATTTATGATATTGACGATAAAAATCAGGATGGCCATGATTATAGAAAGGAAAGCCAAACTAAATACTACCAAAAAGTAGCTAGTTAGTATAATTATTTGTCACTAGCACTCAACCAGAACACAATACCCAGACAACAGAAATAGTGATGTTCAGCTGGTTGAGTGCTAGTGACACAAGGTTACTAAATAGTTAGTAAAAGCAATAAAAACTAATAGTATTAAGGGCCTGTTTATATGAGGCGAGCCAACCCGGTTGAGCGGGCTGGTTTCTTTCTTTCTTTCTGTCTTTCTTTCTTTCTTTTTTTTTTTGCGCTCTGATAGCTTGAACACAAAAGAAACCAGCCCGCTAAACCAGGCTGGCTCACTCCATATAAACAGCACCTTAGTTAGGTTTTACTTCATGGTTTCCCTGTGTATGTTCTGATGTCATAATATAATATACGATTAGTAGTTGAAATCATCATGGTCATGTTGATGATAGTGATGACAAGTCAACGGATATAATATATATAATCAATATTAGGACTAAATAATTTAGCTCAAGATTTAATCATGAATCACATAATAACTTAATTGTTTTCATAAATCACTAAATTCACTATTTGTTAATTTTAGAAATTTGAAATATATTAGGGTTTTCCGATATAGCGCTGAATTCCACTTTAGAACTCCGTGCTTTGCCAAAATCGCAAAAACCCCATTTGCCGCGGACCTAACTAACAAAAACAAACCACAACAATAAAACGACGATTTAAATATCAACATTACATATATGTATAACATACAATAAACTGAAACGTGATGATTCATCTGAATGACTCTGTACTATGACGTGTGCCGGAGTAGCGAAAAAGCAAGACTGTCTTCACAAAAAGTTTCTACGACAACACAAACATACAGTATTTCTAAAACAACATTGATACAAACAACCATATCACACCTTGGTTTAAATCATGCAGACATCGTGCACAAGCACCAGGAGTCTTTCTCAGTTACCATTCAAACATCAGACACTAGCTTTAACAGTCTTTCTCCAGACCACTATGTCCAGACTGCGCAATTCTAGTATCAGTAACATCCACGAAACTATACGGAAGATCCGACCCAACACTTAAACTTCTGCAATCATAACTAGATTCACAACATTCAGCAATCAGACACTAACATCAACAGTCTGTTTTTGAAGACTTGACACACATGAATAAACACAGCATACAGATTAGCCTCTCTTATATGTGTTAATTATGGCACTGAAGCGAGGCTAGCTGGTCAGTTGTCATTCAGTAACAACTTCACATTCTATCTAGATGTATAGATCCCAAGCAGCCCCATCTGGAGGACAGAACAAAAGATTTTTGCTCTCTTAATTGGGAGCTCAAAACCATTGTTTTGTCCTCCAGTTTGAGCTGCATTTCAACGAACTGCAAGAAGTCTATTGATTTTCGAATACCTATAATATACAGGGTCAGGTAATTTATCATTCTGAATCTAACCTAATCAAATGCACGCAGTAAAGACGTATTTATACTCTCAAAGCTATTTCTGGAACTACGGTGTCTATTGTCTTTGTTTGTAGTACACGAGGTTATTGCCTATGGAGAAGTGGAAGGCGTTCCCCCACATTGGTAAACGGCACACTGTATCTGTAGTTCCCTTAGCTACATCGTAAGGTTTTCTCGCACAAACTGAGCCGACAGTGTGGGGATATTTAGGTTAATTATCACATGCAGTAGTCCTACATTAGATCCCGATAAAATGGGCCATTCAGCACCTTTAAATTTACATATGGGAGCATCAAGGTTCTCTATCATTGAAGTCCTATATCAGATCCTGGTACAATGGGCCATTGAGCACCTTTTAATTTACATGTGGGAACATCAGGGGACTATCATAGAAGTCCTATATTAGATCCTGGTACAATGAGCCATTGAGCACCTTTTAATTTACATTTGGGAACATCAAGGGTCACTATATTAGTAGTCCTACATTAGATCACGACAAAATGGGCCATTGAGCACCTTTTGATTTACATGTGGGAGCATCAAGGTTCACTATCAGAGAAGTCCCACATTAGATCCTGGTACAATGGGCCATTCAGCACTCTCTAGATCCCATACTTTCATCTCTATTGAGCCCTTGGTTGCCTGGTTACTACCAATGGTAGGTAAGTCACATGTAATCCCCTTCTGTCTGACTATGGCGTTAATGTAGCTGGCCATGAGTAGAGTCAGCTCCAGTATCTATGGGAACAACAGCGCACATAGTCAATGTTGTATTTAGCTATTTTAAATAACGTTGTCATCACCAAAAGACGATAACGACCTTAAGCATTAGAACAAGAGAGACGACGACGAAGAGTTTCGACTTCATTTTTTCTTACAAAACATGTGTAATGAGTCATATTTAGTCGAAACGTCTTTAATGTTGAGAACAACTACTCAAAATGCAATCACTACCTCAAAGAAAGACCCAGGGAACATATAAATCAACTAAACTTTTCGCAACTCGTCGTCATCATTGCCTCTCGTCTTCATGCTTAAGGTCCTTAATAATATGTCATTCCAAGACTACTAGGAACTATGGATATAATTATGTCATAATTATTGTACCAGTTGACAACAAATTCATGCCATTCAGTTTTTTTCTGTTCGCTCCATAGATTAAAAGGTCAATATTCATCTTTTATGACAGTCCAAGATGCCATTCTAAATTCTGACATGACTTTTACCCATCATTCCTAGTGGTCTTGGAATGACCTATTGCCTTGTGGTGATGACAACGTTATTTGAAATAGCTATATATAATACAATTAGAAATGAATTGGTTTCTTTTTTGGGTGCAAAGGCAGATTAGAAATCAAGTGTAGGGTAGGGACTTTCAAATAAAACTACACGACAGAATTGATCGATGGTCTAGTTTTTTGGGGGGGTTATTGTTGTTGTTTTTGGTTTTAAAATCTGGACTAACCTTTCCTCTTGCCATGTTGAATAACAATCGTTGGGTACCCTGTTCCACCGTGCTACCGCCTCGATTGATCGACTGATTTACAACAAGCATAAAGTCGTCTTTGCATCCACCAAATGTTACGACATGTTTGTACTTGTATCGACACATAAGACGCTGAAACATCACGAAGAAAATAATTTTTACGATTACTAATTTTTTTCGAATAATGTCAAGCTAGCAGCGTGTGACAAGCTCTAAAACAGGGAGGGATACTACCTTAACCGGGAGTCGCTATCCACAGGATAAATCGCTATCCAGCGGATAAATTCTATAGAGTGGATAACTTTATTCAGGCTTCGTGCAAACGGCCGCCCAAGTCTCGAAGAAAACATTTTTTTACTATTACCAATTATTTTTATTATACCCAAATAATGTTCAACTAGAGGCGTCTGACAAGTTCTAAAACTTGCAGGGAGGGAGAGTCCTTTAACCAGAGTCTTGGCGTAAGTTGACAAAATAGAATGATAATTTAAAGAGGTCGATCAACTCGTACCAGTGTTTCTCCTTCTAGGATACTAATACTGTCTTCCTCTACTGCTAGCCACACGGGCTGAGTGTTGGTAGCAGTAGAGGGACGGCGACCTTTGATTGACGATGATGTCGTCTCTCGTTGCTGAAATAAAAAAAAGATAGAAATTAGAATTATTGAGAAATATGAATAACTGAATTGACCTATTACTTTAAAAGGTTCTCAAATTTTTAGGGTCCTCCTACACCACCTGGTATTCACGTAAAATGTTTTGGCCATTTTTCGAATCGAACGGAAAATTCTGAAATCTTACCAGGAATTCCATAAAAATCGAGGTCATCCAGCTTCACGTAAAAACATTTGGCCATTTCCCATTTCTAACAGAACATGTTAAATAAATGTCTTCATTCGCAAGACACACACACAAAAATTCACTTTGAAATCTAAAGATTAATGCTTTTACAGACTACAAACCTTAGCCTTGAAGAGCTTGCTTCCAAAGAAAGGCCATCGCCTGGCATTCTCGATGTATTTATCCACACTTTCCTGCACACTCCAACCATGATGGGTCGACCATTTCTCAGCCATCTTCAGTGTTAGTGACCTTCGTTCGCTATCACTACAGTCTCTCATATGCTTCGGAAAGTGCTTGGAGATGACGATCTCTATTCGTTTACTTGGAAGTGAATTGCTGTGAGCTCGATAGTCACCGTATTGAATCTGTGGAACAAAACAAGATATTGAGAAACGCCTTCTTAAATTTCACTAGCTTCACTTCACTTAATCACTCGACCGTAAAACCTAATCAAACTCACGAATTTAACAGTAGCAAAACTTGGAATTACCTGAGCCATCAAAGCAGCAAACTCGATCGCCATCTCTTTACTGACTGGAAATCGTCCTTTGACAACATTGATGTTAGTCTGCAAAAACAACGTTACAATATTAGACCACTACAATCACTACACCGAACGGTTTCAGCTCGAGCAACGTGCGCCTAAAGAACTGTAAAGCGTTTTGAGACTTGGGCTACATAACAACATTCACATTACATTTGTTACGGTACGGGCGGTACCGTTTCCTACTCAATACACAAACAACGCTTTACAAAATGTAACCCCCTTATGAAAAATACTGGATCCGCGTCACTGTTGCATGCATGAATTCTTGGTCCACTCTTTTAAAAGAGGCGCAGAAGAAGGATGCAAAAACTTTTTTAAACAAGTTCCCCATCTGCAAACCGAAGTTTCTGAATGTGCGCCTGCGTTTTTTATCGGTGTCGCCTTTAAGTCACAAAAGAATTTACATTCAATCTAGCACACGAGTCCGACCTACCTGGAAGACCATAAAGTATTTTTCTTTGGGGGTTTCCCTTTCTTGTAAGCTCTTAAAATACAGACGGTTCTTGTATGATAGTTTAATGACCCTACTAGTATCCAGTCTTCCTTTGCAGTTACTGCGCATGGCCTGCTCCCATTTCGATATGACGTCACACATCTAAAAAATAGAAGGAAACATTAACAGACGAGCTAGTGCAACTACCTTCGTTTACCAGTGCAAGTCTTAACCATTCATGTTTACCGCGAGAGGGTCGCAGTCCCTTGGCCAAAGTAGCCGTAGTAGAGCGTCGCCGTACCATATCTTAAACTCCGTAATATAGAAAAGACATACCTTGACACTTGACTGTAAGCAGTGCTCTACTGGAGTGACGGGATTGTCGGTAAATATGGCATAACCACTCTCAGTTGAACCACGGATGCCAAGAGTCTAACAATAAGAAACAAATAGTTTATGAAATAACTAGTTATTATTAACTACTCCGCTGACCACTTGCTACCCTTCCCCTCGCTTTCACCCCCTAACTACGGTATCCAAGGGCAGATACACGCTCGTGGAGTGTCGACCAATAATGTACTCACCGCATTGATCGTTTCGATGTATTCTCCAACAGTCGTAGAGCCATCGAATCCAAAAACCTGAAAAACGAGGAGAAACTTTAATTTAGATTGAATTAATAATATCATGTAATTCGATGGCGAGTAGAGTGCACACCACATAAGTGCGAAACAATTCTTAACTATTTAGTGCCGGATAAGATTGAGTTATGCACTAACTAAGAATTCACTGAGTCATAAACAAAGGCAGCGTTGATTTCAATTGTTTTCTGGTATTGTGTTTATGCTTCGGTGAATTCTTCGTTACTGCATAACTAAATATTATCCGGAACTACACCTTTTGCTGTTATTAACTGCACTGAAACATTCATTCAATGCAAAAGAGCATTGCCATAAGCGCGAAGAATTAGCATTCAACAACGTGAACCAACACTCAATAAGAGCAAAAACAATGGTTGCAAACAATGTATTTCTAAAGACCCACTACTCGTATTGAATGTTTCTTCACATTACTGGATGCCCCATCGCGTTAATAACAATGGTCTTTCGCTTGAATGAATGTTTCAGTGTTGCTAATGAACAGCAAAAATTGTAAATACTAAACACTGCACCACTTTAGTGCGCATCATAGAATAAAAATAGCAAACAGACATGAAACAGACAAACACACAACAAAGAGAGAGACAACGTCAAACACACAACTAACTTAGATACAAACAAACAAGCGAGAAAACAAACAAATATCATGTCCAAATGGAGTTTTACTCACGTGTGATTTTCCGTCAACAACATGTACTGCAAGGCTCATGTGGGCCACGTGGTCGTACGGGTTCTGTAGGAGGACTGAGATCACCTGAAAAAAATATACAATTATTTTATATAATGACGTTGACGGTCGCTTGACAAAATCGATACCAATCTAAACCTTTTACATCAAGACAAAACGTACGAAAACATGCTGAGAAAATCTTGGTATTGTATTCTACCATTCCCTTTACTTCACAGTCTCCTAATTGAATTTCATTATAATTAACGTTATTGGTGGAGAAATAGTTCAAACACTAAAACTGTGCAGTTTTACGTGTATTATTTTATGCCAATTCTATTGTGTTTTTAAGTTAAATAGTGATATTTGCTGATAAATTGGATGAATTCCAATCATAATGATTATACCTCCATTCTTGATGGTCTAGCCTCTCGTTTCCCATTGGCTATGGTTCTTTCGAGACTGCGAGCACAGTAGGCAGCGTACTTTCCTTGACGTGTCCTATAGCAACAGACAACAACCAATCAGCTTCAAGCGATAATCTCGTACCCGGATCCCTTCCCCTCAAAGCGTGAAATTATCCAAAGTTCAAACTTTCGAACCCGTACGTAAAAAAACTTAAAATACATTTGCAAGGTGATATTGATCTCTGGTAACTTTTTTTGTGTTTTCTCGTCATACAAGAACAATACTCATAATTGCTGAACAAAAGCAACGTTAAAAGGATTTTGGTCTAGAGATGTCTGGGTAAAACGTCATCACGCTTCAGCTAGACTTATTGCTTGGGTTCTATATATGAAAATGCACACAGGCGCAATTCACTGTATGTACTTACTTAAGATTAATCGATCTTTGTACATGCGCTTTGACGAATGATAACAACTGTTGCTTAGGAACAAATAGTGACGTACACAAGGCTAGTAGTTGCCATGACTGCAGATAAACAAACTCTTGTACTGGACGAAGGTCGATGGTCTCTCCAAGGGACGAGGGTTCAGCTCGCAGCCATGATCGCTTGTTGGAACAGCTCATCAAGAAATCCTAAGAAAGACAAAATGTAAAAGTAAAATATTTTAGTAACATGTATTAATTGGGCAATAGTGAGATTCGAGGGAGTCTTAGAAACTATGCCTGAAGGCGATCCTGAATCCCCCTCTCCCTCACGAAAAATGCATTCTTTTCAGTACTGCACTTATCTCAAGATGATCGCGCCTAACCTACTTTGACACACCGCTAGTCGAACGCTTTGAGCTAAAAAACTTACCCCAAGGTCTCCAGGTCCTCTGTGTACTCGTTTTGATGTCTGTTTTACTAACATACAGTAGATCTCATTCTGAAGCTCAGGATGATCCAACACGATCTGCAAAGCATTCTGTGCCAATGACACGTGATAGTCGATTGCTGTTTCATCGGTGGCGACAGTGGTAAACAGGAGAATGGACTGGTAATGAGAAACACGGCGCATAAGAATATATAAACAATAAAAACAGAATAATGTCTAAAATTGGTTGGTACGTGGACTTAATTACATTATCAGTTTTGTTTCTTCCAAAGCTTGCCTTTTTAAATTAAAGCGTGGAAGATACAAAAATGATAACAAAAACAGGATAATGAAAGTTACACTAATGAATTCCAGAACAGTTGACTGGGTTGGACATTGCATTCGGGCAGCCAATTTCGACTACTAAAAATACCTTGAATAATTTGAGCGCCTCTTGTTCAAGCTCTGACGACGGTAGAGTAGTAAGAGGCTCGGTAATGGCTTCTTTATTGAATGTCATCAATGGCGTGTTCCATAATTCACTTTCTACAAACACAAAAACCATCATTAAGTCTAAACTAGTCGTCATTTATCTGGCTCCGCTCGTTTGCAACTTTCTTGGAGTAAGGGCCTGTTTATATTAGGCGAGCCAGCCCGGTTTAGCGGGCTGGATTCTTTTGTGTTCAAGCTATCAGAGCGTAAAAACAAAAGAAACCAGTCCGCTAAACCGGGCTAGCTCATATAAACAGGCCCTAAAGAGCAACTTTTGTCGAAGGCAACCTTTAGTTTACTATGTCGTCATCTCTTTTACGTGGAGGATAAAATCGCAAAACTCAATAGAAAATTGAAAAAAAAAAATGCTCCCATCGAAACAGTTTAATATATATAATAGCTTGGTTTGGACATATAATGTGCCAATTAATATTCAGGGCGTACAACATTGAACAGCAAGGTGTCCTAGCATTGTGAATAGTTTAACTACCTGGATCGCCGTCTATCGAGACAAGTTGTGCTGCAATCTTCTCAAAGTCTGTTCCTTTATTACCGAGTCCGGTACCAGAGGAAACGATGAGATGAAAATACCAAAGGTCCTACAATAAGACAAACCGTATCAATACAAAATACCACATTTGAAAACTGCGTTTATCAGTAACCTTTACGAAGTTAACTTTTCACATCTAATCATCTTCCGTCTTTATTCTCCAATGCCAGCCGAGATATATACACGTTTTATTCCCATAAGTGTCGATATGAAAGTAAGTTTTTGCGGGTTCAAACGTTGTTTCAAATGAGTTGGAACAATTTCATCATTCAAATTGCTTCGTACATTCCATTGCAGTCACTTTCTTTCATAATCTTCTTACAAAGATGTTTTCTTGTTCAATTCGTACCTTTTCTCCTTTAGAGTCGATCAATAAATATGTAGGACTTGATTGCTTTTCTCCCTTCAAGACGAGTGTAAAATGTCGATAAGAGTTCACGTTGTTTTGCTGTCTCTCCTCATCCGAGTCAGCTGTTTCTAGTTCTTCGACAACAATCTCAGTTAGATTAGCAATACTGAACGGAACCTGGAAGATTGAACATAAAAAAACTTAAAAAAATGGAGGAATATTGAGATGTTTTCTTAATTTTTATGGCGTCACAATCTTCTGCAAATATGTTGATTTTTCATACAAAGGCATAATATTACGTTGAGTGTGTTTGTTCGTGTGTTTGTATTTGTTCGTTGATTTTTAAACTCGGTAGTTTGTCAGCTTTTTCTTGGTAGCGTAGCTTCGGATTCTGTTGTTCGCTATAGATGTTCATTTGTACATTTGTGTTGTTTTGTATATTCATTTGTACAGTCATTGTCCCACATACCGCATCGGCCTGGTTCTTGTAGTAGCAAAGATATTTTCCTCGAAGCACGCACCAACTTCGCTTTGACAATCCATTCTTTACCTGCCAACAAACGTAGATTGTGAAAATCATATAGTGATCAAATTATACTATTTTTTGTGAAGTTCTAACTTATTAAATTAAGGGACCGTTCATTATTTATGGCAGGGGGGGGGCTGGGTGATTAATTACCAAGGAACCCATTTTTTTTGAAGACCCCCCTGGCAAGAACAAAATAAATTTCGGGATCCCCCTCATATTTACCTTATGAAATTTCTGGACCCCCCCTGATAGCCAAAAAATTATTTCAATACCCCCCTTTTCAGACTTGGAAAAAATTCAAGACCCCACATTTAATCGCCCAGCCCCCCCCCCCCCCCCTGCCATAAATAATGAACGGTCCCTAAGTATACAAAATCTGTACAACAATGTCAAATTGTACAGATTCTCTTGATAGTTATTTGTAATTTGTGTAATTATTTTGCAATGGTTCAGTTTGTTGAACTTTATGGGTAAACTGGTAGTTTTCTAAGATGAGTATTTATCAAGTCAACGAAAACTCTTTTTGCGTACAAAGTTGAAAACATTCAAACTAGCTCTGTATATAATTTGAAATTACACTGAATGTTGCCACAATTTTACTTTGGAAAATTAGTAATTTCTTGTTGTCTTTCCGTCCCACAAAATATAACATGGAAATAAAAACACAAGCTGCGGAAATTTTCAAATCTAGAAACGCTGCATTGCTGCTGTAGTTTTACTATCCGCACGTAGGGATGCTTCATATGGGGCGCCAAGTGTAAATGTATTATTTAATAATTTTATGTTTAATTTTGTGTTATTTAGCGAGCGAACAACTGCGATTTATAAATCGCAAAAATTCACACTCTTCAAAAAACTGCGATTTATAAATCGCAAAAGTTCAAACTCTTCAAACATTGCGATTTATAAATCGCAAATTCCAAACTCTTCGAAAAACTGCGATTTGTAAATCGCAAAAGTTCAAGTCCTTCGAAACATTGCGATTTATAAATAGCAAAAAAAATCAATTCTTCAAAACACAGGTCGCCCAGACAAAATATTATTGAAATTCCACTACCCCTCCCCCTAAATTGTGTCACAATTTTGAATAAATTTTGTGCAAGGAATAGAATAAAAATTATAAATCTTTATCTCGAAAAATGTGTTCTTTATTTACACATTGCCATGCAGGAGAAATTTCAGATGATTTTGTGCAGTTTTTGAGCTATAAATAAACCAATTTTAAACCCTTTCCTTGCAATTTTATTAAGTTTGATATAATTTTACGGATTTCAACTATTTCTTGAAAAAAGATAATATAACATTGAAGGTTTCGCAAGTTTTTTTTATTGTTACATTTTTTACCCACTGTGACTCCCTCAGAAGAAATTTGTCTCGTACTGCAAGATCTCACGCTTTCGAGCGTGAAATTATTGAAAAAGGCGACACAATTTAGTGGAGGGGAGGGGTAGTGGAATTTCATTAATATTTTGTCTGGGCGACCTGTGTTTTGAAGAGTCCATTTTTTTTGTGTTTTTTTTTTTGTGTGTGTTTTTTTGTTTTGCGATTTATAAATCACAATGTTTCGAAGGGTTTGAAATTTTGCGATTTATAAATCACAGTTTTTTGAAGAACTTGAACTTCTGCAATTTATAAATCGCAGTTATTTGAAGAGTTTGAAATTTTGCAATTTATAAATCGCAGTTTTTTGAAGAGTTTGAAATTTTGCGATTTATAAATCGCAGTTTTTTGAAGAGTGTGAAATTTTGCGATTTATAAATTGCAGTTTTTCGCATAGTTTGAAATTTTTGCGATTTATAAATCGCAGTTTTTCGAAGAATTTGAACTTTTGCGATTTATAAATCGCAGTTTTTCGAAGAGTTTGGAATTTTTTTGCGATTTATAAATCGCAGTGTTTCGAAGATTCTGAACTTTTGCGATTTATAAATTGCAGTTTTTCGAAGAGTTTGGAATTTTTGCGATTTATAAATCGCAGTGTTTCAAAGATTCTGAACTTTTGCGATTTATAAATCGCAGTTTTTCGAAGAGTTTGGAATTTTTGCGATTTATAAATAGCAGTTTTTTGAAGAGTTTGAATTTTTGCAACTTATAAATCGCAGTTTTTCGCTCGCTAAATAACACAAAATTAAACAAAAAATCATTAAATAATACATTTACACTTGGCGCCCCATAGCTTCATGCGAGCGTGCAACTTGCATATCTCCGCACTTTTCGTAATTAGCGCAATTTGCACCAATGAACCTCCAACCAATCAGAATCCTCTCCGGCACATTCCTTCGTGTTCTGGATTTTTATTGGTAAATCCAATTTGAACGAGAAAGCACGTAAAAAAGCACAAATTGCTTTTTCAAGTTGCTTAAAATTTGTATAACACCATTGCAAAATTAGCAAAAATGCTTTGATATCACACGTACTGACACTCATAATCTCAATCGTTTTATCATGGTGAAAATATCATTAGAAATCAACCTTATTTTTACTGCGCACGAAAAAAAAATACGTTTTAACATACTGCGTCTTGCTTCTGATTTAGTAAAATAATGAGAAAAATTAAGAAATAATAATGCATCTGGAAACCTTTCTAGCGCAGACAAAAAGCACGTGTAGTTCGCACACCGATTAAAAGTCCATGGCGACAGCGGGGCAAGCTCCAACTCAAAAGAATATTAAAACTAATCAAAATGTTAACTCTCAGACGGTATTGATATCATACACCGACAAAGATTAATCAGGTTGTTAATTATTAACAGACGGTTTTTCATTTCGTTATCCTGTTAAAAATCTTTGGTGGAATTTCACGATGTTTTATCATGCTAATTATCTGTGGCTACTTTTGGCTAGGCTCTGTTAATGCTCCATAGCATTTGTAAGGTAATTATGGTAATGTAAAAACCGCTAAACGGAAATAAGGAGACCTTACGCCTACTTCTAGACGCTTTGGAGAGCAAATCTGTATTGAAAGAGTGATGTGTTGTTCCTATTTATAGCTGGGGATGTTAGCTGTTTTGTAAGACATGACAAGCGATCAAAAGTTGATGTTTTTAACACCAAAGTTCATAACCACCGTTCTATTTACCGCTTAAAACGATGGGAGACATAGAACTGTAAACTTGTAAATTGTAAAGTTTTTACAGGGAGTCGAAAGATAATCAAAAGAATTGAACTGAATGTCTTTTAGGTAAATTCATATGAATAAACAAACAAACCGGCAAACTTGTTGACTGCTTTAAAAAAGACCGGCTATCAAACTCCTTTTCGTTGTGCGTTTTGTGAACTTTCATTTTGTGTTCAACAACAACCACTCAAAAATATCCCAACTGAAATATACTATGTAGTTAAGAATACTAAAAAAATCATATAAAAACCACAATGTAATCGTACATTTTAGTACAACGAAATATGTACAAATAAGAATTTAACAGAAGTTGTAACATTACGTTAATTTAATACCTTAGTTAGCCACCCTGACATCACTTCTTTCTCAGGCATTTGAGCCAACAGCGGACTTGTCGAAAACTTTCGCATCACGTTATGAAGAACTAAAACAAAAACAAACAAATATGAATATGCTAAAACACTATTTATAAACTATTCCTAAGCTCGTTTAAGCACCGACGTAAACGGACTTAGAGAAACTTCAAATCAATCAGAGTAAATGAAATAAAACAATAATCGAATGTCATAAAAAATACACTCACTTTCAAAGCCACGCTAGAACAAGCTAGTTATTATGCAATTCCTAAAATGACCGCACAATATCGTGCACTAAAGCTAACACCAATTAATGAAATAAAATCCAAGTATAAATTTGTTGAAAAACTGCTTCCACATGTTACCAAAACCACACACAAATCCTCTTCTAGACGCAGAAGGAAATGTTACATTGAGTGGGTAAGGCTGGGTCACGCTGAGCGTGGAATGTTATTCACAAGATACACAGTAAGAGGAAGTGAGCAACAATGGAAGACATAAAGAAGGGCTTGGTCAGTGAAGGGTGGTTATATCCCACAAGATAGCAACAAAACACCACATAATAACAGTGACCAACTGAAGAATTTGGTGCATCATGAGTTAATGATAACATGCAAGGCTCTGGATACAGTTAAAGACCCGTCATGGTAAATAAAGCTGACCCTTAGTTGCAAGGGGCTGTTTATATGGAGTGAGCCAGCCCGGTTTAGCGAGCTGGTTTCTTTTGTGTTCAAGCGTAAAAACATGTACAAAAGAAACCAGCCCATTAAACCTCGCCTCATATGAAGCTTAAGTCGTACACATTGATATGACGCCATGGCTCTCACCTCGTAACCATTCATCTACTTCGTCCAGTGTCTCTCCCGTCAGATAGTAAGTACGGTTGGCCGTGGCAACCTGACAACAACGAAAGCTACAACATTTATATGTGGTAAACATGAATGTACGATGGCAAAGAGGGAAATATACTGAGAAACAAAAATGAGAAGCAAGTAGTAGTATGCCGGGAAGGGAAAAAGGAAGAGGACTGAGGAGGAGAAAGGTGAAAAAGAGAAAGACGGAAGTACAAAAGATAACAATGGTACAATAATGATGATGATGATGACAATGAGGAAGATAATGATGATGATGATAAAGAGTAGATAAAATTTAAAATACCGAACAAGAAACTTAATTTCTGGTTTGGCATTTTCCTTTGGCAATTTGAAGTTTTGACAAAGACAAGTTGTCAGTCTTGCATGTGAGATGCAAAACATGTGTAAGAAACTTCGTTAATGTAGCTTGAAAAAAGCGTCTACTAAAGTCACCTCGATGGTTAAAGCTCCCTCAGTCCTTGATATCCGACATGATCCATCTAATGGAACTTGACCAAGAGGCTTACGAGCAACATCAGCCTAGTGGAAAATAAAAGCAACATCACCTTACAGTGCTGCTAATAATAGGCGATTTGCATTATGGGGTCATATACTACAACTACCAGAATGTTTTGCTTACTTTCTTTTGTAGCGCAATTAGCACAAATTGTTCTGTTAATTAAGAATTTGAATATGAGAGTTCGCAAAGAATGCTGGTAGTTGTAGTAAAATGACGCCATGATGCAGATCGACCGGGACTACATCGCGTGTATAAGCCAATCAGGTTTGCGCATTAGAACAAAAGACATGCACTTTGTGTCCTTATCAGCCAATGAATAAACATTTACATAATTAGCCAATAGAAATTGTTTGCTTACGGGTCCCTTGTAATAGTAAAGTTTTCCATCCTCAAGCACAAACCATCTTTTTTTCCAGTTTTTGATGCGACCACCAAGTTTGGTTAGAAATCCCTCTTTCCTTTGATCTTCCTATGCAATATAAAATCAAACCATTTTCAAATTACTGTATAAAACATAAACAAACCAGTTGGCTATTCAAATAAACAAACAGATAAATAAAATAAATAAACAAATGAATGAATGAATGAATGAATGAATGAATGAATGAATGAATGAATGAATGACAATAAATACAAAATGCTCAATCTGACAAGCACTGATTCGGAATCCTTACCCTTTTCAAGCTAACAGTTGTATAAGTTGCACAGGTCTTTAAAACTTTTTCTTGTTGTTCGTTAACACGATCCATAGTATCTTGAGGATATTCCGGCGGTTGATCGGAGTCAATAGGTTTGAGATAATCATCAATTCGTCCAGAATCGCTTTCATGGTCAGAGGAGTCGGTCGATTCACCGCTAAACGGGGTGTTTCGGATTTGAGAGGCTCGCTAGAAGAAAATAAATGAATGAGTGAGTGGATGAATGAATAAATGAATAACTAGTAAATGTCATAAAATAAATAGTTCATTTATTTATTTTTTCAATAAAATACTTTCCTTTCAAAAGCAAGTTAATATGTCAACTGTCATTGGTTGAAAATTGACAGGGTTCAGTGATGACCAGCACTTTGAAATATGATTGGTTCAAAACTTGAAAAGCCATGTCAATGCTTATGCCAAAAAACAATTGCTGCCATAGCAACGAAAGTAAAACTTACAGTTCTTGAAGAGAAGCAAAATCCGATGGAGAAAGGATTTTAGACGAACATATTTCAAGGTAAAACTATCTTTAAACTACTACATGTTACGCAGAAAAAGCTTTCAAAGCAGGTTTAAACCAACTCGTTTCGCTTTTTTGAAAAAAAAAAACCCTTATATTTATGGGATATTGCAATGAATTTCAAACTTGAAAATGAGAGCAAAAACTAACAAAAACTCTTAGAAGTTACTTACTCCTTTTAATGTAGCATAAACAGGACACGATTGTTCCTAATAAATTCAAAAATAGCAATAAGTTAGCATCTAAATAAACAAATACCAACTAATAATTTTTTCCTTCTTGAAAAAAAAAAACAAAACATGGAATTACAACTTTCATCACCTACCTTGAGCATCAAATCTTTTGTACTTTCTAATGTGGCATAAGGCGGAGAATCCGTTCCTAAGAAAAAAAAACAAGGAAGATGAACAATTACCACAACTCTACATTTTCTATTCTTAAATTTATTTTGACCGTGAGACTTAATTCATAAAAACGTTATGACAAGATAATTCTTTTGAAAACAATAACAGACAAAGTCAATGATGCTATTAAACTATTTAAATAGCTGCATCATTTCAACTTATTGTATATCTAATTATAACATAACACTTTTCTAGCACTACCTTAGCTTCTTGTATTAAGGTACAGTCATTCATGTGAGTTTTGTCAGAAAGTGATTGTCCATTTTTTCCCATAAAGCTTCTGAAAGGCCATACACTGATTGGTACATCAGCATAACAATTTGTTTGTCTGCAGTAAACAAAGTGCTGTTATATCTAATATCACTTCTTTCACTATCACCCACTCACCTAAAGAAGTAGCAGAATCACTCAACATCCAAGTTGGCAAAGCAGGTGCACTACTATCAACATCAGAACTTAAAGATGCATCACTCGGTAAATAACTTGTAAATTGTCCTTCAGTTCTAACAACATCTTTGGGACTGCCAAGATCCTTTGGGGATGGGGGTACAGGGGGAGGCTCATCAAAATGTTCTAAATACCTAGGAGGTAAGGGTGGGGGTGGACTTTGAGGTGGCTTGTTATTAGAGTTTGTTTTTGGTGCCTTCCATTTTGACTGTATCGGTCGAACTAAAGCTTCGTATAAACTATTTACATCTAAAGCTGATGGATCATTTGAACACAAAGATGATACACTGTTTAGCAAACTTCTTTGATTTTCCTCAGGGTAAGCCTCTGAGTTTCTGTTCGTATGAAATGGACTTGCATATAAATCAGCAACACTGTCTCTCTCTGAATCATTAATCGTAGTATTACTTTCTTGACGAACTAGCTGCATGTATGGGCTTGTGTTTTCCAAATCATGAACTTGGATAAAAAAACGTGATTGATTGCCGTCAGCATCCTTGCCTCGCTGTAGTGACATATAGTATGAAACTTTGCCTGAAGTTGATTGCTGTTCTGCTTTGCTACTTTCACCAACATATCGAGGTATTTTTGATGGTGATTTCCCACTTGAAGATCTCTTAATTGCAGTATCAGAGTTATCTTTTCCAGATGAATCATTTTTGTCTGATTCTTTATTGCTCTCTGGTTGTTGTCCTTCCTGAGTTAAATCACAATGTCCATTTTCACATTCCTCCAATAGTTGATTGTCTCCTGTTGTTGACATAGGAGATGCAGGAAGCTCTAACGATGTTGGTGACACAGGACCATTTGTATTAACTTTTGCATTATTACTGTCATTGCTAGTTAAAGTAGCTTCCTCTTTTTCATATTGTACTGTTTTATCATTGTTGTTCGGTGATTCTAAGATGTGATATTCACGACTGTCATCTATCTCACTGTTGGAGAGTTCTTCAGACAGACGGATGACTTGCTCTGAAATATAGAAAACAAAGTATGTTCATAATAATTATAATATAATAATAATTAGCCTAATAGCAGCTCAGTAGTTAAGTTCTGCCAATCAGAAGGCTGAATACAATAGTCCTTACTCCAATAGCTGACTCGTAAAAACCAGCTTCATTCGAATGTGAATTTGCAGAAAATATTCATATCTGCACAACAGAATTTTTTTGGGGTGTGGGGTGTGAAATTTCTTGTCATTGTTTGTCTCTTGTATTGTCTTCTGTGGTGCAGGGTGCATTGGATATTTTCAGAAACTGCAAAATCAAAAAATTGGTTCTACTCAAGTTAATCTAAAATTACAGGACATTTCCACAATGAGGTGAGAGTATGGTTCAATTACCTTGACTAAAACTGAGCTTTTCTTTAGTTTCCTCAAGTAAAATGTTGGCTTGATGGTTTGCTCCTCTAAGGTTTGCATTCTCTCTTTTCATATGCTCATTCTCTAACTTCATCTTAGACAACTCTGTTTCAGACTGAAAAGATGAATATAATTATACATTTGGGGTGCTATAAGTCTCCCTTCCAATGTCTTTCCGGTCTGTTCAACAAAATCTCCAGTCCAGCAATGGCTGCTAACATTCAACACTAATCTCTTGACCAATCAGATTTTAGGTTCTATATTTCACTACCACTTTGCGCCAAAAATCTGAACCAACCACAGATCATCTTTTATATATAAGGTACATTGCGTCACAAACACTAGTTAGTGAGGTTAATAAACTATATTGTTTATATTCATGAGAAATCAAAATAACTATTTCCAAATATGAATACTTTTTACTTCTTATGAATTACGGATGAGCATATAAAACATCAGCCTGGTTTTGGATTATCGTCCTTGGTGTTTCTCCATTCAGCTCGAAACTCGCGGTGTCATCTTCTCTCTTGGGACAGAACACAAATCATGCTGACGTTCAAATGAGACCTTACAACAGCCAAAATTTCTTCTAAATATAAAGACTACATTCTTCTTTTCAATCAATATATTGATGAACAATATATAATATGAGAAAAATCGTTACATGCAAACTCTCGAGGTTGACCTTGGATACTGCGCTCAGTATGGTGCTGGCTTTTGCGGGATCTTGTCATGTTTAGGATTAATTGTGCTCTGTTTGGCCAACGAGTGATGAACGCTTGACAGATTGAACAAAGGGAAAGTGATTAGTGTCGAATGTTAGCAGCTGTTACTGGGCTGAAGATTTTGTTGAACAGACCGGAAACGGATGCGAGGGAGACTAGGGTGTTAAGGGTGGCTCCAACTCTGTAACTAATATTTGTCACTAGTGAGTAGTTTCTCTCTCCTATGACACAAGGACTTTTCTCCAGGTTCTCTGGTTTCTGTCCCACATTGCAAAAATCAACTGTGCACAAAGATAAAATAGTGTGTAAAGTAGTGAGAGAAAGTCTTGTTGATTAGTAGAAATACTAAGTAGCGTTGAAAAGAATACTTTGAAAAATGTGAAAACACTAACTATCATTTATTCACAATACTGTATACCAAGGTGGTGGCCAAAACCACACTGGCAGATGTATATTGCTTGAAGTATTGTCAGATTAGGTAATGGAATGAAGACCACAAAAGAAACTTCCCAGCTAATTGCAAAAACTGAATACATTAGAATAAATGTTCCAAGTAAAGAGGGAATCTTTGATTACTAAAATAACTGTTTGAGTGTTGAATTACCAAAACTGTTTTTAGAACATTTAATTCGAAAATGATGATAATTTCTTTGTACAGTCGAAAGTCATGTCAAACATTTCTTATCTCCTAAGGAAAGTTTAACATTTAGTATAACAATGATTTTTAAGCTGCAAATGAACAATAATAGCTGTATAATTATTATACTTTGAGTACCTCTCTCATTTTATTCTGTACCCATTCCCTTATACTCAACGCTTTGACTTCAACTTGTTGGGCATGTTGTAATCTTTCTTGCCTCTAAACAACCAATAGAACAAAAAATGTTTAGCATTTAAAATAATATTTAAATAACTTGGTACATCGTTTTAGGTTTGCCTTGGATAATAATTTTAAACTTCTATTCAATAAAGAAACTAATTAATTAATTGATTAATTAATTATTAATTAATCAATTAATTATTTTTTTTAATTTGTAAATGTCATGATCTAAGATAGTCAGTATCAAACAAGTTAACTACTTATAAATTAAACATTACTAATTTATCTTATACTATGTTTGTAATAATATTGTTTTAAAAAAATGAAAATACTAAATTATTCATTATTGATAACCAGTACATGCAATCATTAATCAATCTAAAAAAATCCTCATTCCACAAGTTGCATCAAAGTCATTCCACCATAATTAAAAACCAATTTTTCATCATGAAATTTTAGTTAACAACATCCCATCAAGGAATTTCCTTTTATTGTAATTTTGACAAGTTGGCAAACTGTTCAGGAAAACCATACATTATCAAGGTCAAACCTCCACTTAACAATAGCTGTGAGACATGAATACCTCAAATTCCAAATCATTCTGCAGTTTAGATACCAGGGCTTCCTTTTCCTGTAGTTGTTCCTCTAGCGTTTTTACCTGGGAAAATATCAAGGCAAAACCATGAGAACTACTTTAGAACAACCACTGTATGACAATGTAAGCTGGCTTCATTTTATATACAATAAGGTGTTGAGGAAAAGATGACAACTGTCTAAAAATAACTCAGACAAATTTGTTATTCTCATTTACCACTCTTACTATAAACACCCTTACGATCTACAACAGTTACGTGAGAGTTGAGAGTTCATGGTCTGTTTAAACAGTCATTAAATCACAATTTTAGATAAATTATTACTTGTTGATTTGCATGTTGAGCCTCGTCTTCTCTCCCTTTAACTTGTTCTTCTAAATCTTGAACCTGACAGGGATAATAACTGGGTTAATTGATAGCTCATGTAGAATTATTTTTAAACAAAAAGACATACTTATTTATCAATCAATCAATCAATCAATCAATGAATAAGTGAATGAAAAAAAGAATGAATAAGTGAATGATTAAGTGAATAAATGAGTAAATAAACAAATAAAAAAATCAAAATACATAATATATATATATATATATATATATATATATATATATATATATATATATATATATATATATATATATATATATATATACACTCGTTTGCAAGAACGTTGTAGTATACATTTATACATTTATACAAATATCTAATGAGATGCAAAAGGCAAAATAAGCCGTTTTTACATACGAAACGCACTGTTTTATAATCAGTACGAAGTAATAGACAGGAAAAATATATTTTGACAAATATGAAATGAAACAAACAATAAATAAAGCGAGTTTTCCGTTTTGCATATGATTAAATATACCGAATAAATTAGATATTTGTATAAATGTATACTACAACGTTCTTGCAAACGAGTGTATATATATACATATATATATATATATATTTATATATACAGCCAACTGCATAAATTCTGTCGCCAAACACATATATAAATATATATATTTTTCAAAGAAGAAATTATGGGATATCAACCACTATATTTTTTTCAGATAGTACTCATGCTGGGCAACTCGAAAAAAATATATTGGGAGGTATCCCATAATTTCTTCGGTGAGAAATATATATATTTATATATGTTCTTGGCGACAGAATTTATGCAGTTGGCTGTATATGGGCATTTCTTTGTTACGGACGTTACACTTCAGACATCATTTTTCAACATACCATGTTGTATAACATACAAACCTTTATTACTAAAACAACTTTTATGTTTTCAATTGATAATGGAATAAGAGCTTAAACTTCTCATGGGTTTACAGAATTATTATGTTTTGATATTTTATTAATTATTTATGGCAAACTTTGCGTTACGGACGTTACAAATATAACCCTGCATGTCAAACACTAATAATTTAATTCCAAATTCCTGTGAGTTAACTAAGCTATTTGCCCTTTAATGTTGCTAAGCCTTGAGGTAGGTAAATAAAGTTTACAGACCAAAAAAAATGTTTGACAAATCCTTATTTATTATTTTATTATCACACCTTAAGTAACGTTACGGACGTTACAATTTTTTTGTTACGGACGTTACTTTCTGAATTATCCAGAAGTAATCCTTTGAAATTCTTAAATAAAACAAGATTACATGAAAAATAACAGCCAACAAAGCTAAAACTTGGACTAGGCACTGTACATTTTTGAAAATAACACAATTTTGCTTTAATTTTATGCTTTTTTAATTTTAATTGAAAGTCAGCCATTTTCTCGGATTGGGGTAACTGTGTTTGTTGTTCATGCAATTGGTATTGTTGGCAGTATTCAAAAATACAAAAAGTCATGCTCTGTTTGGGTTCTCTCTGTCATGGCTACCTCGTTATCTCTGTAAGTGTTCAGTGAGTGCAGCAGAATGTTTAAAAGTAATTGTGAAAGAGCAAGAAAGAGCAAGAAAGGAAAGGTTAAAAAATGATCCAATAAGGTACAATGCATACAAGCTAAAGACAAGGATTGGAAAAAAAGGATTAAAGAAAGAGTAGAATGCCTGGTTAGAGTGAGGACACACAGAATTAAGAAGATCAAGTAATCCACCATCTGTGACTGATCAGTCAAAACACCACAAAGTTTGTTGAAAGGCCTTATCGAGGGTTAAAAGTTAGAGCCAGAGCACTTCCTTTAAGAAAAGAAAATTTGTCGTTGATAAGCTTACAAATGATCCTGATCATCACACACCAAGTCCTGGAAACAAGGCACTGCCTGGTGGGGAAGTCAATTCTTTCAAGACATTTTTCTCAAGACAGTCTCCAGGTATAGAATATTATGTCATGGTTAGAGCTACAGCAGTAAAGAAATTGAAACTACAGAAACGACACCTCAATAATTGATTATTAATTATTAATTATTATTCCCTGAAATAAGTTTTTTCATTGTTTAAGCAAGACTATCCAAACATCAAAATCAGTTTCAATAAATTTTGCGCTCTCAGGCCAGTAAATGTTAATCTATCTTCAACAAATGAATGTCTTGTAATACCTGCCTCTGTCAGCAGCACAATACTATGAAGCTGCATTGTGAAGCTATTCACAAGGCTGTACCATAGTTCTATTTCTGCTATTTTAAGATTTGTTGTCTCTTTGTTGTAATTCCTTCATAGGAATTAAATATTGAGTTCCAAAATGGAAAATCAATCTGTTTATTTATATAGAAATCTTGTGTTACGGACGTTACACCTATTGGTTGTAACGTCCGTAACACACATTTTGTAACGTCCGTAACGCCATTTAGATATCAAAGCAATTTATTTTTCAACATTTTTCAACATTTTCCATTTACCCTTGACCTGTCTCAAAAGAATCTGACATATGAGAAAAAAAAGTTATTTTAGTCAGCTTGTATATTTAAAACAATGACCTTTTTTGTTGTTATGGTGTGTAACGTCCGTAACAAAGAAAAACTGCAAAATCACACAATATGAATTTGAATCTTTTTAAAAGAGCTGTAAAGTTTCTTAGCACTTCATATGCCCTAACTAAATTTCCATACAAATTTGTTTTCTACTTCATTTCCTTATTGTATTTTAAGAGCAAAGTTCTTATATGTTCCTGATATTTTCGAGATCAATAAAACTGCAATGTTTGTGGCCCTACTGCTCCCCCCTGAGTGACACCCCAAACTTTCACTACTATTTTTTGAAAGTTTGATTATCATGTATGTTATTTCACACAACTGCTATGAAATCAGGATGCTTTTAAAAAAATGGAATTTCCAGCTTCTCATGTGGAATTGCCCATATATATTTATATATATATATATTTATATATATATAATAAACATAAATAAAATGCAAATCCGCGTAGAGTGCAAGGCAGCATTATTAAACATGAAATACAAACACACAATAGTGCTAATTAAACAATACAAAACAACAGAGTTTGCAAGCATAAAATTGTACTTCAACAATATTTACACTCATACTGTTATCAGTTTTCAGTTGTAACTAGTACTAGTATTGTAATATTTAATTATCTGAAATTACTTTTGTTTCATAATTTTAGCAAGACTCATTATTTTAATCAAGCTATTATATTATATTAAACAATAATAAATCACGATATTGGTCTCCTGGTGGAATAACTTATTACCTTGGCAATCGATTTACTTGATTGATCTTCTGAATCAGACAACTTCTGTTCCAAATCTTTAATCTACAATGAAAATAATTTCACAGTATTTTAGTTTTAAATATTTGCATTCATTTTGTCCATTACAATCATTACTATTAAAAAAAGGTAAAAAGGGTTTCTTTGTTAAAAGTACTCAACTAATTGTTTTAAAATCTTATAATTTAATAATATAAAATATGGATTTTTCTATTTACAAAGTTGATTTAATTTTCAGTTGGTCAACTTAGTTTTGATAAGGGCTTTCCCAGGGTAATTTTTGGTGTAAAATTATTTTTGTTATCTTATCTTTATCCCAAACCACTTGATGATTATGACATTATCATAATCCTGGTTAACCTCATTTTGGAACATTAAAGCTGCTAGAGTCATCACTCATCATATACATTACAACAGTGAATTTAGTGAAATGCAACTTTCCCAAGTCATGCAACAGTCTAATATCAAGAAGCCATTAGACATATTCTACTTATCAACAAACACATGCTCAATCTACATAAGGGACGGCCCATTAGATATTTGAGGGGGAGGGGGAGTGGATAATTTTTTTTGCAGAATATTTTTTCCCATGTGATGGTTGTGCAGGACATTTTCCTCCCTGCACAATATTTTTTATTTGCATGTCTGATCTGCTGTGCACAATTTTTTTTTTCTCTGTTTAAGGCTTTGCTCAATATTTTTTTGGTATTTGCCCAACCCCCCCCCCCCTCAAATATCTAATGGTCCGTCCCTAATAACAATTCATTGTATTTATAATAGTTGTAAGCATAATGACTCCATGACCATGACCATCATTAATTTCATAAACTATTAATAATAAATTAATTGTTTCTAAGCTTTCATTCTGGGAAAGGTTGTTCTGTAACAAACCCTGAAGAAATTGATTGGTTATCTCAAGGGTGACAGTTACAAGCCAATGCATTCAATTCATGTACAGTAGTTCAATTAAACCACTGGATAAAGTTTATGTTGGTATTTAATCTTGTCAAGATTACACTAATGTTGAACGTCAGGAAGCAAACAATTATAAATATTTTATTAAGACTTGAGGCAATAAATGCATGCTTTCATTAGGTAAAGGTTTTTTTAGTGTAAGAAACCTGGCATGGCTTACTGAAACCATTATGTACTACCACACATGAAAATACCATCATCGTATGATGTTGAGATTAATAAAATACATATAAGTCTAGTTACAATAATTATTATCATTGATAACAGCTAATCATTAAAATATACATGTATGTTATAGTGATGATAACTCCTTACTTTCAATAAACAGGAAATAAAGCTACATTTATTAAAATCTACAATAACGATACAACTAAATCTTCGGTACAGTATAACTAGCCATTTAAATGGGTAGAGACATGTGGCGAATTTAATCATCAATCTAAATATTAGTCATAGCCACTAATGCATTCACATTCATGTGAACTATTGCAACATGTGGTGTACATCTTTCAACATGGCGATCCTGAAATCATGTTATCCTATTAAATTTCTCATACTTTTAGCCGAATCATTTTGTGGTATAACAAATGTAATTTTAGATATCCTATTTCCCAAATAAACATAGATTACACAAAAGCAATTGAAATGTTCTGCCAAACTGTTGAGAACATAATGAAAACATTTTTTTTTGCTGAATAAGCAAGGAATACAACGGAATAACCAAATACTCTGTTCTTCAGTTCAAGGTTTTAAAACTGAAGTAGTGTTTGTACATATAATCCTTTGTTCATAACGCCCAGTTGTATATAAGAAGAAATTTAATACAATTGCCAGACAATTCCAAGCTTACCACACAGATGTGATATATTGTTATCTTTTGTTTTGAATGTTCAAACAAAAAATATGACAAGAATTAGATCATGTGCAAGAAATACACTGTAATGTAGTGGAATTTAAAGAACATGAAAACCTTCAGGGTAAAAAATATTAAAACATTAATTAGCTTTCAAGTCATTGGATTTCATGGTTGTTATTTTTGTAGCTCAGTTGCTTTGTATGTAGTCGTAAACTTGAGAAGTCAACATCAGTATGACAGTGAATTGGAGGTAGTAAACTCCACAGGGACACCATTGCTTTCCCCCTGAAAACACAGATCTTATCAACTACAACATCATCCCAGCCAGAAAATTTCACCTTTCTTTTATTATCAAAACAGCACAAAACAAACATATCTTTTGTCGGGCCATTTGTCTAGTAAAGCACCTCATTTGTTAATCATAAAACATGCAGTGATTAAATGTACACATATGTTAAGTTTACTAGTGGTCAGACAACTCGGATAGACAACTCCCTACATTGAATCACCAAAAGGATTTAACTTGGCAGTTAATGTTTTCCTAAGTGATCATGCTCTGACACGATTTGAAAATTAGTTTATTCATCACGACTCATTCACCATGGCCCTTGAAATATTATATTGCACATTTTGTCGAGGTTAAGTTGTACATTCAATTGTAAAAAAGTTACGGTTAGTGTGTGTTTGACAAATAGCTATTTCCTTTTCATGCGGTGGACAAGAATTTTAGCTTTTGTCTGTGTACTTCAGGGCAGATAATTTCATTACATTACGAATGCATGCAGCACGTTGGAAAGATGTCAGGTCGAGCGAGTTTACGTTTCAAATTGACCTAAACTATCGACTAATTTCAAATCCTCGTGTCAGTAAACAGCTGAAAATTACAAGCATTTATGTGCTCTGTCCACTTGAGTAGACTTAACAATCTATTGATTGATCTTTATACTTGAAATCCACTAGACGTACCTCCGTTGTTGACAATATTCAGAAAACAACATCAAAATCAAATTTCGATCAAACATTCCATCGTCAAATTCGGAATACATTTCCAAGGTCAAAAGAAACATCAAACCTTGACTTCATTAAATAAAATATACCAATTTCACACCTTCAAATTACCTCAATCTTTACAATAATAACATAATAATCTATATTTTCCTGAACTGCCCATCTGGAAGAGCTCATTTTCAAAGCGATAAATTGCAACTAAGTTCGATTACCTTAATTCCTACGACTTCTCGAACTTTAGCAGCTTGCTCTTTGAATCGCGTTAACTGTTCTTCCAAAACCCCACAACGATTTTTCCAGTAATGTTCATTGCCTTCCATAATGTACAATACGGCCTTAAACGTAACTCTACACTGTTGGTGTGGGTATTGACGACTATTCGTGTATATTATTAAAATTTCATTAGGACGAAATTAATCGTTGGCCGATGTGAATCGAACTTCATGTTGATATCGTTCATTCGAGACGGTCAGACTTCGTCCTACATTACTTCCCGCAATTAGGTTTTACGGACTATATCCAAGTATTTCAGATATGCTTCGTGACAATGGCAGTCGGAAGTGCAAGATAAAATAGAAGGCAAAGTGGGATGACTAATATTTATAACTGGGATTAATACGTGACTTAGTGTTGAGACAGAAGTACAACGGGAGTACAATGACACACGCGCGTTCTACCGTGGAGCCGGTACGTCAATTTTAGACATGTCTTAACCAATCACCTAGTTACTATCAACAATCGTTAACTTATATTACCATAATATCGATCTAACTATCACTTTTTACCTCAGCTGAAGCCATCGAAACACATTTCCCATTGGTGAACAGCAAACCATGTAAACAGTTTTTGCGCCTATCTCGACTTAGAACGAACAGTTATCGATGCAATATCGATCGACATATTTTCGTCACGGTTCACGAAGTGGAAGTGAACGATACTTCCGGTGGATTGAAAATATTCACAATCCAAAACGTCTGATGCAGATAAATGGTGTTTTTCAGCTTAATTAGAGACATTGTTAATTTGTTTGTTTAAATATTGTTATGAGCCATCCGACAATTTAGAATAAAGAAGGGAAATTTGACGAGGACTGATATTATCGTTTGTGACACTTCAACTTTTGAAATTAGAAGCAAAGATGAACTTTTACTCAGCTATATTTCGACTTTATCGAAAGTCCTAATAATGCTAACACAATTATGTGTTTTGAATAAGGGAAAGTTATTGCATTTGTTTTTGCTTCAGCTACAACCTACATTGTTGGTACACGAGGTACAACGCCCGTCAGCAGGTCTAGATGCAGTACCATTCTCTATTAGCAGTGTCTCTATTGTTTGTGATTTTTGACGTATAAAATATCGAGTATCTTCTAGCTGGAAATGTCTATCACTGTGGGGAAGAAATTTGGAAAATACTAAGAGGCGCTGGAATAATATTCAAATCCACATAAAATCATACACGGCAATAATTCATTGATTTTTTATTGATTTTTATGTATATCATAAAACCTATAAATAACTACTAAAATTAATAATGATAAGTATTTCTGCTTGTCGCTTTTCGCCAGTCCAGCTTTATTATTTGTCTGAAAGAAGAAAAAAAAAGAAACGCTAAAGAGATAAGACAATCAAAAGAAAATGAATGAAAAATAAATGAAAACGACAAAAATGTTGACAAGCTTTATTTATTTTTTTACACTTTGTCCATATATAAAATTCAACAACGCAAACAGCATTGTTTGACCAGAAACCACTACAACCAGCAGCCTGCGACATCAGCCAATCAACACGCTTCAAAAACAGACCTGTCACGTGGGGAACACTCAACAATGCTGCCGCTCTCAACATCACAAAGCGGCAAAAACAACGGGCGACTTTGTTGAGGCGCGTGTTAGCTCTGTTTCACTGCTTATTCAGAGGATATTTCGAGTTGTTAGCACTTGTCGGAACTTGTTGAGTGTTGGTTAGAATTTGACCAAAATTCGAGCCAACATTTCTTTTTGTTTCGTGCTAGTACATCGGGTATCAACATTGTCTTACAAGTACAGGCTTCCAACATGGCGGACTTTTATAACGAAGAAAACTACGACTTTAAAAGTGAGCCGGAGGAAGAGAGACTTCATGAAATCCAAATAAATTTACCACAGAACACGGTGGGAAAAAACAAGAAATGGTCTGAACACGAAGTAGATACGTTCATCGATCTATATCGAGAGAAAACTTGTTTGTGGGATATGTCACACAGAGAATATTTCATGCGAACGAAGCGGGAAGAAGCTCTTCAAGACATAGAACAAAAAATCGGCAGAAATGTAATTGAATTAAAAGGAAAAATAACTTGCCTTCGTTCACAACTCGGCCGCGAAATTGCAAAGGTGAAATCTAGAAGAACAGAGCCTGGAAATGAAGATTACACTCCCCAATGGATTTATTGGGAAAAACTGCAATTTCTCACGCGGTTCATGCATGCGGCGAATAAAAACAAGCAAGCAAATCAATCTCTCTCGGATGATTTCACGGCAAGCGAGAAAAATATCAACGAAATGAGCGATGATTCTGCAGATACATCATACGATCAAGACTCATTAACTGAAACTCCTTATAGACAAGTCAACCCGAGAAAAAGAAAAGCATTGAACGAAGATGTAAAAAGAAGGCCTGAAATACTAACTCCTGTCAGTGTCACGCAAGTACCCGTCACGCAAGTACAAAGGGAACCGGTCACGCTAGTTTTAAGGGAGCCTGTCACGCAAGTTCTTGGGGAACCAGTCACACAAATGAAAAGGGAGCCAACTACTCAAGTTCATATGGAGCCTGTCAGGCAGTTTATTAGAGAGACAGTGCCACAGTCAAATACAAAATCACAGTGTGCTTTTTCCTTATATGTAGCAGAAAGGTTACGGAATTTTGACAGGAGGACTAGGATGATTGCAGAGAAGCGCATTAATGACATACTTTTTGAGCTGGAGATGAGCAATGAGGATCATGAATTTCAGCAAAATTGGCAAGCAACTGAATCCAGTCAGGCTACTAATGGAATAGGCCATATGAATACTTCCTCTGAATAACAGTTTTTCAGTTTTAGTTACTATTCATGTGTATTTGCATTGTTTGTTTACAAAATGGTTCATACAAATATATTGAGGTGTTGGTGAACTGTTACTAGTTTTTGACATCATGTCAGCAATATTGGATGCTGACTCAATTAGCATTCTTTCAAACAAGATAATTGTAATCAAACCTTTATCTTTTTGCTCTGTATTAGACATCTCTCTCATCTTCATTATAGTCTTAACTCCAAGTCTTTTACTAACACTGAAAACATACAAAAATAGCCCTAATTATCCAGGTTTTCTCATCACTAACCCTCCAATAAACAAAACTCATTATGAACAACAACAAATCTTTATTTGGTAACAATTTTCAGTAAATACATATAATACATCACATCTTGCAAGTAGCTTAATGCGAAATACTAGTGCAAATGTTACACTGGCAATATATGTAGATTTATAATTTTATGCACCAAGGATTTTCAATAAAAGGTATCTGACATTTCAGACATGAGTGCTTGGTCGGGGTGACATTGCTTAGTCATTTTCATATAATTGTGAAACAATAATTTATCCTATTGTAGCCATAGTTTCTTAGAAAACATTCTCACTTTCTGCCATTTCATAGCTGAATCATAATTTATTGTTTCCCACTCATAAGACAACAACTCTATTTTACTATGCAAGCCATTAAAGCTTTTAAGCCCTGTGATCTAGAAGTTCAGCTCAGCCAATGACGCTTTGTAGGAGAACATCATCTAGTATTTACTGTAAATAAAGCCTCACTGCTTGAGCCATTGAGATCTCATCTAACAAATGAGAGGTCAATGAATGAGAAGCAAACTGAGGCAGCCATTGGAGTCACTTTTGTATAAGTGGAAATAGTACTGTATTATATTATAACCATAATTTTGAAGAAAACATTCGAATCACCTGCCATATCGTAGCTGTTCTATAACCGTACCGTTTCCCACTCATGCAAAAACGACTCTAAACTTGGTGCAACATTTATCTAACATGCCGAGGGACAAAATGTGATGTCATAAATATTTTGACAATATTAGTAATGATTATTAATGTGTTCACTAAGAAAAAAATAATGTGAAAATTCATAATAATGTGGTACTTACTAGTTGAATAAGTTTGGAAGATACTGGCTTGCATAAAGAAAGAATATCATAGGGCTAAACCTTGGCGCAATCCATAACTCATCCAGTTTATTTGCTGCTCCTAATGCCATTAAATATGCACATCTAGATGCTTCCATACGCTTGTCTGATGAAGCTTTTCCAGCCCCTTTCTCTTTCACACTCTACAAAATAAAATATCCAACCCATATTTTATTTAAAAATTAATAATTTCATATTTCTCTGACAAAGGACTAACAACCAAAATGCCATCATCCCTTTACAGTGTCTAAAATACAATTTTAGACACCAACTGACTGGAGAGGCATATGTAGAGTATATCGGATGTAGGGGTAGTGAGTGTGAATGAGTCTCTGAGACATTAGCACATTTCGTGCTACTCTCAAAGCCGAGGATAAACAAAGGACAAATACATGAATTATATTTCACAACTTTCTATAGAAACACTGATGCAGTCTACATTAGTACTTTGCTAGTTTTTCTCCACTCAATAATAATTACTAATAATTATCTACTAATTATTAGTAGATGTTGACTAGTTAATAAGTACTACTAAGCTGGAACAGTGTCAATGTGTCTGATGAAACAGTTGAGTAGTTTTGTTGGATTGATTAATAAAGCTTGAAAGGTCAGTCCTTATTTCAAACATATCTATTTACACTGTTCCCAATTACAAATCAATAAAATTGATCAGAAAAAAATCTTAACATTGAAAAAATAATTAGATTAAGTTTGATGATGAGTACAAATCAATAAAATTGATCAGAAAAAAATCTTAACATTGAAAAAATAATTATTTAGATTAAGTTTGATGATGAGTCAAAAATGTACAAAATAACTTCATCTCATAATTATACCAAACTATATAACTATATAACATGTGCAGCTTTGTGTTCAAAACAAGAAAACTGAAAGCTTGATATATGCAAATGACATTGTTATTCGTTAAGGTTACAGTAAACCTTCGCGGGGTGTCTCGGGGAAAAAATCATTAGCGCGTCAGATTTTATGATATCACAACGATTTATACATCATTATAAAGCTAAATAGCCATAGAATACGTCTGTGTAATTTGTTTTATTAAAAGTTTCGTGTATGAGGAGATTCGACGCTTTTAATTCAAAATGACTGTCTTCGCTTCGGCGAATTGATCTAAAAAAGTTACGATCGTATTTCGATCTTTTCTGTCTAATATCAATTAACACATATGTGTCTACCAAACTGTGCGAGGCTTTGTCAATATTTTATCTAGTTTAGTTATAAATTAAAGTTGAAATAAAAAATGCAAATTTTGTTGTGAAATTGGAGACTCTTGGTCATAACTCTCGAACGGCGCTTTTATTCAAAAAACGCTCACACAGTTTTATTTCTGATGAGTTAATAATGCTACAAATCAATAGTTCAAGTCTATTCGATAAAAACTTTTTCAGATCAATTCGCTCAAAGTTGTGTTATACGCGCTAAACTCGAGCCGAGATAAAACGCTTTGAAGTTGTGTGAACAAAAAGTCTATATGTGTCATCGGGGTCGCGAAAGGTAAATATCTCACGAAAGAAAATATATTTGAGAAAGGTTTTGATTCCATTCGAAAGTTTATTTGATGACTAAAATGTTTATGCGATAAAAAAAATTTAGCCAGATTTTACGTCTGAAGGTTTACTGTAACCTTAAACCAGTATTTCAACTGGACCACCTTTTCAAGAATAGCTGTATTTATAGTTTTGAACTTTGGTATCTATTTCTATTGCTACTATTTTTTCTTGTAAACACATTGAGTAGTGTAGCACTGTATTACACTCACCACATTGACCTTTTCAGTGAATGCGTTCTCTCTGATATTGGTCATAATAGGGCCTGGACATACCAGAGTGATGTTGATATTGGATCCGAACAACTCTATTCGCATTGCATTAAAGTAACCCTAAATACAAACAAATAAAATAAACATTGTGATATTTCATAAATATAAAATATGCAATACAGATATTTTATTCCTGAACTTTTTCTTGCTTGACCATTTTGTGTTTGCTTAGGGACCCCCTCTTTTGAGAGTTTTTTAAAAATGTCCCCCCCCCCCCTCGAAAAAAAAAACACTACCTCCCTGTGATAAACGATTGGTATCTTAGCACATTCCTAATTTGGTATTCAGTGTGACTGGCAAAGCCACAAAATTTGTGACAGACAATGGATTGAATGACAAGTATTTGCCAACACCATACATTCAAGCAAATATATGTTTGTAGTCTGACCACTTTGAACTTGGCTTGAATTCCTAGCACTTACTCTATAGTGGTCATTAGGAAGTTCACTTTTGCTTAAGAAATATTGTACTCGAGTCTGAGTTCATCCTTAGGTATGATCCCTTCCACATTATCATAATACCCACCTGTATGGCAAACTTTGTTGCACAATATGCAGCAGACATGGGAGCACCTTTGAAAGGAAAATAGAATATACCAGTTACAAGTGGCAGTTCCAGAATTTTTGAAAACAGGATGCGCGTATTCCATTTCTTTGCTTTTACTCTATGAATCCTGTTCTTTTGAAGCTTGTCTCCACTTAACTACCCCTAGATCTGGTTACCTTGAGGAGGGGGTGGGGGGTGAGGAATCTGGGGGTGAATGATTGGGGATGCCCCATGGCCGTCGTATGTTTTAGGGGTAAAAATCAGCAATCAGCTCTTTTAGGGTTTAAAATATGAGATTTGCCAAATCCTCACTTTTTGGTAATCTTTTAGTGGTTAAACCCCACTGAAACTCATGATTTTGGTATCTTTTAGAGATGAAAAGTTTGTGAAGCCACGCCCTTTTGAAAAATGGTAAAACCAGTGTTGTCAAACCACACTATTCTGTGTTAGGCCTCTAAAATATATTTGACCATCTTGGACAGTCCAAAGGACTTTGCGTCCTTATTCCACATAGCACTTCAATAACTTTTAAGCTTAACCATTTCTTTGCAGAAACCTTTTCAGTAACAGACTTTTTGTCCAGGAAATTTCTGTAATAATATTTGTTATCTAGAATGACCTACCTATTTTCCCAGCAAGACTGCTGGTGACAATGATATGTCCAGATTTTCTCTTGACCATGTGAGGTAATACTGCTTTAGTCAAAGAAATCACTGCCATGGTATTCAAGTCAAACATTGCTTTCTCAACTTCCAGTCCTGGTGTGTCGACAACCATGCCTCGCTGGCTACGGCCACTGTTATTTACTAGAACATCAATCTACAAAGAATAGGTACAAACCACCTGTCACAGTATGTTTATGTAGGGATAGAATGGTCAAATCTTCACATCATACAAATATTTAAAACTTCATTTTTGACAATATCAAAAATTATTTGATGCAGCTAAAACTGTTACAGCCGTTCTCGATAACACACGACCTCCGACTCAATTTCTTCAACCGAAAACTTGTTTCTCATCAAGAATGTTACCATGACAATACTCGGTCCAGCCTGCTGCCGTGAATGTTTTGACAGCTTGTATTTGACACTTTCTACACTAAGTTTCTTTACAAAGATGTCTTTCCAGTGATTTCTTGAAGATTTTGCTGGGGATATGTCTGAAGACTTGTATGAGGATATACAAACATTTGACCATAGCTAGTAGATAACTATGATTTGACCAAGAGGATGAAACCGTAAGTTTGAACATTTTCGAGCTTGCGCATGCTTCTGTTTATCACATAAGCATCGATTGGAGTTATCTTCATTTTTCGCTGATTTGTTCTTCCTGGGTGGATCGTTCACCAATCCTGTTTCTCCGTAAATTCTCAGGACTTTTTTTCATAAATGTCTCTGTTTAAAAATGACAATTCTCCATCTCAGCAAATTCGAATGTGCTGGAGTTTTGCTTGATCTGAGCTTGGTACAATGTACTTCAACAAAAAAACAAACAAAAAAAAATCCGCCAAAACACACTCACGGCAGTAGACTGGAACGAGTGTTGTCATGGTAACCTTCTTGATGAGAACAAGTTTTCGGTTGAACAAATTGAGTCTGAGGTTGCGTGTTATCAAGAACGGCTATAAATAACATGTTTGAAATCTGGAACATAGCAGTACACTTTCACTCTTCAAATGCTTGATTGCTGTTGGTTTACTTTTTTTCATTTTCTGTTTTAAATTTCATATGTAAAAAAAAACATTTGCTGTAATGCGTCCTGGTTGAGGCAGTTCCTTTAATCAAATCAATATCCAAATAGAGACTAGTAAAGACTTTCCCTTTGATTTGTCTCAATTACCAATATATTTTACAACAATATACAAATAGTTATAAATGAATACCTTATGGAAATGGTTCAATACAGTGTCACTGTGTTCATGATGTTTGTCAAACTCTGTTACATCCATTGGTACGACCAGGATATCTTGTTCACTATTATACGATGGGTAGATTTGCTTGGCTATATCTAAATTGCAACACAATATATATGCAAAGAAGTTGTGCATGCATTAATGGATTAGTGAGCTGTCATTACACAGGAAAGATTCTGTCATTCCCACAATGGGTTTATTTTCGATTATTGTTTGGAATTAAATGATACCAAACCCATTGCTGGACCAACACTGCATTCAAATTTACCCATATCTCCTCAATTAAGGTAATTCCGTAGTTTTGCACTGCTCACAGTTCTGCGCATATTTCGAATTTTAGAGTTTTGCATTTCTTTTCATCAGTAGATACAGAGTTATGTCGGAGAAACACTTTAACGTACAAATTACGAACAGTTTTCACATTTTCAAGCGAAAAATTACGAATTTCTTGAAACTCGCCCCAGTCCACACTCGGAAAAGCCTTGATATTATTGAAATTTGAGAATATTTCTGAAAATATCTTGCAAACCAATACGGGCACCTATCTTTTTTATTTCATAATATCATTTGAAATCATGTTTTTTAAAACATATGTGAGCGATGACAAAATTCTATGGCTAGATTTTTCGATATTTCAAAAAGTGTTTCCTTCAAAGCATTATTGAGGCCCGTACAAATTCGAACATTTTGGTAATTTTTGCTTTATTTCTCTTCGCTGTTGAATTTTAGTGAAAATCTTTTCCTTTACATCGGTAGCCCAATGTATAAGCAGCACATTTAAGCACATTCAAAATATTTGGTATTGACCACGCTCAGTCAAGAGATACGTTTTTGAATGATGCCCATTTTCGAATGTTAGACGCTAAATTGACAAAAGCGGGTATACTTTAAAAAAATTTTCTCACAAAATCCAATACGGTGACCCCATTATTTTTTACATTTTTGATGAAAAACTCAAAATGTTTTACCGTAGAAAGTTTTATCAAAATTCTATGGCTAGTTCTATTACTACGGAATTACCTTAACTTAAAACATTTCCAATGCACTTCCCAACTTTGGAAAATTGGGAATTCAATTTTTTTCTCAAAAATCAACATACAAGTACAGGTAGTGAGTGGCGTTTTTGACAAATATACATAAGTACCCCTATGAAATATTTTTTTCCTCTCAAATGGCTTATAGTGAAAAAAACAAAAAGATAAATAAAAAATCATAAAATAGAAAAATTAGACTCTGCCAACTCTAGATGCGTTATGTGATATGCGATTATCCACAACAGCGGATATACAAAACCAATTTCATAACCATTTTTACTGAAAGGGGTTAGGATGGAAAACAATGGGTGAAACTACTGTGGGATAATTGACCCACCATGCCAAATGGACTTTGGTTGTTTCCAAACGATGAGTTGAGTCAGTAGATTTTTTATTTTTTTCTTCTCAGGAACACAAAAAATGGTGGTGGTGATGGGGGGGAGGGGGGGGGGGGAGTGTCAGTGTTTCATGCACATGCTTCTCGTAAACTACAAATTCATTTTATATAAAAACATTATCGCCCCCATCCTAAAAATAAACAAACGAATCAGTGTGATCCATTTTCCAATAAATGGTACACATTACGTTTTACACTACTATTGACCTGCGCAATTCTTTTTAACCCTTTCCAATTCCTCTTTCCTTCTAGCTGACAATACAAGCTTGCTCCCACATCTCGCCAGTTCGTAAGCAAGGCTTTCACCTATTCCACTTGAAGCCCCTGTTATCCAAACGACACGACCGTAAAAACTGCTCTTGGGCGAAATTCCAAACCATTCATACAACTTTAACTTGAAATCACAATCTGTTAAGAACGTAAGGACTGGGAGAATGATAGGTATTGCAGCTAGGCCATAAAATAACGACATTTTGGAGAGTTTTTAGGCCTACTTTTGGCCGAAGGTAAGAGTTTGAGTTCAAGAGCCTGGTTGCTCAACAATGCAAGTGCAACATAGCAAGCCCAAATACAAGTGTTTCCAAAGGAAACCCACAAAAGAATGCAAAATAAAAATAATAAATACATTTGAATAATAAAAGCCATTTTAATTGATTATTTTTAATAATTTTAATAATACTTTTATTTTCATTTTACTGAATTATTTTGCATTTTTAATTTCCATACTTTACGGGCTCCCTGTGCAGTCCGTGACCCCTCGTGTCACTTTGTGCGCATTTTCGTACATGATCTCTATTTGGTCTTCATTCAAATGGTCTTTTAAATCATCTTTACCACTTAACGCCATTATGAACATTTTGAATGCTTGTAGAGGCCTTAAGGTAAATACTATGAAATTATTACCGATATTTCTTCGTCAACAACGTTTGAAAACTGTTCACAACTGGGGGCCATTGACTACAGCGTTTAATTTTCCTCACACAAAACCCAACACTTCTCCAACGACAGGCCTTTTTGGCATTCCACAACTCCAAGACAGCTATGGCTTTGAACAACTGAAGAACGAAGCGTTGAAAGAAGGCGATGAGTTAGTGAAAAAAGCTTTGAAACACGGGTCACAGCCAGAATTAGTGGACATTTTCGACGAGTTGTCAGATGTACTATGTCGAGTTGCTGATTTGGCCGAGTTTGTCAGGATGTCTCATCCAGACAAAGACATTTGTACAGCGGCAGAAGAGACCTCTTTAGCAATAAGCGCCTTTGTAGAAATATTAAATACTGACCGTGCTTTATATAATGCAATGAAGTCATTGCTGACTGAACAAGGACATAAACTAAATGATGATGCCAGACAAGTGGCTGAGCTATTTCTCTTTGATTTTGAACTAAGTGGCATCCACTTAGATGAAGAGAAGAGAAAAAAGTTTGTAGCCCTTCAAGAGAAGTCACTCATCCTCGGGGCATATTTCACACGTGGCGCAACAGCACCTGCATTAATACCACAAAAAGACTGTCCAACATCCATTGCAAGCTCGTTTCCCAAAAGTGGGTCTAATGTTGCTATAGATACAATGTACCTAGAATCACCCAATGAGGATCTGCGGTCACTTGCTTTTAAAGCTAACCTTTACCCTGTTGACAGTCAAATTCAATATCTGGATGAATTGCTTAAAGTAAGAAACGAACTGGCAAATTTGGTCGACTTTCCTACATTTGCTCATAGAGCTTTAAAAGGCACTATGGCAAAAACGCCAGAAAATGTACTGAACTTTTTGAAACTGTCTTCTGAAATGTTAAAAAAGCCTGCTGAAAGAGAACTTTCTATTCTCACCAGTTTAAAACAAAGTGCAACTGGAGACACGGACAGCAAAATCATGCCATGGGATTTACAATACTTCATAACTACCTCAAAAACGCAGACATTGAAAATAAATAGTAATTCTTTGTCAGCATACTTTCCACTTGGTTCTTGCATGGAAGGATTGAGCTATTTGTTTCAGAGACTTTACGGTATAAGTCTTGAGCCATTGGATGCTTCTCCTGGTGAGCTGTGGTCTGCCGAGGTACAGAAACTTGGAGTTGTTCATGAGAAAGAAGGGTTACTTGGTTATATTTACTGTGACTTCTTAGTCAGGGAAAATAAGATACTCCAAGATTCACATTTCACAATTAGAGGTTTGTATAATAGTCAAAAAAATGAACATTTTTGATATAGAGCATTATTGCTTTGGCTTCTCTGATTTTTCTACCTATTTACGGTAGTCTAACTCTATAGTTATTGTATGTACTTGGAAAAATTGTTTCAACTTCTTTTGTGATAAAGCGTAAATAGTTTTCTTTACAAGTACTAAATAAAGATTGATTGATTGATTGATGATTGATTGATTGATTGATTGATTGAATGATTGATTGATTGATTGATTGATTGATTGATTGATTGATTGATTGATTGATTGATTGATTCCAAAAAAAGCTCAAACAGTTATACATTATTCATCATGGATTCATGATACTGTTTGATTGACTCACAAATTAATAAAGTGCAGCAAAAATGTTGCATTCCACTTAACATCAGGACGTGTTTACAAGGTTGTGCAACATTGTTTACGAGATACAGTAGCCTTTATATGTCAGTATGTAAATCTCATATTATATTTGTTATTTTTATTCAAGGGGGGCGTACACTTACAGATGGTTCTTACCAGTTGCCTATAGTAGCTGTCATTTGTAACTTTCCAACACCAACGCCATCGTCACCATCACTACTAACTCACCTAATGGTGGAGAATCTATTCCATGAGATGGGTCACGCCATGCACTCCATGCTTGCTCGTACAAAGTACCAACATGTCACTGGCACTAGATGTGCGACTGACTTTGCTGAAGTTCCCTCTGTTTTGATGGAGTCTTTCGTGTGGGATCCTCGAGTTCTTTCCAAGTTTGCCAGACACTTCAGAACTGGACACACATTACCAGATGAGATGATTGACAAGCTGTGCCAGTCCAGAAATATGTTTAGTGCAATTGAAATGCAACGTCAGGTTTTGTATTCGATAGTTGATCAGGTTTATCATGGGAAGCACCCATTGAAGAAGTCAACTACAGAATTATTGGCTGAATTGCAGAGTGAATATACAGTGATTCCTCATATCAAAGGTAAAATTAAGAGTATACATTTGAGATGTATTCAATCACTATTTGATACATTTACCAAATGAATATCAAACATTGTTTTGATTTAAATACATATATTCTATTCAATCGTCCGTTTAGACATTGAATGTCTAAATTTTATTCATTCTGTTGTTTTGTTATTTTTTGTCCACATAAGTGACATTCTGACAGTTGACTATCTGTTAAATTATTTCGCTAAGTTTGAAGTATTCATTCATTCATTCATTCACTCATCCATTCACTTATTAATTATTATTTTATCTTTGTGTGAAATATATTCTTATATTTAATTGTCTGCTCCACATTTCCACAACCCGTTACTAAACAAAAGAATATACCACACACCTTTAAAGCAAATGCTGTTTGAAGGAGATAAACACTTAAATCATTCATCCTTCTCTGATTTATTCCCCAGGTACTGCTTGGCAACAGAGGTTCAGTCATCTCAATAGTTATGGAGCCCGCTACTACTCATACCTCTGGTCTCGTGCTGTAGCATCAAGAATATGGCATCAGTGCTTTGCTGCAGATCCATTTAACAGGGAGATGGGTGATAGATATCGTCATACCATGCTAGCACATGGAGGAAGTAAAGACCCTAACAGTTTAGTCGCAGATATGTTAGGTAGAGAGTTAACATTAGAGGATATGGTACAGTCGCTAGTAGATGACATGAAGGAAGGTCAGAACTTCTTCTGAATGTTGTGCATGGAAAATGGATTGTAAGAGAACAGGGCCGTAACCAGAACTTTTACAAGGGGGGTGCACATAAAAAACACTGGACCGCTGATGGTTTTTTAATAGCCTTTTTTATTAGTAGCTATAGTCATATTTTACAAAAGTTGGTGTGCTTTTAAAAAACCTGTGAAGACCCGTATTTCAATTTATTGCTTTTATTGCCCCAAGGCTACATTTCTTTTGAATGACTGGTGATTATTCTAGTTTTGTACTCTTGGTTTCAAATCTAAGAAAGAAATTCCTGCTAGTGTAATAAAACAAAATGGAGATGGATAAGCAGACCTTTTTGTTTTTCTTGGGGGGTGCTTGTTCACCTTGTGCACCCCCCTTGGTTGCGGCCCTGGAGAAGGTAGTGATGTCGATGGAATACAATAAACTATCATGACAGTCTTCCTTGTATACTTGCATTGCATGAACTCTAAAACAGAATTATCTGGAAATTTCTAGATATCATTGGGCTTAAAATCTAGATCCTATCTAGATCTTTCTCTTCTACATAAGAATGGGTTTCTGTGTGCCATCAGTTAGGGTGTTGTTTTTAGGCTTCAGTCTGGTATTGTTTTTGGAATTTTTGGCAGGGAAAGGGTTTGGCTTTAGTCTCTTTTTTTTCAACAAAATCTATGGAAATAAAAAGTTATGATTCTTTTGCATGAGGTACATCCCATAGGAATTCACAAATCCAAAAAATAAAAAAATAAAATAAAAAAAGGGTTTTGTCTGGAGTCTTGTTAATATACCTACAATTGAGGCTTAGCCTGAATAATTTAAAACGGCCGGGTCTATTGCCTTTTGTTTCAATGTTGTACATTTTTAATCAGCCAAGAAAATAATCCAATCATTGAATGATTAAAATAATAAAGTTGATTTTATTCTCGCTTGTAAAATACAGCACACTTGTGGGCTCCGGGCCACCTGTGTTGGTCATTCAAACGAATGCGAAGGAACTGGTTCTAAATGACTGATACTACATATACTACGCACTTGGTTCCTTCCAGAGTAATTTAGAAAACTTACACTGGTGCGTCCATTAGTGCGTGAGTTGGTAGAAAACTACAAAAAAAATACACAAATGTTTGCATTAAGATCTTTTCAACCTTTGAGGAACCTGACTCGTATTTTCTCAACGCTTTCGACCAAGTCGGTTGAAATTATAAATGTTCCATTTTCTGGAGGTCAGGTGAGTAGCATGGATAGCTGAATCGTCAACATTTTACTTCGTCATTTATAACAATGTTTCTCGTTTTTGCCTTTTCGACAGCCTAAAGATGGCGTTGATTTGGCGCCTGATTTTCTGAGGGATTTAGGATTCTATGATCGACTGAAAAAGCTTGGTAAGTTTGTATAAAGTATTAAATCGTACATTTTGTGATTGGTAAACATCAGATTGCTCACGGTCCGTAAAACGTGGGTCAAAATTATAAACGCCTCGTTCGTATTTATCTGTTATCACAGTAACAGATATATATTTTGAATTACGTTTTAACAGAATTATATTGTGTCTGCGTAATCCCGGCTTTGTTTTGTATTTTTATCGAAGAGTATATAGCAAACGTAAATATTGATGCGTCGAGTAATCGGAACTTAAAATACCCGAACAGCTGAATTTTAATTCGCATTACACGTGAAAATTTCCACGTTCTTTATACGTCAATGGTGATTTCGTGCATTTGCGTGTTCTTTGTTTTTGCAATTTGAAGTTTCCATATCATAGTATTTATGTTTTTGTTGTACATAAAATTCTACCAAGATTACAAGATGTTCAAATGCGGAAACAGTTTTCTCGCTTGCTGTCAACGAGCTTCTTTTTGTTTTTACGATAGACAGAAATTTCGAGAAGGAAATGACAATTTATTTTTACTTTATTTTTATTTTGTTGTATTGATTCGTAAACGTGAATATATATATATTGCATTTATAAGCCTCGTACGCTGTATAGTACTATAATTATGTACATTACGTAATGACAAATCTTCCTCCTTTCGAAGAATGAGCGCTTCCCAGGGGGGAGGTGGTATATGCTCCCTTGATCCCCAGATTTTTTTCAATTTCTCCGTTGATCCCTAAAAATAAATCCGAAAGCTGTAGGTATGACTAATAACTAATAAAATGTAAATGACATTTTATCAATGAATAGAATAAATAGACAAGTTTACAGAAATTGAATGCAACAACTTTATTGAATAACTAGTCTATTTGTTAAATTATAATCATTTCATGTATGAATGAATAGATGCGTGAATAGTCATATTCCATGATGCATTTGCCATGATGCACCATTGCATATCAAAAGTTTAAATTTAATATTAAGCAAAAAATGTGTTTTCAGGGGCCTATCTCTCATGTTTGTAAACTGACAGGCTGCTTTAAACATCTTAATCGGCCCATTAAAAAGTCCCCTGAACACACTAGTTTGGTCCTTGTGGTGTCAAATTGGCTAACACACCAGACTACAAAATGAGAGACATGGCTTCAAGTCCGTTTAATAGCAATGGAAATGTGAATGTTTTATTACATTATTTTCATGTCTTTAATTATAGGGCTTGACCCAAGTAGTGTCAATGACATCAATCTACGATACCTTGATATAGAATCTAAGTGTCCATTGTATATCCACAACAAAAGAGTCAGAAACCCTGTCACATGCGGAAATGTTTCTAAACAGGTAACAATATTTTAAAATGTTGAAATAACTATTGTAGTCAAGTCTAGAAAATGCATGCATAGCATTTCATGTTCACATCAGACACCAGTTCCCTCCCTGTCAAGTATTAATAATAATGTCTTAATAATTTGAGCAGTCCCAAAGGCATCTTTATATATATATGTATATATTATCAATATAAATTACATTATATATAATATTAATATATTACCTTATTAAACTATGCCTTATTAAACTTACACCACAAATATACTAATTTCAAATTGAAGATAAATTTTAATTTAATCAAAATCTTTCAAATTATTCATTTAATTTAGTTTATGTATATATCTTAATCATACCCGCCTAGACTAGCCAATGCTATTTGTGGGTGTGCTAGTTTTTGTAAAAATATTTAATATCAAGAAATAAAGTATTGATTTGGTTATTGATTTGATTTGATCTATTCTATTCTATTCTATTCTATTCTATTCTATTCTATTCTATTCTATTCTATTCTATTCTATTCTATTCTATTCTATTCTATTCTATTCTATTCTATTCTAATCAGCTGTTATTATAGATAACTGATAATTATTATAATTATATTAATAGACAGCACAAGCAGTTGTCCACGCTTTAAGAAAAAACAAATTGCCAATTGTCATCGGTGGGGACCACAGGTACTTATTAATAATTATTATCTCAATATATGTATTGGCTACTGGGTAAATTATACTAATTTATTAATATTTTGATATTTATTATTTTCAGCATTGGCACTGGTACAGCGTTTGGTCACTTTGTGTATAATCCAGATACATGTCTATTATGGGTCAGTAATTAAATTGTGCGGGTTCCAGAAAATATTTCTGCAGAAGGGTTTGGAAATTTTGTAGGTGTGATAGGGGGTGGGGAGGGGAATTTAAGAGGCCTAGGAAATTTAAAAAAACTCTAGAGGGGTGAACTGTTTACGAAAGAAATATCTTCTGCTTTTGGGGTAAGAATAGTTTCAAAAAATGTCAAACAAAATACTGTATGAAGTATTGTAACTATTACACACATTTAGTGTTTGTATGCTGTCGCATGTACATTTACGTAAAATTAATTGTTTCCATTGTTTTTGTTTATTTAGGTTGATGCTCATGCCGATATCAACTCTCCTCTTGTTACAACATCAGGTAACATACATGGCATGCCAATTAGTTGGCTCATTACTGGATTCCCTGATGTAAGTAGTACCAACACTTTTCTGGACAATGTCTAAAGCCTGATTTACACAGACAATTTGTTGCATGCGATATGTAGTATACGACTAGTCATGAGGTTCTAAAACTAGTTGTAGGACATTCTAAAACAGGTTTTTAGAGCCGCGAGTGACTAGTTTTAGAAGTTACGACTTGTCATATACTACAAATCGCACCGTGTAAATCAGGCTTAATCCATATTAATAATGATAATAATGATGATATTGTGCCATTCCTAATTTTTGTACCATGTTTGTTTAGTTCCCAGAAGTGCCAGGATATGAATGGGTCCATAGATGGTAAGCAAACATGCCATTGAAAATGACAGTGTTGATCAATGTTTTGTTAATATAGATATATTTTTGACTTAAATATCATAATATAAAAGCCCTAGCAACTTATATTTTTGGGAAAATCTGAAAATAATGAAGCATATCTTTTGTCTTTCAGCATTCATCCCCAAAAAATTGCATATGTTGGTTTGAGAGATGTTGAACCCCAAGAAAGGTATGTTTAACATTTCACTTTGTAACAGTTGTGTGCGTGCATGCATGAAGATGATGGAGAGACAGTGCAATTCACAGATAGGTACAAGACCAGCTGATAAATCATACTTTTTGTCCCCGTCAGTCTGTCCATTTGTCTTTTTGGGTCTGTTGATCTCCGGGGGAGGTGGGGTAGGGGTTGTACTATCCTAAATCGACAAGGATACAAGGATAATGTGCTGAACAGGTATGGTTTTTTTACCTTGGTGTCACGAGCACGGTATCTCTAATCCTATATATTCTAGTCTATTCCTGGTTTAATCCAAATTTCTTGTCATACTCAGGGCCCAGGAAATGAAAGGAATTATTTTGCATTCAGTAAATCGTCAGGAATAAGATAATTGAATTTTAAAAATGACTTGAATATTTGTGTTATATATCCTAGCTCAACTATGCAATTGAATTATTAAATGATTGACAAATTTTATCACAAACAGGGCATGGAAGTATTCTTTTGTCATAAATAGTGTTTATCTGGCATTAAGTGCATTTTCGACTGATTGATGTTGTTTTTTGTGCTTTCAAATGAACAGGAAACTATTGGAAGACCTAGGTATCAAGGCTTTTTTTATTGAGGACATTGATGAGATTGGTATAGTTGAGGCAATGGAGAAAGCTTTAGAACACATTAATCCAGAGTAAGATGAATGGTTTGTTCAGTTACTCAATTCATTTGTGTGTTAGTTTAATGTTTACTATTGTTTGCAAGAACATTGTAGTATATATTTATACAAATGTTTAATTTATTCAAAACATTTAATGATATACAAAACAGAAAACTTGTTATATTCATTTTGGCTTCATTCAAGGAATTTCAAAATATATTTTTTCTGTCTATTACATCATACAGGTCAAAAACCAGTTGGTTTCTTAATATAAAAAATGCTTATTTTGTCTTTTACATCCATCCAACTATTTATACTGGTTTGTTCCCAATTCATTCATTCATTGTTTAGCTCTATATTTATTCTTCAATTCATTTCCGTTATATTTATTCTTTCATTAATTTATACATCTATTCATTTGTTGTCAACTACTCATCCATGTTACTTTATTTTTTTTTTGTTCAATGTTCATTTCATACAAGTTTATGCTTTCATCCATCCATTTACTTACCGGTATATCTCTATTCTTTTATTCAGTTATCGTTCATTCATTTGCCCAGTCATCCATAGATTTTAAAATCCATTCGTTTGTTCTTTCATTCATCAATTTTTTCACCCAGCTATCCATGAATGAATTAAACAACCAGAAACATGTGTTAACTTTTGTTCTGTTGTTGTTTCACCAGCAATAACTGTGGTATTCATGTTAGTTTTGACATTGATTCAATGGATCCTGAGATTGCCCCCACCACAGGAACCACTGGTAAGACGATAAAGTTTTCACTTCAATTTTTTAACAACTGCAATTATTATTTATTGAGGTACTGGCTAACAATACTTTTTTCTTGTTATAGTTCGAGGTGGACTGACACTTAGTGAGGGTCTGTACATCGCCCAGAAGATTTTTCAAACAGGTAAGGAACAATAAATATCTTAAGAAAACAGAGATATTGGTGCACTTTTTCAATTTGCGGGGAAAGGAACAAGAAAGGTGACTATATTATTTTAATGTCAGAAGTTCCTTCAGTATTACACTGCTCTCCCAGTAAGCCAATGGTGCACACTTTTTCCCTTTCTTTCCATCAATGCTCCTTTTTACGAGAATTTCAAGCACCTACAACAAGCTACACAGAGTAGGAAGTTGAAACAGGGATGTGAAGCCACTGTGAATCAAACTAAATAATAATAATAATTAATATATTTATTAGGGCAGAACTCCATAGAAATATGATTAAATGCGCTTGTGGTACTCGCACTAACCAACTGTGCCATCCTTGCCACGATATTTAAAAATATGGTAAAAATGAATTTAATAGACTCGTCTTATTGCCACTTGAAGTACTATGTGGAAAAAATATAATATTATTCTTTTGCACAAAGTCCATAAAAAGGGCAAACTAGTTTTTGACATGATTTTGTTTTCTCCAATCCAGGAAAGCTTCAAGGACTAGACCTTGTTGAAATCAACCCCAAGCTGGGTGATGGTATTGAAGCTTTACAGACAGCCAAGACAGGCATGGAGATAGTTGAGACAATGCTGGGCAAACCACAACAGATACCAGAAGAAGACTTAATACCATACAACACCAAGATGAAGATGAAAGGACACAAACCATAAATTGTAAAGTACATTACACATTTTGACCATTTCAAATCTGTACTTTACCATTTAAGTAATTATGTCATTTTGAAAGAGATTGTGTTGCCTGAATATTACCAGAATACTCAGGCAATCAGAATTTACTTTCCATTGAATATCATGTTCTCAGAGGCGGATCCAAAGTGGGGGATCTGAAGTCTATTTCTGAGATTGTACTTCACCATACAATGTAATCAGACATGGGGATCTAGTGTCATTTTGTTGTTTACACATTTACTACCACTATATTTTTAATTCAATGTCAGATGTCAGCTTTACAAAATAGCAATGATGCCATTTGGTTTGTTGCCCGAACCCTTTAAAGGCTTAAAGAGAAGCTATGTGATAATAATGTCATACACTTTCATTGATTTAGAAGTAAAAAAATTCATGCTTTAGGGTAAGTTTACAGTGACTGCTGTAACAAAATAATATACGGATACAAAAATTTTTAAACAGCTCAAAAAATGTAAATTATTATGCTTGTAATATTAGTTTTGAGTAACTTGTAGTATTTCCATTGTTTGTCTGGACAATTTATAAATATTTATTTATTCATCATGAAAAAACAGTTTTTGGTCATAAAAAGTAGTGTCACAAGATTTAAACATACTGGTAAATTATTATATAATATAGTAAATTAATCACTTATAAATGCAATTAATTTTCAAGCATGTATTCTTGCATTTTATTATTGAAACAAAACTTTGAAAATAATAAGTTAAACAGTACACGGTGAATGACAAAATAATGCTCTACGCATTGAGGAGTTTTGATGGCAATTTACATGATTTGTACATGAATCAACTATCATTGTACTCTTGAAAAAGTTTTTTTTTTCATCATTTTTTTTTTCATTTTGCTTGTATAACCTTTTTGAAACTGGTGTATACATAGTGCTTTCACATCATGGAATCAAGAAATTTCAAGTAAATTTCAACTATCATTTTGCTGGCACAACCTTTTTCAAAACAGGTATATGGCTTGCTGAATGCTTTCAAATTGTGAAATCAAGCAAAAAACTCAAAAAATCTTTTGGCACTTTGTCGTACTTAAAAGAAGCCAACATTATGCCTGTAGAGTAAACTTTATTGTCATATTTTTTGTCAAATTAATGTTCTTATTAACATGCTAAGTACCAAATGTCTCTGTACTGTACTACACATCTGTTATGTATCCATTGGTTCAGTATTAAGACTTTGGTATTTTGCATCCTGAAAATAAAATTCAATAATATTAATTAGATATTAATGTACTCACATAATTATTGATGGAGGAAACAAAAAAATAAATACAATAGCCATAGAGTCATTTTTGCATGAGTGGGATTCAAATGGTACCACTATAATATGGCAGATAATTCAAATGTTTTCTTGGAAACTACGGCTACCATACAATACAGTAGTGTTTCCCACTCATACCAAAAGAACTCTAACAACAGCTTTAATTACAGTACAAAGGTGAGATTCCTGTTCCCTGGGGCATTCTTCAAACTCTCCCAGGCTAATGGCGTGCTCACTCAAGGAATGCCAGCTACAATAATGTCAAAGTACCATCCCATTAATTACTTGGCCATAGAGTGTACAAAAATCACATTACTGTTTGAGATAAAACAAGTGGAAATGTAATTTTCTTAGAAAACAAAAAACAAACAAAACAAAAAAAGGCCTCTGGTACCAGTAGCTGTTCATAATCATATATATCAAGTACTATTAGTTTGGAAATGTAAAATAAATAAATAAATGTACATACAAGAACTATATTAGATGTGGATTTTATCAATAAACAAATTCATAATCCTTGTCGTAGTTTGTATGCCTTGCAGTGTTATAGATCCAGACATTTATTTCTCGATAATCATAAACAAAGGGCTAATAGATTAAGGGTGTGTACTGTTGAAATTGCTTTGTGTCACTGCATATAAAGCAATTTCAGTTTTGGTCCAGCAACAGAATAGGAGGAGTCGCCATAGCAGGTCGTGTTTCTGGTTAGATTGAAATGAAAAGAAAGAAAGAAAAGAAAAGAAAAAAACAAATTCCCTACCCTAGAGAGTTTTCTTTCCACTGACTGTCTGAAGAACTTGACAAGATGATTGACGGCAGTTGAGCTTGAAGCCAGGCACTTATTAAACTAAAAATAAAATAAAGTTCTTATTTGAATATCCATTTTTCCCAATTCTATTCATACCCCCTCTATAGAGGGGAGGGGCTGTCTATACACAGGTACTTGTTCCCATTAGATAATAGGCGATTTGCATTATGGAGTCATACACTACAACTACTAGAATGCTTTGTTCACATTCTTTTGTAGCGCAATTAGTTCAAATTGTTCCGTTAATCTCCAAAGGGATTAAGAATTTGAATATGAAAGAGAATTCGTAAAGAATGTTGGTAGTCCTAGTAAAATGACGCTGTTATGCATTGATTGTCTATTATTACGTCAACTAATTCTTCTACCTGTTCTATTGTGTAGGATCCCTTTGTTGTTGATGCCATCAGCTGATTAGTGCTTCCCTCAAACACAAATGTCATCACTGCAGATGATTTCTGTAGAATCAACAGAGTAGATAAATGATGATTTGTGCAATTTGGAATGGGGAAAATATGGATAAATTTGTATTTTCCCAATGATAACCCAAAATAAACCCCATATGGGAATCTCAATTTTTTTTCCTGTGACATATAAATATAATAAAATATATAATTAAAAAATAAGTATAAAGACTTGACTGATTAAGAAAAACAAGCATAGTAATGATTTGCCTACAAATATATTTAAAAAATACAATATACAGTATCAATCTGGTAGGAAATTAAGGTTTAATGTTTTGGAGTTCCTGTGGTACACTCGTTCATTGTCCTGAAACGAGGCTGGGTTTCAGTTCCAATCGCTCCTTTGGTAAAGAATTGAAACAATATCTTCATACATAGAACAATCGTTACAGTTTGTGAAGGTAAGATTTGAGCAGTGCTTTATTTCTGTGGAATACACGAGTGAAGTATTAAAAAAATCAATATCCCAATATCTCAATCGTATAACAAAGGATGAAGCATTTCATCGCAATGTGTAGTGTTTGTGCCATTTTAGCTAAATTTTAGTCAGAGATCTGAAGTGTTAAGTGGTGAAAAATACTGAATATCTTGTATTGCTTCGCTAATACTGAACTTTGAGCGGCCTGTGGTGCAACAAAGCAGGCAGAAACGTCCATTGAAGCAAACCAATCGAAGTTTCCCTGCTTGCAGAGTCTCATGTTCGTGATTCCTGACGAGAATAAGAGAGACCCTCTCGAGAAGCTTTGTCTGATATGCCGCCGTCCAAACATGATATCAGTGTTTTTCTCGCATAAACATATTTTCTTACCGATTATTCGAATATTCCAACGAACAAAACTATAATGAATATTTAATTGTTCAAACGAAGAATTGGATTGGAACTGATAACTAACTGAATCAAATGAAGAAACAAAAATTCCATATTAAGATTCGAGGTGCAAGTTGGAGGTTCAAGTTCCCACGCGGGAGCAAAAAGACAAAAAACAAACAAACAAACAAAAACAACAACAACAACAAAAAAAGAAAAACAAACAAGCAGCCAAATATATTGATTGATTATTGATTGACTGATTGCTCAATATTTGACTGATTGGTTCAGATTGATTAATGTCATTGAATATTGACAGATTTATTGGGTGACAATTGATAATATTCTTTCCCTTCAACAGCATGGAGAAAGATTGGATAGAATACCAATGTAAGGCAGGAGAAACATTTTTATATAACAAAGTAACAGGAGAACACAGATGGCCGCATGCATTAGATCCTGTAAGTCTCACAAAGCCTGATAAAAGTTATCCAATGTATCAAATTTAATAGATTTTATCCCATGGATAGTGCTATTCAAGTTTTCTCCAACATTCTGGCATTATTTTGATGCTCTTACCATTTGAGCTACTGGGGTTGGTTGCACGAAGCCTGAATAGCACTATCCACAGGATAAATCGCTATCCACTGGATAATATCTAAAGAAATCCTATGGAGTGGGTAACTTTATCCAGTGGATAACTTTATTCAGGTTTTGTGCAACCGGCCCTTGGCGTGCTACAACAGAGATCAGGGTTATCTGTTGGTTTTTCACATGTGAACCACTGAATTGTTGGTTTCAAGCATGTCAGAAAATATTGAAATAGTGTTTATCAATAATGGAATGATCAGTCTGCGTGAATCAGTGTGTCTACTCAATTTACATACAGAAATGGTAATACAATAGAAACTACAAAAGCATTCTGCAGTACAACATCTATGGCTTGATTTACTAACACACGTTTATCATGTTTTTTCTAACTTTAGGATTTGGAAGGCAAGATCATGGAAGGTCGTCCAGTAACATACAAAGAATTCTGTACCATTGCTACACAAACAGATGATGATGGCTGTAGCAATCGATGTTTATCCATGTACATCAACACAGATCCAAGTCATCGCCCTAAAACATCAGATACTTTAATTCCTCCACCACAATCAAGCGCTTTAAATGATAAAAACAGCTTGAAAGATCAACGTAACTCAGAGGATATGTTAGAACACAAAGACAAACAAGAAAAAGGTCACAAATCAGGAATCATGACAGCTAACCAAAGCAACCTTGTGGAGCAAGACAATGATGATAGTGACAGTGATCACACCTTGCAAGCTCCACATGTACAACTATTGGAAAATAACCTTGAAGTTTATTATGTTTTGAAAGATGATCAAGAAGTTGGGTCTTTTTCTGCGAGAGATTTGGTTTTTAATAACAGAGATGAGGACAAATGTGGTGACAATGACAATAATGAAGAGGGTGATGTTTCTAGTACTGATGAAGATGATGGCAATGATGATGATGATGATGATTATGTTCCTGAGGATAATGATGAATCTTCCAAGTATTCTGATCATGAAAACGATAACACTGGTGAAAGTGGTATAGCCACACAAGAAAAGAGGCAAGTCACTGAGAAAAAACCAGCACAACAGCGTCAGCAAATGGAGAAACCATTTGAGTGTTCTCAATGTAAAAAGAGATATGCTCTTAAGAAATCTCTGAAAAGACATCTTAAGTCACATACAGGTGAAGAACCCCAGGAATGCCCTGTTTGTAAGAAGAGTTTTCTAAAAAAAGCACTGTTTGATAAGCATTTTAGAGCACATAATGAAGAAAAATTGTTTCAGTGTACTTATTGTGAGAAGAAGTTTTCCATCAAGAGTAATCTGAACTCACATATCAGAATCCACACTGGATTAAAACCATTTGAATGTTCTGTATGTAATAAGAAGTTTGGTCGAAAGTCTGACTTGAACACTCATGCTGCAACACACTCTGGATTAAAACCATTTGAATGTTTTGTTTGTGAGAAGAAGTTTAGACAGAGGTCCCACTTGGACGCACATGTCATAACACACACAGGATTGAAGCCATTCGAATGTACCATTTGCAAAAAGACTTTTAATCGAAAGTCCAACCTGGATACGCATGTTATAACGCACTCTGGAGTGAAATCATTTGAATGTTCTTACTGCCAGAAAAAGTTTAGCCTGGAACAAAACAGAAAGAGGCACGAAAGGAGCCACACTGGGTTAAACTTATTTGAATGTCCTCATTGTGACAAGAAATACACACAAAAACACAACTATGAGGATCACATGAGAATACACAGAGGAGAGAAACCATTCCAATGTGCCATTTGCGACAAGAAGTTTCAGTACAAGTATGCATTAAAAAAACATCTGAATGCTCATGAAAGTCTTCATTAAATAATCCATCAAGAAATCAACTCTAGAGAAAAAGCCCTTTGATTGTTAATCTTCTTGTAACAAAAACAGACACAACATTTAAACAAACACCCAGAAGTGAAAGACTTGTAAAACCACAAGATTAGCAAAATATAACCGATATTATAGACTTGTCAATGTATGTAGAACTTCCAAATGAATGACTGATGTCTGTCAGTCAGAGTAACTTACAATGGTATAGTTGAGACAATGCTGGGCAAACCAGTTGAGGCCATGTCATTTGTTGTCTGAACCCTTTATAGGCGTCAAGAGAAGCTATGTAATACATGAATATGATAAACACAAACATATAAATATAATAAAATTATATAATGATAACTTTATTAAGACTTCACTGATTAAAAAAAACAAGCATAATAATGCTTCGCCTACAAATATATTATTTTATAAATGCTCGAAAAGTATTTAAAATCACTTTTGTGGAAATTGGTTCGATCTGGTATGTGAATGTTTTGGAGTTCCTGTGGTGCACTCGTTCATGGTCCTGAAACGAGTCTGGATTTCAGTTTTTATCGCTCGTGCTGGAGAAAAACCTTTGGTAAAGAATTGAAACAATTTCTTGATACATAGAAAAACTGGCACAATTTGTCAAGGTAAGCTTTGAGCAGTGCTTTATTCTGTTAAATTCACGAGTGAAGTATAAAAAAAAACTATATCGCAATATTTTAATCGCATGACAAAGGATGAAAAAGTTCATCGCAATGTGCAGGTTTTGTGCCAGTTTTGGCTAAATTCAAGTCCGAGATCTGAGTTGTGGTTGTGAAAAATTCTTAATATCTTGTATTGCTTTACTAATACTAAACTTTGGGCGACCTGTGATGCGACAAAACAGGCTGAAACGTTCATTGAAGCAAGCCAATCGAAGTCGAAACAAGATCACAGTGATTTGTTTTTCTTACATGGACACATTTCTTACTGATTATTCGAATATTCCAAAGAACAAAACTATAATAAATATTTAATTGTTCAAACGAAAAATGGATTGGAACTGAAAACACACAGAATCAAATGAAGAAACAAAAATTCCATATTAAGATTCGAGGTTCAAATTGGGGGTTCAAGTTTCCCCCGTGCGAGCAATTATTGATTTACATGTAGCAAGGCCTTGACTAAAAAAATGTTAAGCAAGTGGAATTGTATTTGAAAAAAAAAATACGTGGCAAAGTAAGGTAGTATAACAAAAAATACATAGTAAAGCACCTGAAGACACAACAAAAAGACAAAAAAAAAAAACAAGCAGCCAAATATATTGATTGATTATTGATTGACTGATTGACTGATTGATCAATAATTGACTGATTGGTTCATATTGATTAATATCAGTGATTATTGACAGATTTATTGGGTAATAATTGATGATATTCTTTCCCTTCAACAGCATGGAGAAAGCTTGGATAGAATACCAATGTAAGGCAGGAGAAACATTTTTATACAACAAAGTAACAGGAGAACACAGATGGCCGCATGCATTACATCCTGTAAGTCTCACCTCAGAAAAATAACCCTAAAAATCTATACATTGGTGACAGAATTTTTATATTCATATAGCCACAATATACATGCAGAGATGTCGGAGTCAGGGGGTGGGGGGGCTAAGGGGGTTATAGCCCCCTCAATTTTGCTCATTTAGATTCTTAATTCTCGTTATTCTTAAAAAATAAAACTATCTTTATTACCTTGCCTCAACCTAACTCACCTCAATTTAATAAATTTCCATTTTCTTGTGATGATACAAAATGTCTCATTATATTTTTTCTGAATTTAGTTATCACTTGATTTGCTAAAAGGTGTGCTTCATAGATCAAAAGATCAATATTCATCTTTTTGACAGTCCAAGATGCCATTCTACATTATGTCATTACTTTTACCCATCATTCCTAGTGGTCATGGACTGACCTATTGCCTTTTGGTGATGACAACAATATTTGAAATTGCTATATACATTTCTAAGTGGATCCCTATAATGTGATAAAATGATCCATCCAATGTACATACTAGTAATGCAATGTTCATCATGTTTTTTTCTAACTTCAGGATTTGGAAGGCAAGATCATGGAAGGTCGTCCAGTAACATACAAAGAATTCTGCACGATTAGTACGCAGACAGATGATAATGGCTGTAACAATGGATGTATGTCCATGTACATCAATGTAGATCCACGTCATCACTTCAAAACATCAGATGCTACAATTCTTCAACCACAATCAAGTGTTTTGAATGAAGAAAACAGCTTGAAAGATCAACATAGTTCAGAGGATGTGATAGAACACAGAGACAAACAAGAAAAAGGTCACAAATCAGGAATCATGACAGCTAACCAAAGCAACTTTGTGGAGCAAGACAATGATGATGGTGACAGTAATCACAGTGCTAACACCTTGCAAGCTCCATGTGTACAACTGTTAGAAAATAACCTTGAAGTTTATTACGTTTTGAAAGATAATCAAGAAAATGGGTCTTTTTCTGCCAGAGATTTGGTTTTAAACAACATAGATGAGGACAAATGTGGTGACAGTGATGATAATGATGAGGGTGATGATGTTTATACTACTGATGAAGATGATGACAATGATGATGATTATGTTCCTGAGGATAACAATGAATCTTACAAATATTCTGATCATGAAAATGATAACAATATTTCTGCTGGTGAAAGTGGTATAGTGGCGGCTGTTAATTTACCAGAAAAGAGGCAAGTCACTGAGAAAAAACCAGCAGGACAGCATCAGCAAATGGAGAAACCATTTGAGTGTTCTCAATGTAAAAAAACATATGCTCTTAAGAAATCTCTGAAAAGACATCTTAAGTCACATACAGGTGAAGAACCGCATGAATGCCCTGTTTGTAAGAAGAGTTTTCTAAAAAAAGCTCTGTTTGACAAGCATTTTAGAACACATAACAAAGAGAAATTGTTTCAGTGTACTTACTGTGAGAAGAAGTTTACCATCAAGAGTAATTTAAACACACATATCAGAATCCACACTGGATTGAAACCATTTGAATGTTCTGTGTGTAATAAGAAGTTCGGTCGAAAGTCCAACTTGGACACTCATGTTGCAACACACTCTGGATTAAAACCATTTGAATGTTTTGTTTGTGAGAAGAAGTTTAGACAGAGGTCCCACTTGGACGCACATGTCATAACACACACAGGATTGAAGCCATTCGAATGTACCATTTGCAAAAAGACTTTTAATCGAAAGTCCAACTTGGATACACATTTTATAACGCATTCTGGTGTGAAATCATTTGAATGTTCTTACTGCCAGAAAAAGTTCAGCCTGGAACAAAACAGAAAGAGGCACGAAAGGAGCCACACTGGGTTAAACTTATTTGAATGTCCTCATTGTGACAAGAAATACACACAAAAACACAACTACGAGGATCACATGAGAATACACAGAGGAGAGAAACCATTCCAATGTGCCATTTGCGACAAGAAGTTTCAGTACAAGTATGCATTAAAGAAACATCTGAATACTCATTAAATAATAAGTCTTCATTAAATAATCCACCAAGAAATCAACTCTGGAAAAAAAGATTGTTCCTCTAAAATAAACAAACAGACACAAAATTTAAACCAACACCCAGAAGTGAAAGACTCTGACTTGTAAAACCACAAGATTAGTAAAACAAAACTGATATTGTAGATTTGTCAATGCATGTAGAACTTTCAAATGAAAGTCCGATATCTGTCAGTCAGATTAACTTACAACAATATATTGTATTTGCGAATGATTCTTGTTATTTACAGTGCATACTTTTGTGAGTTGCCAATACAAGAAATGAGAAAAATCTATACAACATCTACTGAGTTATTTTCTAATAGTAAGTGTTGTAATCACACAAATTTCAGTTAAATTTTGACAAGTAGTTATTTACAATTCAACATAAAAACAAAGTTTTTTTCTGTATCTATTTAACATTAAAAGTTGAGAGTTATTATGACCATGAATGTCATATAATAAACTTAATTCTTAAACTCATGAATAAGTAATGAGTGATTTTCAAAGCAAATCAATACCCGTAACAAGTTCTATAACTACTGATATAGAACTGTCCTAATTTGCATAAATTTAAAACTCTATTTTCTCCTGATAAAGTTGAAAATGTATTGAGTTTTTGATGGATACATATAAACAGAATAAATTAGAATTCTTGTTTTATCAAGCGCTATAGATACATGGCTTCGCCTTGTATTTATATCTGCCAATAGAACACTCAGTCTCATTTAATAAATACTACTTAATGTTCATGTAGACTACTGTATTAGTATCAATATTGTAAAATAAAGATATTCCTCAAGTAAGCAATGGCAGTCTTTGTCAAGGATTAATTTATACAATCAACCCCCCTCCCCCCTCAATCAATTATCTTTTGGTTCATCCCTTATACATGGGAGATCCCACATAGCATTCAGTTGATGTAATATATAAACGACAGCAAGGCAGGCAATAAAACAGAATAGGTTCGAGTGACCATAGAGTGAGGGCATGGTACCAAGTTGACAATATTAGCAAGTACATTGATTACTGTGTTAAACTGACTGAAACACATAAACAAAGAATTACTGGGATTACATTGTGTGAGATGCTACAACTGGGAGGCCTCAACTCCATGCACCAGTTCCAGGCCAAATCGACCATTGGTCATAATAAGAACTGTGTTTAGTATAAAGTGATTTTCGTATAAGTGGGAAACAATACTGTATTGTAACAACTGTCATTTCCAAGAACCATAACTTTACCATTTCACACACATGCGAAAATGACTCTAATGCTTTCTGTACCTGCTCTTGGTCCAGTGTAGGATCCAATTGTATTCTATCATCATCTGTAATGGCACACGTCACAGAGCATATTGTAGATTTCATAGGATAACCGGCATCTATCATGGCCAAACATGCCGCGTTCACAGCGCAGGATAGTAGCTTACAGTACAGTTAAGATAAACAAAGTAAAGTAAATGTCAACATTGTAAATTGCCTGAGACTAAAATACCCTCCATAGACCCCTTGCAGTTCATTGGAATGCAACTCAACTTGGAAGACAAAACAATGGATTTCAGCTCCCAAGAAAGGTGAAAGCTTTTGTTTTGTCCTCCAGATGTGGCTTCTTTGACGTCACATGCAAGGATCTATTGAAGGGAGTCAACCCTACAATAATTTGTTAGTAAATAGCAAAGTTCACGCTGACAAAAGCCTTTGTTTTTCATGCGCCAACCAGACAGTTATTGGCTCTTATTTCAATACAATCTATTGTGCTGTGGTTGGCACATTTACATAACAATTCGTTTGTGACGTGTTTGTTAACAGTGCAAGGTGAATGTTGCATCATGGGACATCCCCTTAAATCTGCCCCTGCTAGCATTACATATTATTGGATACAGATCCTGAGTCTTGTATAACTTGTATAATAATTGTCATGGATGATCTTGGATGTAAGGCTGTCAGTATAACCGGCTCACAACTTTGTCTAATAAATTGCTCCATCATCTTTTCTGAACAACCAGGTAATCCAACTTTTGGTCTCAAAATAACTTCAACTAAAGCTTTATCCAGTAATTCTTTATTCATCTTGACTTCAATAGGTCCATAAACCGCCGCCATGACTTGAGTATCACCTGATAAAGACAGAAAAAAAAGACAGTCAACAAAATTTACTAATTTTCATTAATTTTCATGCTTTTTTCACCTTGTTTGAAAACTGCAGATCCATCGGTTTGATTCAACAGTCCCTGTTCAGTAAACATTGTCCTCAACTCGGCAATTTCGCTGCTTTCTGTCTCCATGATTTTAAAAGACAGAAGTTCACCACACGTGCAAAAATCACAAAAACTTCGTTTTGTCCGCCATTTTGTTCTTGAGCTGGCGAAGAGACTGGTTACTAAACTTGCAAAATATATTCTTAGGGGGACTGTATTGAAAATAGAAAAATAAATGTCTCCGTACTTAAAAAACAGTTAATGCAAAAAAATGTCTATCAATGATGTTATGCCATTTTGACGTAAAATTAAATTTGTTTTTACTCAATTTTTTTATTAATGTTTTTTTTCTTGCTGTTCAATGAATTGTATCCATGTTGTTGGTTTTTTTTGTCTCTCCTTACTCCTCCCCCTTCAGTATTCCTTTTGTCACAGCGAACCAAGATGGCGTCCAAAATGTGGTTGTTGAGAACTGCTTTGCAACGAAGTTCTTCCTTTCTTCGTACACGATGCGTTCCTACAACACATGCAGCAGCAAAAGTAAACAGAATAATAATACTTTAATGTATTTTGGCGTTTAAATTGAATATTTTTGTGTTGTGTTTTTAGATTTTATCGTCATCGTCATTTTCGACCATCGGTGAACGACCTCGTTTTCCAGGGGCAGTGAATTGTGAATTCACAGAGAATTTAGAGTTTGTTGATCCTAGTGATCCTCGAGGAATTATCCCTGTGTATAGGGTGATGGATAGAACTGGGACGATTATTCATGACGACCACGATCCTAAGGTATTGTAATGTATAAAATGTTGGATGGAAATTCTCCTACATTGTTGACACATATCGGCGCTTTTTTTCTTCTTTTGTCAATATCATCCGACCCAAACCCCCTCAACACCGAGTCATTGTTGTTTGAAGTATTGTGTCATACTAAAATTAGCACAGATATTCTTAACATTGTTAGGGGATAGGTGAAAAATACGAAACATAAATGCATGGTTTGAAAAACAACATTTTTCCCTATTAAATAGTGATGTTGACACTGCTGAAATCACTGAACTGTTAGAACTGACAAAATAATGTTCAATTGTATGTTTATTTTTGACTGCATCAATGTTTCTAATGAAACAAATGGAAGAGTTTATAAATTGATACACATTAAAAGCTAGTGAGAAAATGACATTCCAGATGCTAGTGGTTCGTCAGAGTGAAAGAAGTCACCCATTTATACGGTACAGTGCTAATGATGAATATCACCTTTGCATTTCAGCTTGACAAAGACATGATAATTGACATGTACCAGAAAATGACACTATTAAATACCATGGACCGTGTGCTATATGAATCCCAGCGGCAAGGTCGTATCTCCTTCTACATGACAGCTTATGGTGAAGAAGGAACACACTTTGGCAGTGCAGCAGCCCTACATCCTGAGGACTTAATATGGGGGCAGTACCGTGAAGCAGGGGTTCTCATGTGGAGAGGATTCACCTTGGCTGAATTCATGAATCAATGCTATGCGAACATGCATGATAAAGGACGAGGACGTCAAATGCCAGTGCATTATGGGTCTAAGGAGTTGAACTTTGTGACAATATCGTCAACACTGGCTACTCAGATGCCTCAAGGTATACCTCAAGAAAACTTAAAAGACAGTGTGTTACAGTCAAAACACCTCAGACAAGCGTACCCACTAAAAGTTCATTGTAATGATTCTTTGAATCTTGATTTGATTATTCGCTTTGTTTATTCAATTTTGAAATCAACCAGTCTAATGCATTTGAGACAAGAAGATTGCTGTTTGAGAGAAAAAAAACATTGAAAATCTTAAACTGCAAGATTTAACTGTCTAGAAACTCTCCCTAAAGTATTTCTTGACAAAAGAAATATGTTGTTTTCCTTATTTAGGATTTTTTTGTAAATACGTTTCTTTGAATTTTGTAGACTGTTTTTCAAATTCGATTGCTGAAATCAAATAATCAATTCAACATTTGAAATCAAAATTAAATGAAGTTTTGGTGGGTACACTTCAGGTGTTTTGACTGTAAAAAATTATTATTTCAGTTCTGTATCAGTTTCACTGTCCAGTGCTTGATACTGAGTGTGACATGTATATAATATTGCACTTATCAAACATTCATTTATGTACACTATCGTATTGTTTTTAATTAGCTGCTGGTTCGGCATATGCCTTGAAAAGGCAAGGAAAACCCAATTGTGTTGTGTGTTATTTTGGTGATGGAGCAGCTAGTGAAGGAGATGCTCATGCAGCATTTAATTTTGCTTCAACGTTGGATGCTCCTTGTGTTTTCTTCTGGTGAGTTCTGACAGTTTTAATTATCAGTGAACATCCATCCATCCATCGATCCTACCATGCCTTATCTAAATCCATTCTTCCATTAACTCATTTTGTCCATTCATCTATGACTCCCATCCATTTATTTATGTTATCATCCATCCATTCATCCATTTGATCCAGTCATAAATTGCTTGACTACCTTGCTAACTTATGAATAACCACAAATGCTTGGCTTTTTTTAATTATTAAAATATTTTAGACATTGTTTATAATAATACTTGTACTTTGTGTCTGTAGCCGTAACAATGGCTATGCCATTTCCACTCCTACTCACGAACAGTACAGAGGTGATGGAATTGGTAAGTAATATGTATCTTGTTACTGAATAAGTGTGCTGAATAGGAAATATTTTGTTCACAATGATCCTGTATGAGGTATAGGAGTGTATCTAGAGGGAGCACCGCAGTCAAACGTTAGCACATGCATCACATTTGCATTTGTAAACAATCAGCTCGTTTGGCAATTGAGTTATAAGTTGATTTATAAGAAATTGCATGAATATTTAGGCTTAATTTTTTGTACATTAATGCTTTGTAAAATTATCTTTGTACCCTAAGTTTACACTTCTTCAATTCTGTTTACATTTTGAGAAAAAAAAATGGTGAAAGTTTTCTCTTTCGTAGCTTTCATTAGAAATCCCCACACAGAAAGCACTGGGTACCAGATCATTTGATCTGCATTTTTTATATTTGTTTCGAACGTGCACAGACGTTTCACCTAATGTCTCCATGTACTTTACAATTCCTAATTATTATTTTGCAGATCTATATGTAATTGACTTTTGCAAGCATTCATTTTAAAATAAATCAATTTTAATGAACTATTGTTGTAATTGTTATCAGCTTGTAGAGGAAGAAGCTATGGTATGCTAGCAATCAGAGTTGATGGCAACGATGTCTTTGCTGTCTACAATGTCACCAAGAAAGCAAGAGAGATTGCTGTCAGTGAGCAGAGACCAGTCATGGTTGAAGCTATGACTTATAGGTATGAAGTTCAACACAACTTTTGCAATAGATTGTATCCTGGACATGATTAGGTGGTTTAGAAGGGGGTTTTGGCTATGTTGATTGACATGAAGACAAGAGTAACCTTGAATTTTCATCTGAATGATAGCTAACTGTACATAGAGCTGGGTGGAACAAGTTTCAAGTGATCTGTGATTTGTCTAAAACTAAGTCAGTGAGTTGTGAAATGCAGTACATTTTTGCAGTTATTGGTGAATTTTCAAATTAAGTTCTGGTATATTTTATGTGTGTGGCCATCAAAGAAAATGAAAAACTGACATTTTGTTGTGGATGTTTCATATAGAATTGGCCATCACAGCACAAGTGATGACTCGTCAGTTTATCGATCACTCAAAGAAGTCAATTACTGGGACAAAGAGGATCACCCTATATCTAGATTAAGGTAGGTTGATACAAATAACGATTCCATGTTTATGTAAGCCAGGAACGTCCTTAAGGCAAACTGTACATTCATCCAACTACCTCTCTATCAATGCTCCTTTTTGAGCATATTGAAAGCTGCTGCAAGATACAGAAAGGAGCCTAAACAAGAATGTAGTCACTGAATCAAACTGGTGACCTCATGAATAGTGTGTTGTAGCTCAGTTATAGCTGAAGTCCAAAGGGTCCATCCTAGTACCCAGAGCCTTTTCAGCTAGAATATTGAGAAGGGTCTGGGATCAAGATGTTCCAATTCTTTCTAAATACTAGACTAAGTGTTTTTTTTTTATCATAATGGTTTGTTTTCACTTTTTGTATTTATCAACTTATCAATGATAATCACCATTTTTGCTTAATAGATATTACTTGGAAAATAAAGGATGGTGGAATGAAGAACAAGAAAAAGAATGGAAAAAGGAAGCAAGACTTCAAGTGATGAAAGCATTCACTGATGCTGAAAAAGCCTTAAAGCCACCCATAAAAGATCTTTTTTATGATGTCTACAAGGAAATACCAAAAAATATAGAGGAGCAATATAATGAATGTTTAGAACATATTGCAAAATATCCACATGAATATCCTATCGATCTTCATGAAAAATCACAGTAGGCACTTACCCTCCCCTCCCCTAGTAATGCATGGTAAGTGATAATATTTCTAGAATTATTGTCCCAAAAATTCCTTCCACCAGCAGTGAAGACCTATAGAGTTGTAACAAAATTCCCCAAGGTACCCTCCATCAGTAGTGAAGACTTAGTTGTAACAAAATTCCCCAAGGTACCCTCCATCAGTAGTGAACTGACTTAGTTGTAACAAAATTCCCCAAGGTACCCTCCATCAGTAGTGAACTGACTTAGTTGTAACAAAATTCCCCAAGGTATCCTCCATCAGTAGTGAACTGACTTAGTTGTAACAAAATTTCCCCAGGCTACCCTCCATTAGTAGTGAAGACTAACAGTGTTGCACTGTTTCATGAAAATTTCCCAAGACTGCCCTCCCACAGTAGTGATGATCAGTGCCAAATTTCCATTTATACATTCAAAAACAGTAATTTAGGTTTCATAGCATAGTCAGTGTTGAAATTACAGTAAGATATTTAAAAGGTTAAGTTCAACTTGAAAGTTTTAATATTTTGTAAAACAATTAAGTCGATATTAATTTTTTACATAAATAAGGGACACAGCAAAATATATATTTTGATTACAGGTTTTAGGTGTTTGAAAATTTTGTCTATTGTCGTCAGTCAGCAGACTGTACTCCTATAAGGCATCATTAGTTTTTGTTGTTTCAATGACGTACAGCAAAATGTATGATACTAGAGTGCATGACGAATAAAACATGAAAGAACTACTTACAGTAAGATTGAGTGTCTAATAGTATTTCTTTATGAAGTTTAAAAGTTCTTTGTTGGTTGTAGTATTCATTATTTTAAGATTATGACTCATCAACCATAGTTAAAAGTATCAGATTTACTCCGAGCTTTCGACCTTACCGGTCATCTTCAGGGAATGATATTTATTAACTTCCACAAACTAGTGCAATTGTAATTATTAGACACAATAACTTTTATTTCACAGCTTTTTGGCTCTGCACTCGTGTTTCCTTGGTAAAAAGGTACCTCCATTTGAAGTTCTAAGGTGTTGTTATTTATTAATAGTTGTAGTGAGTTAAACTAACACATTCTGAAGTTATTTTCTCTTTTTGTAGATCGTCTGTTAATAGGTATTGTAGATTATAAAAGATATGGATAATTTTGCAATACATCTGTGAAAATATTATGTATGCTTTGCAAATGATGTACAACAAAATAAATGATACAAAGGCAATAAAGAAGCTTTTGAGCAATAGTGTTTGGTCTTGTCCCTTAGAGTGCAAACAATACAGGGATCATGGCTTTTGTGCCCAAAAAAATATTGATAATCAAATGAATTTAAACTTATTTATGCCAGCTGGCTCCCAACTTTTTAATGTGCTCTGAGATCCACTCTGTGAGTACTTTTTCACCTTGTGACATTAATAAAGTTGAGAAACTTAAAAATTCTCCGCCTACAGTCTTCATTAGTCATTGCCAATATTATGAAATAACTATGACACTGCGCTCTGATTGGTCAACACTCGTGCTTTATGAGAGCACAAAGTATGCACACGTCAGTTATTTTGACTTCTTGCTTCTACTTTGTCAATTTGTATTTTATAAAAGGAATAAAAAAACTTGCTTGCTGTGCTTTATCGAGAAATAAAGCACTTGGGGATTGGCAGAACACTCAAAATTTGCAAAAAACTGCTACGCGTCATGCTTCTCTAGCACTTCTCTTGTGTTCTGGCTATCCCCGCATGCTTCATTTCTCGATAAAGCATGCATGCATGTCTTTTATTCCTTCAATATAACACAAGCATAAACAATTTAAAAAAATACAAAATTTATTTAAATATAAAAAAGGGTTTTACATGATTTAACACAATGCTATTTGCAGAAGACCAAAAGGATGACATTTTTGTTTAGTGTTTAGAAACATTGACATGCTTGTACATTATCTAGTACTCTTTCCAATACAAAACAATAAAAAAGAGCACTTATCTGAAACTACCTCAGGCCAAGTACTAACATGGAAGAAATTGATAGGACAAATTATTGGAGCAAATCATCAATTATTGGCAAAAATATTTTTCATGTAAAACTGCTGGTACTAAACATAGAGGTTTGTTCTGAGAGACGTCATTGCATTGCAAAGATATGCTAAATTAAGTCAACACAGGAAAGCTGCTAAAATTACATTTCAAGCTGAACTAGATATCATCAACCACAACGTTCTTAGCACAATAATTAGCATGGTTTTGATACGACTAAAAATCTACTTTATAGTTAAAGCTATAAGTCAAGTCTACCAAGGTATGGAGCATTGTAGGAGCCTAGATAGAGATGATTATCTTCCTCATGGACTTCACTGACTCCAGATATAACTCTGCCACCAGGATCATGGAAGCTTCGAAGGATTCTACCAGATTCACTAACTTCAAGGATTAGACCGTACTTAGGAAACAACTTGATGGCCAATTCTTGTGGTATTACCTGAATGATAATTGAAAGATCAAAAATCACACTATTCTTGTGATTGCTCAATATGTTAAACTAGCGAGAGTAGTACCTTGACTAACATGTTCCTAAACCATGGTCTGGGAGCCATCCAATCAATCATTGAAAATGGAGCTTTTCTCACAGCACCCATGGGAATCCAATAGCCACCATTACTGCTTTCACGTATGTTGTCTGGTAGACCTGGAAGATTCTCCATGAAAGTTTCCACCATGCCTTCCTTGTTGCCTTTAATATAATATCTAAATAAAAAATGCATTGTTAGAATTATAATAAATTGTTAAATACTAGTTATATCAAACAATCAATGAAAATTTACTCATTTCAAGCATTTTTGCCCTTTCTGCATGGTCATCTTCAGGGAATGAAAACATGTCACAGCTTACAAAGAAAATGCAATGAAACTGTGACAAAAATGTGCACCAATTAAACAAAGTTTGATTGTGTTTTCTTGGTAAGTTACAAGAAACAATTTCTAATCCCTGGATTACAGGTGACCAGCAAGGTTTAAAGCTAGGAATAAATAAATCAAACTTTGTTTTGGATATAGTTGATAAAGAAATTTATAACTGAAGTCAGATAATTATCATTAACCCTTTCGCTCCTGGAGATTTTTGGAGTTTTTAGGCGTTTTTTGACACGTACAAACTTTTAGCTCGTCCAGAGCAGTTTGTTTTTGGCTTCGATCAAGATTCCTGTGTTTTTGTGTTACCGGGGAGGCATGAAGCTGGCAAACAGGTTTAACACGTTAGAAACAGGTTTTCAGTCTAATCAGAACTTTGACGAATTCGCATCATTCGTGATTTCGTCGTTGTTTTTTGCTATTATTTTGCCTCTAAACGCTTCTGGAAAAGCATCATTAAGCTTTCTAGTTGTGATGAGTCTACTGTTTGAAAGAAATCAAGCTGGTGAGATGATTTCCAGTTAAAATTCGTGTTTTTTTCGCACTCGTGAATTTTGGTGACCGTTGAAGAAATCATCACTTCAAGACTGTTTTAGAGGCAAATTCTCGGACTGCCGCGGCTATTTTTGCAAGTTGTGGTGATAGAAGAACACAACAAGCCTGAAAATTCGGCAGAATTCCGAGGTAGCGTTAGACTTATAAAAAGCAAAAACTTGAAATGGGGGGAGGCTATGACGGCTGCCGAAAATTTGGTTGATTTCCCAGAATGCATTGCAGTGGTATTTTTGTCGAAACACGTGTAGTTCGAAATAGGCATGTTCGTAGGGATTTAGCGCTGTAAGTAGAATGAAATAAAACTTGAAAAACTTGCATACGCTTAGTAGAAGGACTGAATTTTCCTAGGATATGAAACTTTTTGCTTGAAGACAAGGTTTTTTGCCAAAAAACTCGACCTGCAAAATGTGTGATTTTCAACATCTGAAAATAGCGAAAAAACGTGATTTTCCTGCTTTTGAAAGTTTGAACTGTATGTTTTTGCCCAAATTGCTAGTTTCTTCAACCTGAATGATACTTAAAAGTTAGCCACATTTCTAGTGTTTGCTTTGAATGGTGATTTATGGCATTAATGACTAAATTCAGGAGGATATGATTTTTTAAAGCAAGGTAGTTCTCTACGGCCGGTTTTGGCCGGTACAGGAGCGAAAGGGTTAATAAAAAATGCAAATATAAGAGCTATCTATTTCATACATAACTTTACTTTACCTGCGTATTCGGGCAGCAACTGTCTCAGCGACAAGCACTGAATCACCTTCATGAGATATTTGTACACCATTACCAAACTGTAGATCATCCATAAGCACATCTAGTTCTCCTGACTTATGATAGGCTAGAAGACGACCACTTGCTTCTCCTTCCATGACGGCATATCTGTAATGCAACATAACGATAACTCACTTGAGTATGACACAGAGTCAATTTGGTTTGTGTGGTTAGCTGAGTACTTAAAGTAAAATTGTACCATATAAATATATGCATGTACTTTTAAAAACTAAAATCAAAAAAGCAAAGACAATAAAAAACAATTGTATGACTGATATATCCCAGGACTTAGCTAATCAGAACATATTAGAACACAAGAACTGATCAAGTGTAGATTTAAATGGTACAATGTTAGTATCATGACCACCAGCAATGCTCAGATAAAACTTTAGTTCTTTTAAGCCTGATTTACGCAGTGCGATTTCAATTGTCACATGCGAGTTGTAGTATACGTCAACTAGATGTAACTTCTAAAACTAGTCGCTGGCGCTCTAAAAAGTGTTTCAGAATGTCCTACGGCTAGTTTTACAATGTTTTGAACCTCACGACTAGTCATATACTACAAATCACATGTGATAAATTGTACCCTGTAAATCAGCATTTAGATGTTGAAGAACAATTTTTGAACAAAAATTGAATGGATGCTCTTACTTGTGATTGCACCTGTCCCACTTGGCAGTACTGTCTGTAAAGTATATTGTTCCATAACGATCTATATCTAAGTCATTAACAAACTTGAATGGCACTCCGTGTGCACCAGTCTTTGATGAAACTAAAGTACTAACTGTCCCAGTTTTCGTGTCAACTTTTAATAGTCCAAGATGGGCATCAGCTACAATAAGATTCACACCATATCGATCAAATCTCAAGCCGAGTGGACGGCCACATGTTGGTTCTGCTTCTTTGGTACCTGATGAACAAAATGGTAAAAAACAGTAAATAAAAATAATACAAAAGAGTGACAGAGGAAAGCAAGAAAGAAAGAAAGAAATGGATGAAAAATATGTCCGGTATCTTTTAGGTTTTTTTTTGTGAAACATTCCAAATCGCTGATCATTTATCCCCCCAGTCTCCCACTAGGAGGTATTAATCTTAATAACTAATTAGTCTGCTGAAGCCAAAATATTCATACATATTGCTATGATAATGCCAGAATTTGAAACAAATCTTACCACAAGGTGGATTGGTACTAACACTACCAGTCCTTGCAACATCAATGACTTTTCCATCAACAAACTTAACAATTCTACCATCTGCAAGTCCAGAGTAGACCACCCCTGAAGGGTCCACAGCAATAGATTCTGGTGCTACAATTTCACCCTCAAATAACCTTTTTGCCTTTTGTAGTTCCTCATTAGGTTCTAATGGGCCTTCTAGTTTGGGAAGAGGTTTTGGATAACTGAAAAAAGAGAAATTGTAGTTCCATTGCTCAAATATGTGACCAGAAACATGTTGCGAGAGTACATTGCTTTTCCATGCTCCTGAATATTTCATTTATCGTCAATAAGCCTTTCTCAATTAAAATCATATCTTTTATACAAGAAAAACCTTACATTTAAAAGACCTATTAACATGCAGAACTTGAAAAAAGCTTATGGACATAAATTCAACAGAAAGAGCTCCCAAAAAAAGAAAATAGTGTCACCCTTGTCTCATTCAAAACAAAAAAATTGGTAGAAATTCACCCCCTTAAAATCATTTGAATGAATTAAAAAAAAACTCATCAAAACTGGCAGCCCCCTTCTTTCAGAAGAATCTGCCCTCCCCAACCCCTCATCTAAGGTGACACTAAATAATCATTTTAATTATATTTTGATGAACACAAGAACTAGGGAATTGATAATGTGGACTTTTTGATTTACTCCAACAAAGGCGATAAGGTCCAAAACATCAATTCCATTTACTTTTATTCTACAATGCCCAAATATTACAAAACTACTTTCATATGTTTTATTTTGCTCTAATTTGTTCACCAAACATAGCTTACCTGTAAGCAACTGATTCTATTGGTGAAGGTATTAAAATGACGGCAGCAACACACAAAACAACAGATACAACAAAGATGACCAAACATTTACCCAACAAAGACCTGAAACAACAACCATTACAATAACAATAAAAAAATTAGACTTTATTGAACTTTTCTATACAAAAATCCAAAGTACATGTTAATGCATCAAAAAATTGTCCAAACTATGTATTCATGAATGCATGCAATTACTAAACAATGATAGTTCAGATAAACACAGCTAAACAGTTTCTTTGTGTTTCCTTGTTTTTCTTCATCAATCAATCAATCAATCAATCAATCAATCAATCAATCAATCAATTACCTTTTAATATTTACCTGTCTAAAAATATTTAGCATTTCTGCTAGTTATGGAACAAAACATAAAACAAATCAAAAGTATTCAGCAACTGGTAGTAAATTTCAACCCCATGCACTATCGTAGATTCGTATGTAGAATTTGGGATCAATGAATACTAAATCTTTTAAAACGTGCATTTCTGAGAAGCTGTTTTGAGCTTTTAGGTGTCTTTCAGATAATTTAAAAAACATATATACATATAAACATATATATTATACACCTCTAATGCACAGCGGTATCTACATGACCAATAATTGCTAAAATCTTGGAAAGGAAAAAAACAAATCTGTGAAGAACTTCAAGACAAAATGGACGTCATGTTGGACCGTATAGGCATTGGCACGAGAATACTTTATCAATTAGCCATGTATTTCCTATTCCAACTTTTCTAACCATTCTAATCACCTTTTAAAAGTACAAAATGTATATAATCGCCAGTATTTTGATAACAAGAGGTTGCAAAAAAATTGGTGTTCTCGTAACTAAATAATAAACTAGGTAACTTTTGGAATGTGTCGATGTCGAAGGTGGTCAAGCATGAAAGCAAAACAGCAATAACTCGATAGCTCCATCAAACATTATAGTAGAATAACAATCCATAGAACGGACCATACCCTTTGCTGGCTTGTTGTACGCTTTTTTCCCCTAATTTTCCCTCGCTTCTATCGGAACCTGCCATCTTGTAAATCACACTTTATGCCTACGTGTCCCGTCCGCAAGACGACATGCATACAACAGGAAACCCGAGCGACTGGAGCGCGTTCGCGCGTTTTTTTTCTTTTCTTTTTTTTTACCAGTCCCAGGCAACCACCGTCAGTCGCACGTGAGTTTGAGGTCAACAAATAATAGTCAGCAAAATCAAACATTGTTCTTCTAGTGAGCTAAAATTACCTGAGTAATATGACTTCCAGACACAAAACATTCAGTAAACACAAAACTAAAGCGAATATAAAATCACCTGGCCAACGAGGTTGCCAAATTAAAAATGCTTCCAAAATCACCAGTGCCAATCCACCACGGCTGAGGTTCCAAGAACTACGTAGGTGGTCGTGCTCGAAAACACACAAAACTGCAGTGTAAGCAGAACGTGTACCAAGGGTAAAAAAAAATAATCCCTCCGTAGTAGCCTAAAAGAACCAACGAAAAACTTTGAGAAATGATCCGAAGTAGTCGTTGTTGGAGTTTAATATGACAACTTACGACAGAGGACAAGTTCCAATTTTAGACTTCCACAATCCGGCTGGCGCAACTTTTCATTATGATGGATGTGGTGTTTACTCATATCCTATGGGAAACACGCGAAAACGAAGCATTACAGCACAGATTGGAACAACTAAACAACAGCATCTCGAACTACTTCTGCTTGGATGCGGAGATATCAGAAATCTTCTCTGTACAGTGTCGGAACTTTCTCAGAGAAAGCCCCAACATCGTCCCAAGAGTGTAGACTTTCATTTGAATGATTACGATGCATTGATACTGCCCAGAGATGTCATTCTTCTTGACATAGTCTCGGATATCAACCCTGATTCAGCTGATGATGTGGACTTTTTGTGGAATGTTTGGAATAACATGTGCCTCTCTGAATCACACTACCAACGATTGAAACAGGTTATTAAATCTCTACTAGATAGCAACTTTCAAGACGAAGGCTGTATGATCCAGTTTCAAGACAGCAAAACTGAGCAAGAATGCCGAGCTGTTTGGGAGGATTGGTTACATCTCGACCTTGATGTGCAAAAAGTCAAACAAGAAAGGACAAAATTCAATAAAGATCAGCTATTTCATGCAAACTTTGCGGAGACTTCAACTCATATTCTATCAAAGCTTGCCTTAGCCATTTGTTCTCAAAACGGCCTCCGCTACCTCAGAGAATCCAGTTCCTTAAATGAAGAAGTAAAGCATTGGGCTTGTGAAGCTTCTACGACAGATGATGAAGACCACGTCAATCCAACTTTAATTCGTCCGTTTGTGCACAATTGGAAAATCAATAACTATGGTAGTCCATTCGAAGGATACATGCCATTTACTATGTAAGTATAAACGTTTTTTTTTTTTTTGTTGTAAATATTCACATTTACACCGAACCTTTATTTGAAGTAAACTTAAAAAATACGGCGATCAGTAGGTTGAATAGAGTCAAACTGTGTTCGATCAGTTCGAGAATATTCAAAAAGAGTTGAAACCGTTTCACACTTGAATAACGGTGTTTGCCGAACGAACGTCATAACTTTTGACCGCCAAGTGTAAATTTATGCATATTTTTGTTAGGTTTCTGTCTGATTGAGCGTGCGATTTATAAATAACAATGATAGGCTTTATTCTGCGATTTAAAAATCGCAAAAATTCAAACTCTCCGAAAAGCTGCGATTTATGAATCGCAAAAAGTTCAAAGTCTTCGAAGCGCTGCGAATTATACGTCACAAAAAGTCAGCATGCAAAGTCTGTCTGTCCCACAACGGGTGGGAGCTGCATGGAGTCTTGGCTGATAAATTGTTCACTACATTCTCTGTAAGAGCCAGAAGCCAGATTCAGAGCATCCCCAAAATGCTGCCGGACCTGACTGGACCACTTTAGAAAATCAACAACGCTTGAAACCGCGAGCAATTTACCGCTGAAAACTCCGCGCTCGCGCCAAATCCAGCCAAAAGGCAACGTAAGAATAACACAAGGCGTCTTCGAAAATTATGCTTCAACCTGCCAAAACCCTTTTTTGCGCGGGACTATATTGTTCTTCATTTTTTCTGAAAGATTTCGATTTTTCAACAAAACACGCGATGGTAAGTGTCAAAGACGCAAAACAAAACTGTAAATTTTGACAAAATATTGTAACATATATAATTTATTTTCCCATATTTGTGTAAAATAATGTCTGGTTGAGAAGACCTGTAAAAACTACGTCAATAGCTGTATTAGTTTTTGAGTAATAATTTTTTTTTTGTGAAAAATGCATTTTTCGTCATTTGTTCTTCAAAAATGTAAAAACATGGTTCCGTTCAAAAAATTTTATCTCAAAAACGGGCTCGGGAGCATATAGATTTCTATCTATTTATCGACTAATTGATAAATTCTCTATAAAATATCTTTCTAAGAAAAAATCGTGATGACTTTTTGCTTAAGTAATCAGGACCCTTAAACATAGTTTCAGCGTGCGCGCTAGTGCATAACCAGGCGCATGCACGCCTCAAACTCGAAGAATTTTTATTTTGATGATGTCATGAAAACATACAACGCGTGCATTTAATAAAATAAAAAAATCTCGAAAACTGAGCAGCGATTTTTTTTTGCAATTTCCAGAATATTGTTTTAGTAGCATAATAGAGTAGCTCGCAAATTTTCAATGGTTTTCCAACTACAGAATTTGTTTAATTTAGCAAAAAACATTATTCTGTTATTTCTAGAGTTCTGTATTTGGGAGCGTTTTGCTAAGTCATGGTACTCAAATCTATGTTTTTGAAAAAAATGACCGCTTTGTTATGACAGCCATAGCGTTGCTATAGTGACCGGTCACGTGATCATTTGTACAAAAAATGAATCTTTGACTCAAAGTCATTGAAATTAAGTCCGCCCTTGAGCTTTGTGGGCAATTGATGTTTTTAAAAAAATTCCCTAAACCACCAAGATCCACAACTATATGGAGCCTCCTTAAACTAATATTGTTGAAAGTCAATTTTGTCTTTCTGGGACTAGTTGTGGGAAGCATGGATATCCATGGGATAAACCCCAGGGGATAATCCGGACATTTTGAAAGGGGGGCACTAATCAAAATATGATATGGAAATTTTGAAATGGGGGCACTTATCAAAATATGATATGGGAATTTTGAAAGGGGGGCACTAATCAAAAAATGATATGGAAATTTTGAAAGGGGGGCACTTATCAAAAAATGATATGGAAATTTTGAAAGGGGGGCACTAATCAAAATATGATATGGAAATTTTGAAAGGGGGATCTGGCTCTGAACCCACTACCCAGCTGATAAATTCTATAGAAATCTTTTGGAGTGAATAACTTTATCCAGTGGATAACTTTATCCATGCTTTGTGCAACTGGCCCCTGATCAATATTAATTTTCGCCTCATTTTTAATTTGAAGTTGCCAGTTGCATGATGTACCAGTCGTGATCTTCTTATAAATTTGATATAACCATTTAAACCAAGGTATTTCCACAAGGTATGTTACGATTGATAGCTTACCTTTTATTACCAATAGACCTGACATTGAGCGATGCAAATCATTGACAGGAGTATGCAAAGAAACCCTGACATTGTGGGTAAAAAATTTCCGGCAGTTTAAACATTTGAATCCCATTAAGGTAAGTCTTTTGTTGTTTTGTGTTTTTGTGCATTTTGCAAAAAAAAAAAAAAAAAAAAAAAAAAAAAAAAAAAAAAATTATTCATTTATTCACTCATTCTGTCATTCTTTATTTTAGCTTAATTTTTCTTGAGAAGCAATGATAATGATGTTTATAAGTGGATGTTAACAATCGCTATGATGTACAGGTCATCTTATGGAGTGGTGATGGGCTAGGACTGTGTACAAGTGGTTTTCCAAGTGAACTACAATTTGATGTTATTGATACAAGTAATGTCAGTGATCATATTGGACTTTTGAATGTACTAGTTTGCTGTGCACCAAAATTGAAAAGGTATTTTTACAGATAGGAAGATGTAGTGAAATATTAATCCCTATCCGGTTGGCTCAGTCAAGGGCTCAATCCCCGTGGCCGGACCAACGCTGAGGGTCTTGTATGTAAATGTTTAGAATTTCGCATCTTCTCAGATAAAGATTTTAAGTCGGAGGTATACCGGTGCCTAGAGCACAAATCCTCAAATAAAAATAATAAAATAAATTAACTTTTCAAAATATGTTCAATTCAGGGATGAATGTAGGGGTTGGGTTTTAGAGTTGCAAACCCACTATGAAAGCTGTAGAATAAGCCATTTGTCCTTTAATGACTATTTCATGATATGAGTCCTTATATAATGCGACAATTCCTCTTTGAATATATCAAGGTTCCACTCTGTTATATAGAGAAACTGTCTTGTTTACATAGTGACTAAAGTAGGTTCAACACTTATAAATAAAGTAACATGCATTCAACTCAGGGGCGGATCCGGGATTGTTTTCAGGAGGAAATACATCATCTTCAGGAGGGGGTGCACTACCCACTAAACATGAAATACTGAGGTTATTTTGGAAAAAACTCTTAGGTATAGGATCAAGCTTTTTACTTTAAACATGTTTCGGCAGTCCTGCTGCCATCATCAGTAATAAAGAATAAACAAGTGAATTGGTACTATAATATAATATGGACATAAATGAATATGCATAATACGTGGTGATGCGTAAAGACAACAATAAGGACTCGAGATCCTTCCAGGAGGGGATTCGCGCCCCCCCCCCCCCCCTCTGCACCACTCCCCTAGATCCACAACTGCAACTACATGAAGAAGCGATGATAGTTCCATGGAGCAGAATGTCGATCCATTATTCAGGCTCTGACTGGACCACCATGCAGAGCTTTACAGGGACTTATTTATGTGTGAACCCGACCGCCAAAATTTCCGTTCCCATTTTGCCCTTTGATTCTATATCCCTAACAACAGCGATCTCATTTACGTTGAATATTATTTACTGAATCTACTATATACTTACCCCAATCCCATGGTGCTTAATTTCCGACGGAGCATACCATGCATGTTATGACCTTTGTTCTAAATTTTTCTAAATTTTAATTAAAATGGAGAAGGTAATATGTCATTCTCTTTCCAACGGCAAATATTGTTACATAACTTTGTCTAAAATTGTCTATAACTTGTTTATACGGGTTGTAGCTCACTTAGTACTTCGGAGATGCTTGTCCTGAATTTAACGCATAATCAGGAAGCTACAAATATATATAAACTAAATGAACAAACTGTAAAACTAAGTACAAAATTTACAAATAAATAAAACAAACGGAACGAAAAGGACAAAAAACGACAAAATCTCACGGGAAAAATTACGAAATGGAAACCTACAAAGAGGAAATAAAAATACAAAACGCAAATACAAAACGTAAAACGCGGAATTAATTCTACTGTCTTTACACGGGTTACTTCAAACAGGAGCTAGCAGCATGACAGTATAGCAATATACAAGCCTTATGCAATCACATCACAACCTACGACTGCTGCAATTACAATCCTTAAAAAAACTTGATATGTCAATAGCTCTATCGTTCAACTGTCAGATTACATGCATTATGTAACAATTAACAAAATTTGATGTTTTCCTCTCTAATGTGTAAATGTCTGTGGCAAAATGAAATAGCATATTTCCATGTTATTTTCTGATGAACCTTTTTATGAAGATACAGCCGTTTTTGCATGAGTGGGCAATGTTATTGCAGTTACGATGAGGGAGATGATTGTTTTCTTAGAAATTACGGTTACAATACGGTACTGTTTCCCACTCTTACGAAAACGACTCTTATGTCTCAACTGAATCATTAGCCGGATTCATGCACTAGCTCAATTTAAAATCCACTGTATTTAAAGACCAGGAGAGTCGTTGCTACTGACGTCAAGTATGTTATGCTGGGCAGCAAAGTGTAAAGACATGGAAGACTACTACAACAAGTGTATTGGAATAGATACAAACATGCTACCAACAATCCTTGGGTTGCACCTGGCTGTAGACTTGGATTTGGGAAACAGGTATTGTTAAATATCTCCATATTAGCGATACATTTAACCAAGGGTTGGGCACTAGGTTTAAACATATTAGGGGAAGTACTCCCTCAGTACCACTTCTTTCAACCTCTTACTCTCACACTGAAAAAAAAAGAACAAATGTGTTTATTGCAATATCCAAATAACTAAACATGGAAAAGTGGCATTTTGAAAGATTTTCCGAAATAATGCCTTTTTTCCACGTTTAGTTATTTAGATATTGCAAAATCAGGTAAATAAACACACTTGTTTTTTGTAGTGCATACTCTCTCCACCCAGGTGTATAAATGGGTACCGCCATTTACTGGAGATAAATATAATCATAGTATATACATGTCATCCGCTGCCTGGTAGACCAATGCTGGTTTCCAGATGCTGAAGGGAGATTGGACAGTAAACAGTGTCGTGGACTTTGAACACCAGTTATCACGTGATTTTGTGACGTCATTTAAGATTGATATAATTACCTGTACACGTACCATTTTTAGGAGGATTCATTAGTAAACGTGAGAGTGATTCTTTGGAATAAAAACTAAATCAACTAGCAGGTTGTCGCCTATTCATAACATGGCGCCCAACGTGGGGCTGGACTAATTTAGTCCAGCCCTACAACGACTACTACAATGGCTGACAATCTGTTAAGATTAAAAGCAAAACGAGGAGGACACCGAGGGACATGCACGAAGCTCGGCAAAGAAGTCGAGGAACTATTTGCGAACGAACACGACGAGATTGCCATCACAAGATGTACAACGATTAAAACTCTCCTTGAAGACAAATTGAAAACGCTGAATCAATTGGACGAAGACATTTTGAATATCTGCGACATTCACGACATAGAAAACGAAATCGAAGAATCTACAGAAGTAACCGCGAGAATATTACACGTATTAACCCGAATCGAAGAATTTCTTCAACGCCGATTGAAGAAACACGAAGCACAGCAAAAGAAGCCAACTGATGGTCATCATAACGAGCAAACGAACATAAACGATAATGGATCACAACCCAAAACCTCGAACGTGCAACACGATGCAAATGGATCTAGTAATGAACAGTCGACTACGATTTTGGATACTTGTAAATCTAGTAGTGAACAGTCGACCTCGAATAACGATGAAAGCAAGATTGAGAAAACGACAAGCGAAGGAAACACAAACAAAGTTGCGAAAATCGATGAAACCGTTAACGATAAAGAAACGATGCAAAATTACATGAAGAATACGAACGCGGAGTCAAATATCGACACGAATCAAGCATGCGGCTCCTCATACGTAAAGGCGAAGTTACCGAAACTTACGCTACCGAAATTCAAGGGAGAAATAACCAAATGGAACTCGTTTTGGGACACATACGAGTCAGCAATACACGTCAAACAGGACATATCAAAAATCGACAAGTTCAATTATTTGAATTCTCTATTAGAAGGCAGTGCTGCACGTGCGATTCAAGGACTGACACTCACGAATGCCAACTACGACGCGGCTATCGAAATACTTCATGAACGCTTTGGAAAACCCCAACAAATTATTGCCGCACATATGGATGAGCTACTTAAGGTTCCCGTTACGTCGGGAGATAAAACGTCGTCGTTAAGATTTCTGTACGACAAGATCAGTGTACACGTGCGTGGATTATCCTCGTTGGGTGTATCAGCTAAACAATATGGAAGTTTGTTGATTCCAATAATTATGTCGAAACTACCAAGCAACATTAGAATTGAAGTCGCTCGCAAAACATCAAACGAAGTGTGGGACATGGAAGAACTACTGAAAATCATTCAAACAGAGATCGAAGCTCGAGAACTTAGTGATAATGTTCTAACAACAGACACGAAACGTTCAACATACACGCAGGGAACGCCCCCACCTCACAAAACTACATTTCCACATCGACAACCAACTACAGGAACTTTCGTTAGCAATGAAGGTTACAGACCACCTCAATGTGTTTATTGTAATGAACAGCACTTCTCAGCCTCATGTGAAAAGATAAAAAATGTCGAGGAACGAAAGGCAATTTTGATGAGATCTGGACGGTGTTTTCTTTGTCTTAAAAGGGGAGATCACAAGGTGGCCGATTGCCGAAGCACTAAAATGTGTCGCCTTTGTAAGGCTAAACATCATCAATCGATCTGTGATAAACGAGAAAGCAAAACGATGCCATCAAGAGACGATGAAATGCCACCGATTTCATCTCCACGATCGAATGATCAAAATGTGCATCAACATATTACAGTTTCCGGTCATAGTGTGACTGCTCAAGCAAAGGCTAAAACAACTGTACTACTTCAAACTGCAAGAGCTACGGCAATTAATCCATCGAATGGACAATCTACGTCTGTACGAATACTTTTCGACAGTGGAAGTCAAAGAACTTATGTAACCGATGATATACGAGATAAACTGAGCTTAGACATTCTATACAAAGAAAGACTTAACCTCAACACCTTTGGAGAAAATAACTACAAGAGTAAAAAGTGCGATGCTGTTACATTACAACTACAACGACCAGGACATCCTGAAGTTTTCGATGTCAAATGTCTAAGTTTTCCTACAATTTGTACACCGGTTCCGTCCAAGGTCAACATCGAATTTCCTCATTTACACGGCTTGGATATCGGAGATAATTATAACGACGAACATGGAACTATTGATATTCTGATCGGAATGGACTATTATTGGCACTTTATAGACGGAGATTGCGTACGCGGAGAGTCTGGACCGACTGCAATGAACAGCAAATTCGGATGGATTTTGTCTGGTCCTCTATATATCGAAGATTCAGTAAACTGTGGATGTGTTGTTACAAATCTTATCATATCAGATCGTGAACCTTTAACTTCAATTTATCAAGAAAATGACAAACTCA